>CM053605.1:93515679-93535085 GCA_028646535.1 Procyon lotor | reverse complement strand
TTTGTTATTAATTGGTTTATATAATTGGCTGCTCCCATGTTAGGGGCATAGATATTTACAATTGTTAGATCTTCTTGTTGGACAGTCCCATTAAGTATGATATAGTGTCCTTCCTCATCTCTTATTATGGACTATGGTTTAAAATCTAATTTATCTAATATAAGGATTGCCACCCCAGCTTTCTTTTTATGTCCATTAGCATGGTAAATTGTTTTCCACTCCTTCACTTTAAATCTGGAGGTGTCTTTGGGTCTAAGATGAGTTTCTTGTAGACAGCATATCAATGGGTCTTGTTTTTTTATCCATTCTGATACTCTGTGTCTTTTGATTGGGGCATTTAGCCCATTTACATTCAGGGTAACTATTGACAGATATGAATTTAGTGCCATTTTATTACCTGTAAGGTGACTGTTAAATGTACATTGTCTCTGTTCCTTTCTGTTCTATGTTCCCTTTAGGCTCTTTTTGCTTAGAGGACCCCTCTCAATATTTCCTGTAGGGCTGCTTTGGTGTTGGCAAATTCTTTCAGTTTTTGTTTGTCTTAGAAGCTTTTTATTTCTCTATTTTCAGTGACAGACTAGCTGGATATAGTGTTCTTGGCTGCATATTTTTCTCATTTAGTGCTCTGAATGTATCCTGCCAGACCTTTCTGGCCTGCCAGGTCTCTGTGGATAGGTCTGCTGCCAATCTAACATTTCTGCCTTTGTATGTTACAGACTTCTTGTCCCGAGCTGCTTTCAAGATTTTCTCTTTGTCACTAAGACTTGTAATTTTTACTATTAGATGACGGGGTGTAGACCCATTTTTATTGATTTTGATGGGGTTCTCTGTGCCTCCTGGATTTTTGTGCTTGTCCCCTTCAGCAGATTTGGGAAATTCTCTGCTATAATTTTCTCCAATAAACCTTCTGCCCCTGTCTCTCTTTCTTCTTCTTCTGGGATCCCAATTATTCTAATATTGTTGCGTCTTATTGTATCACTTATCTCTCGAATTCTCCCCTTGTGGTCCAGTAGTTGTTTGTCTCTCTTTTTCTCAGCTTTTTTATTCTCCATCATTTGGTCTTCTATATCGCTAATTCTTTCTTCAGCCTCATTTATTCTAGCAGTAAGAGCCTCCATTTTTAATTGTACCTTGTTAATAGCTTTTTAAAATCAACTTGGTTTGATTTTATTTCTTTCATTTCTCCAGAGAGGGATTTTATTTCTCCAGAAAGGGATTCTCTAATATCTTCCATGCTTTTTTCAAGCCCAGCTAGCATCTTGATAACTGTCATTTTGAACTCTATTTCTGACATATTACTAATGTCCAAATCGACTAGGTCTCTAGCCATTGGTACTGTCTCTTCTTTTTTTGGTGTGTGGTGAGTTTTTCCACCTTGTCATTTTATTATGATAAGAGTAGATGAGTGAGAGAGAAAAATACTCTGGAGTTCTGCAGTTTTCACTGATTGATTAACTAAGTCTTGGCTGGTTATTCTCGCTGATCTTCTGGGGAAGGGGCCCATTGCCGTGATTCTCAAATGTCTTTGCCTGAGGCAGAATTGCACTGCCCTTGCCAGGGGATGGGGCAAGCTCAGGTTCGCTCTCAGGAGTCTTTGTTCCCTAAGCATGCTTTCCATACCACCCTGGAGGCTGGGAATGAAAATGGTGGCCTCCCAGTCTCTGGCCCAGAAGAGCAGAGTGCTGGGTGCCCCGCTTCTCAGCATGCCCTCAGAGGAAAGCTGTCAATCACTCTCATCTCTCTTGTCTGCCACCCGCTCTCTGTGCTCAGCTAGCCCATGGCAGAGCGTCTCTATCTGTGGCACACACGGCCCTGTCTGGATTCTCCAAACCCAGTAGATTCCTGCTGCACACTCCCACACCGCTCCTCCCAGAGGGGGAAGGAGGGGGTGTCTCCAGAGTTGCTTCTTGTGGGGTCCTTGTTTGAAGAGCAGCAGCCCGACCATGTCTCAGATCATAGTCTAAGTTAAGCCTAAGTTGACAGGGCACTGTGTGGCTACTTCTCTGCCACCAGCTTCTCCGCCCCAGTACCTGGGAGCTCTGCCGCATTCCTGGTCCCTCTGTGACCCCTTGGGTACTGAAACCACACTGTTCTTGTGAGGGCTAAACCTCCACTTGACCTCTGGAGCGATGTCCCTCAGCAGAGCAGACTAAAAGTTCCGATTTCGTGCTCCACAGCTCTGTGGCTGCTGGGAGCCAGCCCCTCCCCCTGGGGTCTCTCTTTCTGTCGCTTTGGATTCACTTTTTCTACAAGTCCTACCTTTCAGAAAGTGGTCAATTTTCTGCTCCTAGAATTCCTGTTCTTCCTCTCCTCTCTCCTGTTGATTTTGATGGTTTTTAGAATGGTTTGATACCTATCTAGCTGAACTTCTGAGATCTGACGCTATCTCAGCCTCCTACACCTCCGCCATCTTGCCCATTCTTTTAAAACTCCTTTCAGGGGTGCCTGGGTGGCTCAGTCTTTGAGCATCTGCCTTTGGCTCAGTTCATGATCCCAGAGTCCTGGGATTGAGCCCTGTATCGGGCTCCCTACTCAGCAGGAAGCCTGCTTCTCCTGCTACCATTCCCTCTGTTTGTGTTCCCTCTCTCACTGTGTTTCTCTCTGTAAAATAAATAAAATCTTTAAAAAGAAAAAAGAAAAAAGAAAAAAACTCCTTTCAGCTCCTTGGCAATCAAAGGAAGTCATACTCTATCGTCATAATGGATTTCGACAGGCCTGTGTTAGAATCCAGGCTTTGACATTAATTATATGACCATAGCAATTATTATTTCCCTAAACTTGAATTTCCTCAACTGTTAGGAGAGAAATGATAACAACCAAATAACCTATTATGAAGAATAAATTAAACAAAAATTTTAAATGTAAACCATCTTACTTACTACTTGGAAAGACTATTATGCTTTCCGAATATATATTAACTATATTGATGGCAACTTAGGCTATATTTTGATACAGGATTCTTGCTCTTCTGTTTAAGGCAAGCTTTTTATATATGAGAGCAATCCTTTAAGCATGATGTTCTACTTATTTAGGTAGATTTTATTATTTCATTGCTATCTAGTTGGGGTAAGTTACTCTAACATATCCACTTTTCATGTTTTCCCTTCTGGTTCTCATTTTTTGTCTTTCTTCTTACTCCGTAAAAGCCAAAATGAATTATGCAGAAGATACATGGCAACCAAACATTTTCTTTCCCTCATCTACCATCCTTGCAATAGCAGACTTCTCTCTTTAGTTATTAATCATTTTTGAAAATAGGCAGATATCAAAATGTAGGCAGTATTGTGGTAAATAAAGTTTTCATTTTCAAATGGATTTCCAAACTGAAAACGTGAAAGTCCTCTTAGCATTGCAGAATTTAAAAATATGGTCATTAGGGCAAATTTAATCTGACATATATTAGCATGCTAGACCCAGAATAATTGAGGCTTCTGTCACATTGGCCAAGACCACAATACCAGTATCCTGAATTCAAGGCCATCTCTCTTCTAATATTCCGTATTGTCTCAGAAAGCACCACCATTTGGAAGATGTTATTTAATAGGCTACCCTTTTAGGAAAAGATATTGAGCATTAACCTCATCTAAAGATCAACTATATTAGTTTTCCATTACTGTATAACAAATTACCCAAATGCTTAGCAGCTTACAGTAATGTAAGCTGTGGATACAAATGGATACATATTATCTCACAAGGTATCCAAGAGTCAGAAATCCAGGAGTGGTTCAGCTGCATGGTTCTGCTCAAGGTCTTCCATGGGGTTGTAGTCAAGCAAATCTGGGCAGCAGTCAGCTGAAACTGAGGCTCATTCATGTGAGAGGAAACTTCACCTGCTTATCACGTGGCCTTGATCACATGTGAAAAAGAGTGCAGTATCTTTTATCATCTAATTTGAGCAGTTACTATCACCTCTGTCATATTCTATTGGTCATACAGACCAATCCTGGTAAAACACGGGAAAGGACTGCATGATGGTATAAACACTAGAAGAGGGGGATCATTAGGGTCAATCTTAGAACTTGGCCACTGTATCAGTCTTCTCAGAAGGATCTGTAGTGTTTTAATTTGGCTTCAACAGAATATTGTCTCAAGGAAATGCTGTGTAACTATTCTGAAAAACCATGGCTTTTAAAATATACTCTGGATAGTTCAATGATATGCCATTTCATTTTGTAGAATTTTCTTAGAAGATTGTAGTATACTGTCCAAAATTCAATATATAAAAGTACAACTTCGTACATATAATAGATCTCTTTTTTTTTTCAAGTAACTCAGTCATGTCATTTAAATAGCCCATATACTTATTTTTTATCTCTAAAATAAACATAAAATAAAAAAACTAACTACATTTCCAGGTAAACAAACCCATTCATAATCCTCATGATGAAGCTTAAGCAGAAAAACTTATACCTTTGGCCTTATATTCAGCTATAATTAAGGATAGGTATTTCTTTGACTCTTGCAAGAACTTAACAATTTCTGATTGTTCGAGTAGACTGGATCCCATGAAAGCACAATTCCCTGGCCTTACAAAAGAATAAAGCTCCCCTTAGAAACAACAGAAGTCTTCTCTTGCTACATAAATACTCCTGGATAGTAAAGATATACAGGAAAGTAGTTAATGTTTTGTAAATAATTAAAAATTTAATTTAGGAAAGAGATCGCTAACCTTGATTTTATGAACCAACACAGTGGCTTCTCAGGTCATTAAAAAAAATAAAATGTTTGAACTTTTTCCCAAATAAGTATTAATTAAAATATCAAAAAAATATATCAAGTGTTGTGCCACATAGTTTTGTAAGGAACCATGGGAAGATTAATAGATCAACTCATAGTATGGAAAAAACTGGGCAAAAGTGTTGCATGAATACAGGTATTTGTGTGTGTGTGTGTGTTTGTCTGTGTGTGTGTAAATATAAAATTAAATCAAGAAAGGTCATTTCCCAAGAAATTTATATCTAGATTTGTATTACCTGATATATTCAAATAAATACCTTAATACAGGCAAGGCTAAAAACTGAGCATTTCTCTGCTTCAACCAATCCTCTAAACTCTGATATTTGGCTCATCTTTTCTAATTGTTAATCAGAACATCTCTTCACAAAGAAATTTTGTTTGAGAAAATGCCTTAGTTTCTTAATTTAGAAAGATACTTAACATCCTCAAGAAATGCATCAGACCTCTAAAATTTAGGAAAAAAAATAATTACTACAAAAGTGCTCTGGGAGTTAAACTATTACAGCAGAACTCTTTTAGCTTTTCCCGCATAGTAAGCGATGTGTAGTAAGCTGCTTCATTTCCCGGCTCTGCTATTATTATCCTCATTCCTCAGGGGAAAGCTTAAGTGTCTTAGATTCTCAAATGAGGAGGAAAAAAAACTAAGTCTGTTATCTGCTTCAAATAAGTAGAAATAATTATGAGGCTTCTCTGACCAGATATAATTTTTTCCTTGGAGAATAAAGCAAGGCCCCTTGCAACAGCCATTATTAATGACACTGATATAATTACTATTTGAAAAAAGGAAATCTGCCCAGAAAAATCAATTATAAACCACCAAATGTTCCTTGGACTTTTCAGAGAGGTTCTCTGCCTATTGTCCCTCATGACCTCTCCATTAAGAGAATGGTTGGCTCTACTCCTAATGGTTGCCTTCAATTATTTACAGGGGATTTCTAAGCTTTAGTATTTCATATTAAAATGGCCTGGAGAGCATTTCCTGATTGTCTTTCTTGCAGAACAGAAGAGTCACTCTGGGGAAAGCAGTAATCCAGGTGGCTTTGCTCTAAAAAAGGTGACTCAGAACCCTCTCCAATTAGCACTGCTTGCTGTGGGAACATTGGTTCTCATAAAATGAAGCAAACAATGTATGATGATGTTACTGTCACTGAAAAAGTTACAGGAAAAATGGATAAAATAGTCATTAGGAGTAGTTATCTGTAATCTAAGGAAAACTTGGTTTTTGTGTGTCAGCGTTTATCAAGTCCTTTGTTTTTAACTGGTCATGCTGAACCAGTCTTAGCATCAGCACAAAGTGTCCCATTACCATCACATGTCCCAGAGCGACTGGTATGTTGTAATTCTGTCTTGTCTATTCTTTGCCACCTTGAAGTTCATAAAATCTTCTAGAAGAAAAAAAGCTGAAGGCACAATTTGAAATAAAGACAAACTGTATAAAATAATATAAAATATATCCTAGTCATGCTACATGTTGAGGTCAGGATATGACTTTGTGAAAGGGCCAGAGAAACTTGAACTTCCTTTGTAAAGGTCACCAACTTGATCATATACATCTTTCAATTACAAATCCTACCATGTTTTTTGACAAAGCCTTTTTGACAAAGGCTATAGATGGGAATTATTTTTGTTTGTTTATTTTATTAGATGAACTTATTAAGGAAGTGGTCTTTCAATTGAAAAAGATCTGGTACTTGTAGGAAATTCATTTAAGGTGTTTACTTGTAGCAGACCACAAAAAGACATTTTAAAACACATTCACGTGTAGTCTCTGATCTCTATCCCTTGTTAAATTAGATGATCAGAAACAGTGTCTGCAACAGAATATATAAGCCCGTATTCTGCCTTCAAAACAACATGGTTGACATTATTGTCTACTGATTTATTCAATAACCTTTATTTTTTAAAGCACTCATATTTTTCTACTTGAGTAATATTTCAGAAAAAATCTAATTTTCTAACTTTAGTGTTACATAGTTTATTGTTAAAAAATAAAATCTATCTCTCAATTTCACTTAATTGTCATAACCTTTGAACCCAATTTTTGGCCCAAGTATTGTAATCTGCAGAATACAGAAATGTAAAATACCCACTCCTCTTTTATTCTTACAAATGAACATTTTACCTTGTATCAATATTTTGTTTTAATATAAGACAAAGCAAAGAACAAGGATAGAAATAGAAAGAAAGAACTAAAATATATTTTATTCCCCTGAGCTACATACACATTTTTACCAACTGTCT
Source organism: Procyon lotor (assembly GCA_028646535.1). Lineage (NCBI taxonomy): Eukaryota > Metazoa > Chordata > Mammalia > Carnivora > Procyonidae > Procyon > Procyon lotor. Next base: position 93,528,107 of record CM053605.1, on the reverse strand, counting down.
GACAGCAAATCCAGCATTTCTTCTTTCACACCATGCTGTACCCTGAATATTAAATCCAAGACTCTGTTGCAACTAAAGTTACATTAGAATTTAAAGTTAAGTGATTTTCTGTAATAAAAATCCTTTGTGGATAGAACTTTAAATAATTAAAGAGATAAAACATTTTCATTTTTGGCTTGAGTACCAGCCCACAATGGCAAGACACTTAATATTAACAACTGTGGCAAAATGGGAGGACAAAAGCCTTCTAGGCAAAGAGAACACTTGTGAAAACCCAAGACAGAAAAGAAACCAAAGGAAGTTGTCAGGTTCAAGGAAGAGACAGTTCACTGAACTTGAATACAGTAAGGGGGGAAGAGGAAACAGGCTGCAATAGTGCAGAAGCAAGCCAGTTCTCCCCGCCCTCTTCTCCTTTCTTCTTCCTTCCTTCCTTCCTTCATTCAACAAATATCTATCGAACATTGACATGGCTCTGTTTAGCACCACAGATTCAGGTTAAGGATGATATTAAATACTTTAAGTGGTGTTTTATTATATCTGGCTAAATATGCTTAAAATACAATTAACTATCATTAGAAATGTCATGTCTTTCACAATTATAGAATATCTTTATGTTTTTCATTAATACCGTTTAAACTTTCAATTATTTTTACCCAATCCCTCACTCAGGAAATTATTTAATTTTATACCTCTCATTCATTTGGTTTCCTTTTTAAATGCCCAAATCAAGAAAGGTGTTTATAAATGTCTCTCTTTAAAGTGTTTGTAATCACAATAGTACATTTGATTCATAAATTTTATTTCCCATTTGGTTTGGGATGAATCCCAGAAAAATATTGCATTATTTCAAAATAAAAAACATTTCAGGAATGTAGATCTATAGGCAGATATGTATCTTAAAATCAATTATAGTTCCCATAGAATTTTATTTTATTTTAAACATATATGTCAGTTGCCAGGGACAAATGGGAATTGCAAGTTACTGCAGACCTTTCTGTGACCATGCTTATCTCCACATGCTAGACTGTGAGTCATCTTGAAATCATGTCTGATGCAGCTTTGCATCTCCAGCATGTAGTACTTGGCCAGATATAATGTAATGATTCAATAAAATTGAGATATAAGTGGTTGTATGAAGGAATGATTTATAATTCCTAAACTTCCACTTTCTTTTCTCTTATGCTTTGGGGATTCCATTGAAAAAAGGCTCTGTCACTTAGTCTTGGGAGAAAGTAACTTACTGTTTTCTAGAATGAAAGGCTTTTCTTGGCAAAATAAATAGGTATATATAAAGCATACCCTTGATGGTTATTTTGATCTCACAAAAGCTAAAGGAAAAATTCAAGTATTTGTTTTTTCTTGTCCAAAATAATAATAATAGTCTGAAAGTGGAGGAGAAATACACTGTCAGTCTGGTATAATGAGTTTTCTCAGAGATCATATTTCTCAGTGTTCCAAAAGCACCATTATAAAAATTAGAGTATTAAGCCACCAGCTAGGAGGGGACATTCATCCTGGGTTTCCTGGGCTGAGCCAAGATGCTCAAGGAAAACTGAAGTGGCACCATTTCATTAGCAGCCCACTGAGATTCACGGACATACAAGTAAATCCTCTCTGGAGAAAATGTAGCACTCAATGACACCACAGACTGTGATGAGGCAATAATATCATAATCAAAGAACACCAAGCACAAGAGAAAGCAAGAAGACATGAATGAGTCATCAGAAACAGTCAGCAACAGATTTAGAATCCTATGGACTCTGTATAAAGAATCATACATAGAACACTTATATATAGAATGTTAAAAAAAAAAGCAAATGCAATCATGAAAATGAGAGATGAGAAGAATAGACAGATTAAGGGAAAAAGGAACTTTTAAAATGAAAATATATAATTATTGCAAAAAGATACTCAACCGATGCCCAAATAATTTATTCATTTATATATAAATTATATATATGTCTAGGTATATTAGATGCATATGTATATATGTACACATATATAGAATGTATACACATATATATATATATATATGTATACACATATAATACATATACACATATTATAAACAATAATAAGAGGAGACATTTAGGAAATTTGAAGATGTATCTGAAAATGTTGCCCAGAACTCAGCCCAAAGAGACAAGTTAAAGGAAATTTTATAAAAGAAGAATAAAGAGATGTGAAAAATAGAATAACAGAATCAAATATATACTGAACTGGATTGTAAGAGAAAACAAAAGGAATGGAGCTCATACAGTACTTACACTCATAACAACTATGAATTTTCTAGAACAGGTGGATCCACAAAGTATAACATATTTAAAATAAGAAAATATGTTAGAAACTTTTTAGAACTGCAACATATAAAGAAATAAGAGGACAATTTTTAAATTAAATTAGTGAGACTTATCTGTCATTCTATTGACAAAAGAATGACACTTCTTAGCACAACAGAAAACAGAAGATTGAAGAATATTACCTTCAAATTTTTGATAGAGACCATTCATCAACCCAGAATCATCTATGAACAAGGGTAAAATAAAGACATTTAGAGAAACAGAGTTTGTCATCAAAAGACCTACCATATAGGAAACTCCTAAAGGATGGCTTCAGTAAGAAGGAAAGTTATTCCAAATGCAGAATATAAGAAGCCTGGGTGGCTTAGTCATTAAGCGTTTGCCTTCAGATTAGGTCATGATCCCAGCGTCCTGGGATAGAGCCCCATGTCAGGCTCCCTGCTCAGTGGGGAGCCTGCTTCTCCCTCTTCTCTGCAGGCTCCCTGCTCAGTGGGGAGCCTGCTTCTCCCTCCTTCTATTGCTCCTCCTGCTTGTGCTCTCTTGCTCTCTCTGTCAAATAAATAAATAAAATCTTTTTAAAAAATTCAGATCTTCAGGTTTACCATTTTACCAAACTCTCAAGGAACACATATCATTCCAAACATATGCAAACCCTTCCAAAGAACAGGAAAAAAGAGGGAATTTGGTCAAACACTATCTGTATGACAAGAATAACCCTAACTGAAAGAGAACCATAGGAGAAATAATTACAGGCAAATCTCAGAAACAAAATTACAGAATTCTAAACTAAATACTAACCAACAAATCAAGCAGATTATTTAAAAAAAGCGAACCCCCCCAAAAAATGAGTAGATTTATTTCAATAATGCATAAGGGTTTTAGCTTAAAATAATTTATAAATACAGTTTCTGTTAGCAATTTAAGGGAAGAAGTTTTCAATAGATGCAGAAAAAGCATTTGATATCTAATACCTATTCTTGAGTGTAATTCTTAGAAAACTAGGAACGTAAGATAACTTCCTTAAGGTAATTAAAACTAGGAAAATATCCTTCTTGGGGAGGAAATATTAAAGTAAATCTCCTAAAAACAGGAACTATATGAAAATGCCCATTATCATTGTTTCTACTAAATATTATAGGTTCTAGCCATTTCAACTGGATGAAATAAATTATATAACGATATCATATTAGTTGTAAAAGGAAAACTCACATTATCTCAAATACGACTTTCTACATAGAAATTTTCACCAAATTTATATACTAGTTATTTAAATAATTAGACTGTATCAAGGTAGCTGGTTATAAAAGTTCAGTTGCATTTCTACTTAGCAGCAGCAAACAACAAACATAATTTTTAAAGAAATTACACTTTTAGCAGCAACATAATCTGTTATATATTGGGGAATAAACCTAAAAAATATCTCAATATGTGTAAAAACAATTGTAAAACTTTATAGCAAGACATTTAAAAATACTCAAGTAAATGGAAAGTCTGCATTCATGGATTAGCGATACTGTCATAGAGAGGTCATTTTTTCCTCAAATGATATGTAGACTCAATCCAATTCTAACAAAAACTCTCAGATGTCTTTTTGTACAAATTGGCAAACTATAAAATTAATGTGGCCATGAAAATAAAAGAGGGACAATGAGGGGCACTTGGGTGGCTCAGTCAGGCCAATGTCTGACTCTTGATTTTAGCTCAGGTCTTGATCTCAGGCTGGTGAGTCTGAGCCCCATGTTGGGCTCCAGGCTAGGCACGGAGGGACAATGAATGAACAAGACGTTTCTGATGAAAATAAGTCAGGATTACATGCCTTGAAAGATATGAAGAGTTACTCTAAAGTTTAGTCATTATTGCTAAGTGATGTTGCTATAGAGTGAGAGAAAGTGATGAATGTATCCTAACAGAGAACCCAGACGCACATCTACGTATGTATGGACCTTAAGCATATGACAGAGGTGTCACTACACATCATTAGGAAAAGAATGGCTTATTCATCACATGATGCTAGGCAATCTATATTGGAAGAAAAAGGAAAGAAACAAACTGGATTCCTACACCAAACTGCTTACAAAAAATAAGTCCAAATAGTCTAAGGACATAAATGTGATAAGAAAAAAAAAACTTTTTAAAAAGATTTTTATTTATTTATTTTAGAGAGAGAAAGAGAGAGTAAGAAAGAGAGAAAGTTGGGGAGGAGCAGAGGGAGAAGGAGAGAAAGAATTTCAACCAGACTCCCCACTGAAAGCAGAGCCAGACACGGGGCTCGATCTCATGACCCTGAGATCATTACCTGAGCCAAAATCAAGTGTCAGGCGCTTAACTGACTGAGCCATCCAGATGCCCCAATACTCTATTTTAAAATAGAGTATTTTTAGAATATTTTAGAAGAAAAATATGAGATAATATTTTTCTCACCTTGAGTAAGGAAAAGATTTTATAAATGAAACGCAAGTCATTATCATAAAAGACAAATTGATAATTTTAATTAATTTATTTAAAGAACTCTTTCTTTCAAAAGATCCTATGAAGATTATAAAAATGATAAGCCCAAAGTAGAAAATATATGCCATTTTTATAACTAGCAAAGGAATTTTCATCCAAAATACATAAAAGGGCACCTGGGTGACTCGGTTGGTTAAGCATCGGACTCTTGATCTCAGCTCAGGTCTTGATCTCAGAGTTGCGAGCTCAGGCCCTGCATTAGCCACCACACTGGGTGTGGAGCCTACTTAAAAAAAAAAAATACATAAAGAAATCTTATAAAACAATAAGAAAAAGTACAGCCTCGTAAAAAAATTACAACCTAGTAAAAAAATCAAATAAAAAATGCTCAATTTCACTAATAATAAAGAAAATGTGAATTGTAAGCACAATGAGCTAACATTTTATACACATTAGATTAGAAAAATTAAGAAATCTGATACTTTTAAGAATTGAAGATGATGTGGAACAACAGGAACTCTTATGTTGTAAGAATGGGTATAAATTGTTAAACATTTGGGCTAATAATTTTATAAATTTCTTTACTTTCATCCAATGACTCAGCAATTTCACTGCTATGGATATGCCTTAAAAATCTTACATGTGTGATTAAGACAATATCCTAGAATGTTTAAGCAAGCATTTTTGTTGTTGTTGTTGTTATTTTTTTAGGTTTTTATTTAGATTCCAATTAGTTAATATTCAGTGTAATATTAGTTTCTGGTGTACAATATACTGATTCAACAATTCCATACAATACCAGATTGTGTGTGTATGTATGTATGTATGTATGTATGTATGTGTGTGTGTGTAGATGTATATGACATCTTCTTTATCCATTCATCAGTCAATGGACACTTAGGCTGTTACCATGATTTGACTATTGTAGATGATTCTGCTATTAAAGATGATGCTGTTGGGGTGCATGTATCTCAAAGAATTAGTATTTTTGTATTTTGGAGGTAAATAGCTAGTAGTGCAATTACTGGATGGCAGGGTAGTTCTATTTTTAACTTTTTGAGGATTTTCCACACTGTTTTCCAAACTGCTGCACCAGTTTGCATTCCCATCAACAGTGCAAAAGGGTTCCCATTTCTTGTTTTAGGACACATTGTTTAAAAAATCAATTTCATCAAGAAAAGGACAAAATTATAGTATAGTGGAACATGAGTAATATATAGTAGTGAAAATGAATGAATACTCTGTATAAATGTGCTTGAACATAATGTACAAATGAATGGATTGAACAGTGTAATGTCACAATATGATAAACTTAGAAACATAATGCAGTCTCAGAAGACTACATACAGAAAAAAAAAGACTACATACAGTATAACAATATTTGTAGAAACTTCAAAGACCTACAAAACTAAATAATGTGGTATTTATGCATTTATACAGATGCGATAATACTTACTTTTTAAGCAAGGATATGCCAGGCAGGCTCTTCTTGACAAGTGCAGAACTCTTCTAACACACAGTGTTCTCTCCGGGGCTCCCGAATGCCTGCCCAAAACTTTCAGAATTGCACTGCCATCTGAGACATTTTCTACCCAGTCCTACTTCCTCACTTCTTTTTTCAGAGGTGTTCTGAAAGCTCTCCTTGTCTACTTGATCTCTTTTCCATTTTACCTACACTTGTATTTCTGTCCATATATGTCTCTGGTTTCAACTTCATTTTTTAAAATTTTATTTTATTTTTTCAGTGTTCCAAGATTCATTGTTCATGCACCACACCCAGTGCTCCATGTAATACGTGCCCTCCTCTATATCTACCACCAGGCTTACCCAACTCTCAACCCCTCTCCCCTCCAAAATCCTCAGTTTGTTTCTCGGAATTTGAAATGATTATGGAATGATTTGTAATCTCACCAGAAGACCCAAATTTACACAATCATAGAACTTTAAAAAAAATTTACCTTAACAACATATATTCCTTCGAATACTGTTTGTGGGAAAACCTTTGGGAAATGATATTTTAAGCCAAACTTTATTGCTGCCAAGTGTAGAAATTATAAAAACATAAATGCTTCTTTTAGCTCATTCAGACTTTTATAGTAAGAAAATATTCTTAAATGATATATGTATCCTATAATTTTTTTTCTTTATTTTCAGAAGGAAGGCTGTGGAAAAATAATACTCATTGCCACAGTGAATCACTCCCAATATCTTTATTGAATAGCTGTTCTTCTGATGTGTAGTTGTGTTTATTTCACTGAAACATGAAGCAAAAAATCTAAGGAAGAATAAATAAAAGTAAATATTTTTGTTCTATTTTTATTAAATTTTAAACATTACATAGTTCTATAGCTAAATCAAATTAAATAATTTATTATGAAATTCTTATTCTAACTGCTGACAAAGCCAACAAAGTAGTTATAACTCTTTGAGCATCACAAAATATTCTATACCTCACAAGTAGCCTATAATCAGAAACATTTTGACAGCCTCTTTTTTTTTTATTTCTGTGGATGAAAATAATTCCAATAAACTAATAAAGCTAAAACCGCTTTGACTTTTTTTTCAGCACTAAAATAGAGTTAAATTTTTCCAAAGCACTAGCCACAAATACATAAAGAAATATAAATATAAATATAAAACGTCTCATACATTATGACCCAGTATTTCCACTTGGAGAAAAATCCTTAAGATAAAATAAACCAATTTTTGGAAAGATCATTCCATACAAAGATTATACCATCATCACAATTCTAAATGTTTTTTTTAAAGGGATATAATTCAAAGACCTAATAAGAATATTATATTAGCCAATCAAGCTATGAATCTCATATGATGAAATTCTGGATTTCAAATGTGGGAAACTATCAGAGCATTACAAAAATGTATGTATAGCAATAAGTAAACTTACAGAAATAGTTTAGAAATAAAATAGTTTACAGTTGTATAAGATATGACAAATTAATCATATACCTAGAGGTGACCTCATGGGAGCTAAATTACAAATAATTTTTACAAAGTGAGCAACTAAAATGTCAACAATATATAAAATATCTTAGGAAATCATTCATTTATTAAAATAGGCTTCTTAAACTCTCAGGTGGCAGACACCTGTATTTGTTGGATTAAACCTCAAATTCTGAAAGTTGCAAAAATATAATCTAACTTAAAATTTATTTTTCAAATACTTATCAAGACTAGAACATATTTGGTCTCAAAATTATGATTGTATTTTTATTTGGAGCAGTTATATAATTCTTTTGGATGGGCATACTGAAATCAAGAAGACTACATTCATTACTTTAATGATGTAAAGTTTAAATGAACCTCTCTTCATAAACCATTCATACTGGATACTTTTTAAAATGCATTTGTCTTAATGGTTTCAAATGTCCTTCCCTGGTACTCTTGTAAGGGAGGCTGAGTTAACAGCCTATTATTATGTACTCCTTACTGAGCTGTTAATAGCTTTACAGTCTTTCAAAGAATACACCTGCTGCTCATAAAAACATTTGTGTTGCTACAGAATTTGGCTGTGTTTTAATATCATGTATTTGCAGTGACCTTGTAGAATCCATACTAATCTTATATTTTTAGGGGAACAAACAAAAATAGAAATCTGTTCATTTACTTGGGTATCTCAATAGAAAATTAGAAAATAATTTGATTATTGTAAGGGCTTTAATGTCTGAAGAGTTTTTTTCTTTAATAGTTTTAAGTTCCTTGATAATTTTATATACTATTTGAGTTTGTTTAGATTTTCACTCTTGAAATTTTGTTGTCTCAATTTATATATGTTTAAAAAGACAGATTTATGGGGCGCCTGAGTGGCTCACTGGGTTAAAGCCTCTGCCTTCAGCTCAGGTCATGATCTCAGGATCCTGGGATCGAGCCCCACATCGGGCTCTCTGCTCAACAGGGAGCCTGCTTCCCCCTCTCTCTCTGTCTGCCTCTCTGCCTACTTGTGATCTCTCTCTCTGTCAAATAAATAAATAAAATCTTTTAAAAAAGACAGATTTATATTCCTATATATATCTGTATGTTTTAATTAGAGAGTGGTGACTTAAATACTATTAGAAATATCAACATTTCCACAGATTGAAAAAAGTAAGTATTCTAATTAATTTAGATCCTCCTTAAACCTTTAGTAATAGAAAATCATAAGTCTATAATGAGAAAATGTAAAGTTTTAGCTGAGGAAATATTCTGCACTTCTTCATGGTTGAATGCAATATAAATTAATTGTTTTTGGCCAAGTTTCAGTTGGCAAAAGCAAATTGCTCCCAGAACCTGTGTTTGATCCTTCTATTTCACACAAGGACATTTAAAGAAGACAATCAGTGCAATCATTATTTCCATATGTCCCTTGATTCTTATGCTTTCATGGTATATCACAGCAGGTGGATGGATGAAATCTTTCTGCCCTAATTTAGTTGTGCCTGAATGTGTCTAGCTATTACAACTGCTGTCGCTGTTATAAACCACTCCTTGGTAATTTTCCTCCTGTTTAGTGAATGATGCATCCTAACAGTTTTTATCTTAGCATGTTTAGCAACTTTATATTTTAACAAAATGGACCGTGTGTGGACTTAGTTCAGTTTTGGGTTAGCATAATAATGAAGGTCTTTTATTGCTGCCCAGCAACAACATGCAATAAATGGAAGTAGTTGGCACACATAGAATCCCTTTCAGCTCCTGAAACATGTCACATTCAAAGATTATTACATTCAAATTACTATTTTAAATCTCAGATTGCTGTCACTGTCCCAGTGAAGGCAACATTAGTTAATCAACTGGTCATGTCCACAGATGCAAGTAACTAACTGACTTGAGGCCCAAGTCACTGACTCTAAGAAAGGATCTGTCATTTTAAGAAATCTATAAACATTAGTGTTATTCTCACATATAGGTCTCAACTGCATACCTAATCACCAAAGGCATCAGACACCTGGGCACTTGGCTGACTTATCCTACTAACTTTCTTTCTTTTTTTTTTAAGATTTTATTTATTTATTTGACAGAGAGAGAGATCACAAGTAGGCAGAGAGGCAGACAGAGAGAGAGGGGGAAGCAGGTCCCCGCTGAGCAGAGAGCCCGATGTGGGGCTCGATCCCAGGACACTGAGACCATGACCTGAGCCAAAGACAGAGGCTTTAACCCACTGAGTCACCCGGACGCCCCTCCTACTAACGTTCTTCACATTGAACTAAAAAATGAAAATTTCTGGGCCCCTAGTGGCTCAGTGAGTTAAAGCCTCTGCCTTCGGCTCAAGTCATGATCCCAGGGTCCTGATATGGAGCCCCACATCAGGCTCCCTTCTTGGCAAGAGCCTGCTTCTCTCTCTCCCTTCGCCTGCTGCTCTGCCTACTTGTGCTCTCTATCTCTGCTAAATAAATAAATAAAAATCTTTTTAAAAATATGAAAATTTCTGTGGTTCTGGGTGATTAATTTACTAACGAAAGCAATTTTCATCCACTAACTCAGAATAGAGTTCATTATTAAAAATATATTTTGGGCACCTGGGTGGCTCAGTCGTTGAGTATCTGCCTTCAGATCAGGTCATGGTCACTAGGGACCTGGGACCAAGTCCTGCATTGGGCCCCCTGCTCAGTGGGGAGTCTGCTTCTCCCTTTGCTCATCTTCCCTGCTCGTGATCTCTCCCTCTCTCTCTCATACTGTCTCTCTCTCTCTCTCTCTCTCTCTCCCAAATAAATAAAAATCTTAAATAAAATAAAGTAAAATAAAATAGAATAAAAATGTCCTCCTCTAAAAATAAAAGAAGATGTTTCCAGAAACTACATGGACATCTATTTAGTAACAGTAACAGCAACAATAATCGGTCTATCTTATATTTGAGAAGGATGTTCTAGTTTAGAAATCACTTTCATATACATTCTTATTTGATCTATCACAATGAATTTGTTCAGTGGCTGGAGCTGAGGTTTTTATGTTCATTTTTTCATCTTATTATGCTCTGGCTCAGTAATATTACAACACACGGAAGGTCATCTGTCCTGTGAGTCACAGAAAGATGGTCTTGTGTCTCTGCATTCCAATCCAGTGCTTTAATAGTAAGATCACTCAGTTTATCGGTAAATATAGAAGATCCTACTAAAACTCTAAGAGAATAAGAAATCCCTATTTAAAATCCAGAAAAGATTTTATCTTCTGATTTGTAGCATAGGTGTCCTCCTAAACTCACTATGATTAAGAAATTGAAAGTGCAAATAAAAGAAATTAGTTTGGCTAATTCTTTCTAGGTTGCCTTCATAGTTAAGCTTAAATACATAATTTAATTTTGTGATAGAAGAAATAAAATTTTCATTCTTCCAAATGATCCTCTTGGCTTATGTAAAAAGAGAGAGTGAATATGTGGCTCGAGCTCACTGGCAGTAATAAATGCCATAAAACAATAACAAAATGTAATCTATCTCAACCTTTGCCAGACTAAGTACTTTGAATTTCAGCGGTTCGGATACTATGGTTAGGACTGTGGATTATTTATGATATATAGAATATAGACTGTTTTCTGTTTTCTTTGCATGTATGTTTGTCAATATACTAATAAAAAGGGAATATGATATCTAACATACTTAATTTATAAAATTCTTAGGGATATGTGACTATATTGAAATACTTGATATTGGAAGCTACATAGTGTAATAAGACAGAATCCAGAGCTAGACACTCTGGGTTCTAATCCCAGCCCTACTACTAACTTCCTGAGTGACCTTGGGCAACTTACAACCTCTCTGTAAGTTTTGTCATTTGTAAAACTTACTTCATAGAGTAGCTCTGAGGATTTTACTGAGTATTGAGAATACTTATAGAGCCTGCCACATAGTAAGTACTAGCAAAGTGTCAACATTAAGAAAAAAATTTGACTGCATTATGTTCTGTTTATACTTTCAGTAGATTTGTTTTGACTAATTTAACCTGTCATTTCAGGCTGAAAATTCATAAATCCTTCCAAAGAAACAGATAATTGGGATATTTAAGTTAAGTAAATTTCGTATGTTATGATAAAACCTTCAAAATGTCATCAGGAAATCTAGTGACAAAAAAATAGAATCAATTAACTACTCCTATAAGACTGGGGGCTATGAAATGCAGAGTAATGTTCAATCTACTTGTTCCAGTTACCCATTACTGTATAACAAACTGCTCCCAAAATGCAGTCACTTTAAAAATAACAATCTGTAAATATTATATCTCATGCATCTGTGGATCTGGAATTTGAACCAAATACAACAGGATCAACCCATCTCTGCTGCAGTTTCTTTTTCTTTTTTTTTAAATTTTTTTATTAACATATAACATGTAACATATAATGTATTATTTGCCCCAGGGTACATGTCTGTGAATCGTCAGGCTTACACATTTCACAGCACTTACCATAGCACATACCCTCCCCAATGTCCACAGCCCAGCCACCCTATCCCTAACCCCCGCCTCCCAGCCACCCTTAGTTTGTTACATGAGTCTAGGAGTCTCTTATGGTTTGTCTCCTTCCCCATCCCATCTTGTTTTATTTCTCTCCCCCACGGCCCCCAGGCCCTCCGCCCTGCCTCTCAGATTCTTCATATCAGAGAGATCATGTGATAATTTTCTTTCTCTGACTGACTTATTTCGCTTAGCATAATACCCTCCAGTTCCATCCATGTCATTGCAAAGAAAGAGGAA
>CM053605.1:93452944-93509399 GCA_028646535.1 Procyon lotor | reverse complement strand
GGTGGTTTTATATTTGTCATTTTTTTCTTTTTACTTTGAATATTTTTATTTGGTATGCTAATATTTTCTTTTAAATTCTCTCATATCTTTTTTTTTTTTTTAAAGATTTTATTTATTTGACAGAGAGAAACACAGCGAGAGAGGGAACACAAGCAGAGGGAATGGTAGCGGGAGAAGCAGACTTCCTGCAGAGCAGAGAGCCCGATGCGGGGCTTGATCCCAGGTCCCTGGGATCTGACCTGGGCCGAAGGCAGACACTTAACGACTGAGCCACCCAGGCGCCCAAATTCTCTCATATCTTAACAGTAGTGGAGGAAGGAGACAGTGGAGACAAACTAAGACAAGTAAGTCTTCCTTAACAGACTAACTTTTTGAAAATATACAGTCTTACAAAGATACTAGAAATATTTGTTATAGAAATTCAGCAATTTGAGGGACATTTGCTTGTCCATTAAAAGTTCATTTGCCTTCAAGCTTGACTCTTCTGTAGAATAATTATAAAGTGCTGAGTAAGGGAATTGTGTGTATGTGTTTGATGTGTGAGTGTGTGTGTGTGTGTGTGTGTGTGTGTGCATGTGTGTAATTTAATCTACACTTGGCTTGACAAAGATCCAATAGGTGCAGACCTTTTATCTATCCACAATTTTTCCTCCATCATTCCATGCCAACAGTGATTTTCCCCCAAATATCTGGTACCTCTTGTCTAGCACCACATAATTTGCCATTCTATAATGTGAGTTCAGGAATGCTCTGTAAAATGAGATTGTTGAGCACCTTAATCTTTTGATTTTGTTGTTTCCATTCAAAGAGGAATAATTATTTTATTCCCTGGGGTATAAAATACATTTTGCAGGCTCATAGTTTTTTTTTGTTTTGTTTTGTTTTTAATAATCTCTACACCCAATATGTGGCTTGAACTCACAGCCAGGAGATCAAGAGTCACATGCTCTGCCAACTGAGCCAGCCAGGTACTCCCAGATTTCTAATCCTTATACAGACCAGAAGAGACCAATATTTTCATTAGATAGCCTGTACCATTCTGGGTCAATATTTATAGTATTTGGCATGCTTTCTTCACCTATTATACTTTGCATATTAGATATTTCCTATTTCAATTTAATGATCTTTTTCTTGCTTCCAAGTGCATTTCTAAAAAGATACATTTATTCTGACATCTTAAACCAGGGTTATCAGAATATGTTCCACAAATAATCTTTCACTGTCTTCACTACTGTTGGCTTTACCAGCTGTAAGAATCCTTATAATTTTTTTCCTGTTATAGTTTTCATTGCCATGGATAGAATATTGAACATATAAGAGTTTATGCACTTCCTGTGAATTTTTTCCCACTGTTTTAAATACATTCAATGCATTTTTTCTCTTCCACTGCTAGAGAAAAGTAGTCATGTAGATTTAATCCAACTTCTCTTTTATTAATCCAATCATATATTAAAACCTTATATGTACAAAGCACTAGTGTTAAGTGACAGACAAGAAAGTCTTTATCTTCATGGACCTTTATTCTAGTGAGAGATGAAGACTATCCAGATAAGCCTACATGACTTCCATAGGTCTCTGTGGTAAAGGTTTCTTAAACTGTTCATCTTCGCTACCTTTAAAATCTATTATTCTCTCTTTGAACTTTAGTCTTATGAAGCTTTTATTTACAAATATACTAGTTTTCCTGATCAGTTATAGATAATGCTGAACATTTTATAATGTAGCTCTCAGAAACAGATTGAATGTGTCAAGCTCTGAGATAATATAATTTAAACTTGTATCAGATTATAGATTTAGAAGTATTTGTACTGAATGCAAGTCTTTTATTTTTTAAGAAATACTGAAGGAAAATGAAGCAGGTTGTGTAATATAGGTCACTTGGCACTTAGCTCAAAAGAATATTTTACAAGCTGATTAAAGACAAATCCTGTACCTATAGAAATATTGACTTCTTCCCAAATCAACTATTAATCAATATGTCCAGAGATTTCCAATAAACTTTGAAATGAATTTAACTTTCCTTCTGTTCAAGTTGCTTCATAGAATCAATGAAAACCAATTGCTCTTTTAAAGAGTTGTAAGATACCAAATACCTGAAAGTTATAGCTAATTTCAGTCAACTGGTTAATTATTAGTATTTTGGTTACCTTTTAGTTTTAAGTTTTCTCTGCAGTGAAATCTTGCTCTATATTTTCCTCCAGTGGCATGCCTTAGCCTCATGATTTTCAGAAGGTAAGAGTAAATCAAATCAATTATAATTAGTGCTCTTTTGAGCCCAGAAATCATTAGAGAGAGCAAGATGGAAACTTCTACCAGTCTATCCTGAACAGTCTGTCTGCTCAATCCACATACTCTTGTGTGCCTGTTTTTATAATAAGCTCATTATCAAAGCTGGTAAATAGACACTTAGCTTCAATTAATCCCTGTTGTTCAGTCTACTGTGTTTATCTTGTAAACTCCAGAGCTGAGCTGATTAAAAATTAGCTTAGGTGGGCATGTCATGATTTCCTTACTTTTTTTTTTTTCCTTCTTTGACCCAAATTGCCCCTGAGCAGCCAGGCCACATCTAAGCAATTGGATGTCATCTGTCTATGGTTGAAAATGACATTATAGGAAGAGACACCAAGCCAGTGTAGGGACCAGGAAGGGCACTAGCCACAGACTGTAGCAAAGATTAAGTCAAGGCCCTAGAGTAACTTCCCTAAAAATAGATGGGAATGGCATGAAAAAGATATTTTGGGGCATGTTAACCAAAGACAAACCTCAAATGAAATGACAGGTCAGAATCAAGCTGACCTGTAATGTGGTCTCAACCAAGGCCACAGCCGTGCCATAGGAAGCTCAAGCTGACACAACTCTTTATAGGGACAAAGACTTTATTTCCCTGAATCAGCTTCCATGGAGGTGACATAAATGTGGACGTACAGTTCTCTATACCTGAAGGTAGTACCCAGTGATAGATATAGGGTCTAAAAGTCCTAGAAGTTGGAATGTGTGTATTTGGCCTCAGAAAAGGGATCTGCTTGGAGTTCCAGAAACTATATTTCTGTCAGTAAGTTAGATAAGCTTAGGGTTAAGGAGTATAGAGTGTAATTTTAGTGTTACTAGAAGTGCAATGATTAAACAGTAGCACTGCTAAGCTTTTATGGCCATGAGGGACGATTTAATGTCATAATAACATCCATGTTTCTTTAAAAAGAGTGGTTTTCAGCCCAGACACCACATAAGCAATGTCTTTTTCCATAAGTAGGAAAGTAGGAACTACAGCCCTTTGTATCATCAGAGACTAACAGATAATGGGAGGCAGAGTAATAATTACTTTGGTAAATGGGCAGGAATAAAATTACATGGAACAAACACATAGAGAGAAAAATGTTTTTATCTTTTCTGGGCATTAAAGTAAAGCAGGAAGCTCACATATCACAGAACACTTGGGGGAATCCAACTACTATCAGAGTGTTGATCATAAAAGATTGAGTCTGTAAGTGATCTTTGGACTTTTCTTCTGTAGTAAGAGCAGAGTGCTTGTAATAAGGACAACTACAAAATGTAAATAAAATACAAAACCAAGTCTCTTTGAAGATATTAGATGACTACTAAGCCAGCCAGGATTTAGAAGGCCAAGATTTGTGAGAGAAGGAAAATACATTGAGATAGATCCAATATTCCAGAGGGATTTTCCCATTGAGACATTTGACAGTTCAAAGGTAGCATGGGTCTGGGAGGCTCTGAAGCCAAATAGAAATCAGTGACTACTAATTGGGAAACAAACGTGAGCCATGTGCAGTCTCATGAAGTTGTGAAATTAAACTAGCACCCAGACTCCAAGTCAGTCCATTGAGGGTAAACTGAGAGACCAGAGTAAAAGAAAGTGAGTCCAGATGTGCATAGCCATCTCCCCACTCCTGCTCTGAAATCATTTGCTCATCTTCAGGCAGAGGGCTTGTAATAGATTAGAGTGTAGGGAGATGATAAGAGATTTTAGCAACCTCGCTGGGCTGAGGTGATAAACGGATGTTCTAAATCCACCTAAGAGAAGGGTCCAGGTAAACACCCCAACTTCCAGTGGGAGGATTAAGGGTGAACTCCAGTAGTAAGAGTAGAGATATGAGCCAGCTCTCAGAAAACTCTGAAACCCACATTCAAACAAGCTCACAGAAGACTGAACTGAGGCCAGCTACCCAAAATAGGTTCTTTGTGGAAGGAAGATAGTAAAACTGAGCTTTGAGTTATGTATGCAATTTATCACACATACTATACGGCATTCAGTTAAAATTACTAGGTATAATGGGAGTCTGGACTAAATTTTTTTAAAGGAGGGAGGAGAAGACCATAAAAATAGGCACACATGAAACCTCAGTTACCAAAATTGTCAGAAATAGGCTTGCAAATAATTGAAATTAATACGTTCAACAAAATGGGTGGCACGTAAGAGAATTTCTACAGACTTGGAATTCACAAACTAGAAGGCAGATGGAAATTGTAGAGATGAAAAATATATAAAATTAAGAAGCCAATATACAAATGTAACAGCAAATTAAAAAGTATAGCTAAAGAGAAGACTGAGAAAACTATAAAATAGCCACCAAAAAATAACCAAATTTAAAAATGGAGAGAAAAAATAATGAAAATACAGAAAATATGATAAATGACACATGAGAAACAGTGAAAATGATTAATGTAAGCATGACTGAAGTGCCAGAAGGAGAGAAACAATGGGGTGGAAGCAATATTTGGGAGAGATAATAGAAAATAATTTGCCCAAACCATTTAAAGGCATCAAACCCCAGATTTGAGAGGATTTAAAAACCCCAAGGGAAATAAATTCAAAGGAACATAGAACTAGGTACATGGAAGTAGGAATGCTAACAGTCAGTTATGGAGACCTTAAATGAGATAGAAGAAACTGCATGATGTCTAAAGAACAAGAATTAAGCTGTCTTGATAGAAATTATGAAGGTGGAGACATGAAACACCATTTCAAAAATGTTAACATAAAATATGTGCCTACATATAATTTTATATGCAACAAAATATTCCTCGAAAAGGAAGGTAATATATACTTCAGACAAACAAAAACAGACAATTCATAACATGATCTGTTTGAAAAGAAATTCTACAGAAGTTATTTGGAGAGAAATAATCTTAGATGGAAGTATGGAAGTACAGAAATGAATATAGTACATATGGGGAAGAAAGGTAAATCTAAATTGACTATAGAAATCTATATTGACTATAGAAAACACCATGTTTTTGTTTTTTTGTTTTTTTTTCTCAGACTGGATATCAAACTGTTCTGCATTCCAATTCAAGCGTTCTTTCTTCAGCTCAAATCTGCTATGGAAACCCTCATATAGATTTTTCATTTTAGTTATTGTATTTTCTAGATCCAGAATTTCTATTTGTTTCCTTTTTATAAGTCTCATATAATTATTTTTATTTATTTATTTATTTATTAAAAAGATTTTATTTATTTGACAGAGAGAAACATAGCGAGAGAGGGAACACAAGCAGAGGGAATGGTAGCGGGAGAAGCAGTCTAACTACCGAGCAGGGAGCCTGATGCGGGGCTCGATCCCAGGACCCTGGGATCATGACCTGAGCTGAAGGCAGGTGCTTAACGACTGAGCCACCCAGGTGCCCCTCATAATTACTGATATCATAATTTTGCTTTTATTTTGTTTTTCTATTTTCTTTTAATTTCTTGTCTATGACTTTCTTTTGGTCATTGAGTATATTTATGATAGTTGATTTAAAGTATTTGTCCAGTAAGTCTACTATCTGGGCTTACTCAAGGATGTTTTGTCAAGTTATTTTATTCCTTTACATGGGCCATTTTTCCATTTTCAATATGACTTGTTATTTTTTTTGGTGTTGTTGTGGAAAACTGTATATTGAATACTATGATATAACTCAGGAAATTAGATTCTTTTTTTAGAAAAAGAATCTTTTTAGAAAAATCTTTTTAGAAAAAAGATTCTTCCTTTTCCCCTGGCTTTGCTGGTTTTGATTGTTGAAGTCTGCAGTTGGTCATTTGTCTAGTGACCTTTCCAAACTATTTTTGCAAAGACGATACTCCTCAATGTGTACAGTCACTAAAGTCTCTGTTCCTTTAGCTTGTGTTCAGCTAGTGTTTTTTTTTTTTTTTTTAAGATTTTATTTATTTATTTGACAGAGAGAGAGAGAGAGAGATCACCAGTGGGCAGAGAGGCAGGCAGAGAGAGAGAGGGGGAAGCAGGCTCCTGCCTGAACAGAGAGCCCGATGCGGGGCTTGATCCCCGGGCCCTGAGATCATGACCTGAGCCAAAGGCAGAGGCTTTAACCCACTGAGCCACCCAGGTGCCCCCAGCTAGTGTTTTTTTTATTTGTTATTTATTTTTTTAGCTAATGTTTTGATAGAGATTTCCTTGAACCTCTGCAGCTAAAATGATAATAATAACAATAATAATAATAATAATAATAACAACAAAATACAGCAACACTCCTTCCCTAGTTTTTCTGATTGCTTCTCTGTTGTGACAGTTCTTTAATACTTAGGCAGGGTGTTTCCAATTATGTCTTAGCCTTCACTTCATTCCTCTTAAACCGAGCCTAACAATAAGCCAGAGGTAATAGATTAAGGTCTTCTCAGGTAATTTGCAACACCTATGCTGCCCTGGGCATCTATGTAACTTTCTAAATCCCCAGTACATACAGGTAATACTGTATGCCCTAATTTCCCAAACTCTTCCCTAGTTTTCATCCCTTGTTTTATAGTCTATTGTATATTTTTGTCCCAGAGAGTTGTGGGATTGTTCAGGCTACAATGTTTTCAAGCAATGTCCACTGCTTTATTTATTTATTTATTTATTTATTTATTTATTTATTTATTTATTTTTTATTTATTTGACAGGGAGAGAGAGAGTACAAGTAGGCAGAGAGGCAGACAAAGAGAGAGGTGGAAGCAGGCTCCCTGCTGAGCAGAGAGCCTGATGCAGGGCTCTATCCCAGGACCCTGAGATCATGACCTGAGCCAAAGGCAGAGGCTTTAACCCACTGAGCCACCCAGGCGCCCCTGTCCACTGCTTTTTCACCCTGACAGTGTTCTGAGGTGGATGAAGCACACATTGTGTCAGTACTTTGGGTAGCTCCCAGGCAGGTGAGAACACATGAACAAAATAAACTGTGAATAAGGTGTGTTCTGCTTCCTTTGAAACTGGGACCTAGGGTCCCACACTGGGCATGTGGTCTGCCATCTACAATATTGTCACCAACCTGGGAAAAAGTGAGGCAAAATTTGCAACGACGTGGATGGAACTAGAGAGTATTATGCTAAGAGAAATAAGTTAATCAGAGAAAGACAATTATCAGCAAATGTAACAGCAAATTAAAAATGATCTCTCTGATATGAGGAATTTGAGAGGCAGGGCGGGGGTCATACGGGGTAGGGAGGGAAAAAATGAAACAAGATAGGACCGAGAGGGAAACAAACCATAAGAGACTTTTTTTTTTTTAAATTTTATTTATTTGACAGTGAGAAACACAGCGAGAGAGGGAACACAAGAAGAGGGAATGGTGGCGGGAGAAGCAGGCTTCCCGCCGAGCAGGGAGCCCAATGTGGGGCTCGATCCCAGGACTCCGGGATCTGACTTGGGCCGAAGGCAGACACTTAATGACTGAGCCACCCAGGCGCCCCCCATAAGAGACTTTTAGTCTTAGAAAACAAACTGAGGGTTGCTGGGATGTTGGGGGCAGGGATAGGGTGGCTGGGTTATGGACATTGGAGAGGGTATGTGCTATGGTGAGTGCTGTGATTGTGTAAGACTGATGATTCACAGACATGTACCCCTGAAACAAATAATACATTATGTGTTAATAAAGAAAAAAAAATGTGGGCAAAGACAAATGAAAACAGGAAAAAGATTTCATATTATTTTTAATTTACCTTTTTCTTGATTCCATGTTCATGTGGTTGTTGTAAAGCATTCTGTTTTCCAGGGTCCTGACAAAGTTGATTTGGATAATATCTGTTTGTTTTTCAGTATTTCTGAGGAGGATCAGGACACTGGAGCTGCCTACTTTGCCATTTTGTTGACAGCATTCTTTCTGAACTTAAAAATAATAATTCTAATAATTTGTATTTAGATTCTCTTGTATTTTACACGTAGATTAACTTAGAATCTGACAATAATATTTTTATTATATAAATGTAGATAAATGTAGCTATATATAACCATACAATTATATAGATAGATAGATGATAGATAGATAGATAGATAGATAGATAGATAGATAGATAGATAGATATATCATACTATCATACTATATATCTCACAGTACTGGCTGGCTAGAGCTGCTGCTAAGATGCAGTATATAAAATCTAGGGTAAGAGCACCTGGTTGACTCATCTGGTTAAGTGTCCAACTCTTGATTTTGGCTCAGGTCATGATTTCAGTGTCGTGAGATTGAGCCTCACATCAGGCTCTGTGCTAGGTGTGGGGCCTGCTTAAGATTCTCTCTCTCCCTCTTGTTCTGCCCTCCTCCCTATAGGTAATCACTGTCCTCTTGTCTAACATAATCTAGCATGTTTGCCACTTTCTCAAACAAATGGAGTCAATACGGTGTTCACTCTTTTGAATCTGTCTTCTTTCATTCAATATTATCTTTATTGGATTTAACTTACCACTACATTTACCATTATTTTTCATTGTGGTCAAGAATTCTTAGGTGTAATTATACCACAATGTATTTATTCCTTTTACTGGTAAAGGGAATTTAGTTTGTTCCATCTTGGTGCTATTATGAATAGTGAACCTTATAGGATTCTAGTCCTTTCATCTGGTGCATATTCTGTACATTTCTATAGGAGGGTATATAACTGGGAGCAAGATAGAGTTATGCTTGGTTATTGAATTGGTGTATGTTTAGCTTTAACATATATTTCAAAGTTATTATAGGAGTTTCAGTTGTGCCACATGGTCACCAAACTGGATATTTTTTTAAAAAATTTTTTTATTTGACAGAGAGAGAGATCACAAGCAGGCAGAAAGGCAGGCAGAGGGAGAGGGGGAAGCAGGCTCCCTGCTGAGCAGAGAGCCCAATGTGGGGCTCGATCCCAGGACCCTGAGATCACGACTTGAGCCAAAGGCAGAGGCTCAAGCTTAACCCACTGAGCCACCCAGGCGCCCCACCAAACTAGATTTTGGCATTCTTTGTAATCTATTCTGGTTGGTGTGCAACTGTTGGGACTTTTTTTCCCTTTTTTCAGTTTTTTGAATTTTATTTTTAAAATTTCTTTAGTTATTTTAAACATGCTTTTTTATGTTGTATATTTGATAATTCTATTATTTGTAACTTTGTTACAAATTGTTTCTACTAATATATAACTCTAGTGGTTTTCTTGCACACATGGAAACACATTTCAGATTACATGTATGTTTGTTTAAAATTGTGAAGCCTGGGGGTGCCTGGGTGGCTCAGTCGTTAAGCCTCTGCCTTCGGCCCAGGTCATGATCCCAGGGTCCTGGGATCGAGCCCCACATTGGGCTCTCTGCTCAGCAGGGAGCCTGCTTCTCCCGCTACCATTCCCTCTGCTTGTGTTCCCTCTCTCGCTGTGTTTCTCTCTGTCGAATAAATAAAATCTTTAAAAAAAAAAAAAATTGTGAAGCCTGACTGCTCTGCTGCGATTCACTGCTTTGCTTCTGCCAGTTGCCCCAGACTTGCACGAATCAAGGAGTACTTCAAATTAAGTTCTCTTCGTTTGTAGTGACATTGGATTAATCATGTAGGAATGTGAAATTTACTTCTTCCCCCAAACTTGATTTGAAAAGCTCAAAGGAGACATTTTTTCCCACCTACAGTCCAGTTTGAGATAGATTAATTTTTTAATTTATTCATTTTAATTTTTCTGTTTTCAAATAATGGAGTTTCTGCTCTCCACCATTCACTGAATTTAAAGTTATTTGCAGAGCCTGTATTGATTCTATGATTCCAGTCCCCAAACTCCACCTTGTACTACCTCAAGGCCTTTCCCTGTGGTGTTTTTCTGTGGTCCATTTTCCATATTACCAAGAATGCATGAACAGAGGGCAGCCACAACAGCTCCCTGCATAGTTTGGCAAAAGTCTTTTCCTTTCACTTTTGCAAAGATATATAGCCATTTTAATTTTTTAAATAATATTTCATTGAAGACTTTCGCACTTTTTCATGTTATTTTCCTGCTTATTGTCAGGAATAGAGATGTCTACAAGTGCTCCATTATTTCTATTCTTTCCTTTCCAATATTCTTTTATTTTTTTTAAAGATTTTATTTATTTATTTGACAGAGAGAGAGAGATCACAAGTAGGCAGAGAGGCAGGCAGAGGGAGAGGGGTGAAGCAGACTTCCTACTGAGCAGAGAGCCTGATGTGAGGCTCAATCCCAGGACCCTAAGAGCATGACCTGAACTGAAGGCAGAGGTTTTAACCCACCGAGCCATCCAGACACCCCTCCAATCTTCTTTTAGATGGACATTGAAATTTCTGATTTATTTTCATTTTTGTTTTTTTTTTTCATATTTCTACCATTTATGCTGTGTTCAAGGAGTATTCTTTAGGTATACAGCTCATTATTTGCTTTCAGCTGTTTGCTCTACTCTTCATCCCAGTTATTATTTTTGTTTAGTAAACATAATTTAAATTTTCGTGATCTCTAGTAGACTTTTTGGTTATGATTATTTTTCTTATTGTCTGAGAATACTATCCTGTTCAGTTTTTCTCTATTTACTTTGTTGACATGGATTAAGGGTTTTTTTTTCTATTTGTTTGTTGAGTTCATTTTTTATCCGAACTTTTGACTTTCTGCAAAATACTGTATGATTCCTGCTTTTGGGCCCATCTCTGGGGTTGACACTCCAATTGGCAGTCTTCTGTGTTCATGGAGTTTGTAGAGGGGCAAAAGGTGGGCTGTGGTGCTGGGATTTACATTCAGACATGTTGCTAATAAAAGTAGGGCACCTTCAGGCTAATTATTAAGAGGTGAATTGTCTTCAGTCTTTTGGAAACTCAGGCTCTCCTAGTTGCCTCTGGTGGAATTCTGCCCTGTCTCTGGCTCAGGCTCAGAAACTCACAGATCTTACCTGGCAGTGGAAACCCCTATCACAGATGTCTGGCCTTTGGAGTGGCTATTCTAGATATTTTAACACACAACACGTGGAAATACATTGTTTATTAGCTTTTCTCTTTTTACCATTTTCTTGATAATGTAACAGTCTTGGAACATTTTAACTACAGTTACCCTCTTTCATCTTTTGTGCCATTGTTTTAATGAGTTTTAATATGCTCTATGTTTTTCACTATCGTTACTGCTTTATACTCTTATGAATTACTTATATTTATTTACCTATTTACCATTTTTCCTCTTTCTTGCATATCTGAACTTCAAACAGACTTGATTTTCATTGGCCTAAAGAACTTCCTTTAGTATTTCCTTTGGTGCATGTCAACTCATAATACTCTTTTTTTTTTTTTTTTTTTTTTAACATTTGGTAAAAACCTTGATTTCACTTTTTTTGTCAAGGATATTTTGCTTGATATAGAATTCCTATTTGGCAGTTTCTTTTCTATCATCAAAAATGTAAACATATTCCGTGTTCCACTGTCTTCTGGCTTTTATACTTTCTATAAGTAAATTATTTCTTAGTTTTATTGTTATTCTGTGAAGGTCATGTCTTTGGCTCTTTGGTTTTCAGTGATATTATTGTGACATTCCTGGACTGGCTTTCTTTATTGTCTTAATCTGTTTGGGCTGCTGTAACAAAATACCACAGAGTGGCTTAAATAGCAGACATTTATTTCTCATGGTTCTGGAGGTTAGGAGGTCCAAGATTCTGTTCTTGCTGAGAGCTCCTTTCCTGGCACACAGATGGCTGCCTTCTTACTGTCCTCACATGGGGGCAGAGGAATTTCTGGTGTCTCTTCTTCTTGTAAAGTTAACAATCACATCATGAGGGCTCTACATACACACAAGTCCCTTCCATAAGCCCCATCCCCAGATATTGTTGCATTGCAGGTTAGAGCTTCAACATATACATTTATGGGAACAACACAAATATACAGTCCATAACAATTATATTTATCTGAGCCTTGATGTATTTTGTCACTTTTCTAATATTCTCATCCACTATCTCATGGACCCCTCCAGGAGACTGCATGTCTTGTGTCCCTGTTTCTATTGTGTATTTTTTAAGTTAAACCTTTTTTTATATGCATGATTTTTGTTTTAAGGCTGGACTTTGTAACCTTGTATTTCAAAATATTTAGAGATAATTTGAGGGTTTTAATAATGTTTTCTTTACTCATGGAGAACCTGTGTTTGCCCTGGCAAATAGCTATGCTAAGGACAATTAAATGTTGGCGTTTATTTTCTGTGAGGGCTTGTCTATTTCAAATTCTTTTTTACTTCAAAGATATAGCTTTTACTTACAAAGATGTAGCTTGTAAAAGTTTACCAGATACTCTTGTCTTTGGCAGTTCAGGCTCCTTCAGCCCCGTTAAACTGATGAAGATCCATTCAGCTTCTCAGACTCCAGGCATCTATTTTTTGAAATCAACCATACTGGGGAAAAGTGGTGCCAAACACTGAGCTTGCTTCTCTTGACACCACTTTTCCAAATCTTGCTGGTAAATATTTTCTAACTTTGTAGCCCTCTGATATATTCAAAGAGGGTTTGATAGATAGATAGAAATACAATCCAACTTTTCTATTTCTTTTCTTTGCACAGGTTGGTTCCAAATAATCTAGTTTGCCACCATGGGAAGTCCAACCTCAAGAGACCAATATTTCAGCCTCAAGACTATCACCAAACTGCAAAATGTTTTGACCCTCTGAGTTTTCTTTTTCTCATTTTTTCCAGGAACCATTATCTGCCATACTCACTTCATGGGAAATTGAGAAGACCATATGATGTAATAGATAAAAAGATGTTCAAACATGCAGCCACATTCAGTACTTAGGTTATCTGCTCCTCCAAATGACAGCTAATTGTGTGAGCATTTATTGAACTCTTATCATGTGCCAGGCAGTGGTCTACGTAATTTATGAGTGTTTATGCATTAATCTTCACAGACATTTTTAGTAAACAATTTACAAATGTGGAAGCTGCAGCACAGATCATTTAATTAAATAGCTAAAAGTCAGAATTAGTATCAGAGATGCCAGAATTCAACAAAGGTAGTATAGAACTGGAGCTCTTTTTAAAATGGAGAAAGTGAACTTACAGAATAGAAATACACGTGGCCAATTAAGCTTATGAAAGTCTATATTTGTTCAATCAAATTTGAAATGCTAAAAAATTGGATACCATATTGGTGAGATTTTAATAACAGATATTTCATTCAATAGAGGATATGCATATTGGTGTAGTCTTTCTGGAGGGAAAATTTGCCGTATGCTTCAAAAGACTTAAAATGCTTATATAATCTTATTGAGTTTTGCAAATTCTGAGATTATGTCCTAAGGAAGTTATTAGATACACTCACCAAGATATATTAAGTAATACTACACAATGCTTTAAGGGACATGATTGAAATGACATTGCAAATACTCAATAAGTTATTTTGTACAAGAATGTTAATTAAATATTATTTATCATAGCAAAAAAATAGAAACAGGAATGATGATCTACAATAAAATAGTGGTTAAATAAATTAAATTATATCTATATGGAGAAATATGATTTGCCCTTAAGAATTCTCTTTCAAAAAATTTTAATGACATAGTAAAACATATAATATAATAAGTGAAAAAGACTACAAAATATAAAATTGTGAATACAGTATGATTTTTAACATATGTTAATGTATATGTATATGTGCATACATTTATAATATATTATCTAATCTATATTTTCAACCGTTTAAATTATTTATTTTGATTGGGCTATCTACCTCTGAGATGTTGTTTTTATTTATTTTGCTATTATCTACCTACAAAGAGAATGTAAGCTCCCCCTAATACACCAAAGTGCTATTGAGAAAGAGCTTGGAATAGAGTTATGATAGGGAATTTTATTTTTTTATTTTTTTATTGTTTAGAATAAACATTTTCCATAGGCAGGATGCCATAATTATATTATATACATTAATTTATATATCTCTGCGTGTATGGTGTATGTGTGTATATAGTAGTAGTGAGTACAAAACATAACTTTGTCACATATGACCCTACTAAATAATTTCAAGTGCATTGTAGCCTCGTGAATGTCAAATATTGTCTTTGATGTTTCAATTTATTTGTCCATACTCTTTGAAACCGAAGTGACACATCTCTACCTTCTTGAACTTTTCATCTGCATGGCATCAGGCTGGCAACTGATGATGGGCGATCCTCTCCCTCATTCCTGTCTAAATACACAGCTTCTTTCCCTTTCTTCTCTGCCTCCTTCTACACACTTCTTGTTTACTCTGCTATAGTTTAAGTTTTGGTGCCATGAACATGTCTATCTTCACACATTTAGCATTGCCCACAGAGGTTGGCTGAAAAAAATTCCTATAACCTTGATAAATGAACTGATTTTTTTTTTTTTTACATTTTCTGAAGGCTTTTCCTAATGAACATAAAACCTAGATTTTCCCCATACTCTCAAGTTGAGAATATGGGTATACATGTGAGAGTGTGTGTATTTGATATGTGTGTATGTTGCTCCAGCTATGACTGTGTACCTATTTCCAAAAGCATCTCATCTCCATTAGTTCCTGATGGAGTGCTAGTGTACCACCAAATAGATCATTGTGTTCTTTGCTTCAGAGACTAAGGGATGTGAGAACAACTCTGGGGAAATAGATCATCCAAAATATTTTGCTTAGTTGAATTGACAACCTTGTTTGTTTGTATTCCTTTTAGATTTCTAATCATTTCTGATAAATATTTAAAAAAAGCCTAGCTCTTTTGCATTCATGTTGAACAGTTAGCTTTGGGTATTATTAATTATTTATTAGAAAATACTTTTCTGATGTGTGTATATTGAGAAGTTGTTTGTATGCATAAATGTGGCTGCCAGACCAAAAGATTTCCCACAAGAAGGTATCTCTGAGTTTGACTTTAGAATTTTCAATCAGAGTATATTGTGGGGATGAGGAGAATCATATTTAGATGACTTTTCTATACATTCATCAATTCTTTAGAATGAAGTACTTCTCTTTAGGATAGCTTTTATTCATACTCAGAGCAAATATGGCATTAGTACTGGTAGGCATTCAATGTCCCTGGAATTCCATTCAGTCTGTATCCCAGTAGGTTATTTGGCTGGTAGTCACTGAGAATATTCTTAAAGGAGTCAGAAACTTGGGTGATCACAACAAAAGGTTAGTTTTTCCCAAGGGTTTTTTTTCCAGCATCCCAGAAAAGCACTTTATGACTCCAGAGTTTGTGTCCTAGTGCCCTTTTACCACACACCTTTGGAAATGTCAGCTCATAAAGAAAAGCAGCAACACACAGGACACCAGGGATTGTCTCTTAAGTGCAAGCCCTGGAGACAGTTATGTGGGTCATTTTTTTGCCCTGCCTGAAGTGAAGACCAGCCCAGACTCTTTGCAGCATCATTCTGGGGGAAGGCAAAGGTAAAATAGGCAAAAATTATTACTTAGAAGTTTTGTCCATTAAAACATGTGTAGATTATTCATTCAATAAATGTTTACTAAGCTTACTCTGGGTGGTAACTAATGGAAAGGGTGAGGATGGGAGGCAGGTTGCTGCCCTCCAGGAAATCACAGAAGCTCCTGTCACTTGTGAATAAGCAGACTCCCAGAAACAACACAATTAAAACTCCAAATTGGTTGGTGGTAGAGTAGGGGCTAGAATCCAGGGTCCTGCTTCTTTCCATGTTGGCCTTCCAAACGGTGGAAGACAAATTGGTCAGTGAACAATTCCCACGTGTAGCATCTTACACCCTCCTTCTCTGTGGTTTATTTCTCTCCCATACAAACCACCTAATCTCCTATTCTAGTGAATCTTCATTCTTCATTTATTCATTCACTCAGATTAATATTTATTAAGCATCTATGTGTGACACAAATACTGCTCTGTACTTTTAAAATTTATATTTCATGATTTTATAGTTGTATCCTCATAAGCAATCACAAATTTTTGAGAATGAGATACAAAAACAGAAGAAAAACTGCTTGAAAATAGCTCAACTAAATAAATATGTTTCTTTTGTCTCACCTCCTACTTAAAGCAATTTTATGAATTTGTGCTTTTCTTTGCTTATTTGGAAGATTGGAAGTGCCAGCTTATCTAGGTCCCCAGAACATTTTTCCAAGTGTCTTTGTAGAATATCTGTCTACTCCTCACCCCTCTGTAAAATTGAGATTTTTAAATTTTAAATTTAAAATTTCTCCTCAGTGACTGGCTGTGAGTGACCAGTTTAGCATTTTTTATTTTGTAAATGCTATATCTTCTCCTGCTCTGGATGCTGTATTGGAGGAGTGCATCTTGACCTTCTCTTCTGTTGTTTGATTAAAGCCTTCTTACTGGCCCCTCAACCCACTACTTATCTCCTGCCCTCCTACATCTGCTGCAAGGACTTAATAATGGAAAGAGCGTTGTGAGAGGAGCAGCTTCTGGTACATCAGAAGAACCCTAAGAAGTAATTTCCTAAAAATAGGATGCTGTTAATACCAACAGTAAAGTGGGGCTTGGAAAAATATCCTCTGTCAAAAGACAAAGAAAAGTGGAAAAGCGAATAGCAAGCTTTGGGTACACATACCCTATCATGTCACAGACAGGGTGTTTCCCTGAAGAAATTGCTCATGCACCTGTAAATAATAAAACCTGGTTGTAGTATCATTGGTGAGGGTAGAAGAAAGTTAATGTGAAAAAGAACATGGGGAATTAATGTGGATATTCTGCAAATTCAAGTAGCAAGTCAGACAAGCATGACTGGGATAGCAGAGAGTCTGAGAGACCTGGGCTGGTGTCTTCCTCAGTCACTGGGGATGTGACTGGGAGCAAGTCACAACCTTTCTGAGCTTGAATAGGTTCACTTGAATAGGAGTGGCCTGTTGACTCCTACTCACAAGGAGTTGGCATTCACCCAGAATTTGAGAGAGGGAAGGATATTCCAGATAGAAAGAATGAGTGACCAGTATGTATAGAGGCTCAAAAGTGGGGCAGGCTGGAGCAGAAATGGGATGTGTCTGAGGACTTGCTGGTGACACAGGTAAACAGATATGTGCATAGAGAGAGTGGTGGGTGATGGGACACAAGTAAGAAGCAAAACACCTATCACAAAATTACGCTGTTTGAACTTCTTGACAGTAGTAAGGTATTGAATTTCAGACTGATATATAGAGTCTGCATTTTAAAAGGAATTTTTGGGATATAGTGTTGAGATAAGCCATAAGAGTCAAGGTGGAGAGAGAAAGTGGTGGAATGACTGCTGTAAAATGATGAGTCTGCCATGGGGGTTGGCAGCATCATTGGCAAGGAGAGGGTATACTTAAGAGCTCCTTAGAAGGCAAGATGGCCTTGACTCACTGATCAATTTTATGTGATGGTGGATAAAAAGGAAGAGCTCTCAGATTTCTCACTTATGTTGGTACCATTGACTCAGCTAGGAAAACTCAATATGGGAGGAAGGCAGGGATTTTATGGAGACCATTTCTGAATTGAGTGTTAAGCCTGAGACCTCCACTAGGTGGTGATGAAGAGAGCACTCAGGACTGGGGATATCAACTTGATAAGGACTCACCTGCAGATCATAGCAGTGGCTAATGTGGTTACCCACCAGGGCTGTGCATCCTGAGGAGAGAGGGAAGTGGGAGGAAAGGCTGTAGGTCATCAAGGCAGGGTGCTAGCAGGCAGCAGTTCCATCCAGCCCAGAGGGTTCAGTGGAAACAGAAAGTCAGATAGACCCATAAATCTGGGCCCTGAGCTCAGACACTACTTTTGGCAGAGGCAGTGATTGCTCTGGTTAGCTTCATAGGAAAGGACAATGCTGAATTTTGTCTACAGGTTTCTTCCTTAGGAGCAAGAAGTTCTGGCATTTAAAGCATCCACCCATCCATCTATCTGTCATCTATCCACTCACCGCTCCATCACACATCACCCAATGTATGGCAAGCTTAGGGCTAATATTCAGAGAAATAGTGATGACCACATACATTTCCTGTCATCTAGGAGCTCAGTCTGTGCAGCCAGCTGCAGAAGTCTGTCCTGTCTGCCAAAGAAAGGACATGGATCCTTCAAGAACCAGACCTTCACACCTGTCTAGGAAGACCAGGAGGACTGAAGTATGCTCTACTGACCTACCTGAAATGATTCTGTGGCTCTCTATTGCCATGGCATAAAGTTACTTGGCCTGATACACATGAGTTTCCCTCACCTTCTTGTGTGTCCTAAGCTCCTGTCTCTGTTCCCCGCACTTCACACTTTAGCCATGCTGAACAGAGCATAGGATTTCAACCCAGGAAACGGTTTTCATTTTTTATTTGTAATTTTTCCTCTTCTCATTTGTCTGAAAGACTCCTAATTTATTTTTAAAAACAGAATTAAGGAATAACCTCCTTTATGAAGTCTTTGCTAATTGTCTAATCAGAAGAGACCTCTGAGTGTGTCTCAAGAGTCAACCTCACTCTATTTCAAATCACAGCAGCCACTTCATGGAAATGTGACCTTGGGCATAGTTACTTAAGTTCTCTGAATCTGAGTTTCCACTCCACATACCCACCATATCAGATGGTTATAATTAGAAATATAATTTAATTATATATACAGCATATTCATATGTAAATATGTATGAAGTGTCACTTAATGAGTGTATCCTTAAAAACAACTTTTACTTTTATGCAGTAGTAAGTATTGCTTGATTTTTACAATAACAATTTTATAATTTCTTTAGGACCTCATGGTTTCTCCTATCATTACTTGTATTGTAGCCCCCATTCTTTCCTGTGGCAGCTAGTTTCCATGATTTGTCTATGAACCAGCCCTCTGCATTCATGCCTTCTGAATACAGGGTCTTCATTTAATTTGGGCTGCTCTGGGATTCATTTATAACCGAAAGAATATGTCATAAGTATCTTCAGGTGACCTCCAAGGCTAGGCTAGAGGAAGCCCTGTGCTTTCTACAATGATCTCTTAGAACATTGGTTCTGGAGGAAGTCAGACACCATGTATGACCTCTGAGTCGCTGAGCCCACCATGGTGAAAGAATCCAAGCTAACCATAAAGAGAGGTCACATCAAGGTGGAGATGCTTGGCCAGTCCCTAGATGCTTCAATGTCCCAGCCCAGGGAATAGATCTGTGAATAAGGGGGCCATCTCAACATCCAGCCTTGTGAAGACCTCAGATATTTCAGCTTTATCCAGCATCTAACAAACAAGGATCAGAGGGATTCCAAGTGAGAATTTCCCTATGGAGCTTAGTGTATCAATCCATCAAGCAGTGCGAGATAGTGATACATGGTTGTTTTAAGCTACAAAGTGTTGGAGTCAGTAATAGAAAACTGGATCACTTACTTTCTCTGGAAAGCTCATCCTCAGATTAGGTGGGATGCCCCTGCCCTAAGAAGTCCTCCTACAAAACATGGGAGGGGCTACCTCAGCAATGTTTGCTGTCCTGACTTACCTATTATCCTCCTGCAGGTTTGTGTATGCAGTGTGGTGGGAAGCAGATGGGGGGCGGAGACCATGCCTGTCTTCTCTGCTCCAGTACCTAGCAGGGACTGCCTTGTCAGGTAAGTGGGATAAAACACTCTTTTGACTAAATATAATATTCACACTATATTGAAGTTAGATGTTTCCCCCTCATTCATGAGATCCTATGAGACAGGGCTCAGTAAAGTAGGATTAATCATTATACCTACCACAGAAATTTGTTGTGAGAAAATGAGGTTATGTCTATGGAATGCTATAGGCTAGGCATATAGTCAGTGTTCATAAATATTAGGGGACATATTACTGAGTCCGCAGGTTGGACACTGGGCCCAGCATGTAGGAGATGCTCATTAAATGCTCGTTGAGCTCAGCAAAACCGAATGGACCAGAACGGAGGACCACCGACCCAGTGAGGCCCAGAGAAAGTTGTTTTATGTGATACCCTCACAACCTTGGAAGGGCCTAAGATCTGATCACTGGGGACTTTCCTTCCATTCATCCCACACTCAGAGATGGAGTGAAGGTGAGAGTAGCCATGATACCAGGGTGAGGACATGTCTGAGGACATTCCTTCCTCCCAGAACTGAGAGAAATTGACAAGAGTATAAGGAAGAGGGCAAAAGAAAAGCACCATCCAAGGCAGAAGCAATGGAAAGATAAAAACAAGATAACAAATACAAGTCCTAGAGTGAGCTATTTGGTCAGGAAAGGACACGGCTTGCTCTGCCCTGTGAGCAGGAGTCAAACCTAGTGCCCTCCACCAACTCCACTCCACAAGACTGAGGCTGCAAGTGCTTGCTTGTCTCTGCCAGCTGCTGGCTTCATCTCACTTTGCCAGTGGTCCTCCCAGCCAGTGAGGAGGCTGCTCACTCTCCCATTTCTGTCCTGTTGCCCCCTCAGACCTGTTACACGTGGTATGTCCTTCTTGGCTTTGATCCTACAACCACCCTCAACAAAAGCACTGTATTGACACCCCAAGTATCCACTCTTTCCTCACCTACTCCTAGGGAGAGGACCAAGCCATGTTGCTGATTTGAAGACAGAGCTCAGGAAAAGTAATGTATTAATGGTGCAGTAGTGGCTGGCACAATAGGTTACAGGTCTGAAATGCTGCTTCCTTCCATCTATACCATGGTTCTCAAAGCCCCAACCACTTTAAGGTCTGCAGCCACTCACTCACTGTGTAGCTGTGGGAAGAACAAGGCAAAATGACCATAGGCACCATCTCAGTCCACAATATCTCTACTTTTCTCTCCTCCTTTCACTTTCACCCTGAAAAGAGAAAACCTCAAGCAAATTTCTAGACCAACTTTCTGCCTTTCCCTCCAAAATGTTGAGGAACATTTTCATTCAGGATAAACCATTCTGATAGTGCCGTGAGTGAACTAACTGGCTGGCCAGCTATTTCCATAAGCCTCATGACTCCAGCTTCATAGTGTTCACTTCTGGTGCTTGTTGGTGTGAAGCTGGGTCCATCCACTGATGCCCCATTCACCTCACCTGTTAGTCTGTCTGTAGGACTTTGAGAGAAAGGTAGCTGGTACATAAATTTATAAAGCTTGAGTCTCTACTTGACTGGTCTGGCATCAGATTTTTTTTTTGCAAATACATTTTTCATTTTATGTGACAAACATAGACACAGTACTTATGATGTATCAGGTACTATTCTAGAGTGTAAGAAATATTAATTTGCTTTATCTTCCTAACAGTCCTATAAATGGGCAACATTATTACCTCTATTTAGGAATATTTTTATCCTTCAGAGAAAATTGAAGCGTGGAAAGGCTAAGGCTAAGAGACAGCAAATAAATGGCAAAACTAGAGTTGCCAGATTTAGCCACATAACATTTATGACAACATATAAAGTTTTAGTATAAGTATATCCCATATAATCCTCACTGTTTATCTGAAATTCACATTTAACTGGGCATCCTGTATTTTATCTGGCAATCTTAAGCAAAACAAAATGGAACCCAGGCAATATGGCTCCCAAGCTACCCTTCTTATATCCCCACCTGAACCATCAAGCACTTGTGGTTTTAAAATTTTTGGTTCTCACTCAGAGAACAGTCAACATTCTTTTTCTTGGCCCAAACAAACCTCAGTCCCAGAATTACCTCTACTGCCATTTGTTTTCACTTGTTTATCCCATACCATGCGCTTCTGTTGTAGGCAACACTCTCCTTAATTCAGGAGAATCCTCTGGTATATCATGAATGGACATTTATAAGGAAAATGGAGAGGCAATACTAACCCATGTCTTTTTTCTGATTTGAGGCTTCCTTTCTATGGGAGCATAGGAAAATGGAACTCACAAATAAGAGAACATGGGAAAAAAATTGCTCTCATCTCAGCTGGTCTTTTTCAAGCCCTTAAAACAGAAAGGGAAGCATTTCTTCACCAAAGAAGGATGAGTTAGTGACATTTTCTCATTCTGCTGCATGTGATATTCACACTGATTCCAATTATGTGCAGTGCAGCTTCCAAGAGTTCAACTTTAAAGGGCCACAGGTTTTCCTCTCAATTGGATGGAAACACTTTCAATCATTCTCACCTCACGCCAGCAGTGGACATTGTTTTCTTTATAGCTAACTTTCTTCTTTCTTTCCTAAGCATAGTACAAAAGGTGGGAGGTTACTTTAAAGAAAAGCACTTATTTTTAACTGTAAAGCAAGATCAGTGGAGAAAGTAGAATTAGACAGTTCCTGCAAAGTGAAAAATAAAATAAAGACATTACATAAAAAAAAGGTTTGCAGAGAAAATGAAGAGTTGTTGGCTTTTAAAAATACACAATATACAAAATAAAACAAGGTGTTTTATTTTTTTGAGGTCACTTCACATTTCAGAGCTTTTAGCGTCTGCTTCAATATTAAGAACATGCATATCTCAGCAAGAAACATAACCTGTAATTTGATGAATATAGGTTCCTCTCTCTCCTTTTTTACAACATTGGTGACATTATTCTCGGAATGCTCTGGTGGTATGTTACATAAGATTATGGGTATCTTGGGGCTCCTGGGTGGCTCAGTCATTAGGCGTCTGCCTTCAGCTCAGGTTGTGGTCCCCGGGTCCTGGGATCGAGCCCCACATCTGGCTCCCTGCTCAGAGGGAAGCCTGCTTCTCCCACTGCCGTTCCCTCTCTCACTGTGTTTCTCTCTGTCAAATAAATAAAATCTTTAAAAAAAAAAGATTATGGGTATCTTATGAGAACTTCAAGGGTAACCCACATGTTCTGATGTTTTGTAGTGATTGGGGGGCTAAAATTTTGAGTGAGGCTTTTCATGAAGCTAATTGAGGAAAACTTGAGGAAAAAGGTCTAATGATGTAAAGGATTTTACATCATTCATGTGCACACATATATGCTCAGGTATGCTTGCATGTGCACATGCTTCATGCATGTCTATGTGTGCACATGTGTGCATGGATACTTTGTGTGTGTGCATGCATGCGTGTAGGTGTATATATTTGGGAGGAGGGTGGAAAGATTTTCTAGGATAGAATGCCACTTTTTTGCATAGGAGATAACACATATTAGCCCTAGAAGTGAGCTAGCTAGAATATCTGCTCAGCTATTCCTTTCTCTTCTGTTATTTTATTCAATTTGCACTTGCTAAATCAGAGCCCCTCTCATAGGGCTGCGGAAAGAGGCCTTGGTAGCAGATGAAGGCTCAGTAGATTTCTACTAATTAATGAAGCACTGGGTTGTTTCTTGTTTTTTTCTAGACCACTGTGAATGCGTGGGTTACTCTAGGAAGAACCACAGTGCCCCTTCCTAACTCAGGGACAAGGTGTGTTGAAACATCTGGAAGAGCATTTCTCAAAATGTGGTTGTCCAACCACCTACATTAGAAGTCTGTGGTGCATACAGGGAGCTTGTTAAGCCACCAATCCAGACAATGTTGGATTTCTGGATAGTAGTGACCATCCAGGGCTTAGAGTACTCTCTCATTCCTGGTCTGCTTTCCTGGTTCACCTCGCCAGCAGCAGCACACCTACACAGGATCTGAGGGCTCCTGTAGTGTTATCCCAGATCAATGGTGAGCTGCAAAGCATTTACATGCCTTGGCATCTCCTGCTGGCCAAGAGCAGCCTGTTACGGGTATCAGGGACTCAGTGAGGGACTGCTGATGACGATGACACTGGCACTTAGGGAAGAGTGATACTGGAGGCCTCTATTTTGTCCAGCCTCTGACCTGCATCTTTGGAATGGGAGGTTATTATCACAAGTGTTTATTTAGGGACAGTATTTCTGAAGCACATACCATGAACTGACACTGTGACTGTGATTAAGGGCAAGGACACTGATGACCGTGGTGGGCTCCACTCTTAAACTTTCAGCAGACACAGAGAATGGAGAGAGTGGGGCCATGCTGAGTTTAGAAGCTGTTACTCCGGCACCTATTTTGAAACATTTTTCTGGAGTTGTGTCAAGCAGAATAGGTGACATAGAAAGATGGTGGGATTTGAAGTCACAACAACATTGGTTGAAATTCTAGGAATTTCCCTTAATCTTGGTCCACTGACTTTGGAGAAATGATAACTTTCCTGAGCCTCAGTGCCTGCATTTCACAGAGAATGACAATGCCAGCTTCACATTGCTCTTGTGAAAAAGAAAATGAGTTTGGTGATGTGGAAAATGTAATGTGATGATCAATTTCTGGTGGGTAGTCTGGCCTAGTTAACTGGAGATACATAACAGGTCATTTGAATGACAAGGGGCTGTGGTAGGTAGGATAATGGCTCCCTATATTTATCCACTGTCCCATAACCTGCCACTGCGTCACCTTGCATATACACAACAGGTCACTTGAATGACAGGGGGCTGTGGTAGGTAGGGTAATGGCTCCCTATATTTGTCAAGGTCCTAATCCCTATAGCCTGCCCCTGCATCACCTTGCAATGCAAAACGGACTTTGCAGTTATAGTTAAGGATTTGAGACGGGGAGATTATCCTGGATTATCAGGCATACCCAGGTTTAATCACAAAGGTCCTTGTAAGAGGAAAGTAGGAGGCTCAGAGTCAGAGACAGAGATATGATAACAGAAGCAGAGGTCAGGGGCACCTGGGTGACTCAGTCAGTTAAGTGTCTGCCTTCAGCTCAGGTCATGATCTCAGGGTCCTGGGATAGAGCTCCACATTGGGCTCCCTGCTCATCTGGGGGTCTGCTTGTCCCTCATCCTCTCCCTCTGTGCATTCTGTTTCTCTCTCTCTCACAACAAATAAATAAATAAAATCTTTAAAAAAAAGAAGCAGAGGTCAGAGCTAGAGAGATTTGAGGCTTGAAGGATGGGGGTAAGGACTAGGAGCCAAGGAACACAGGCACTCTCTGGAAGGTGGAAAAGGCAAGGAAATAGGTTCTCTTTTTGAACCCTCAGGAAGGACACAGCACAGCCAACAACTTTTTTTTTTTTTTTTTTTTTTTTTTTTGGCAAAGTTAGACACTGCTGGACTTCTGATTTCCGGAAACTGAATAGGATACATTTGTACTGTAAGCTGCTAAACTTCTGGTAATTTATTACATCAGCAATAGGACACTGATATAGGGTTGTTTTAACTCTTGCTCCAGGTATAGCACGCATCAGGAAATCTTTTCATGTCTGAGAGCCATGGGTAGAGCTAGTGCAGTTCTCAGTTGGTTAGATTTAGGATTACACGTTTGTCAACCTCAAAACACCTCCTTTGGATCACCATAGGAGAGGTGCTAGTAGACATCATTGAGAGGACATGACAGCCAGTTGACGAGTGAGCTGGACCTGGGCACTCAGAGGTTCCTCACCCCCTCCCCTGTCCTTGGAATGTAGGTTCCACTTGCCTTCCCCACTCCCAGAGGCTGCTCCAAGGACCCGGTCTTGAGATGGTGATGTGGTGCTGGGAGTACCTGCACAGTATATGTGACTGAACCCAGTTAGGGCCTTTTTATAAGCTTTAAGATTTGGTGGATGTGTGTGGGAATCTATTCACTGCCCAAGACACATCTCATAGGTAAGTTTCCTTGAGTAATAAATCTGCCACCTACCAATCTGGAATGGCTTCCTATCTTCAGTCTCTTCCCATTCTCTGAGTACAGGGGCCAGTTTGAGATTTCACCTAGGAAGCTCCAGATGGGGCTGTGAACTAACAAGAGGGAACCTATATTTGTAAATGAACTCTGCTCACTCAGAGTTCTCAGAAGCAAATTCATGACACCATTGGGCAGGTATTCAAAGGAACTTCCATTGTAGCATCTTCTGTGGCATACCAACTGAGGGACTGGGGAGTTGGTGCTCATAACAATTAAGCACTGGCATCTTACATGCCCACCTGTCTTCCCTTCTTCTTCCTTTCTTCCTGCCTTCCTGCCTTCCTGCCTTCCTTCCTCCCTTCTATGTATTTCTTGACAACCGGTTAATCGGTCTTGTAGTTCCAACATGACATCATGTGTGCACAGATACATAACTAATTCCATTTAAATAGAACAATACTAAATATATCTGTGCTTATATAGACATATTCTGATCTACCAGTTCATATATTTTATTATTTCACACAGACAATATGAATCCACTATGCAGCATATATTTCTATAGAAAAGGGACCTCAACAGAATCTATAGTTATGGATGCACACTCACAGCCATTACTTAAATCCTGACTCAGTTGCTCCCCCTTCCTGCAGATCCAGAGGAGCTATGGATGTGTCTTTTAGTATACAAAATGGCTCTCATACACAGGAGTAAAGCACTGGTGTGCATAGTATAAAAGTTCTATATCTGTATGCTGAAAACCAAAACACTACCATCATCTCTGACAGTAACAGCAGAAATGGCTTTTATGTCAAGTCTCTGTTTTAAGGCTTAGATTCTGCTGGGATAGTGCATATCTTGATGCTCTTCATTTTTGAGTGGATTTCCATTCTGTGGAAGAGACACTGGGATGGGCTAGTGTGGGGTACGATTCCATAACCTGGGCTGAATCCAAGAAGTGATTTGTTCTATCTGATGGGGAAACCCAGGTTGTTCCTAGAGGAAGAATAGGTGACTTACAGTTGAAGAACGAGTTTTAAGCAAAGATAAAAAGCAAATGGGCAGAAGTTGTGGAATCAGGAAACACAGGGGGAGGGCATCTAGTATACCAGTTTGGTACATCCAGAGGCCAGACACAGAGCTGTGGGAAATAATCAAAACACTGGTGACACTTGTGACTCTTCTGTGTGGAACACTGCCATGGGTAAGCCCTTTCCATGCATTGGATCACATTTAGGGACAATTGGTGGGCACTGTCATTAGCCACATTTTACAGGTGAGGAAACTGAGACATAGTTTGATTAATTAGCTCAAGGCCACACAACAGATGATGGAGCTTGTTTTCAAATCCAGGCAGCCTGGCTCCAGTGCCTCTGCTCACAATGCCCTATTCCTTCCCACATCCCTAACCTCATTTGCATTGGGGATACTGGTACCTAGACCCTAGTTCCTCCTCACCAAGTCATGGCACTGGCCCTGCTCCTCTGGGGATGGTGCTTTATGTGAGCTCCCTGGTCACTGAAGCTTCATTCTCCAGTGGATTCTCTGTCTCTTTGGGTTCTTGGCTCCCCTGATTTCATGGATAGGATGAGCTATGCTCACAGCCCCATGGAAATTGTTCCTGCTACTCTGCTCAGTTGATCCATGTCAGAATTGCCAGACTTCTAACACAGAGATTATGGAAAAGGATTGTGAACAGATGCATGAACAGATCCTGGAGGTGGGCTTGGGAAAGGGACTTTCTTACTGGGTGCTAGCCTTATGGCACCAGGACCTGAGAGCTAGTGGGATGCACAGTAGAGGACAAATGCATTTTAGCAAAGTCTGGTGCTGAGCAGGACTGCTGCATTCCAGAGCCCAGATTTCAGTGTAGAGTCAATAAGCAGTGGAAACACTGAGCATTACATATCCATCAGGCGGGAAAGAGCCAGATGCATGAGGAATTTTCTTCTCAGGAAGCTGAGAACTGAATGAGAATGAGATGAGTTCTCTTTCTTCAGGTGTGATATCAGTAACCTGCTGATTTAAAAGATAATAACTGACTACCAACTGACTGTGTCATGTACTGACTGTTTGGGGGCAAGTTCTTGAACCTAGTAAAAACCCTATTCGTACAGTATTAATTTTTTTGCGTTATTTTGAGCATGAAATAAGATGACTTTTTCATATCACTAAGTTTTGGGATGGTTTGTTCTGCAACAATTGATAATGGATCTGAGCTATAAAGGAAGAGATGATGGGTGCATCTCAGTCAAAGGGCAAGTTTTCAGGAAGGGGTGGATCTAGAAGGTCAGACAATGTCATTCAGATTCTGTCACTCTCTATCTCTGAGAGAGTCTTCCTACATTATTCTTCATTATTAGTGAGATTCTCTGCATATCATAACAAAAATGTCCACAAATAACTCAGCCTTGTTTCCTGTCAAGTTAGGAGCCCTTGCAGAAAGAGATTTCTTTCCCAGCAACTGCAGAAAAGCCCCGGTCTTTGCTCTCCTTGACACCAATGGGGTAACATGCCCAGACCTGGCCAGTTACTGTGGCATAGCAAGCTATTTACTGTGTCCTGTGCCCACCCTACTGCCTGGAGAAGTTTAATCCTATACAGTAATAGGAACTGAGATGAGATGGGGAAAGGATGGTTCCTGCAAATAATATTGAAGTGCTATTCTCAGGAAAACAGACAGCAGATATTGGGAAGGCAGGTGAACACTTGCTAGCTCCAGTCATTATTACTCTGGATTGGGCCCAGATCAGGATTAAATCACATAGGGGCACCTGGGAGGTGCAGTCAGTTAAGTTTCTGACTCTTAGTTTTGGCCTAGATCATGATCTCAGGGTCAGGAGATTAAGCCCTACATCAGGTTCCATGCTCAGCAAGGAGTCTGCTTAAGACTCTTCCTCTCCCTCTGCCTCTCCTCCCTGCTCTTTCTCTCTCTAAAATAAACAAACAAATCTTAAAAAAAAAAAGAGTTAAATCACACAGAGTGTTTGATGTAGACTCATGCACTGTTGTGTGGAAGAGACTCACAGGAACACAAACCCGCATAACAGAGGCGTTAGGGGGCTGATTTTTCTCAGCCCCAAATTGAGGTGATAATTGATCTGACCTCACGCGTGCAGGTGCTGTGGCACATATGTACAAAGGAAGGGGTCTGATTACCTGAGGTGGGGACATCCTTCTGCAGCGATGATGTACTAATTTATTGGGTAGATAGCCAGGGGCACTACCTTCACTGCAGAGCCCACAGTCTGGCAACTGTCTCTCTAATCTGGATTTTTTACATGGGACTTTGCGTGGAACAACTTGCAGCAACGGGAGTCATTGTGGCAATATTGAGAAGGATGGCTCAGAGAATCACCTGAGAGTGGGGAAAAAATGAATCGCCCTTTTACAAACTCCCCAAATAATAAAATAAATCAGCTGGATTATTCAGTGATGGAATGCTCTGCTCTCTGGCCAGGGGGCTCTGCAAGTTATTACTGGCTAACAATAGCTTGTTCAAGTGCTTGGGCACAGGAAAATCAAACTGTACAGGTCCTGGGAGAATCTGGTCATCTGAAAGAGGGAATCCATTCCAAGTGTGAGCTATTAGTTCTGCTCTGAATATCATCATTATTAACTGTAGGGCTTTAGTGGAATCTCCAACCTGCTGAATCTCAATCCTTATCAACTGTTGGGGAAAATGGCTGTGGCAGGTGCTAATTTGTGATTATAGGAAAGAATATCTTTGGACTGCAAAAAGTGTGCCAGGTGCTAACAAGTTGTAATGACAGGCCTCCCCTGGGAGGCAGATGCTCTTTGGGTGAATGTATTGGCTTCTGTAGAAAACAGCCTGTATCCCTTTCTCTTCCTGTCTAGTTCTCTCTCTCTTTTTCCTGCCCTCTGACCCCAGTCCTCTCTCTGCCCTCTCTAGGGCTCTGCTCAAATCAGATGCTGACTACACCTTCTGACTCCTCCAGCCTAAGCTTGCACTTGGGAGATACTCCAATCTTGCTTCAGTTTCCAGCTCCACCAGCATGAGCTTTGTGCCTTGGTCAGGTCACCTAATATCTCTATTGATTTGATTTTCCTCAACCCCAAATTGAGGTGATAATTGATCTGACCTCAGAGACTAGTTTACTGAGCACTGTGAAATGCAGCACAGTGCTAGGAAAACAGAAATGTTTAATCACTTCGAATTCCCATTTAACCCTTCCCTTTCTTTCCCCAATGTTCATACCATCATTTCTGACTGGATTATGAATTATAAAAATGCTACAAAGAGACATGACAATATTATTAATATTGTTTATTTTCCCTCATTACTTAGTATAATACTTGGCTTACCAGAGACACTCATCAAATAATTATTAAATGAATACTAATGTCCATTTCAATAATACTTGTTTTTAAGGTCCTGCTAATTTCTCTCCTCCAAGAAGCCCTGTAATGTGGCCACTACATTGCTTCATTAGCACCAATGCTTGTGTTCCCATGTCTCCTTTCCAGGCACGGAGCTCTCCCTCTGTGCTTTCTTGTCTCTTTCCTCAAGTGTCATCTACTAATTGCCATTTTCCCATTGAGAAATTCTTACCACTGTGGTCTCTTGGGTTTGGATGTCTATGCACTTGAAAACTCTTTCTTTCTTTCTTTCTTTTTTTTCTTTAGTGAAAGCTATTTCTTGATGATGTTGTTGGTGATGTTAGTTTACTGATGGAAGAACATGTTGGTTTGCAAGGGAAGTGATTGGAGGCTGCCAAA
Organism: Procyon lotor; assembly: GCA_028646535.1. Lineage (NCBI taxonomy): Eukaryota > Metazoa > Chordata > Mammalia > Carnivora > Procyonidae > Procyon > Procyon lotor. Next base: position 93,479,042 of record CM053605.1, on the reverse strand, counting down.
GACCAATGGAGAGGGGACACAGAGATAATTCAGGGAAGATGGGATGCTGGAGAAGAGGAATGGGTTCACAGGAGGACTTGGACAGAATCCTGAGATCTCATCAGCCTAGAAAGAGCACACTCTGGGAACATGGAAATTATATTTTGTAAAGACATAGGGTATTCTTAATACAGCATGCATTCACTGAAATTAGGAGAATATATTTGAAATTCAGAAGGATATCTTTACAGACCTAATCATATTATATTATTTTATATAATCGTAGTTATAATTTTTTCCATGTCAGGGAGGGAGACATGAATTAAGGTCACAACCACACACTTGATCACAATCTAACTTATTGATCTCTCATATTCAGATGCACCATTTCTGTTTACATCATTTGATAATAAATATTATTTATTTATCAATAATTTATTAACTTATTTATTAATAAATAAACAATACTAAGAGATTATGATTATCACTTTGCACGGATGAGAAAAAAAGACTCATGAAATAATAACAATTGCAATTTTTGTAGAAACCAAACCTTTGGCATAGTCCACAACATGTACTATCCCATCAGGATGCAACAAACTTGCAAGGTATGTATGGTAGACTTATTTTAGATTTATGAAAATTAAAATTTTTTCAAAAAGTGAATTATTTTTCTGTCTGAAGTTACACAGTGGTGAAGATTATGTCAGAAAATTGAGGAGCTAGAATTTAAAATTCTACCAGTTAAATATTTTCCATATGGCAAACCACCTCAACATATAGTGGCTTAAAACAGTTTATGTAGTTTGCAATTATGTGTATGAGGCTAAGAACTTCTTGGTCTGGAAAAAAGCTTGGTTCTGCCTCCTTGAGTAGAATCCTACTGTGGACTCTTAGTTTTGCCTTCTCAGAAATCTTTTCTTTACTACAAAAAAATGGTCCATGTCACAAATGGGTAACTCTGTGGAAAGTTAGGGGACAGGGCTGTTCTGGCATTTTGAGCAATATCAGTTCTTTTTTGTCCAAGCCATTGGCCCTTTTACTGTCAGAACTCTTTACAAATTTTGTGGACTTTCTATTAATCAGGTTGTACTCCAACACATTTGGTAAAAGAAAGGTGATTATTTGAGGCATGCTTCCCTCTTGTAGCCTTACAAATACTTATCTTGGTTTATTCCCAAATACCTTATTTTTGGTGTGACTGTAAATGGGAGTCTTTTCTTAATTTCTCTTTCTGCTGCTTCATTATTACTGTATAGGAATGCAATGGATTTCTCCACATTGATTTTATATCCTACAACTTTACTGAATTCATTTATCAGTTCTCCTACTTTTTGGTGGTCTTTAGGGATTTCTATATACAGGAAAAAATACAAAACAGTAATGCAAAGGATACATTTATAGCTGCATTATTTACAATTGCCAAGATAGGGAAGCTGCCAAAGTGTTCACCAACTGATGAATAGATAAAGATATGGTGTGTATATATAATGGAATATTACTCAGACTTGAAAAGGAATGAAATCTTGCCATTTGCAATGACATGGATGGAGCCAGAGTGTATAATGCTAAATGAAATAAATCAGTCAGAGAAAGACAAATATATTTGATGTCACTCGTGTGGAACTTAAGAAACAAAACAAACAAGGAAGGGCAGGGGAGAGACAAACCAAGAAACAGACTCTTAAATATAGAGAACAAACTGATGGTTACCAGAGGGGAGGTGAGTCGGCGGGACAGATGATGAGGATTAAGGAGTGTGCTTGTTGTAATGAGCACTAAGTGATGTATGAAAGTATTTATTGACTCACTATATTATATACCTGAAGCTAACATAACACTGTATGTTAACTACACTGGAAATAAATAAGGTAATAAAAAAATAAAATAAAATAAAAAACAAGCAATTATCTTAGGGTTAGCTTTTTGTAAGAGCAAACCCTTAAGATGTTTAGGATCATCTTTGTTTTGTTGAAAGAACTACTAAGCACCATGGTAAATCTTTTACCAGTCTTAACAAAGGAAACTACAGCCACATTTTGTTTTGATTATTGGCCTAAGACCTCACATCACTTAGAATTTTTTCCCACTTGGGGACTAAGAATGAGAATGATCTTATTTTCTAACCCAACAAGTGTAGGTTTCCCTGCATATCCTCTATCCTCTTCATGCAGTCTAAGTGGTTTTTTTTGTTTTTTTTTAGCTTATTCCTCTTGTGATATTTTATTAGCTTTTTGGCATCCAGCTGACACTACAGCATTCTGTCTGGAGATCTCTTTAGCCAGATCAAAAGTTATAAGGTACATGCTCTATTCCTCAATTTATTCCAGGGAACAGCCTTGCAAACTGCTTTATTGTGCAGAATGTCATTATTTTTCTAGCTACTCTAGCAGTTACCTTATCAGTATATGCCTCCATTAAAGTTTGCTCCCCATGCAAAGGATTTTCTCGCTATTTTTCCTGGTTTTTTCCACTGCCCAGGTGGAAAGTCAAGGCCAAGTGTTTGAGGGTTTGTGGCCAGCAATATCATCCCACTTCTAAGTGCTTCCTTTGTAATTCCATTTTGCTGCATTACAACCATCCTAAAGCTCAGTGACTTAAAACAATAACCATGTATTTAGCTTATACATTCTGTTGACTACCTGGGCAGTTGTTTGGTTGTCTCAGGTGTCTGCACTGAGACAGTGGATTGGCCAGTTGTTGGATAGTCTAGGTTGGTCTCACATGTTTGGCAACTGGCTGAAACAATAGGAGAGACAGGGCAACACATGTATCACGCTTTAGGTAGGCTTCCTTAGGCTTCTTTACTTGGTGGTAGCTCAAGCATTCCAAAATAACAAGAGGACAAACTTCACCAATAAATTATTTTTCATGCCTCTGCCTGTCTCATGATGGCTGATGCTCCATTGGCCAAAGCAAGTCATGTGGCTAACCCAGATTCAAATGCAAGAAAACAGACTCCATCTCTTGATGGAAGGGGATGAAATATGGCCAGTTTTCCAGTCTTCAACAAAAACTTAGCTGACCTGAGTCAACAGTCTAGCATTTAATCACTGTTCCACATGGCCTCAAGTTAAAAATCTTACTAAAATCCACATACCCAATGAATCTCTTAAAAAAATGTTAAATTTCTAATAGCAACTAATACTGATAGCTAATTAAAAGTAAAATATACTTCTCTGCCTTAGATCATTACAACTGCATACTGATGAGGGCAGTAAGATATTTTGGATGTAGGAGAAGAAAGTTCACACATTACTATAGATTAATGTTCCATCCTTTTCTGTAATTCAAATGTCAAGACAAAAAAAAAAAGAAATTGCCCTGGGGCAAATAATACATTATATGTTAATAAAAATTAATAAAAAAAAAAAAAAGAAATTGGGGTTGGTGAGTAAAAGTTTCAGTGTGGTAGAAAAAATAGATGGTTCATCTCTAAGCCCACAGAGATTGGTTTAAATTCTTTCAAAGGTGCAGGAAGGTTCGTAAATCTGGGGCAATATAGCAAGGTGTGTTGCTTCATTCCATACCGATTTAGTAACCATAGCACTTCACACTTTATTCATACTTAGCAGTTTATACAGCTTCTTAGTTTCATTCATTCTCTTAACTTTCAAAGTGCCTGATAGCACTGGTGCACAGTATTATCACCATTTCAAAGATTACTGAGATTCGCCCAGGTACCCCCAGAAATCAGTGTCAAGGTGGGAAGAAAAGAGAGAAAGGGACCATGATTGGAAGAAGTAGAGCAGTAGAACATGAGCACTGGCCAGACATGGGCATTACAGCAGTCAGAAGCTTGCTTAGAGAATTAATGCTTCCAAAGGGCCAGAATTGTATTAAAGAAGGCTTTGGAGAGCAGGAAGTTACCATTTTTTTCAGACATAAGTTTCCTTTGGGGCAAGAAGGCAAAGAGAGATGAGGCCAGAAATGAGAATGCATGAGGCAGAAGAGAGCATGTGGCCACCTGAGCTGCTGGATGTTTACATGCAGCTTCCCAACAGCAGTGATTGGTTTGATAGCTCAGAATTCTGGGTTCTTTCAGAAAAAAATGTTATGTCTTAGAGGGCTAGCTTCCTGTATACGTGAAAACAATTACGAGATACATTTCACACATGCAGATGAGATATTTACATCAGTAAAGAGGTCATTTGTGTATAAGCAGAAACAGCCTTTTAAGATGAAGGCATGACAACGGATAACGTGCATTTTGCACCAGACTTTAAGTGCAGCAAGAACTTTACATATAGGGCTTCAGTTATTTACTTGTTATTTTATTCTTTCAGTAAATGTTAAATGCCTATTATATGACAAGAAATTTCTGAAGCATCAAGAATATATGAATGAATAAGATCTCCACACTCAAATAGCTCATGGCCGAGGGCAGTGCTGTCCAGTGGAAATGTAATGCAAGGCACATATGCACTTCCTGGCAACCTTCCAGTAACCCACAGCTCATCTCAGTTCAAACTAGTCACTTTTTCAGGGCTCAATAGCCACATGTGACTCATGACAGCACAGATCTGGACGGGGGGCAGATATAAAAATTATCATACAATTTGAAAACTCTTATGACAAAAATTTCATACAGTACAATGAATGGAGGGGTGGATTTTAAACTCCTAGATTACCCAGAATGTTAACCACAGGTTCCTAGAGTATCCCATGTATGTATAGGCTGGAGGGAAAAAAAAAAAAAGGGACTATTCTACCTTTTTTTTTTAATAAGATTTTATTTATTTGAGAGAGAGAGTGTGTGTGTGTGTGTGTGTGTGCTCCAGCACAGCATGAGAGAGGGGAAGAGCAGAGGGAGGAGCAGACACCCTGCAAAGTGGGGAGCCTGACAGAGGACTCAATCCCAGGACTCTGGGATCATGACCTGAGCCACTGGAGTCATAACTGAGCCACCCGGGGACCCCAGACTATTCCATCTATTAATAAACATGGGAAATGTGTCATACTATACCCTCTCTTCAAAACTCAAAATGCACTTAATATATTAAAAGGTCTGAGAAGCCCTGTAGAAATGACCTTCAGTATGCTCACCCCAACATTTTTTCACAGTTCTTGACAGGGGAATCTCTCCACATATTTAATATTTATAAATAACTGTGAGAAACACTTTGGAAAAAGCCTATTTAAAGAATGTAAGCTCTATTTAATAGATTTATTTTGGACAACTGGAGGTTCTATTGCAACACTGGTCAATATCTATGCATGCTTTTTTCTCCTGAACTATCTAGTCTAGTTCAATTTTCCTGCCATGGGGAAGTCTAGTGAACATACTTTGATACTTCCAGAAATCTGTATCTAAAACACACAGCTTCTTCTGTCTAAAAGAGCCTTCCTCTCTTTTTCCTCTGCTTTTAGAAAATTTCCTTATTATTTTTCAAGACCCAATCCAAATACCACATTTCCTAGGACTCTTTCCCTGATTCCTCATGGCAGAAGTAAAGTTCTCTGTGTATTCAAAACAGTTGCTATAATTACCTTTGTACAAGTTTAACTTCCTTAACACAGGGAAGGGCCCAGTCTTATCTCCCTAGATCCCTAAACGTGGCACAGCTCCAAGCATATACTAGATATTCCCCAAATTTGTTATACTTTGGCCCCACACATTATATACATCCTATTAATGAGTGGCACTCAGTTCAGTTTTTTTTCCCCATAACTCTATTGAGATTTTGACATGTGACATATCCTATATGAAATATAACATATATAAATTTAATGGACAGTGTGAGGACTAGATACATTATATATTGCAGAATTATTACCACAATAAGGTTAGCTAACATCTCCATCCTCCCAAATAATTATGATTTATGTGTGTGTGGTGGTAACATATATGATGCTTTTTAAAAAAACTTTCACATATATAATACAGTAGTAATAATTACAGCCACCAAGCTGTGCATTGGATGCTAAGAACTGGGAGTTTCCAAACTCCTTTGACCAACATTTCCCCAGTATCCCTGCTCTTAGCCCCTGGCATCTGCCATTTTACTTTCTGTTTTGAGGAGTTTTGCTTTTTAAAATTTTGGTTTATTTTTAGTATCAAGAACTGGCTTGCTCTTGTCCTACCAGTACCCATTCCAGGCCTGTGAGAATACAGTGAGGCCTGACCTGGACAGCAGGATAGCCACTGCATTCTGGTGGCTGGAGCTGTAGGATCACCCACTCTTCCTGCCTGGCCCTCCTCTGCTTGCTTGACTCCAGTCCTCTTGATGAGGCTTCTACTGTATTCTTGACTCTTTAGTCCTGGTTTCTGTTTAACCCCCATGAGGAACAGCTATGGCATCAACTCCATGCATTTCTTTGACCTTTATTAAAGGTCAAAGGGCTGACTCTAGTCCACTTGCCTGACATCCCGATCTGCAGCTGACCTCTGCTTCTCTGCCCTCAGGATGCACCTCACTCTGGACTATCTTCTTGTCTCACCACCAAACCCCAGCCAGCTGTGACTACAGACTTGCCAAACCCAGTAAAAGGCCCAGAAGTTAACCCCTTTCATGGATCCTCCAGCTCTGACTCTATTCCCTGTGTCCAGGACTCTCATTTTGTCCCTTCGTCCTTTGAACAGACCATTTTCAGACCTCTCTGCACTTGGATACTGTCAGCCTTTTGCCTTCTTAATTTACTATACCCAACTAGGGTCTTCTTTCTCCTTAATCTTGTCCTCTCTTTCTAGCATGTTCTACTGATTTATTGTGGTATCCATTTCAAATCTTTTTGAGATGAGGTAGAAATTACATAGTAAATGCCTTTTTTCTTTCAACCTTTTTTCATGCACTAGACCTGTCTTAGGGAACAGTCCCTGACAGTCCTGTTGAGTGGATTCAGATAAAAAAAAATCAGGAGATAAACACATTCAATTATTGTTCTGTTTCGCATGCCTAACTTCATCACAAAGCAGGGGCAAGGGGCTTTTGGATCCTGGGTCTTTGGTTAATAAAAACTACGCATCATTGCTTCAGGAATGTGTCATCAAGCGATGCCCTTTGGACTGCAATGTTATGAAAATGAGAATTGTTTAATTTACAGCCTTACTTACATCAGCCTTATAGATCTGAAAAATTAATTACCAAATGTCATATTTTACAAAACTAGGTAGAGAAAGGGAGGCAGACAAATGCAAGAACCAGGAGCCTTTTTTACACAGTAAATCTCAAAGTCCAGAGAGAACAAGCACACTGTGGATTCCTTCCCTGCTGCTGACTCTTAAGGCCCTTTTCCCCTTGGGACTAGAGCCTGGAGCAAGGAATGCAGTCTAGAGGGCTGGCTGGTGTCACATTCTGCCTCCCTCCTTAACCAGTTGCATGCAATGGGCAAGATCTTACCACTTTGAGACTCAATATGCCCATATGTAGCTTAAATGGGTATTACCTCATAAAAATTAAATGCGGAGGCATATACAAAAAGCTCCTCACCAGAGAGAGATCCCAAGAAGCTTTCAGCAATTATCTCTTGTTCCTGTCCTGTCATGCTTGTTTCAGCCGGGGGCCTGTGGATCCCATTCATCTTCACCCAGTGCTCCCCTGTCTCCTCTTCACTGTGCTCTACCTCTACTTCTTATGACATTAGGGATCAGAAAACCCCAATATTCATACATAGCCAAACCATGTCTTTCCTACGTCTTCCATGAACCTTCATTACTTGAGTCAATTTGTTTCTTTTGCTTATGGCCCTTGTCACTGGAAAATTTGCCCTCTGCTGCATGAGAACTCAAATATTCATTTTGGAACTAGAAGATAGAGGTAATTGTACTCATTTTCTCATTAGACAGGTGGAGAAAATGAAGCCTAAAGAGGAGATATGAGCTCAGAGATATGCAAGTAGGGAAGCCAGGCCCTTGACTTCCTTTGCATTGTCCTTACAGCATGCACTTTGTATTCAGAAAGTCCAAGATTCTAAACCTAGTTATACCATTTGCTAAGCAGGTGATGCTTGCCAACTGCTTAGTATCACTGGGCCTATTTCCTTATCTATAAACTTGGCATAGCCTTCTCTGGATAGAGTATGAAATACAATTACATTCTTTGGAATACTCAAATAATTCAGGGTTCCCCCACTCTGACAATTATGAGAACATTGTTCTCTCTGCCTTATGATCCTTCCTGCTGAAGAGGCATTTAAGTGAGTTTATTCGGTCCAAGAAGTGAGTTCTGGGTATCATCACCTCCGAGGGATGGACTATAGTTAACAGTGCACCTATAGGTCTCTTTGCCTATTGTAATGACCGTGCAGTATCCCTGCTGTAACTCAGTTCATCTGGTCATTCACATCATCTTGCTTGTCCCTAATGGATCACCACTGGAGCCTGATGTCTGGAAAGCCGGGTACATTCCCCATCCCTTATAGATGGGGCTCAGGAGTTTACAGCTGCTATTGGAGCTTGGGTATGAAGGAGGAATCTCTTATAGCATTAGAGTATGTACCTGTGATTTATAAGATCACACTATAGATCTTGGCTTCCAGTTACAGCTCTTTAGTAGCCTGCTTTCTCTAATTTTCACTCTTCCATTTAACCAATTTCATATACCATGGCCATCATCTCTGAATGGCTGAGTCAGGAAGGTTGCTGGTTACAGAGACAGCCCTGAACCATTCTTATCTCCTGATCATCTAACTCCAAATGTTGAAGATGTGCCAAATCCATTCCTCTTTCCTGTTCCACGATGAATAGCTTTTTTCTTGGTGAAGATACCACTCATTATCTCAGGCTGGGATGGTGCCTTCCTTCTAGGAATAATGGGAGGTAATGGTCCACATCTGGAGAATGTGCGTGCTCTTCTTTCACTTCTGCCATTCAGGATGAAAGAAGGCTTCATAATGTCAAATCAATAAGAATGGAAAGAATACACCTAAAAATGAAAGAAAAGTGAGACAAATGAATTTAATTATGTTTTAAATGAATACCCTAAATACACTAAGGGAGAAAAGAAAAAAAAAACAAAAACAAGAGAAGAACTAATTCTAGTAAGTAATGGCCACAGTGTTTGACTCTGTACTATCGATCTCTTTATGGGAGTGCAACACACAGACATGAACTTTTGAGTAAGTCTGCTTATTTTAGTTTTATTGACATAATTCTGGAGCTTTTTAGATGTAATATACGGTTGAGCAAATCATTAAACATGTTAAGGCTCTTGGGAGCCAAGATACTCCCTGTGGAAGAAGTGACATACAAATATGGGTGGGAGGTGGATTAAAATCGAAGGTATCAGTATTGGTGTGAACTCAGGATTTCTAAAATATGTATAATAAATGTGCACAGGCATGCTTATATTACATATATGTATACATATATATGTATATGTGTATGCACATGCATATTTGTATGTATGTCCATTTTTATGTGAAAAGTATGTAGCTGTTTCTTATCTCTGTCTGCTGAGAGAGCCAGGAAGCAAAGCCATCCTAGTAGCAGTGAGCACACTGGTCTCTAATATCATCCCCATTAAAACACACCTAGGCCAAACAGAGAAACCGATGATCAAGGCTGGTCAGGATATATATAAGATGAGCTTGGAACATCTACTATGCCACAGAGTAAGAAATTAAAAAAAAAAATAACAGCGGCATATTGCAAGGTCATAGAAGGGACTTCCACAGGCTGAATATGGGATGACTTGAGAATCAAATAATTAAGCACAGTAATGAGTTGTAAATGATTTAAAATAGGAATGTGTGAGTCAGTGATGATGATAGACTGAAAGATTGATGGGCAGATAGATAACTAGGAAAGCACTTTTCAGGAGAATGCTGAAGGTCTTCCATTAGGGTATATAGGTACTGCCTAGAATTTGGCAACTAGGATGGTAAAGACTGCATCAGGCAAGGATCATCGATTGATTCTAAATGTAGGAAAATTTTGATAAAGAGAAGGATACGTGCATGGTCTTACAATGTCTCCCTACTGTCTTTTTATTAGTTGCAAGGAGAAGAAAAACAGTTCTTATGTAGTAGAGAAATTGGGAAACTCCCTGTCTGGTTGATCAACAATCACGTCATCTCTGAAAGACAGAGGAGTGTACAGACGCAGTACCCTGAGAGAAATAGAACATCAACTATGCAGCATTGCAAGAATACAAAACCTTAACCTTATTGCGAAGAAACATCAGACAGATCCAGAATGAGAATAGTTGTATTTAATCAAAAAGGGGAAATTGTATTCTTTAAAAATGGCAATGTCATAAAAGTCAAGGAAAGACAATGGAAATGTTCTAGATTAAAGGAATGCAAACAGTATGACAACTAAATGGGGTACCTGACTCTTGTCTGGACCCTGAACTAGAGAGGGGGCAATGCTATAAAGGATGTTACTAGGCCAACTGAAAAAGATTGGATAGTAAGTTAAGTAAAAGTATAGTACTCATAAATTTACTGAAATTGATCATGGTACTGTGCTTGTTATTAGGAAATGCACACTGAAGAATTAAGGGGACAAAATTTGGTGTATTTAACGTACTGTCAGGATTTCTAAAATATGAATATATATGTGAACATTCATGCTTATGTGCACCATGTATATGCACACATATGTATATGGTAGATAAATAGATGATAGCTAGATGGATATAAATAAATAGAAGATAGATGGGTGATGATAGATAGATAGATGATAGATATAGATGACAAGTAAATGGATTTAAGCATATGATAAAACAAGTAAGGTTAAAAGCTAACAACAGGTTGAGCTGGATGAATGGCACATAGGTATTCTTCACACTGCTTTTATTTTTGCAATTTTTCTTTAAATTTAAAATTATTTTCAAATTAAAGTAAAAATGATGTTTTTGATTTGGTCTATGTGGAGAAAGCAAATGAGGAACTTGGCCCTCGTGAAGAGCTTGTGATGAAATGGAAAACCCCTCTGGGAAAGGGGAACTGGAGAACAACTTCCAGTTTTTCACATTTATCTCACATCACATCTCCTTCTCTTATATAAGCATCATGCAAAGTAATGCGTACATATTTCCCAGCTCTGGACTCTCTTTGAGTCACACTATAAATGTTAGAAATAATCCTATGCTTAACAAATCAAAACTATTCCAGCACTTAATTATATCCTTTTCTCACAAATCACTTGTGCTTAGAAATACTTTAGGGAAAGAGCAACAATAAAATAATTGACCATTTGCTCTTAAGTGTAGTGTCAGATGAAATGGGAATGTGGCTTTGAAGGAAGCTGGAGGTGACGTATCAAATACCACAATTCCCAGAGTGAGCTTCAAGACATAAAGCTGGGGTCTTTTTTTTGCAGTCAAGGTCATTCTTGCCAGTAGAATGTTCTCCATCCCCGTGATTATCCACTTTATCTATTTCAAGAATCTCATCAATAAAGACAAACTCTATAGACTGTCACTTTGAATGTTTTAAAATTTCCTTTACACTCTATCTTTAACATCTCAAGTCACATTCATTTTAAGTTATAGAAAAGCAAGTTTGTTTGAAAATGTTTTAAATTATTTTGAATAATTTGAATAAGAACCAAAAGAAGGTATATCCTTATATATTCCTTTCTCTAGGCATATCTCTTTCTCCTATGTGCGTATATATACCTATTAATTCATGCCTACCTGTTAATTCATGCACGTGTGTGTCTGTGTGTGTGTGTGTGTGTGTGTGTGTGTGTGCATGCGTGTAAAGGTACTTGACATTGTCACAGAAAGAAGCACTCTGGCCCTTCAGGGTTACCCATTTACTCCTTAGGTGAAGAGGTATTTGTAAACTGCCTCGAGGAAAATCTTATATAAACTGGGCTAAAAAAGGACCCCCATTTAAACAAACACCAGAATGGTATAATGCTTTCTTGATAATCTCATGTATCACTCACACTCCATCAACAGATCTCCAGAGGTGCTAGGGAGGGTTAAACTAACAGTTGCTTTATACTCAATAATTCAAAGGCAAATTAGACTCTCCTCACAGAGTAAGATTTCAGCGGTGACTGGGGAAAGCCTGCTGCTATGCCTAATCTCTCTCTCTCTTCAGCAGGGTTATCCCCAGAATTCTTCATCCAAAGAAAAGCCAAACTTTTCTCACATTACAATCTGAATGAAGCAATGTTGGTTCCAACAGCTCCAATATATACTTAAACATAAACCTTTCTGCTTCTTACCTTTAAGCCAGGCACACACATTTGAGTTGAGCTCTGAGACGCAGGGAAAACTAGGACTTCATTTAAAAAGAGTATCAGCTTTCCCAAATCCAAACCAATCAAACTCCTAAGATTAAGGATGATTTTCAGCTTTACTAATAAATCCTTTTTTCATCAGATGACTTGCCTCCAAGTTTAAGCCCTAATGTGAAGAGAGGCAGCTTTACCTTAACATGTTAATATCCTTGGAGCTATTTAAGTTCCTATGGCTGCTTGCCTCTACGTAAAAGGGCCCAAGACTGCCATGTACCCAATGGGTATTAGGCATGTGCTTATGATGTCTAATACACATGCTGTTAATAAAGAGCAAGGACAGATAAGATGGACTTATAGGGCTCCTACTTTGGTGGACGAGGCACAACACATGAAAAGAGATAAATAACATGCAACTTATTACATGTTAAATATAACTAAGATATAAGCCAAATTGAATGGAAGACGACAAGAAACACATGTGCATATACCAAAGAGACTCAAGGAGTGTCAGCAGGTTTTCTGAAGGCTCCAGGCAAGTTGCGAGGTGAAGAATGTGAAGAAAGAAGTTCCCAACATGTATAAACAATATGTGAAAAGCCATAGGAGTGGCTTGAGGAAGAGCATGGGTGGCTTGCCCCCAGTAGAGAATAGTTGTGTACCTGGAACATGAGATATACTGTAGAGTGGCTGGGAAGCAGGGAGAGATGTGCAGAGTGTGAATGGCCTCAGGTCCTAATGATGGATTTTGTCTGCATTAATCATGTGGGTTATTTTTTTATAGTCTGTATTTTATAATGCTTTGCATCTTGGGGCCTTGCTGACCTGGGAGAGACTGCCCTCCCAGGGGTAGCTGATTCCTAGAAGTAGTAAACTACTTGCCTATGAGCATGCCTTTGATATGCAATCAGTCAATGCCAAGTTCATACCACTGTAGGCCTCATTTTATCAGCTCCTGCAGCCCAGAATGCTGTACCTCTTCCCTAAGTCACTTCAGGGCTAGCTATCAGACAGGACAACTTAGGGATGACCCCATAGCCCTGAGCCTGCTAAAATTATTCAAACTATCCAATTCTAAACCTGCCCAGCAGCTGGCCTGACCTCACCTGTTTCTTCTTATGTAAACCACAACAAAGCCTCAGGTTCTCTTCCTGTTCCTTCTGCCTCCTGACTGACACTGGTGCTTCCCCATATAACCCTGCATGCTGTGGCATAGCCTTACCTTTTAGGAAATGTGAGTAACAAGCTGTTGTTTCAAAGGCAGTCAATTTCTTACTTGCTAACCTCACCATACCTGAAATAAAAACAAAATTCTGGATATATTTTAAAACAGTGTCCTGAAGGTAAATGTAGTACAACAGAGGCATTAAAGTAAGTATAGTTTATGATTTCTTTTACACGAAGGTCTAATAATACTTGGCAGAATCAGCTAGCATGAAGGAAGACTCAGGAAGAATAACCAGTAGGAGGTAGTTGTAATCATCAAAGAGAACAATGATGAGGGCTGAAGGGGATGGTGGTGCAGCTGGTAATGCTTTTGAATATAATCAGTCACTACATTGAATTTTGCATTCTTGTATCTTACTTTTACAGTTATTCTATCTTCTTACTTTCCTATCAGCTATCATTTCTTGTTAGAAGGCAAACTTTTAAGAAGATTACAATCTTCTCTAATTTGTTATTTCCAACTGGGCATGGGCTAGATTGTCAGATACTCAAGTTTATTAGAAAGTAACTGAGAGGGGCGCCTGGGTGGCTCAGTCATTAAGCGTCTGCCTTCAGCTCAGGTCATGATCCCAGGGTCCTGGGATTGAGCCCCACATCGGGCTCCCTGCTCAGCAGGAAGCCTGCTTCTCCCACTACCATTCCCTCTGCTTGTGTTCCCTCTCTCGCTGTGTTTCTCCCTGTCAAATAAATAAAATTAAAAAAAAAAAGTAGCTGAGAGAGAGTAAATGGATTACATGAATGAAGGCCTGAAGAACTCTCTTATAAACAAAATCCATGAGTTGAAGTGTATAGAAACCTTGCGATACTTTTTTTTCATTTTCAGAAATTTATGTTTAATTTCTAGGTTATTGGAGGTCTGAATATTCCAGATAGATAAATATTATCTGGATAAGTTGGAAGGCTGAGATATTGTAAAGGTTTGGAATATTATACAGGGCATACATTTCTTCACTTCTGGTCACAGGACAGGAGCAGGCTTGGCAACATCATGTTCTAACCCCATTGCAGATGTTTCACTTCCTGTGAAATCACATGGATTGGTCTGTCACATGGGGTGCCAGTTCCAATTAAGAAGCCACAACCAGAAGCCCAAGCATATGATAAAAATTAACCATGGACAAAAATGGGAGCTTATCTACTCATCCCAAAATCATTCTAGCAATGGTTTTCACTACAGAATAGGGGAATAATGGGAGATGCAGAAATAAAAACAAGTATGTGTTTGAGAGAAAGTTGACTTTCCAGACTGCAAAACCTTTGCCTCAGCTCACATATTTCTATCTTGCTACCTGAGCTGCAAGTTCTTTAACGTAAAACTTGGTAGAAAAGTTTTGTTATGGTGTGAGAAGTAACCTAAGGGTACTTAGAGACTTTAAGTCCCATTTTCAATGTTCACTGATTTTGTTGTGAGAAATGTCCTCAGAGATATTCAGGTAAAAGGTCTCAGTGGTGACAAGTGGACTGAACTCAACTGGAAGGCATAATATCAGAGAAGGCCCATGGAATGATCCACTTCCAGGATAAAGAGGAAACCTACATTAGAAATATTCAAGAAGTCAGAGGTATGTATGGTGGGTCAGGCAAATGTATAACGCAAATAATCAGCTATGAGGCAGATATCCAGGAGAATGAGGAGTTAGGATAAGATATGAAGTATACACTAGCCTGTGTCATTGAGGATCCAGCTGCAAACAAAGGGTGACAATAATTATGATAATTGTTACACTTGTTTTGTCCTACTTTTTTTTTTAAGATTTTATTTATTTGACAGAGAGAGATAGATACCACAAGTAGGCAGAGAGGCAGACATAGAGAGAGGGGGAAGAAGGCTCCCCACTGAGCAGAGAGCCCGACGTGGGGCTCAATCCCAGGACCCTGAGATCATGACCTGAGCAGAAGGCAGAGGGTCTAACCCACTGAGCCACCCAGGTGCCCCTTGTCCTACTTTTTGTAAGTCTTGGTACCAAGTCTTTTGCATGCATTATGTCTGATTTTGAAAACAATTATTATCCTCTTTCCAAAAGAAGAGAATTGTTTTAGCAAGCACTTTAAGTATTTCTGACACATGCTTATGTGTGAGAACTACTGATCTACACTGATGGTGTTGGCCCCATTCTTCTCACAAGAGATTGGATGAAGTCAGTGGGTCTAGGCTGGGGCAATGTGCTTCCCTCACTCCGTGGGGACATTTGGCAATATCTGGAGACATATTTGAATCTTACACCTAGAATTGTTCATCTGTTGCCTGAATAATTCCTGTTTTGCCAGGAATTATTGCTGTCCCCTATCATCTTGTCCAGTTGTTCTCAAAGTGTGGTCACTGGAGCAGTGGCAGCATTACCTGGGACCTTGTTAGAAATGAAAATTTCCCAGCCCTGCCCCAGACCTGTTGAAATAGAAACTCTGGGGTGGAGCCCCAAACTTCGGAGTTTTCTCAAGCCCTTTGGGTGTCTCTGATCAGTAATTGAGACCACTGGTTTGGTTGTTTTTTGTCAAGGTCATAAACAACATTGTTATTTGGCCCCACTATAGTGATTTTGCATATTTCTGTCTAGTTCTTGTTTTAAGTCATTGGAGTCCACACTTTTTAGCTGTTGAATATTTTCACTTTAATTCTCTTTATAACATTTATTTTACTCAAATGTTTGGTGATTTTGGTTGTCTTTTTATAATTGTAAGTAGAAAGCACTGGGTGAATTGGTGAAGACAAGTTCTTTGAAGTTGTGTTGGTCTTTTATTCCCAATAGCCAAGTGTGGTTTCTTTATCAAGGACTGGGACATATAGAGACAAATGTATGTTCTTTATAATAAAAAATTAAAAAAATAAAAATAAATAAATAAAAAGGAATAGGGCATGTGAATAGCCAGGATTTACTACAGGATAACCAGATTCTGACAGAGTGAGATTCTATGAGGAAAACATATGGTCATAATTCCTTTGAGCAGAACAGTCTTTCTTGGTTTCCCTTGTCTATCATGGAAGGCCACAATTACCAGAACATTGCCCTGCTTCTTTGCCAGACCCCAAACTCAATAGGATACAACCAGATAGCTCATTTTCTTTACAGAAAGTTTAGACTTTTAGCCCAGAGGCAGAGGTTTCTATCTCCCCCTTCTTCAAGTATTTATAGGACTGCTATTGAGTCAGTCTGGTTCTGCTCTTTCTGATGCAGAAATTTAATACAGTGCTTCCTAAACCTTCAAATCATCTTGTTAGAATGTGAAATCTGACTCCACAAGTAGGATGAGGTTTAAGTTTCTGCATCTAAAAAAGGCTCCCAGGTGATACAGACGCTACTGGCCCATGAACCTCACTTTTAGTAATAAGGCTTTAATTCAACTCTGAACACTGTACTAGAGCCTCCTTCTGTTCCTTGACTTCCTTCATTCCAAGCTTCTAGCTCCTCTGGTTTTGCTGCTAACAATCAAGCACTCTTCTTTTTTTTCTTACATGTGTGCTTTGAGCTTGGGTTTCTTCTATTCTTTTTATCCTAATGGCTTTACCTCTCTCTCTTTTGTTGTTTATCACAATATCCAATATGCTAAGTGAACAAAATTTTCTTGTTTTCCTAGTAGTTTTTAAACTAGTATTAAAAAATATATTTGCGAGGAGATGGAATAGACCCAAGTGCTAGGTACAATTAATTTTGACTGCTAAATGAGAATTGCTCTCCTAACCTTATGAGTTTGGTATACCTTATTGCCTTGCCAGCTAAGGCATGTTCTCATCTTCTCAAGAACTGTTCTCATGATCTACCTTATTTAAATTACCTTTTGACATCTTAGGTTAACTATTTTGTTTCTTTCTAGACTTTAGGACTTTGTGATATTGAGTCAGTTCTTAGGATCTCCTAACATCCTCACCCTGGCCCCTTGAATAACTTGCCACTTCCCACAATATTGAGAGAAAAGCAGCCAAATATCAGCCAGTCACTTTAATAGTAATTGATGAATACCAACCATATCTTACAGAATCTATATCCTGTGATGTGTCCCAGTTCTATCTATTGTTGGCTTCCAAGAAAGATCCTGTACCCAAAGGACAAAATCAAAGTTAGAGTTTAATGGAACTAGGAGAGTACAAGCTAGTTACTTCATTGCATTGGAACTTCTGATAGTTTCTTTCTTGAGGATGCCTGGCTTTATGAATGCATATATGTAAATCTTAAAAGAAAATCAGAGTCTGGAAGCTGGTGGTATAAAATTAGCAAGACTCCAAGGCGGAGAGTGAAAAAATAATTTTCAAAACTTCATAACCTGAAATTTTAGCCAGCAGCAAATCCCCTTGAGGAAGGGCTATCTTCATCTCCAAGCCGTACCTAATTGCCTCTTTGTCATCTTCTGATTAAAACCAGCAGCAATTCGACCATCTAGGTGTTCCATATATAACAAGGTTTAGATAGTGGCTTGGTAGAGCAGTGTTGTTTTTCAAAGGCTAATAAGGTTGAACTTGGCATCATCTATCACTAATCTGTGGCTTTATTCTTGGCTCCCGTTTCATGATCTGCCACATTTAATTTACTATTCTCTTGCTCTAGATGACACTGATGATGTTGAAAGTCAGTGAAGTAGGTGGGGATGGGGGTAGGGAGACTGTGGTTAATAAATGTGGTTATAGCAGTCTGGTGTGTATCTGACCTTTATCTTTCAAATAACCTGTGTAAATCCAGACCAGTCAATGAACTCAGATAGATGACTGTGTTAAGGGAGAAATTCGTTGAACAAATTCTAATACAAGGAAAAATTGATGTGGTCATCCAGTCCACACCAACCAGTTCTGCAGTTTGTCTTAGGAGTCTTCCTTGTGTGATGTTGAGTGACTAAGACTGGTTGCTAATGGGAATGGATGTCCAATTTTCTGATAGGGAAGGATGATGAATACTTGATTTCAGAAGTTATTTTCAGAAGAAGGGAGGATAGTATTAGTTCTGTGAACATCAAGAAATGTGTTATGTCTTTCTAAAACTGGGTGAAGAAAGCAAAACACACCTATATACCATGCCCCAGATGGCTCATAAAAAAAAAAAATTAACAACGCAATGCCATCTTTCTTTAATAAAGAACTGTTTAGTTCACTCCAGCTATCACATTCATACTTACTTGCTCTTGACTGTTGTTCTTAGAGTTCTTCCACCAAAGTACAAAATTGTGCTTCCTAGCACTTTGGCTTAGCTTTTTGTTCTAGTTTTAGCATCATCTATACATTGAATAAAGATTACAAGTTCTACTCAAGGTTGTATAGAAACCACCCATGCCTGATCTAATCTCCCTCCTTATGATTGAAATAGATTCATACATGACACAAAAGGAATACACACAAGCGTGTCCCCTTTAATTGTATCAGTTTCTGTCCCCATTTTTCAGTGACTTCTGTTTTTAGACTATTAAAATATGCTCCTACATTATTGTACACAAAGTTATTGACTTTTTAAGGCAGAACTTGCTGCTCTGAAAGATGAAAGTGTAAATCTCAGCGACAACACAAAGTTTATTTCTCATTCACACAAAGTCCAAAAGGAGGTGGTAGAAGGGAGAGGATGATCCTCACAGTTATGTAGGACCCAGACTAACAGAAGCTCTGCCATTTCAACATGTGACTTACTGGGAATTACCTTGGTCTTTGGTCAAATCTAGAAGATAGGGGAAGGAAAGAGTAGTGCATGCTGTAGGAGGATTTAGTTTTCAGGCCAAAAAGACAGATGAAGTTATCTAACTTCAAGGGAGGCTCTGCTTTTAGCTGAATTGTGTACCCAGGAAGAATGAGAAGCAATTTAGTAAATAACTGGCCAGTTATTGGAACTGCCTATGCACCAAAAAGAGATCTGGCCTGGAAGTCAGAAGCATTGAGCTTTACCTAACTTAATACATAATTTGGTTTTGCAACTAACTTAATACATAATTTCTTCATTTGGTTAAACTCTCATGATGATGATTTTCATACTGACAATAAATTACAGTGTCTGGTTCCTAAGAAAGTTTCTGATGCTAATAGGTTATTAATTTATATTAATAATTAAGAAAAAGAAAGGAAGATCAATGGATAGAAAAAGGCAATTATTTTTAGTTGTTACTATTATTTTTTGTCTCATATCTTAAAATTGACCTTGGATGATACCTTATACCTACCCAAATCATTTCAAATCTCCCTACATGTTATTGGATATGTCCTTGTTATTTGAGTTTTGTAGAGTCTAAATTCAGGTTTAGCTTATCTTAATTTAATGATCTATTTTCCATTTTGGTTAAGCTCCTGAGCAACATATCCATAAGAATGGAGAATGAGCTCCAGAATGTAAATAAAGATTCTAATGTGAGATGGAGAAAACAGGTAATAACTAATTTAAATAATTTATAACAGGGTAGCTATTCTCCTCAATCATCATATGCATATTTTTCTGGAAAAATTTATAAAATATAATTTGTAAGATGTAAGATGTTACTTCTTCCTCACTCTTAACCACTCATTAATACCCAACAATGTATTTATGTATCCATAACTTAAGTATTAATTTTTTCCATTTCTTCTACTCTTCTGCCATAAGTTTTCAGGTCCATGAAAACAAATCCACACCATACAGTCTTCCAAATCACTGTCATAAATTGTGAAATATTCTATTGCCTGATGATTATTTTCAGGTTAATATCTCACAAACCCTTCAAATTCAATGTATTAACAAGAAATTTGTCATTAATTCATTATACATTAATGAGTTCAAGAAATGCTCAATATAATTTTTTGGTTTGGGCATGAAACAGTAACCAGGATCAGATTTACTCTCCTGCTGTTAAAAACAAAACGAGCAAATAAGCAAATATACAAAAACAAATTTGTCTAGTGGTACATGATTATGATCCCAGAAAGAAGGAAAACAAATGGGGTCAGGTCTCAGAATGTCCCATCTGAGGGCATATTTCTGGACCCCAAATCAGGGAAGGAAACATAAATAGAACTGAACAGTCTTGTTAAGTTGAGTGGAGAGAGAACAAAGTTCTGGAAAGCTAAAGTGGATAGCATTTATGGGACAGAGTACCAAAGAAGGGAAATATATGCAGAAAGGGCTTCAGAAATTTTTATAATTTGTCCTCTTGATTATCTGTCTGGAATATAATCTGCACATTAATAAGTAGAAATTCCATGAGTCAGAAAAAGAACAACTTCTGAGGTTACAAACTAAACAATTCTCAGAGTTCCCATGGCGTTGGGAGATGTCTGAATTCTGTCTGGCTAGTCAAGATAAATACTAATGACACTGAACAATCAGTAGAAATACAAAATAAATAAATTAAAAAATATAGAAATAAAGTAAGTCATTTATTAGCAGTCTAGCTAAACTAATATTAGGTAAAGCCTACACTAAACACTAATCACTAAACACTAATCTTTACAGAGATTGAAATAAGTCTAGAATGGGTCAACCTAATCCACAAATAACTTAATCCTCCGATTAAGCAAACTTCAGCACTCTTTAAAGGGATGCATCTAATTCCAGATACTCAACAATAGAACAACACAAAGTCTAGCACCCAATAAAATTTCCCGGACATTCAAAGCAGCAGCAAATTGTAACTCACAAGTAGTTAATGTTCAGTCATTAGACCCATAAATAAGAGGTGACAGGATCAGTAGATAAAGAACTTAAAACAGTTATTGTAAGGATGATAGTATGCTCATAGATTTTTAAAAGCTTATTTTTAGAGCACTTTATTGTTCATAGCAAAATTGAAAGAAAGGTATAGAGAATTCTTATATTCTCTCTGCCCAAACATGTATAGTTTCTCCTATTATCCTCCAGCAGAATGGTACATTTGTTACAACTGATAAACCTAGACTGACATATAATCATCCAAAGATCACAGTTACAGTACAACTAACTCTCAGTGTTGTACATTTTGTGAGGTTGTACAAATATATAATTACATGTATCCATAATTATGGTAAAATACAATTTATTTTTGCTGCCCTAAAAATCCTCTGTGCTCCACAAGTTTATCCCTCCCTTCCTTCCCCAACCATTGATGATCTTATAGTCTCTATAGTTTTGCCTTTTTCATAATGTCTTATAATTGAAACCATACAGTATGTAGCCTTTTCAGATTGGCTTCTTTCACTTAGTAATATAATTTTAAATTTCCTCCATGCCTCTTCATGGCTTGACAGTCCATTTCTTTTTAATCCATAATAATATTCTATTGTCTGGATGTGCCATAGTTTATATTCACTACTGAAGGACACCTTGCTTGCTTTCAAATTTTAGCAATTATGAATAAAATATGCAGGTGTTTGTGTGGACATTGGTTTCCAACTCTTTTGGGCTAATTCCAAGGAGCTGATTATTGCTGAACTGTATGGTGAGAATATGTTTAGATTTGTAAAACAAAGCAAAGCAAACAAAAAATGGTCAAACTGTATTCCAAAGTGGCTGTACCATTCTACCTTCCCACTGGCAATGTACAAGAGCTCCTGTTGCTGTACTTCTTCATTAGCATTTTGTGTTTTTAGTGTTAATTTTGGCTACTTTAATAGGTCAAAACTGTGGTATCTTATTGTCATAGTGGTATCTCATTGTTGTTTTAATTTGCATTTCCCTGAAGACAAATGACATTGACCATCTTTTCTATGGTTCTTTGCTATCTATATATCTTCTTTGATAAGGGGTCTGTTAAGAACGTTGGCCCATTTTAAAAATCAGATTGTTTTCTTATTTGTTTTTTTTAATAGTTTTTTGTATATTTTGGATAAATGTGTTCTTTATCATATGTGTCTTTTTGTAAATATTTTCTGCCAGTCTCTGTCTCATCTGCTCACATTTCTGACATTATCTTTCATAGAGCAGAAGTTGTTAATTTTAATGAAATCCAGTTTATTAACTAATTATTTCATAGATCAGGCCTTTGATGGTATATCTAAAAGTTATCATACCAAAGGCTTTTTCCTTTGTTATCTTCTAGGAGGTTTTTTTTTTTTTTAAAGATTTTATTTATTTATTTGACACAGAGAAAGAGATCACAAGTAGGCAGAGAGGCAGGCAGAGAGAGGGGGGAAGCAGGCTCCCCCCTGAGCAGAGAGCCAGATACGGTTGATCCTAGGATCCTGAGATCATAACCTGAGCTGAAGGCAGAGGCTTTAACCCACTGAGCTACCCAGGCACCTCTCTTCTACGAGTTTTATAGTTGTGTCTTTTATATTTAAGTCTGTGATCTATTTTGAGTTAATTTTGGGGAATTATATAAAATCTAGATTCATTTTTTTATTTTTTAAATATGGATGTCCAGCTGATCCAGCACCATTTATTGAAAATGCTATCTTTGCTCCACCGTATTCTCCTTGTTCCTTTGTCAAAGATCATTTGGCTTTGTTTGTGAGGTTGACCATATTTATTAGTTGAATATATTTATGTCTATGCTCTCTATTCTGTTACATTGATCTATTTGTTTAACTTTTTCCCATCAATACCACACTATCCCAATTATTGTAGTTTTGTGATGTCTTGAAGTCGGACAGTGTCAGTTTTCAGTATTGTGTTGACTGTTTTGGGTCTTTTGCCTTTCTTTATGAATTATAGAATTAGTTTGTCAATATCTACAAAATATCTGGCTGAAATTTTGATTGGGATTATATTGAATTTATAATCACATGGGAAGAACTAATATTTTGACATTACTGAATCTTCTTATCCATGAACATGGAGTAGCTCTCCAGTTATGTAGTTCTTATTTGACATTACTCATTAGACTTTTGTCTAATGAATAATTAGTTCTCATTATATAGATTTAAAAAGATATTTTGTTAGATTTATACCTAGGTATTTTATTTTTGGGGTGATGCTGTAAATGGTATTATGTCTTTAATTTGAAATTCTACTTCTTTATTGCCGGTATGTAGAAAAGTGATTGACTTTTATACATTAACCTTGGGTCCTGCAATTTTGCTACAGTCAGTTCTAGTTTAACAAATCTATCCTTTCAGATTTTCTATATAGACAAATATGTAGTCTGTGAATAAAGACACTTTCTTCCAAGTGTGTATACCTTTAATTTCCTTTTCTTGTCTAATATATTGTATTAGCTAGAACTTCCAGTATAATGTTGGAAAGGAATGATGAGAAGGGACATCATTGCCTTGTATCTGATCTTGGTGAGAAAGATTTTAGATTTGCACCATGAAGTATATTAGCTGCAGATTTTTTAACAAGTTGAAGTTTCCTCTATTCTAACTTTGCTAGGAGGTTTTATCACGAAATCAGTGTTGGATATTGTTAAATGCCTTTTATGTATCTATTGACATGATCATATGAATTTTTTTATTTAGCTTATTGATGTGATGGATTACATCAAGTTTCAAATTTTGAACTAGTTTTGTATACCTGGAATAAAACTCATTTGGTCATGGTGTATTAATTTGTTTGCAATTTGGGATTCAATTGACTAATATTTTGTTGAGAATGTTTATATCTGTATTCATGAGAGACATGAGGCTGTAGTTTTGTTTTCTTATATGTATTTATATGATTTTGGTTTGGGATAGTGCTGGTCTCATAGAATGAGTTACAATTCCCTGTACTTTTTCTTCTGAAATATTTTATAGAAAACTGGCATAATTGCTTCCTTAAAAGTTTGTTCGAATTTACCAGTGTACTATCTGGTGCTTTCTTCTTTGGAGGGTTATTAATTATGGATTCAAGTTCTTTAGTAGATGTAGGTCTATTTGGCTTATGTATATATTTTTTCTTATGTGAGGTTTGGCAGATTGTATCTTTCAGAGAATTTTGTTTCATCTAGGTGATCAGATGTGTTGATATAAAGTTGTTTATAGTATTCCTTTATTATCTTTTTAATGTTCACATGAACTGTAGTAATGTTTTCTCATTTCTGACATTAGCAATTTGTGGCTTCTGTTTTCTTTAGGTAGTTTTCCTAGGGGTTTATTGGTTATGTGGATCTTTTCCAAGGTCCATTTTTTTTATTTTCTGTTTTCAGTTTAATTGATTTCCTTTCTCCTCCTCCCCCATCCTCCCCCTCCCCCTTCCTCTCTTCCTCCTCTTCCTCCTTGTTCTTCTTTCTTGCTCATTTTTCTAGTTTCCAAAAGTGGAAACTTAAATCATTGATATGTTTGTGTGATTTTTTTCTTAATATATGTGTTCAATACTATAAATTTCTATTTAAGCACTGCTTTTCTGCATTTCACAAATTTTGGTAAGTTGTGTTTTTATTTTTATTTAGTTCAAAATACTTTTAAAAAGATTTTATTTATTTATTTGTCAGAGAGAGAGAGAGGGCACAATCAGGGGGAGCAGCAGGAAGAGGGAGAAGCAGGCTCCCCACTGAGCAGGGAACCCAATGCAGAACTTGATCCCAAGACATTTGGATCAATACCTGAGCCAAAGGCAGACGCTTAACCAACTGATCCACCCAGGTGTCCCAGAATACTTTTTAATTTATGTTGAGATTTCATCTTTGTTGCATGTTTTATTTGGAAATTGTTTAATCTCCATATAACTGGAATTTTCCCAGATATCTTTCTGTTTTCGATGTCTAGTTTAATTCCATTATGATCTGAGACCAGATATTACATAATTTCAATTAATTTAAATTTAAGGTATGTTTTATGGCTCAGAATGTGTTCTACCATGGAGAATATTCTATATGAGTTTGAGAAAAATGTGTATTCTATTTTTGTTGGATGAAGTACTCCTTGATGTTGATTTTAACTGGGTAATTGATGGTGTTTTGAGATCAACTCTGTCTTTACTGATTTTCTTTCCTCTGAATCTATTTCTGATAGAGGGGTGTTGAAATCTCCAACTAGGATAGTGGATTCATCTTTTTCTCTTTGCAGTTTATCAGTTTTACCTCATATAGTTTGGTGTTCTGTTACTAGGTGCTTACTTATTTAGGATCATTTGTTTTCTTAGAGAATTGATTCTATTTTCCATTATGTAATATATCTTTTTAACTCTAATAATTTTCTTTGCCTTGAAGTTAGCTCAGTAGGAAATTTATGTATTATTAATTATCATTAATTATTAATTAATTATAACTATTACTTTATTTGGATTAATGTTAGCGTGATATATTTACTCTATCCATTTACTTTTAATCCATGTGTTTTATATGTAAAGTAGGTTGCTGGTAGAGAATACATAGCTGGGTTTTATTTTTTTGATCCACTCAAAAAAAAATCATTGTCTTTTACATTGGTATATTTAGACCACAGATGTTCAAAAGGATTGATGTATTTAGATGAATATCTGTCATGTTTGTATCAGTTTTCCTTTTGTTCCCTTGTTCTTTATCTAATTTTTGCCTTTCATTCTTTTTTTGCTTTTGTGTTTTTTAATATACTAATTGAGCATTTCATGATTCCACTTTTCTCATTTCTTAGCATATCATTTAGACAGCTTCCTTCCTTCCCTCTTTCTTCCTCCCTTCCTTCCTTCCTTCCTTCCTTCCTTCCTTCCTTCCTTCCTTCCTTCCTCCCTCCCTCCCTCCCTCCCTCCCTTCCTTCCTTCCTTCCTTCCTTCTTTCTCTCTCTCTCTTTCTCTTTCTTTCTTTCTTTCTTTCTTTCTTTCTTTCTTTCTCTCTCTCTCTCTTTCTTTCTTTCTTTCTTTCTTTCTTTCTTTCTTTCTTTCTTTCTTTCTCTCTCTCTTTCTCTTTCTTTTCTTTCTTTCTTTCTTTCTTTCTTTCTTTCTTTCTTTCTTTCTTTCTTTCTTTCTTTCTTTCTCTTTTTCTTTCTTTCTTTCTTTCTTTCTCTCTCTC
>CM053605.1:93428848-93452444 GCA_028646535.1 Procyon lotor | reverse complement strand
GATCTAATTGACATTTAAAGAACACTACAACACAAAACACAGAAAAAAAATATTTTCAAATAAATGTGGGAAATTCACCAAGATAGATAATGTACTGGTGCACAAAAAGAAGTCAAACAAATTTAAAATGATTGAAGTCACGCATAATATATTTTCTGATTACAGAAAAATTAAAAGATAAATGAATAACAGAAATATATCTAGAAAATCCTCCAGTAGGTAGACATTAAACAATGCAATCCTAAGTAATTCAAGAGTGAAAGAAAAAGCACATGGGTAATTAGAAAATATTATGAAATGTTATGAATGTTAGAAAATATTATGAATGAAAATAAAAAAAAAGCAAATCCAAATTTGTAGGATGTAGGTATGTAGTGCTTAGAGATAAATGTATAGCTTTAAATAACTATATTAAAAAAGGTAAATCTGAGATCAATGAGAAAAATATCAACCTCAAATAGCTAGAAAAAGACTTTCTGTTTCAGCTGAGGTCATTTTCTCAAGGTTCTGCGATCTAGCCCTTCCTCAGGCCCACCCTCAGCAGGGAATCCACTTAGGATTCTTTCTGTCTCGCTCTGCTCCTCCCTTGGCTAACTCTCCCTCTCTCTCTAAAAATAAATAAATAAATTTTACAAAAATTTAAAAAAATAATAAAAAGATCAACAGAAATGATGAGCCTTTAGCTACATTCATGAGGGCGAAAAGAGACAAATCTTTATTAATATCAAGAATAAAAGAGGAATCATCACATCACACAGTACAAACATTAAAGGACAGTAAGGGGATTCTGTGAACAACTAACTGCCAGTGAAGTATTATAACAATGTAATGGGAAAGTGTTTTGAAAGACAAAATTACAAAAATTAAACATTAAGGGATAGAAAATCTGAGAAGCACAGCATCCATTAAAAAAATTGAATTTGTATTTAAAGGTCTTTCCACGAAGAATATCCAGTCTCTGCTGCTTTACTGGTCAAGTTTGTCAGACCTGTTAAAAAATACTACAGGAGAATTTTCAGAAGAAAGAGAGATGGAGCAGGGAAGAAAACTTCCCAAGCAAGGCATTTGGTAGTCCAGTATTACTTTAAGGTCAAAACTAGACACATTTAGAAGAGAAATTATAGAAGAGCTATTATACAGACAGATATACTGTACTCCTAAGATGAGAAGCTAAATGCTTTTAACAGGTCAATTATTGTCAAATTGAACTCTTTTTCCAACAGAATACTAATTATAATCTAGTTTTGTTGTTGTCGTTAAAATTTGACTGACCGAAAGTAGATACAATAATCCCTGCATGTTATATTGACTTCCTAGGGCTGCCGTAAGTCCACAATCTGGGTTTTTTAAAACTACACAAATTTATGCTTTTCAGTTCTAGAGGTTGAAATTCTGAGATCAAGGTGCTTGGAGCTCTATGTCTCTTCCAAGACTCTGGGTAGAACCCTTCCATGCCTCTTCCTAGTTCCTCATGGTGGCCAACAATCCTTAGTGTTTGGGCTTACAGCTTTGTCAGTCTAGTCTCTGCCTCCATTGTGGCATAGCCAAATCATCTTCTTTCTGTATCCAATTTCCTCCTTTTTATAAGACCACCAATCATACTGGATTAGGGAGTGTCCTAATGACCTCACGATAGCTTGAACATCAGTGAAGATCCTGTTTCCAAATAAGGACAAATTCACAGGGGTTAGAGGATAGGATTTCATTACATATTTTTCAGAAGCTAAACTCATCCCATAACACACATCACTAGCAAATGAAAGTCAGAATGCATATATATATATATATATATATATATGTATATATATATATATATATATATATATATATATATATATATATATATATATATATATATATAAATAAACCAAGGACTTAAGGTTGGTTTATTATTTGAAAGCTAATCATTAAAATTCACTTCATTAGCAGAATACAGGAGGAAAATCAATATTGTCTTGTCAAGAGATATATAAGCATTACCTAACACAGTTAACTATCCATTTATGATAAACAAACAAACAAACAAACAAAAATAAGTCTCTAGAAGGGAACCTCTCAACCTGAAAAAAAACAAAACAAAACAAAACAACAACAACAGAACAAAACAAACCTATAACATCATTATATTTGAATTTTTTCTCCCTAAGATCAAGAATAAGATAGCAGAATCTACTCTCATCACTTCCATTCCACATTTACTGGATTCCTGGAAAACAGAATTAGGCATGAAAAATAAATAAAACCATAAATGTTAAAGATATAAAGTGATTTGTATTTGAAGATGATATATAGTAAGTGTAAAAAAATCCAATTAAATCTCTGAAAAAGGAGAACTGTGGGTGAATTTTTCAAAGTTGCAAAGAAACTCAATATACAAAATTACTTGTACCTCTGTATATTAGCAATAGATAATTAGAAATGTAGCTAGCAAAATCAAAATAATTACAAGAGCATTAGAAATGTAAAATATTTAGGAATAAATATATAATAAAAAGGGAAGAGCCAAACACTGAAGAAAATTTTTTTAAAATTATAGAAGTCATAAGCCCATGTTCATCAATTGAAAGATTCAAAATTTTAATCTTGTCAGGGTTTTTTTTTCTGAATTGATCTGTAGTTTCAGATCAATTAATTAAAATCCAACTAGTTGACATATTTAACTACTTTGGTATAGTTAACTAGTTGATACTAAAATATATATGAAAATCCAAAGGACCTAGAGCAGCCAAACAATTCTGAGTGACAAATATTAGAAAAGTAATCCTGGCATATTTCATGACTTACTATAAATACATAGTTATTCAAGACAATGTAGAATTGATGTAAGAATTGACCTAGATAAATATCATTTGATATTTATCATTAACATAGATAAATGGAACACAGATCAAGAGTATAGAGATATATATTCACACATATATGGTCAATTGTTTCTATAAAAAAGTGCCAACATTTCAACAAGAGGTAATTGACTTTTTAAAAATAGTGGTAGAACAGCTGTAATCCATGTGTAAAAAAATTAAAAGAAACTGAAGTTTGACTTTTTCCACATACCATCCACAATAATTAGCTCAAAATGGGTTATAAATCTAAAGGTAAAATAACTATGAATATTTTTTAAATCATACAAGAAAGTCTTTGAACTTGAAGAACTCAGACATTTCTTTAGAGAGGGGCACTAAAACATGGATAATAAAGTATTAAATTGTAATCAAGATTACACATTTTGGTGTAATCACCAAAATCAAGATCATCTGCTTTTCAACATAACCCAACTATAAGTTACTTACAAAAATCTAACTTCAAATTCTACATAGGTAGATTGAGTGGAAAAGGGTGGAGGAAGATATGTCATGTAAACATTAATCAAAGAAAAGCAGAAGTGATGTATTGATATCTGATAAAATATACTTCAGAGCAAAGAAAATTATTAGATACAAAGAGGGACATTGAATAATGATGAGAGGATCAGTTCTTATATAAGGGTGCATACTGTGCAATTTCATGCATAGATGTTTCTGTGAATTTGAATTGTAATGACAATGCTGTTCAGTGTTTGCTTAGGGATGGGAAGGGGTGGTATTGACTGGGAAATGGCATACGGAGAAGACTTTTTTAGGAGTAATGAAAGTGTTTTTTGTTTTGATTATGGTGGTCCTTACACAGATGTGTCAAATTCAACTTCCATTTTTTAAAATGATGCATCTTATTGTATGTAAATTATGGCTTATATGTTGATTAAAAAATAAGGGTAACCATTTTAAGAATAACAATGAAATAGGTAATTTTCTATATCAATGTAGGGGAAAAGGAAAAATAAGCAAAACTAAATGATTTCAGCAGAGGACATTAAAAAACCCAATTATTGTAAGAATCCAGTTTGGATTGAAAGAGACTGCTCAAATTCAATGTTTACCACTTCCTGATATGGATAAATTACCTAATAAATCCAATTCAGTTTCCTTATCTACTTTTATGGGTTTAATAATTATACTTATCTTAAGGTGTTGATTTAAAAACTGAATGAAATTATGAACATAAAATGTTTAACAGTGGGTATGATATAAAGTATTCAATAAATCCTAAACATGTTTATTAGTATTGTAATATTGAGAATAGTTATATTTCTTAAGTAAATCTTTTGAGTTTTTCCTTGTACCATGTTAATATTCTTCTTAGGGCTTCACCCAAGCTGCCTCTCTGCATTTATTTGCATTCTGATTTGCTGAATTTCTCAGTCCCTCTTTGGGATGTGAATTGCCTACAGGCATATACCCATGCTTTCTTTGCCCACTGTTGTACCCCAGGACTTGCATCACCTTGGTCCCATGGTAGATGCTCATTGTCCCTTTGTGGATGATTACCTGGAGTTTCCAGTAGCACAGAAAAGAACATCCTCCTGTTGCCTTTCTGGGCAACTTCAATTTTTAGTCTCTTTCATGCTTACTCTCACTTTACTGTGGAATGAAAGATGTAGCCCCTCAGAAAGGAATTTTAAATTTTGATGAGCATAGCCTCATGGCTTTCTTGGGGGAACACAAGAGATTTTTCCTGCAGTCTTATTGAGTGTAAGTTGGGAATCCAGGTCTGGTCATGGGAGGTGTGGAGGGGCAGTGTGCCACACCAGGTGTTTGGGAATTCTTGTTTGTTATAGAACCTCTGGCAGGTAACTGGTTTGTTCCCTCTTAGTGCTTCAGGGATTCACTACTATCTGATCACAGACACCCATTCTTCATAAAAACTCTCTTTATCAAAACTTTTTTTGAACTGTCCATAGTTCTCATCCCTAATAAGAATTTATAAGTATCACATACTGTGGTCCGTATAGAATTGAGTCCTTCTATGTAACCCTTACTTTTCTTTTATTGGTGGAGAAAATGTCTAGGAAAAGTTTTTAATGTTGTCTCACATCATACAGCTATATTGAAACAGAGCAGAGCAAGAATCCAGATAACTGAACTTAAAATATAAAGAATTTATTATATAGTGAACTTTCAACCAACATGGGAATTTTTGTTTTGTTTTGTTTTGTCTTTGGTTTTTGATTGTTTGTTTTTTTGGCTCTGAATAGCTCCCACTCCCCAGTCCTTTTGTTTTTATATCTGAACTGTGGATGTTGTATGCCCTGGGATAGGTCCAAATTCAATATTTTTATCTTCCAACATTTATGCTGGACACAATGCTGAGCATAGTGCTGGTTATACAGATGTTATGTGCCTAAAGATGCTCACTTAATATTGATAAATGCATAAAGGAATGATGTTCTCATTTTGCTTATATTGGGAAGTACACTTTGGGGGGGCTCTTCAGTTTGCTGCTAAAGTTTAGATATCTACAGAAATATCTTCTGTATCTCTGACAAATAAATGCTTGTTTTCTTTCTTTTTTAAAAATTTTATTTATTTGAGAGAAAGAGAGAACAGAGTATGGGGGAGAGGGACAAAGGGAGAGGGAGAAGCAAACTCCCTGCTAAGTGGGGAGCCCAACTTGGGGCTTGATCTCAGGACATGGAGATCATAACTGAGTTGAAGGCAGGCACTAAGTCAACTGAGCCACGCTGGTGCCCTGATTGTTTTCAAGGGACTTTCATTTAGTTGAGTTTTGTCTCTCTTCCCAAAAGAACAGTGGTAGTTACACGTATAGATGTGTGCTTAATAAACTGTTATTCTATCTTCTTCTGAATTCATAACACCCACCTAGCCACAGCCTTGGCCCTCATAGAAGCCAATGTGATTATAGGGGCTTAGTTTTTATTACGCTTGGACCAAACACAACAGGTTTGAAAGAGTTATGGAAGTCTGTGGAGAATAGAACTGTGTATTTTTCCCCTCCCCTCCAGAGATTATCCAATAAAATGGATTTTCATTTTGTACAATAGCCGGGAACTGCAGGCCAGCAGCCTCTGTCCCCACTGTCCTCCCATCCTGGTGTCCAAAGGCCCAAATCTCCTGAGAATGCAATCATTAAGATCTTTAGGAAGATGCAGGCAGGCAGGAGCACCAATGGAATTAGGAGGTCTGTGCTTTACAGTGAGAGGGGAATTCCTAATCAACAGTGATTTTATTTAAATAAACTGAATTACCCTAACAAGCTGTTTTTCAATTTCAGCAGCCCTTGAAATTTTATCTTCTTAACTCCAACCGAAGCATTGCATTCTGCCACTTGAATGAAATATTAGCAATAGAAGCACCATTCTAGTTAGTCTCCACTCAGCCCCAAACTTTAATAGAAATAACCTGTCGGCTTTGATTGAGTGTGATATCACTATAGGAGCCTTGAATTTAAACTGGGGGGATAAAGAAAATTGCATAGTGTGTGAAGCCAGTTTGACTAAAATGGAAATTTTACTTCAGTCCCATCTGGCTGTCAAAAGGCTACTTCTAATACTTTCACAAAGCAATTTACCTCCGCAGCAAAAAATAAAAAATAGAAACTGAAAATGCAAAAATCCACACTAAAGCAAACTAAACAAAACCTAGATCTTCTTTGCAAATTTCGAACTCGAGGTCTGCATTGTCTCTCCAGAGGCTGGGACTGAGCAGAACATATGGGACTTTCCTATCAGGCTCAGCTCCCCTTTCTTATTGAGCACATTCAGTTTTCTTGGATTTTAAATCTTTTTAAAGGACCAAAATAGAAACTCCTAACTAATCTGTCAAATATTTGAATTAAAACTCATTCCACATTGGCTTCAAGATTTTGAGTAAAGGGAACATGGGGTTTGCTATGGGAATTTAACTGAATTGGCAAAGGACATGCATCTTTGGGGGACCTGTGGGCCCCAACCCAGATCAGCTTGTGGTCCCAAGGAGCCATTTTACAACCAGGGCTGGAAATCTCACCCCATATTCCCTGGGGAAAATGTGTCAAAATGATTGTTAAAGGAAAAGGCCATTTTGATGACAGTCACATATGAATACATGTGAGTGTTGAGAGTTCTGATGTATAAACAGTGGAACCTGAGGGTCCAAATGGGAGAAATGAAGGTATCTGATTGTACCATAATGTTGTTGTTGTTGTTGTTGTTATTTTTAATTTAAGCTTTTTAAATTATCTTACTGAACAGCATGGACTGTCTTAGTCAATCATCTTACTGAATGCTCTTTGCTACTCTATCCCACTGTCCATTAAAGCTCTATGCAGAAATATAAGGAAGTGGTGTGACAGACATAGTTCAGAAACAGGCTCTCTCTGCCTTTAAAAATAAAATGTTTGGGAGGCGCCTGGGTGGCTCAGTGGGTTAAAGCCTCTGCTTTTGGCTCAGGTCATGATCTCAGGGTCCTGGGATTGAGCCCCGCATAGAGCTTTCTGCTCAGCAAGGAGCCTGCTTCCCCCGCCCACCCCCCCTCCACCTGCCTCTCTGCCTGCTTGTGATCTTTCTCCTCTCTGTCAAATAAATAAATAAAATCTTTAAAAAAATTAAAAAAATAAAATATTTGAATAAGCAGAGAATCAGTGAAAACAATTCTCGTTGTCTAGGAGGGGAAGGGCAAGATCATGAATGCTATCTGGGCAATTCCTTTGAAAAATTCTAGTTGATCAGTGCAAGAAAGCTTGGTCACCTCCAGGTGATCAGACAAGCAGGCACCCCCACCTCTCTCTCACTCTCTCTCTCTCTCTCTCTCACATACACACACACACACACACACACACACACACACACAC
Source organism: Procyon lotor (assembly GCA_028646535.1). Taxonomy (NCBI): domain Eukaryota; kingdom Metazoa; phylum Chordata; class Mammalia; order Carnivora; family Procyonidae; genus Procyon; species Procyon lotor. The sequence continues at coordinate 93,444,779 of CM053605.1, read as the reverse complement.
ACCAAAACACAAAAACAACCAAGACATTTTAACCTTTTCTTACCCTGCAAAGCAAAATATAGACCGCAAGGAACAAAATACATTATCATTGAAGATTTGCCTCTCGAGCCCTCAGGTTTGGATATTATCTCAGCATGTCTTTATATAGCAATCGATAAAGAAAAGAAAGACTTGAAAGCATGTATTCTACATCCATTTTACAGATGAAAAAACTGATGCTTGATGCTTAGAGAGGTAAACAACCTGCCCAAGATTAAGCAGCAGTTATGTGATGGAGCTGAAATGTAACCTTTGCTTCTTCTGTTCTCCTGCCAATAGCAGCCCTGGCATTTTCTCATTGAGTGACCTCCAGAGTTCTACACAGAATGACAAGCTTGTTCTTTCATTTGTCAGGATATCCTCTGATCACTTCTCACTTCTTTTTCAAAACTTACATGTCCAAGCCTCCATTTTCATAAGGCTACGCTCTTTGATTTCCAATGTCAGACATAATTTTTACTTAGTACATCTGAACTGAAGTACTGATGTCTGGTAACAATATATCACAGTCATATCGTAAATTCACTTTACTAAAAGATCTTTTAGTTACACCACTATGTTTTAACCATTGATTTTTTTCCCCTTCCCCCTACTTCATTAGCTCTTAGGATAGGCTTCGTGTGTCTGACTTCTTCTCACACTATTTTTTTTTTCAGCCAGCACATACTCCTTAGCTGAGTTCATTGCCATTCCTATCTCTGTGTTAACTCTAGTTTCCATGTCCCTGCATGTGGCTACACCCTACATGGATACTGCACACATGCACTCCACCTTTTAAAAAGCTATTAGCTATCCAAAGTGATTACACATGTATTCTTTCAATTAATTCTTACAGAACCCAGTGCTGGGGGAATTACTATTACTTATTTTACATATAAGGCTATCAATAATTAAAGAGGCTTGAAAATGCAAATTTACCATGAAGCTTAAGCTTTAGGGTTCTTCACTTGTGCCAGGTCCTGTGAGTTTTCCTTCTGTCCTTTTCCTTCCATCCTTCACCTCAAGTTTCTTTTGCCTATGACCAGGAATTTCTAGCCCCTCTAACTTGCTTTTTCTCTGTTTATCTGTGGAATATAGAGCTAGGACGACAAAGTCATATTAGTAGTTGCCAGGTATCTTGGCAGTATGGTTAGATAATACTTTATGGACTGAAAATTATCCTATGTTCTCACTCATATGAGGAATTTGAGAAACAAGACAGGAGATCATAGGGGAAGGGAGGGAAAAATGAAACAAGATGAAACCAGAGAGGGAGACATACCATAAGAGACTCTTAATCTTAGGAAACAAACTGAGGGTTGCTGGAGAGAAGGGGGATGTGAGGGATGGGGTGGCTGGGTGATGGACATTGGGGAAGGTACATGCTATGGTGAGTTCTGTGAATTGTGTAAGACTGACGAATCATAGACAGGTACCTCTGAAACAAATGATACATTATATGTTAAAAAAAAGAAATATTTCTTTCAAAAAACTTTAAAAAAGAAAATGTTTCATTTTTTTAAATAAGATTTTTTTTTGTAATTTGAAAATTAAATGCCTTTAAAACATTTGCTGGAACAATCCCCAGAGAACTCCCATTTCTATGCTGCTTTCATGGAGGAAGAAAATGTCAGGTCACTCAGCACTTAATTCTATGTGTTTCCTTTCCACCAGCCCACATAGAGAGGAGTCCCTTGGAGAGCAGGCACCATATCTTACATTTCTTTGGTGTTTCCTCTAGACTTTGGTTCCATGCTGGATACTGAGTACATGATTTTTATTGTTCCCTTGTCAGTCCCACATCTGAGATGAGTTACCTCTTACATTTGTTGACATGGTTATGAGTTGCTCTTGCATCTTAGCTTTAGCACATTGAAGATTGCTTCTCGGCCTTTTGGCTAAGATCAATGTGTAGCACATTGAAGGTGGGGTCTGTTCTAACTCATCACTACCACTCCCACAGTCAATACTGAGCCAGGTGTATTGTGGATAGCCAGTGAATGTGAGATGAGTTGAGTGAATGAATGAAAGACCACTTATCTTGATTTTCATAAGTAATACTTTGATGTAACATCTGAAACAGTATACACAAGCTTTGCTCTCAAGGAGTGTGTGAGATGCCTGGCATCCAGGTTGCCTCTCTGTTTGCTTAAGCAGCTCTGACTTATCCCACAGAATTATCTCAGAAGTCACTTCTTCCTTGAAAGTTCTCTGTCTCTGGACTAAATGGTGGCCCTTGCTTCCCTGTTACTTTTCACAAATCTGGTACAAAGTACTGTTATATTCATTCCTCTCAGATACACATGTTGGTGCTCTTGGCATTGTACTGGGTACCTTGGCACTTACTTATGTGGTGCCCACCAACTCACCATCCCTCTCCCCAAACTGTATGTGTGGAGGAGACCAAGCACAATTATAAGGGGCCTGCTAGAGCACTGTTCCCCACATTCCACCTTCTATGCCATTTTCCCTGAGCCTATGATTTATGTGGCTCCTGGAAGGAGCATTACTATCAGATTACCCACTTCAGCTTTTTCCTAAGTTAATAAAAATTAAAAATATGTTCCCATCTAATGTTATGTCATATGTCCTCAGGCACATGTCCTGAATTCCTCTAGTTTTGCAATCAAATATTTTTAAAATAACATTGAGTTTTGGAAATCCCTGGCTTGTGTCCTCCAGTTGCATAATAAAGACCCTCCTGTGGCTTGTCTAAAAAGTCTAGTGGTCTTGTTTATCTTCAGTCTGGCCCCCTCACTCACAGGATCCTTAGTCCTGTGGTGAAAAGAGATTTTTCCTTGTTCCTGCTCCAGGAGTCCTGTGGCCCTGTTGTCCCTGTAGACTTTCTCGTGCCCAGGCCCTTTGGTCTCCCCACAGAGTTGGGAAGTTCCTTGTTTATGTCTGGCGGTGTCACACTTGGTCCCTTGGGCCCTGGTACCACACTGCATGTGTTCAGTGTCCCACACATTTCTTTATGAAAAAGACTTCTTCATGTGGTATATATATACAATGGAATACTATGCAGCCATCAAGAGAAACGCAATCTGGCCATTTGCAATGACGTGGATGGAACTGGAGGGTATTATGCTAAGCGAAATAAGTTAGTCAGAGAAAGACAATTATCACATGATCTCTCTGATATGAAGAATTTGAGAGGCAAGGTGGGAGTTTGGGGGGGTGAGGGAGAGAAATGAAACAGGAAGGGATGGGGAGGGAGACAAACCATAAGAGACTCTTAGACTCAAGAAACAAACTAAGGGTGGCTGGGAGGGGGGTGGTAGGGATAGGGTGGCTGGGTCGTGGACATTGGGGAGGATATGTGATGTTAAATGCTGTGAAATGTGTAAGCCTGATGATTCACAGACATGTACCCTGGGGCAAATAATACATTATATGTTCATAAAAATTAAAAAAAAAAGATGATTAAGAGATGTAAAATGAAAGCAAGTTACAAAAATAAAAAAAAATAAAATAAAAATATTGGGAAAATTGTATTAAAATTTCCAAAAAAAAAGAAAAGAAAAAGAAAAAGACTTCTTTAGTTTTTACTGATGGAAATCTGTCTCAGAACTCAGGCCTTGTGAATGGTCTGAGCTGGTGGGACAGAGTCCACACAATTCCTTCCATGGCTCCCTCAGTCTCTAAGGTGTTCACATACTCAAAGCCCCTCTGCTTGAGGCTTCTTTCTGGAGTGCAAAATGATGTCCGAGTGGTTGGAAGTGATCATCAGCTCCTTGACCAGGCCAGATTCTGAATCCCAGAATCTGCATCCGGGACAAAATTTTTGCAGCTGTAAACCATTGGTAATGAAGAGGTTAAAATACAACATGATCAACAATATGGAGTGCACATCAGATCACAGGTTACTGCTCTAGTTATGACATTGTGGTGGGTGAATCAGCATTATCTTCAGAGAGGGCAAGACAGCAGTATGCAATCAGAAAAACATGGGGTTGGGGACAGCCTCAGGGCTGGGTTCAGCCTCTCATTCTTCCAGCTATATGAACTTGGGGAAGGATTACAACTCTTTTAGCCTTTGATCCCCCACCTAAAAATGAGGACAATCATACTCATCTCCTTATATTGTGAGCATTCGAAGATACTCAACTAACACAATGACTCCCTCTCCAGTCATTTTGAAAGGGTTTATAATCCAGTGAGTGAGATAAGGCAATACCTAAATCTTACTAATTAAAGTATTTTTAAAGGGAGTAAATAATGTCTTTGCTTTAAAGACTCAAATAGAAGGCAGGAGAATGTTCTCCCTCAATTAGGGAGAGGTTTAATACACCAAATTATTTGTAAAATCTGAGTCAAGAGAGGTCTCAAGAGTTTCTGACATATCTCCTCATTTCAAAAGACACTAAAAATTATTCTAAAAAGTTGTAATTAATATTCAGGCCTTCCATAGCAGTTAGAGGCCTTTCCAGAGCCATCAACTCTCTGTGTTATTTTCAGTATAATGTTTAAAGCAAACAGTGTCATGTGCTATAACTCTGCACAGTTATTCCCCAGTCATGATAAGTGTCCATCTGTCCCCCCTCCATATGCTATAATGACTACCTGAGTGCTAATTTGTGACTCATGTGGAAAACAGAAGAGGGGAATTCTACCTGGATTTGGTAAATACCTTAGGAGGCATCAATAGAAGGCATCTGAAAATGCTATCTGGAGAGAGTGAGAACTGAGAAAGATATCCTTTTGTACTTTATGGCACATAATACCATTTTTTTATGTTTTTAGAACCATATAATGACTTTTCTCTCTAAGAAATCCATCACCTGTTTGATCATTTACACTCTGTTTAACGGGAATGAAGAATCCTCTAAATGCTATAAAAATTGCTCAATTTTAGCTGAGTCTCACCTAGAATGATTTATTTTCCTTGTTCTTTTAGCAGAAATTTTTGTTTTAAACTGCTGGTCTGCCATGCATTTTGTCTTGCACCCACAAGAGGATGAAAAAAGGGAAGCTGAGAGGTATCAGCTGTTTCTGGGCTCAGTGTCATCAGGTTCATTGCTGTACAAGATAGGATATGAACCCAGGTCAGGAAGGTTTACATTGTGAACACTAACAATGGTAAAGGACTACCTTCTCCTTTGAGAGAAAGCTGAGGGTTAGTATAATAAGGAACAGAGAGAGATAGAAGGAAAGGAGAGAAAAATAAACTGAAATATGTACCCCTGAAGGTAAAGCTTCTGAGTCACCTTAAACAGGTCACTTAAACTATTTCCTCTTTATCTATATAAAATAAAGATAATATATTATTAAAATATTTTATGAGTATTAGAAATAATATAGGTAGGTTGTTTAAAGACCAGGGAAAAGATATAGCTCCCTTTAAATTAATCATGACAATGTAAATCTCACCAGCACAGGGTGATGTCAAGAGCACTCCAATGAAGATCAGAGGGCAGGGTCATTGAGCTTATCTATATGGGGAACAGGCATCATGTTATAGTGGGACAAATGAGAATTCAAAGCCAAAGAACATTCATCACTTCTTAGCTTGGGCTCTTTGGGAGATGCAATCAGCCACAGGTCCTAAGTTTTCCTGAAACCTCCTAACTAGGTAACCCAAAGAGGCAAAGCTCTGAAGTCTCCCCACTGAACCATTTCCCAGGGTCATTTTCAGTGAGTAATCTTGAGGGACAAGGTCATGTCTCTTTTGGAGACAAAGATCAGCAAGCTTACTGCTTGCTGTAAAATGGCAGATTTTCCAGGCCCAGTATTTTTCAGCTGTGATGCAAGCCCACTGTATGCACAGCATCCATCTGTGCTCATGTTAGAACTTGGGTGTGTGAGGAATCAAAGTAAATTGTGCTGCTTGCTATGCTGTGCATAATAAAGTTCTTTGTCTCTGATCCAGAATTCTGTGTCTCCTACCAGGATCCCTTAAACAGTAATAGGCTAACTTACTAGCTGATAATTTGGACAAAATCAAATCCCAGACTTCACAATGTCCTAGATCAAACTATTCTATTCCTCAAAGTTTTGATTTGCTCATTTGTAGACTATAGACAATAATAGTACTCTTGGAGGATTAGTATGAGCATTTAAATGTTATTGAACATTAAGGGCCTGGTCTGGTATAGCATCTGTTGAGTGGTTGGGTCCTTTCCAAGGCCTCTAAGCTGTGTAGATGTTGCTGGACCATTACTATAGGAAGCTCAGTGTCACAACACCTAACAGAGCATTGATTTATTCTTTTTTTCCATGTGTCATTTTCACCTTGCTATTGGACAGTAAGTACCTTGAGAACAAGATGTGCATTGCTTACATATTTTGTAATCCTGATTGTGCTTAGTTCATTGTTACAAAGATACCTAGTGCCCAGGAAGCAAATATTTGAGCATTGCTTGGTGGACATATACCCCTGCCCTTCAGATAAGGCTTTTAGCTTCCTGCACCTCATCCATAGCACAGAATTGATAAATAAAACCTGTTTTACTGTCTCACTGGTTTTTCTTGGAGGTCAATGACATTATCAGTGTATTTGTAAAATTATGAATGTTTGAAATAATGAATAAGATAATAACTCACATTTATTGAGTGCTCTTTGTGTATCAACTACTAAATGCACACACCTCATTTTAGCCTATCAATAATTCTTTAAATAAATCTCTAATTATTTTACAGATTGGGAAACCAAGACTCAGCAAGGTTGAGTGAGTTTCCCAAAGTCACAGAGCTACTAAGTTAGGTAGATTGGATTTGAATTGAGGAAAATAAGACTCTATAATTGTGTTGTCTAATATGGTGGCCATTAGACATATGTGGTTATTTAAAATAAAATAAAATTAACCAAAATTAATAATATTCCTATTTCATAAAGTCTATGAGAACCAAGAAAATTTTCCAAGGTTAGAGTAGTAGCAAATGACAGAACCCGGATCCAAACCTAGGACTGTTGATGCTGAACTGGTGCTATAGGCTGGTCTCTGTAAGTATATGGCTTCCCTTTTCTGGAATGTGTGACTGTTTCAGTTTGTTTTTGACATTCAGTTTCATTCAGATGAGCAGCTGAGGCTCTAGACTTGAAAGAGCCTCAGGGACTAGTCTTATTTAATTTATCCCATTTTATGTGAGTGGAAAGCAGAGAATGCACTGTCTTACAAATAATTGATGACCAACAAATGTTTGTTGAGGTAAATTATCAACCTTTTCATTAACTAATATTGTTACAGACATGAAACAGATATTAGATGAAAACAAATCTAGAATCTTTGGACAAGAAAGCTGTCTCACAGCTGACATTTTTATAAAGATGGGCACTAAATATTCCCATGGGCTGAATGAGTGCCCAGTGAAAGATAAAGACAAGGAGTATTACAGAAGAGCCAGAACAGTGAGTACCAGCTATGGAGCTATGGATAAAGAATAGTCAGGACAACCTCAAAACATGGAGGACTGATTTGGGTTTTGAAGGGTGACTAGACTAGAAGTATAAGCTCCTTAGCAAGGTGAGACTCTGCTCTCCTTTCTAACCAATTTCCTGACAACTCAGCATATTTAAAGCTCCACATTGTTTACCATTTTTACACACATTTGGCACTTCTTGCTTACCTGTGTGTTTTTCTTTTTACATTCACCCTACAGATAATATACTCACTGCCTAGTTAATTCCTAATTCTTCCTTATAAGTTATCCCTTAAGCCATGCATAATCCCCATAGGACTGCTTAGTCACTCTCCTTTGTACTACTCAAGAATCCTGAGCTTACCTCTAAAACTTCACTTATCTGATTTGTTTACACTTCTATTCTCCCTGGATCAGTTAGCTTTTGCTGCTTAAAAATTCACCTCAAAACTTAGGGCTTAAAACAACAATCATTTATTATTGATCGTGAATCTAAGAGTCAGCTATCATTCTACTGATCTGAACTAGACTTGGCTGACCCAGCTGGGTTCATTCATGTGTCTGCAGTCAGTTTGGGTGCAACCTTGGGTCTGGCTGATTAAAAATAGCCTTATAGGGCCATTGGTTAGGGGACAGAACTGTTCCACTTGTCTCCCCCAAAATTCAGTCTGCTAGCCTAGGCTTATTGCTCTGCCAAATGACAGAGTTCCAAGAGTGAGAACAAAAGCTTATGGGACCTCTTAAGGTGCAGATTTAGTAATACCATGGTGCCACTTCTGCCACATTGCTTTGGTCAAGACTCAGGACCCATCAGATACAAAGGGTAGGAGTGGTTCAAATTGTATTGCAATGAAGTGATAATTGAGACCATTTCTGTAAATCGTCTATCACACCCCATGGTATTTTTCTCATCACCAAAGATGGGAACTGAGTATTCTTCATCCATCTATGCCCAGCACACCCCCCCCGAGAAATTAGGGTTTTGTGAATGTTTATGATAGATGCTGATGAGTAGAAAATATTAAAGAAAACACTCCAAGCAAAAAGAAATGGGAAAGTAGAACAAAGATGTTGGTTGTTACCATGGAAAAGAGTTGTCGTAGAGGAGGACTTCTGATTCTTTTACTATTAAGCCAAATCTGGAAATACAGCAATCATATCATCTTCCTCTTCTCCCTTATGTTCCATCTTTCTCTTCATTGACACCTAGCCCCCCAAGCGTGCACACACACACACACACACACACACACACACACACACAGATATTTCTGAGGAGATATTCTGCATTTCTTGATAAATGCAGCCTTTTAATTACTACATATATCTTTACCATAAATTATGTCTTCTCTCTCCAAAGATTAACTTGGCTGAATAGGTGTGAAATTTGACTGCCATGACACAAGTTCTTTTCTCATTCCTCTAAGCCTCTTTCTGCTTCACTCTCCTCTCTACAGTTCTCAATAGAGATCAGAGTGTAGGGACAAATTCCAAGGAAGAAAACTCTGGAAAAATGAAAATGGAAACAAGTAAAAGACAGTAGTCAAATACAGGGTTAAAAGCCAACATGCCCTCAGTCAAGGGCAATTTACAATGTATTAAAATTCTCTCAAGGGGCACCTGGGTGGCTCAGTGAATTAAGCACTCTGCCATTGGCTCAGGTCATGATCCCAGGGTTCTGGGATCAAGCCCCGTGTCAGGCTCTCTGCTTGGTGGGGAGCCTGCTTCCCTCTCTCTCTGTCTGCCTACTTGTGATCTCTCTCTCTCTCTGTCAAATAAATAAAAAAAAGTCTTTAAAAAAATTCTCTTACAAAAAGATTTCCTGCAAGATGTCTCTGAGGATTGCATTTTGTTCTTGACCAGAGTTTCCTCTCCTTGGAAGAGGAAACAGAGAGGTTGGATCACAGCTATTCTCAAAAGAGTTTCCTAAAGAATATTTTATTAAGTATATTATATTAGTATAATATATTTAAATATATTTTTATTATATTTAGTATTATTATAAGATGTAGGGAGAAAGTTTCCATGTTCTAAAATCTTTGGGACACTTTGAAACATGCTTCAAATTATATATCTACTTTGTGGAGATTAATATTGCATTCTATTCAGATGTTAGTTCACCATTGAAAACTAAGGTAGAATCTAGGCATTTCCTTTGAAGCATATTTTAGAAAATGATATTCCAGGTTTCAGAAGATGTAGGAAATGATAAAATTCCCATGTATGCCTAACAAAATACTCCAAAATTTAGTGGTATAACAACCATTCATCATGTTCACAGATTTCCTAGGTCAGGATTTCAGACAGCATATCAACAATGACTTCCTTCTGCTTCATGATTTATGGGATCTCAGTTGAAAGATTTAGAGCCTGGGGGCTAGAATCATCTTAAGACTCACTTACTTATATATCTAAAGATTAATACTGGCTATAGGCTAAAACTTTATCTGGTGCTGCTGCCCAGAGTACCTACTTGTTGTCCTTTCATATAATCTGTGCCTTCTCACCACATGGGGACTGAGTTCCCAAAGCAGGCATCCTGGGAGAGCCAAGGGTATGCCATATCAACTTTTATGACCTAGCCTTGGAAGTCATGTGGTGTCACTTCTGTTACATTCTATTCATCAAGGTGGTAACAATATGCTTGTTCAAGGGGGAAAGAAATTGATGGATAGTGGCAAGACTCTAGGAGACCATGTGGAACTGGAAATATTGATGTGACCTCTTTTTTCTTTTGAAAAATATAATTTTTCATACTAAATATGTGTGGAAGACTGCAAGGATATGAGCCTAATAAGAGCAGAGAATTTGGGTAGGAGTGTAATGAGAGAATATGTTTAGAAATGGAGATTAGAAAACATAATATTTTAACTGGTCCATATAAAGCATCAGGGAATACATGAGGCCATGAGACAATATTACCACAATGAAACAACCTGGCATTTGGGAGTTATGAAGTCAGATAAATGAAAATATCCTTCACAATCACTACATAAGGATGTTTCACTGTACTGTGTTTTACTAGGAATTCAAAAAATGTCACTTTGAAGCACTAGTCAGAAACTTAAATGAATGTGATATAGGTGGGAAATTGGGTCTGTGCCATATATGCTGAGCTATGAAGAGAGTAGTATCACAAGTTTTGTATTTAATGAAAGATATTGAATATTAAAATATGATAACTTTAGAAATATTACATAAAATAAACTTATCCAGTCTTTAGCAACCATCGAGAATGGTTGAGAATGGTTGACCACTGTGTCATGGTTAACCAAGACTCTGTAGCTATCAACTTCTGTTTTAGGAATGTCTTGATGTCTGAGAGGAAATACATACTCCCCCAAACTCTAGTTTTACTGGGAAAATCTAATGCTTCGAGGAGGTTTCATTCTGTCAGTCTATACTCTACATTGCTGAGAGCCAGTGGTGCCATGCTGGACATTAAGGGCTGCCCTGGGCATGAACTCTTTTGGGACTTGTTGGAAAAATTGAAGAGAAAATACATCTCTTCTCTTTTTTGTTGTGCTATGTTTTTGCAAAGGCCTCAAGTTTTGATAGAATGTTTAGTAAAACAGCAATTCCTTAGGCACTTACTCATAGAACTGTGTAAAAGACATAGTCATCTGAGAGTAAAAATATGCCCCTTAAAATATATATCTCTTGATCTTGGGGTTGTGAGTTCAAGCCACACGGGTATAGAAATTACTTTAAAAAATTGCATCTCATGGTCTTCTGGTTATGCCAAGATGGAGTCATCCATCCCTCTAAGTTACTCTCCTTATAACTAAAAACAAAAACAAAAACAAACCCTAGACATAATGTAATAATCCACCATGGAGAGTCTCTGAAATGTAGAAAGAAGAAACTAGGCTGCTTTGGGTCTTCCCTTAGAGCCTGAGGGACAACAGATGGTGAGTTTTCTGAGTCTTTATTGCTGCCTGTATATCACAGAGAGTGCTGAAGAAGACTTAAATCTAAAACACCAACAGACATAGAAAAAAATTTTTGTATACGCAAAAATGTTTGTTTCCCTCAGCCATATACAAAATAAAACCTCTTTTGTATATCCAAAAAAGTTTGTTTCCCTCAGCCAAAAACAAGAAAGGATGGTCTAGCAACAATAAAACTTTTGAAAATACTTACTTTACTTCAAACACTAAGAGAAAACCATAATCTTCAGCCTTGGCAGATTCATTAGGGATGAGTAAAGCAGTGATCTTCCATATCACCTCACCACCATTCCTGGAAGCAAGTGGCATGCTCTATCCATATTTTGCTCTGGATATGGTCAGTGAGGCTGAACATCCCTTTTCTGGCAAGAGCAGTTGGCCATGATCTGATTCCCATGCAAGGAAGTGCTGGTGTTAGGTATTTTGATATTCTCCCCCAGGTCCCAGAGGGTTTGTTCAATTTTTATCAGTCTGTTTTCTCCATGTTGTCAAGCTTAGAAAATTCTATTAAACTATCCTCAAGTTTGCTGATTTTATTCTGTCATCTCCACTCTGCTCTTGAGCCCACCGACTTAAGGCTTTTTGTGTGTTTGTTTGTTTCTTCATTTTATGAGTGAGAGGTTATTTACCTTTTGGATCTATAATATCTATTGGTTTATTTTTATAATTTCTTATTTCTGTGCTCAGATTCCAGTCATGATCTGATTCCCATGCAGGAAAGTGCTGGTGAGACTGAATGGTGATTCTTTACTCCCTACACACCTGTCTTATGCAGAGCTCTGATTGTTCTTTGTTCTATGTTCGATAGCAATAGCAGTGTAAGTGTGGTCTATTGGTGAGCAGATATGCCTCTTTCACCCAGAGGCAATGATACTTAACAAGGAGGTATGAGATTGGGCTGATTATTAGGCTTCACTCTCCCTGCTCATGCCCCATCATGTCAGCAGGACCCAGTGGTCAGCTAAGAATATACAACCATGTAGACCTGAACAGCAACAGGAGACCTACTTATTGAACAAAGAAAGGTAAATAGAATCCAGAGTTTTATAATATATTATCCAAAATGACCAGGCGATATCTGTAAGTTAGTTAGAAAAATCATTCACAAATACCAGGATGAATCAGAGTTTGGAATTACCTGACAAATATTTTAAAGCAGCCATCATAAAACTGCTGGAATATGCAACTATGAATTTCCTTGAAACAAATGAAAAATTAGAAAATCTGAGCACAGAAAGAAAATATTATAAGAAAACAGACTGATAAAAATTGAACAAAGCCTCTGGGACCTGGGAGAGAGTATCAAAATACCTAACATCTGTATCATTGGATTTCAAGACAGAGAGGAGAGAAAGATTGAGGTTCAAAAAGTATTAAAAAATAATAGCAGAAAATATCAAATTTAACAATAGACAAAAGCCTACAGATTCTAGAAGCTGAACACGTTACCAAAGAAGATAAACTCAAAGACATCCAGTGCAAAAGACATCATAATTAAACTTGGGCAATCTAAAACCCAAGACTAAATTTTCAAAGTACCAAGAATGGAAAGACAAATTCCTTAGAGGGGTGCTGATAATTTGAATAACAGTAGATTCTCACCTGACACAATGGAGGCTAGTAGGAAATGGAATCTTTTTCAGGTACTGAAGGAAATAATTGTCAATCACAAAATGCAAAACTATCTTGCAATAATAAATGGAAAATAAACACATTTTTAAATGAAGGAAAATCAGGAGAATAAGTAGCTAGCACACTTGCTTGTAAAGAACTTCAAGGGCAAGTTCTCTAAACAAAAAGAAAGTATAAACAGAGGCCTCTGGGAACTTCAGAAAGAATTTTGAAATGAATTCATGTGGGATAAATATAATAGACAATCTTTTTTAAAATTTTATTATGTTCAGTTAGCCAACATATAGTACATTGTTAGTTTTTGATGTAGTGTTCAACAATTCATCAGTTGCATACAACACCCAGTGCTCATCACAACATGTGCCTTCTTTAATGCCCATTGCCTGGTTATCTCATACCCAACCCCTTTCCTTCTGTAATCTTCAGTTTGTTTCCTGGAGTCCAGAGTCTCTCATGGTTTGTCTCCCTCTCTGATTTCTTCCCAGTCAGTTTTCCCTTCCTTCCCCTGTGGCTAACAGACACATGAAAAAATGTTCATCACTAACCATCAGGGAACTACAAATCAAAATCACAATGAGATGCCACCTTACACCAGTTAGAATAGCAAATTTTAACAAGATAGGAAACAACAAACACTGGCAAGGATGTGTAGAAAGGGGAACCCTCTTAACCTGTTGGTGGGAATGAAAGCTGGTATAGCCACTCTGGAAAACAGTATAGAGGTTCCTCAAGATGTTAAAAATAGAGCTACCCTATGACCCAGCAATTGCACTACTAGGTATTTATCCCAAAGATACAGCTGTAGTGAAAAGAAGGGGCATATGCATCCAAATGTTCATAGATGTCCATAATAGCCAAAATGTGGAAGGAGTCAAGATGTCCTTCAATAGATAAATGGATAAAGCAGTTGTGGTATACACACACACACACACACACACACACACACACACACACACACTGGAATATTACTCGGTCATCAGAAAGGATGAATGCCTACAATTTGCATCAACATTCATGGAACTGGAGGGGATTATCCTAAAAGAAATAAGTGAAGCTGAGAAAGACAATTATCGTATGGTTTACTTCATATGTGGAACATAAGGAATAGACTATCTTTATCATTATTTCATTAAATCATATTTGATGGTTGAAGTAAACTCATGAAACCATGTGGCACTCAATATATGAAGAGGGCATACTTAAGGAAGTTCTATTTCAGTAAATGAAGAGGGCAAAAAGACTTCACAGGAAGTAAGTTTCCTACAGTTTAATTGAAGTAGAAAGACATCAATAGCAGGTCTCTGATAAGCTATGTGAAAATATTGTATTATTTTGAACAATCACTAGGAAAACTACAAAGTCATGGACTAAAAAACCACTATCAATAAATCAAGTTAGTTCTTAAAAAAAAAATCAATGAAATTGATAAAACTCTAACAAGGCTGACAAAGTATAAAAAAATGGAAGACACAATTCACCAATATCAGGAATGAAATAAGGGACACAGGGGATTATCACAATAAATTCCTCAGTCTGAAAGGAGGTAATTAGGAATACTGTGAACAACTTCACACTCATAAATTTAATAACTTAGAGGAAGTGGACCAAAAATCAAACAAGACGAAGTACAGATCCTTGATAGAATTTTAATCATTAAATAAATTGAATTTGTAATTTAAAGGTTCCTAAAAAAGAAATCTCCAGGCCTAGATGGTTTCATTATCAAAGTCTACCAAATATTTAAAAGATTAACACTAATTTTATTACTGTTTTTTCCAGAAAACAGAAGGGAACAATTTCCCATTCATTTCATGAAGCTAGCATTACCTTGATAACAAAACCATACAAAGATTACAAAAAAGGTAACTACAGACCAATATCTCTCACAATTTCATACACAAAAATCATCAACAAAATATTAGCACATCATACCCAATCTATGAATTAACTCAAAATGGATCAAAATTGAAATGTAAACCATAAAACTCTAAACATTTTACCAAAAACAAATAAAAGGACGTCTAGGACAAAGGTTTCTTAGAACAACACCAAAAACATAGGAAACAAGCAGAATTTAGTAAATATGATATCATCAAAATTAAAAACATTTTCCCTGAGGAAAACCCTGTGAAGGGAATTAGAAGACAAGTTTTAAACTGGCAGAGAATATTTGTAAACATATATCTGACAAAGGACTAATGTCTTTAACATATTATCTGTTATATCTGCCACATAAATCTGTGGCATATATCTGCCACAAAAACAAAACACACACAAAATAAACCAGTTCATTTAGAATATGCACAAATGGCATGAAGAACCAGTTTGCCAAAAGTGGTATACAGATGTCAAATATGTTTGAACATCATTATTCAACAAGAATATGCATATTAAAGCCACAAATGAGATTATCATTGTGCACTTACCAGAATGGCTAAAATTAATTAATTAATTAATTGTAGCTACACCGAATGCTGGCAAAGATGTTGGATCACTTATATATTGCTAATGGGAATGTACAATAGCACAGCCATTCTGGAAAACAGTTTGGCAGTTTCTTAGTAAAACCAACCAGGCAGCCACCACATGACCCACAATTATACTTTTTGTCCAGCCATCCAGACAAATGAAAACTTATGTTCACACAAACAAACAGGACTGTTTGTAGCTACCTTATTCATAACTGCAAAACAACCCAAAAATCCTTTAGTGGGTGGGTGGTTAAACTGTGGAACACTGCTCAGTAATAAAAAAGAACAAACTACTGATTGCATGTAACAGCTTTGATGAATCTCTAGGCAATTCTATCAGGTCACAAAAGCCAGCCCCCAAAGATTACACTGTATGATTCTGTTTATGAATGTTCTTAAAATGGAAACATTGTAGAAATGTACAATTAGTAGTTGCAGAAGTAAAAGGAGGGAATGGAGTTCAGAGGTAAGTGGATGTAGTCTATAAAAGGGAAACACAGGGGA
>CM053605.1:93409886-93428348 GCA_028646535.1 Procyon lotor | reverse complement strand
GTGGCTGGGTTGTGGACATTGGGAAGGGTATGTGCTGTTAAGTGCTGTGAAATGTGTAAACCTGAAGATTCATAGACATGTACCCTGGGGCAAATAATACATTATGTTATAAAAAAAAAAAAAAGAAAAGAAAAGCACCTTAAAGTGCTTCAGGGCCCATAAATAACTACATCAGTGTCTTTGCAATTGGTGTCATTGGTTTTTACACTCAGACATGGAAGCTCAGCCTAGAATCTGGATTTCACTCTTAGCATCACTATGCCTTTAACCTCTCTCTTAAATATGAACTTTGTCCTTCCTCAACCTCTTTCTCTATTTGCCTGATTCTGGCATATAGGTGTTTTTGTTTTTTGTTTTCATGGTCCAGTACCTAGTTATCTATTCTTCATATATTTTGTTGTTGCTGTTTGTATCTTTGATTTGGCTTAGTGTTTTTGCTTTGACACTACTCAAGTGTTAGTTCCTGCACTCAGTGCTGGAGATAGTTACACTGAAGTTTAATGAATGAAATAAGAAAGCTCAACAAAGGGTGCTTTGAAGAAAGAGAAGCCTATCTATTATATTCTTTTTTTTAAAGATTTTATTTATTTATTTGACAGAGAGGAGAGAGATCACAAGCAGGCAGAGAAGCAGGCAGAGAGAGAGAGGGGGAAGCGAGCTCCCCGCTGAGCAGAGAGCTCGATGTGGGACTCGATCCCAGGACCCTGAGATCATGACCTGAGCCGAAGGCTGAGGTTTAACCCACTGAGCCACCCAGGCGCCCCTCTATTATATTCTTTACTGTACTTTATCCCATAACCTTGCTCACACATCAAGAAATAGTCCTAGCGGCACCTGGGTGGCTCAGTCAGTTAAGCAGCTGCCTTTGGCTCAGTTCATGACCCCAGAGTCCTAGAATCAAGCCCTGCATCGGGCTCCCTGCTCAGCAGAGAGCCTGCTTCTCCCTTCCCTCTCCCTTCCTCTCTGCCTACTTGTGCTCTCTCTCTGTCAAATAAATAAATAAAAACCTTAAAAAAAAAAGAAATAGTCTTCCTATACCAAAGATTTGAAGAAGAGTTAATACATATTCTTCTCAAACTATTTCCAAAGAAGAAGAAAAACTTCCAAATTCATTTTATAAAGCCAACATTACCTTAATATCAAAACCAGATAAAGATACTACCAAAAAAGAGAACTACAAGCCAGTATTTCTGATGAACATAGATGTAAAAATCTTCAATAAACACTAGAAAGCCAAAACTAATAATACATAAAAAAAAAAAAATCCTTCACCATGATCAAGTGGGATTTATTCCTGGGTTACAAGTGTGGTTCAATATTCCCAAATCAAGGGCACCTGGGTGGCTCAGTCAGTTAAGTGTCTGCCTTTAGCTCAGGTCATGATCCTGGAGTCCTGAGATGGAACACCTCATTGGGCTTCCTGCTCAGTGGGGACTCTGCTTATCCCTAGTCCCCTGCTCAAGTTCTCTCTCTCTCTCTCTCTCTCTCTCAAATAAATAAATAAAATCTATTTAAAAAAATCCAAACCAATTAGTATGATACATCACATCAATAAGAAAAATGATAAGAACCTTAAGATCATTTCAATAGATGACAAGGGTTCCTGGTTGGCTCAGCGGGTTAAGTATCAAACTCTTGATTTCAGCTCAGGTCGTCATCTCAGGTGAGACTGAGCCCTGCATTAGGGTCCATGCTCAGTGAGGAGTCCTCTTGAGAATATCCCTGCTCCCTTTGCTCCTCCCCTTCTCTCTCTCTTAGATAAATAAATCTTTAAAAAAAAAAAAAAGATGCCAGAAAAAGCACTTGACAAAGTACAACATCCATTCATGATAAAAACTCTCAACAAAGTAGGTTTAAAGCAAGCATACTTGAACACAATAAAAGCTTTATATGAAAAACACAAAGTGAACATCATGCTCAATGGGAAAAAAAAACCTGAGAGTTGTCCCCTACAATCAGGAGTAAGAGAAGGGTGTCCACTCTCACCACTTTTATTCAACATAGTACTGGAAGTCCTATCTTCAGCAATCAGACAACAAAAAGCAATAAAAAAGCATCCAAATAGGTAAGGAAGAAGTAAAATTTTCACTATTTTCAATGACATGATACTATTTATAGAAAACCCAAAAGACTCTGCAAAAAAAAAAAAAAACTACTAGAACTAATAAATAAATTCAGTAAAGTTTCAGGATACAAAATCAGCAGAAAAAGAAATTAAGAAAACAATCTCATTTGCAATTGTACCAAAAAGAATAAGGTATCTAGGAATAAACTTAACCAGAGAGTTGAGAAACCTGTACTTTGAAAACTATAAAACATTAATGAAAGAAATTGAAGACACAAAGAAATGGAAAAATATCCCATGCTTAAGAATTAGAAGAACAAATATTGTTTAAATGTCTATACTATATGTCTGTATATAGTCTATACTATACATGTCTATATATTTATATATATATGTTTATACTATACATCTATATATAAATGTCTATGCTATTGTCTAAATGTCTATACAAAACTATCTACAGATTTAATGCAATCCCCATCAGAATACCAGCAGCATTTTTAAAAGAACTAGAACAATCCTAAAATTTGTATGAAGCCACAAAAGAGCCAAATATTCAAAGCAACCTTGAAAAAGCAAAGGAAATCTGGAGGTATCACAATTCCAGACATCAAGTTATATTACAAAGCTATAGTGATCAAGAAAGTATGGTCCTGGCACAAAAATAGACACACAGACAAATGGGACAGAATAGGAAATCCAGAAATAAACTCACAACCATGCAGTCAATTAATACTCAACAAAGCAGGAAAAAATATTCAATAGGAAAAATACAGTCTTTTCAACAAATGGTATTGGAAAACCTTGACAGCTACATGCAAAAAAGTGAAATTGGACCACTTTCTTATACCATACACAAAAATAAACTCACAATGAGTTAAAGAACTAAAGTGAGACTCAAACCATAAAAATCCTAGAAGAGAGCACAGGTAGTCATTTCTCTGACACCAGCCATTGCAACATTTTTCTAGCTACGTCTCCTGAGGCAAGGGAAATAAAAGCAAAAATAAGCTATTCAGGCTATATCGAAATAAAAATCTGCATAGCAATGGAAACATCAATAATACTAAAAGGCAACGTACTAACTGGGAGAAGATATTTGCAAATGACATATCCAATAAAGGTTAGTATCCAGGGGCACCTGGGTGGCTCAGTGGGTTAAAGCCTCTGCCTTCAGCTCAGGTCATGATCTCGGGGTCCTGGGATCGAGCCCCACATCGGGCTCTCTGCTCGGTGGGGAGCCTGCTTCCCCCTCTCTCTCTGCCTGCCTCTGCCTACTTGTGATCTCTCCCTCTCTCTGTCAAATTAAAAAAAAAAAAAAATTTAAAAAAAAAAATTAAAAAAAAAAAAAAGGTTAGTATCCAAAATATATAAAGAACTTATAAAATTCAGCACCCCAAAAAACAAGTAATTCAATTAAAAATTGGTCAGAAAGAGTATAGAGACAGTTCTCCAAAGAAGACACAGGAAAATATGCTCCATATCACTCACCATCAGGGAAATGCAAATCAAAATCACAATATCATCTCACACCTGTCAGAATGGCTAAAATTAAAAACATGAAAAATAAGTGTTGATGAGGATGTGGAGAAAAATTAACCCTCTTACATTGTTGGTGGGAATATAAACTGATGCAGCCACTGTGAAAAATAGTATGGAGTTTCCTCAAAAAGTTAAAAATGGAACTACCCTATAATCCAGTAATCATGCTACTGGTATCTACCCCAAAACTATAGAAATACTAATTCAATTCTATTCAATTACTTATAATAGCCAAATTATCAAAGCAGCCCAATTGTCCATGGATAGATGAATGGGTAAAGAAGAGGTGGTATATAGATAGATAGATGATAGATAGATAGATAGATAGATAGATAGATAGATAGATAGATAGATAGATGATAGATAGATAGATAGATAGATAGATAGATAGATAGATAGATAGATAGATGATAGATAGATAGATGATAGATAGATAGATAGTAGAATATTACTCAGCCATAAAAAGAACGAAATCTTGAAATTTCTAATGATATGGATATGGCTAACAATTATAATGCTAAGCAAAATAAGTCAGCCAGAGAGGCACCTGAGTGGTTCAATTGGTTAAGTCTAACTCTCAATTTCAGCCCAGGTCATGATCTCAGGTCGTAGGATGGAACCTCACATCAGGCTCCACACTCAGCACAGAGTCTACTTGGCTCTCTGTCTCTGCTCCTCCCCCCCCACTTGCTACCTCTCTCTCTCTCTCTTAAACAATAAATAAAATCTTAAAAAAATAAGTCAGACAGAGGAAGATAAATACCATATTATTTCACCCATTCAAATTTCTCAAAAAAAGAAAAGGGAAAAAGAAAGAGAGAGATAAACCAAGAAACAGACTACTATGGAGAACAAACTAATGGTTACCAGAAGGGAGTTTGGTGGGCAGTTGGGTGAAATAGGTGATAAGGATTAAAGAGTGCACTTGAGATAACAACTGGGTGATGTATGAAATTGTTGAAACACTATATTGTACACTTGAAACTAAGATAATACTGTATGTTAACTACACTGGAATTAAAAACTTTATTTTAAAAAAGAATAAAAGGAAATAAAGGAAAATAACATGATATGGCCAAATGGCAAATTTCTAATGAAGAGAGTGGAAGCAGTTTGCCACATTAAAATCTACTTTAGCAAATCCACTGGAACTCAATGACTCCTGGAGAAATAGTCCAAGAGTCAGACAACATCAATGCCAAATGGAGACAAAATTATGCTGTATAAAACCTAAAGGGGCTATTTTACATTTAACTATTCTCTATGTAAAACCTACCAGAAGCTGTTAGAATGCCAGCTCCCATTTTTCAGTTTTAAGTAAGTGGGTATACAAATAGCCCCTGACAACAGCTGATGAAACAGAGGGAGAATCTGAGAGTGGATATTCATCACACAAACAACAACGAGTGGCTATCCATTCAAGTAGCTCTCTAGATAGGCTGTAGTGGTAATTGAGTAAAGGGAGATGGATGGCCACTTCACTTTGTTACAGCAAAACCCCAAAATTATAAACCTTTTCCAAAACTCTGGATCTTGTGTTGTTGTTTGACCATAGAATTTTTTGTTAACATGATTATTGATCTTGGATTATAGGTGCTTCTTGTGAACAGAGCCTGTGATTTAATTCTGAAGCTCCACATCTTACCACTTTTCCCAAGATACACTTGGGGCGCCTGGATGGGTCAGTAGGTTAAAGCCTCTGCCTTTGGCTCAGGTCATGATCCCAGGGTCCTGGGATCGAGCCTCACAGAGCCTCACTCTCTGCTGAGCAGAGAGCCTGCTTCCCCCCTCCTCTTCCTGCCTCTCTGCCTACTTGTGATCTCTCTCTCTCTCCATCAAATAAATAAATAAAATCTTTAAAAAAAAAAAAAAGATAGAAGTCTGAAATCCTTATTGGGTTTATTATCTGAATGAATGTAGTATTGATAACATGAAGCAATTGCTCATCAAACCAGGGTCTGCAATTGTTATAACACTTTCAACTGAAAGAATAGTTTTAATTGCTTTGTTTTTACTTCATTGGTAATATAAAAAATAATACTATATTCTGAGTCATTTTATGACCACCTTATGATACAATTCATACCCAAGATTCTAAGTTCTCAGCTTTTAACATCATATATTTACTTCCCAACTCCTGGGATACATGTGTTTCCTTAGATCTATGATGAAAGGTCTAGGTTTCTGAAGAATACCAATAGTACTATGGCACCTAAGTGGCTGTCAGTTAAGTGACTCTTGATTTTGGCTCAGGTCATAATCTCAGGGTTCCAACTCTTGATTTCAGCTCACATCATGATCTCAGGGTCATGAGATAGAGCCTCAAGTGGGAATCCACACCAGGCATGGAGCCTGTTTAAGATTCTCTCTCTTCCTCTAACCCCTCCCCACCTCCAACTCCACCTGGCTTATACATGCTCTCTCTCTCTCTCTCTCTCTCTCTCAAATTAAGAAAAATAAAAAATAAAAAAACACCCATAGCACCAAAGTCAGAGGCAATGAGAACTGATGAGGATATTAGTCCATCCTTTGGGGATCTCCCTCACTTCCCATGTGCCTTGCTTTTTTCTTTTCTATTCTTTTCTTTCCTCTTTTCTATTCTTTTCTTTCCTTTTTTCTTTTCTTTTCTTTTTTTCTTTTTAATAAGATTTTATTTATTTGAGAGAGAGAGCAGAGTGAGAAAAAGCATGCTCTGGGGGGGGTGCCTGGGTGGCTCAGTCGTTAAGCGTCTGCCTTCGGCTCTGGTCATGATCCCAGCATCCTGTGATCGAGCCGCATATCAGGATCTTTGCTCAGCGGGGAGCCTGCTTCTCCCCGCTACCATTCCCTCTGCTTGTGTTCCCTCTCTAGCTGTGTTTCTCTCTGTCAAATAAATAAAATCTTAAAAAATAATAATAAAATAAAGTAAATATTATATAAAAAACAAAAAACATGAGCAGGGGGGCAGAGGGAGAGGGAGAAGCAGACTCCCCCTTGAGCATGGATCCCTATGCAGGATTCAATCCCAGGACCCTGGGATCATGACCTGAGCCAAAGGCAGACACTTAACCAAGTGAGCCAACCTGGCACCCCTGTCTATCCCTTCTGCATGTCCATCTGGTAGACCTCAAGTCCTAGCTTCTGAAGCAATGATAGTCTTCTGGAGACAATTCAACCAACTCTCACAATTATGTAAGCTAATCCTCTTCAATAAATCCCTTTATGTTTAAAATAGTCTTTCTACATCTCTAGTTGAATTTATGCAAACTTAATGCATTACTTTGCTCTTATCACTGTTTTATTCTTGCCAAAGTTTTACTAGTATTTCACTTCCAAGAACCAGCCTCAGACCTTCCTTTTTGGCCAGTATTCTGGAATTTTTAGGCATACCTTACAACAATCCTGTATTTAATGGCCAGGGAAAGGAAAAATGGGTAGAAGGGAGCTGAACCCACCACAAATCAAGAGCAGCTCTTTCAGTATATATGGTGTTTTTGCTTTTTATTAAGAACACTTTTGTGTTCTAAAAATGAATGAGAGAAAATGTAAAAATCTGTCATATAAAAAGATCAAATACTAAGATTTTGGACTTAGTATTCATTAATATTAGCCTGCAAGAATTGCCCGCTGACAAAATTTTGGTTAAGGACAGAAAATGATCATTTTAACCAGCTAATAATGCTGTTATCCATATAATTTAGTACAACATTCTTATAGGAATGATCTCTGCATAAGTATTGTTGAATTCAAAATCTAAAAGCATATTAAATATAGAACAAAATCTGAGGCCAATCTTTCTACTATTAAAGCCAACACTAGCAGGGCGCCTGGGTGGTTCAGTCATTAAGCGTCTGCCTTTGGCTCAGGTCATGATCCCAGGGTCCTGGGATCGAGCCCTGCATTGGGCTCCCTGCTCGACGGGAAGCCTGCTTCTCCCGCTACCATTCCCTCTGCTTGTGTTCCCTCTCTCGCTGTGTTTCTCTCTGTCAAATAAATAAAATCTTAAAAAAAAAAAAAAAAGCCAACACTAGTAATGTTGTTTTAGCAAAACATAATCAATAAGACATGAAATTAATTTTGTTGATTTGAATATTGGTTTTATGCCTTTTATGTAATTCTTATATTTATTCTGGTCTTAAAGTTCTGTAAGAACTATAAGTAAGTTATAAGCAAAGATCAAATTTCTATTTTGCCTACATTTAAGCAACATAATTATAGCAGTCATTTCTGTCAACAAATATAGCATCAATAAGAATTTCATTTTTCTCTAAAATGGTAGTTGCCAATCCCACTGACACATTATAATCACTTGGGGCTGGGGAGTACATTTCCATTGATTCTGATTTAATTGGTGTAAGCTAAACACTGGCTTCTAGGTCACTTCAATCTTTCAGTAACAAATAAAAACAATAGGAAAATAGTAAGGATATGTATTTGAATAGAATTTTTTAAAAGATTTTATTTATTTATTTAACAGAGAGAGAGAGAGACAGAGACAGCAAGAGTGGGAACACAAGCAAGGGGAGTGGGAGAGGGAGAAGCAAGCTTCCGATTGAGCAGGGACCCCCAATGTGAGGCTAGATCCCAGGACCCTGAGATAATAACCTGAGCTGAAGGCAAATGCTTAATGACTGTGCCACCCAGGCACTCCGTGAACAGTAGTGTTAATCAAAATTGTCATTATTAAACTTTATAGAACATTACATCTGACATATGTAAAGTTCTCAATTGCATCTGGAATCCTCACTAAGATAAATTACATATTGGGACATTAAAATAAATTTCAACAAATCATAAAATGTTTGGAATATTTCATAATACAAGTGCTAACCACAACATAATTACTTTAGAATTTAGTGACAATAGTACATTTAGAAAAATTCCCAAATATTTAGAAATTAAACACGATACCTCAAAATAATAATTGCATAAAAAGTAAATTGCAAGACATGTTAGGAAATGTCTTTAACTAACTTTAATTCACACTGTAATGGAAATACAGCATATTGGAACTTGTGAGATGCAGCCAAAGTAGCACTTGAGGATATTTTATAGCTTTAAATACTTATTTTAGAAAAGGATATTTTAAAATCAGTTATCTCTATTTTTATCTTAAGAAACTAGAAATGAAAAGGAAGTTAAACTCAAAGAAAGTTTAAAAAAGAACATAATAAAAGTAATAGCATAATTCTGGGGCACCTGGGTGGCTCAGTCGTTAAGCATCTGCCTTCCGCTCAGGTCATGATCCCAGGGTCCTGGGATCGAGCCCCACATCAGGCTCCCTGCTCGGTGGGAAGCCTGCTTCTCCTGCTACCATTCCCTCTGCTTGTGTTCCCTCTCTCGCTGTGTTTCTCACTGTCAAATAAATAAAAATCTTTAAAAAAAAATAATAGCATAATTCAATATATTGTTGTTCTTTTAAAATATTAACAAATTGAACACTCCCAAGAAAACATATCAAATTTTTAAAGAGAGAATAAAATTATTACAAGCAGAAATAAAATAAACATTATCTCTACACAACCTACAGACAGTAAAAGTAAAAATAAATAATGATTATCAACAACTATTTGTAATTAAATATGACCTCTAATGATGAACAAATTACTTCAGAAACACAAATTACCAACTTACTCATAAGAAATTTTTAAAAATCTAAATAGCATTATATTTAGTAAAAAAAAAAAAAAGGAAGGAAAAAAGGGGGGAAAAAGGAGGAAGAAAGAAAGAAAAAAAAAAGGATTCATAATTGAAAACTTTACCACAAAGAAAACACAAAAATACTAATACTGGATACTGTTGTTAAATATTTAAGAGCAAAATCATACTAAACTTAAGAAAAATCCTAGACATTCTTTTTTCTGAAAAGCTTGTATAATTTTGATACCAAAACCTGAGAAAGTTATTATAAAGAAATGAAAATTATAGACGAATAGTCTTTTGAATGTAAGCAGCAATAAAAAAAATTTACTAAATATTAGCAAACAAATTCAGCAATATATATCCCAAGTGGTCAGGTTGATTTTACATTAAAAAAAGTATCAATTTATCACATTAACTGAATAAAAGAGGTAAAAGTTATCTCAATAGATGTAGAAAAATCATTTGATAAAAAGAATCAGTGTCCATCCATGATAAAAACAGAAAACCGGAATAGAAGGTAAATTTATCAATATGATAAAGGATATCTACAAAAATCTTATGGCTATTATTATGTTTAATGGTGGAATTTTGAACATTTTCCCAAAAGATCAGAAATAAGGCAAGAGGATCTGTTTTTACCCCTTTGAATCAGCAGTATAATGTATATCCTAACAATTTCAATAAGGAAAAAAATAAATAAAAGCAATAAATATTAAAAAGAAGTAATGAAACTGCTATTATCCATAGGTGGCATGATTATATAGGTGGAAAACTCTATGGAATCCAAAAACAAAGCAAACAAATTTCTCAACTAATAAGTAAATTTTTTAAGATTACAAGATATAGTATTTCTAAATACTGGAAGGAAATAATTGGAAACTGCAATGAAAAATTATTCCATTTAAAGTACCATCATAAAAAATGTAATCTACTTCCACCTTGTACCCCCTAGGTAAGGGTCCAACTTCTTGGTTGATAGAAATGTTGTTTACTGTGATTGTTGTGTGCTATGTGGGTGTACTCATTACTAAATCTTGTTGAATTGTATATTTAAGTCCTGTGCGTTTCATTGTATGTAAATTTTACTTCAATAAAAACAAAAATGTGTTTAAATCTTTTGTGTACTTACTCTTTTCTTTATTGACACTAACAACATCTCCCACCCCCGCTGGGTGCCATTGTCTTACTCATCTTTGTTTAACTAATGCTTAAGTGGAGAAATTCGTGTTTATAATGAAGAGGCAAGAAGAGTAGAATAAACCGAAGCAGATAAAATATAATTCAGGCAGACCTCAGAAACTAAATTTTGTCCTTGACATCTTTTCATTGCTCTCAGTGCTCCTGGGGCAATTTACAAGCCAACAAGTGTTTTGTCTCCAACTCAACCCAAAACGCAGTGTTAATTTTTGTTGTCTTTTTAAATAAGTAAAAACAAAAACAAAAAACCTAGTGAGAGTTTAGTATACAAATATACTACTCTATTAATAATTATGACTGTAGGGGTGCCTGGGTGGCTCAGTGGGTTAAAGCCTCTGCCTTTGGCTCAGGTCATGATCTCCAGGTCCTGGGATTGAACTCCACATCTGGCTCTGCTCAGCAGGGAGCCTGCTTCCCCCTCTCTCTGCCTGCCTCTCTGCCTACCTGTGATCTCTCTCTCTCTGTCAAATAAATAAATAAAATCTTAAAAAATATTATAACTGCAACATGCAATAAAAACACAATATTGCTATAAAAACTGATTTTTTTCTAAACCATTGTTTTCACTCAAGATGTATATGAAAAGAAAAGCAAATTATTTGCATCTGGTATCCACTCCTTAGGTCATTCATTAATTCATGCATTCACCTAGCATTTGTTTGTTCAGTATTATCTATGCTAGATACTAAACTAGCAGTGAGAATATACACATTAATAAGAAACCCTCTTTTCAGGGTGCGTGGGTGGCTCAATGGGTTAAAGCCTCTGCCTTCAGCTCAGGTCATGATCTCAGGGTCCTGGGATCCAGCCCTGCATCTGGCTCTCTGCTCAGGGGGGAGCCTGCTTCGCCCTCTCTCTCTGCCTGCCTCTCTACCTACTTGTGATCTCTTTCTCTCTGTGTCAAATAAATAAATAAAATCTTTTTTTCAAATAAATAAATAAATAAAAACTTAAAAAGAAAAGAAACTCTCTTTTCTAAAAATAAATTGGCATTCTAGGTGGGGAAAAAATAAGCAGACCAATGAAAGAACAGCTAATTGAGCTATGGAAGAGATGGGTAGAGACTAACATGGGTTTTTGCTATTTTTTCTGGAAAATATATATACATGCCATGTCTGGCCAATTCCTCCAGGCTTCTCTGCCAGTGGCAAGTCTCCCCATGGCCCACTCTTGTCTTCATTCCTCAATCTCAGATTTTTGCTCAAGTGGTGCTCTGCCTAGAAGGTTCTTTCACTGTTTCTCCCTAGCATGTCCTGATCTGCCCTTGAACTAAGTGCAGATCCACACTTAGGTTTAAGTTCTGCAAACCATCTTTCACTGATTTCTTTTCCATCCCTATGGCTCCTACATGCTATCATGTCCTTTCTCTCTACTTGCTTCACATGAATGTGTCTATGCTCCATTGCATATTGTATATTCCTGAGAGTAGAGACCCATCTCACAGTCAGAGCCTACTCACAGCATTGGTCCACGGTTGTGACATGGAAGATGCTTAAAAGTAAGTTGTGTTATTAAAAGTAGTATGTGTTACTAATGCACAATTGTTGATTGCACATGATATGCACAAATTACTGATAATTTTTCTTGCTGAAGGTGGGATAAGGATGATCCAGGCACCTTTGATCTGCTCTCCCTACCTGTGTCCAAACACATATTCTTTCAACATAGCCACTGCAAATACAATACAAACAGCCACTGCAAGTGTGCTGATGTGGAAAACCTATGAAACACAGTTTAGAAACAATGACTGTCATTCCTGAATTTCTCTGGAGCAGCAGTTTGTTAGTGTGCCATTGTCATTGGCAACTCATAAAGTATTGACTTTAAGGGTAAGGATGAACAATGTTCTTATCTCCGTACAAAAGAGATATAGCCCTGAATTCCCTCTAGAAAGTTCTTTCCCTTTACATGGGATGGAAATGACCAAAAGATATGTCAGGACTATCCTTGTATAGGTCTAAAGTTGTGCATATAATTTGACCTTGGCCACCACTTCTGAGTATGCAGTGAGCAGTGACATGCCATCTGAGAAGGGCAGAAAGATCACAATGCCTGGTAGCTGGGAGCAGAGGGTCACTAGCTACAATTCAGAACAAGGGCTCTAGCCTTGATCTGAGGCCTAACTACACATTAGAATCAGACTAATTAAATCAGAATTTCTAGGGGTGGAAACAAGGCATTAGCAACTATTGAAGCTCCCCAAATGATTTCAATGGGCAAATTTAAGAACTACTAAATATGATAGGGGTTTCAGATCTTTCTGAATCTAAATTACTAGGGAGATCTCCAAAACTGCATGTGATGGTTAATTTTATGTCAACTTGACTGGATCATGAAGTGCCCAGGTACTTGGTCCAACATTGTTTTGGATATTTCTGTGAAGGTTTTTCTCAATGAGATTAACATTTGAATCTGTAGACTGAGTAAAGCAAATTGTTTTCCCCAGTGTGAGTGACCCTCCTCCAATCAGTTAAAGACCTAAATAGAACCCAAAGGCTGACCCACCCGTGTGTAAACTGGAACTTGTACCTGACTCTTGAGCCTGGACAAGATGCAAATTCTGATGCAAATGTTAATTTTGGCTCTTCCTGGGTCTTTGAGGCTTCTGGCTTTCAGAGGGAAACTTTATCCCACAGGTTCTCTGGGTCTCTGGCTACTGACTGCAGATCTTGGGACCTATTAACCTATTAACCTCTGTAGTTGTGTGAGCCAATTCCTGATAATACATTTGTGTGTGTGTATGAATGTGTGTGTGCATGCGCATGCGCTCCTACATACCTACATATACATTAACTGTGTTGGTTCTGTTTCTCTAGAGAACCCGAATACACTGTACGTGTCTTATTCCACTGTCAAAGACTATGTTTCTACTGGAAAGATGTGGCCCCAGAATTTTGTTGATTTATTATTATTATTATTATTATTATCATTAATTATTATTCCCAGATAGTTCTAATAAGGACAGACTTTGCAATTTGAGCATAACTGAATGATCTCAGACAAGTAACTTACCATTCTCTAAGTTAGTTATTATCTTTATATGTAAGATGAGGATAACTATGTGGTTATAGTATATTGCATTGCAATGTGAATGGTAGAATGCCTGGCCCATGGATTATAGGAACATTTATTTTCCCACATATGTTGCAATTGGCAAAATATTTTTCCACAGTAAATGTTCAATATTGATTTTAAATATAACTAGAAAATATTTCCAAGCATCAGTGATTTAATTTCCTTCAGAGTACAGTTTGAGACTTATATGTATCCCAAATAATATCAGTCTTTTAACTTGCCCCATGACAATACTTAGATATTTTTTGCCTCTCTGTCCATTCTTGACCCAAGCATTGACCCAGTACAAATAGGCATTGATCCAACAAACTGAAATAACTTAATGTATTTCTCCCTGTTACTAATTTCTTCCCATGACTCACCTGAATTTCTTCAGACATTTCAAAGAAACAGGTGGTAATAACAGTTACCAAGTGACCTGATACTGGATTTTACCAAACACCATTTGTTGGATATATTTGGTCTGATTTTTAGACCTGTGTTTCTCATTCATGCCACTGTACTATCATTTGAAATTTGAAATTCCTTAAGCAATACATTTGACCCTAGGATATTGCCACATTTTAGAGTCCCCATTGGCTACATAGTCTCCCCTTGTATCAATTCATCTTTGTTACCTTTAAAACATTTGCAAATGAACTTCTATATAGAAAGGTGCTAGCATGTTTATAGCCATAAATTAATGAGTGTTTAAGAGAGGTTTTATATGATGATTATTTCAGTTTATTTAAATATCATTTTTACTATAAAAGATTGCTTTACTTGAATCTGAAACCTCAGTAAAGGCAAATAACTCAGTCTAAGCAGCAAGTATGATGTAGTTATAATGATCTGAATATGTTAACATTTAGGGAACAGTCAGGCGCATTACTGGCCTTTGGAAAATAGAATGCTTCATGTAGACACTAATTAATCAATAAAATCCTAATTGGATTCTGTTAAGTGTTGGAAACGACATTTCAACTTAAATATTCCATGTACAACCCTGACCCATTCCCAAGCAGCAATAAAAGCCAATTAGAATGATATTCAAATTACAATTATGAATGCTATCACCACCTTCATCTACATTAATATTACAACAATTAAAGAGAACACAGTAAGGAATGAATCAGGCAAGTCCTCCTGCACAGATGCCTCACTTTGGGGCTATTGTTGAGAAATTCAATGTAACACAAAAATGACTTTTAATGAAAATGAGCTTTGGAATTAGAAAGCCTGAGATAATATCCACCAATACTAATTGTGTATGTATCTGAGACCAATGTCTCCGTCTGTGAAATGGGAATAACAGTAACCTTCTTCAGAACTATGTTGAAGATTAGAATTAATGCATATGAGTGTTCCAGCAGATAGCTGTACACATGAAATCCTGCAGAAATGGTAGATCTATTCCAGAATACTGAGGTCTGTATTCATGGAATCCTTGGAAGAAACCCAAGATTTATCAAAACTCATATGCTGTTTTTAGTGCAGGAATACATTTCACTGCAGTCCCCAAAGATTATGTTCCAATCTGTGCTCAAACACCTTTATTGCTTCAGAATTTATTTCCTCATGGTGTACCACAGTTTCATTGTTAGCATTTTTAGAACATGTAGAAATTGACCTCCTTATTGACTCCCATTGGAGCCAGTTTTACCATCAGCAATAACATAAACCATATTCAAATCCTTTTCTAGATGATTTGTTCAAGAAAAAAAAGCCATGTGTCTGATAGCATAGGTTCTGAAACTAAACTGCTTCAGTTCAAGTCCTAGTCTTATAGGTGACCAGCTGTTGATCTCAGGCTTATTAACTTTTCTGTGCTTTTGTTTTCTCATCATTAAATTTGGATAATAGTTTCTATCTCTTGCATGTTTTGTGAATATTAGCTATTACTGCATTCTTATCATTGTCCTTTTTCATTCTCACAAACATTCCTTGTAGTTATTATGTACAAGCCCTTTAAAGGCCCAATCTTACTTGGATGTCAGTTTAAACAAAAAACCCCTATTAAATTAATCATTCTGATGCACATCTTGGTATGATGTGTTATATCTTTCTAGATCTGCATGATCTGGAACAAAATCTCTTTCTTTTTCCACTGTACAAGGGAGAAACAGTCTTAGAGAGAAGGCAACTTTCCCATGGTCACCTAGTTTGCATGTAGAAGGCCAAAGATTATACATTGCGGGACTTACTATACTCTCTCAGCATCCACCACAGTAAATAAAGGAAGGAAACCAGAAGGGATGAGACCAGAGTTGAGGGAAGCTGAGACCTGGCCATTGTAACCGTGCAAACCACACCTAATGGATATCCCCAAATGACTTCATCTGGTAGCAGCCAACATGCTCAGATAGAAATGTTCAGAAGTCAGGTAACAAAATCATGCTATTTCTACTGAGAAAGGCAGAACTTGATAGTAGATAAGGTGTGATAGAAACACTCAGCTGAAAATGGTCTATTCACAAGGCACAAAGTGTAAGAGCATATTAGCAACTAGACAAGACAAACACAGTTTAACAGTGATATTCTGCAAACACAATGCCTCTATTCAATGGATTTAGTGGATGAATTTAATAGTTAAGTTTTTAAATACAGTGGAAAATCTGACTGTAAATATATTTGAGGTGGCACATGTTTTATGATGTCCCTCAATCCATATTATATTATTACTCACTTCTTTATTTTTAATATTATGTGTGGAATTAGTCCTCATTTTCAAGACAAAAAGGGCTGGTACTACCCAGGCACTGCCATCTGACTAAAGACTTGTTTGAAACACAGACTACTGGGGAGAAACACTCTAAGATTAGACCTCAAGATAGTATAGACTGACTGCTCTGTAGAGCAGACTGTCGTCTTGAAATATTTCCCTAGCAAATAATTAAGATTGATCATAGATTCAAACCTCTTTGTTCCAAACTTTATGCCTTATTGGCATCTTTTTCATGATGTAAATTAAATGAAGTTCTCAAAATCAAAATTATTTTATTAAGATATCCTAAAGTTTCCTTATTTTAATAGGCTAACGTTCAGCGGGGAGGAGCAAGATGGTGGAGGAGTAGGAGGCCTAAATATCATCATGTCCCAGGAGTTTAGCTAGATAGTTATCAAACCATTCTGAACAGCTACAAACTCAACAGGAGAGAGAAGAGAAGAGTAGCAATTCTAGGAACAGAAAATTGAACACTTTCCAGAAGGTAAGACATGTAGAGAAGTGAATCTGAGGCAACATTTGGGAAGACAGACTCCTGGCAAGCTCCTGGGGGGGAGGGGCCAGCTCCTGGCAAGTGATAGAGCAGCAAAGCACAAAATCAGAACTTTTAGAAGGCTGCTCCACTGAGGGATGTCACTCTAGAGGCTAAGCGGGGAGTGGGACCAAGCAGGGACAATGTGGTCTGAGGACCCATGAGGTCACAGAAAGACCAGGAATGTCTGTGTGTGGCAGAGCTCCCAGCTATTGAACTCAGAAGCCAGCTGTAGAGATGGAACCAAGGAGTGGCCTCTTAGCTCAGAATTTCCTTAAACTGTGATCCATGACACAGTTGGAGCACTGCTTTTAGGGAGGGACCCAACAAGCAGCAGAAATGAGAAGACTCACCTTCCTTCTCCAGGAGGAGTGGCATGGGAGTGTGCTGCAGGAATTTGTTGGGATTGGAGACTCCAAACGGGGCTGTGCACCAGAGACAGAAATGCTCTGTCACAGGCTGGGTGAGCTCAGAGTGCAGTCAGAGACCAGGGAGATGGAAGGAATTAACTGCTTTTCTCTGAGGGTGTATCGAGGAGTGCATCCCTGAGCCCTCAGCTACTATAGGGCCAGAGATTGGGAGGCTACCATTTTCATTCCCATCCTCCAAAGCTGTACAGAAAGTGTTCAAGGAGCAAAAGCTACTGAGAGCAAACCTGAGAAGATTACTTAGCCTGGCCTCTGGCAAGAGTGGTGCAATTCCACCTCAGACAAAGACATTGGAGAATCACTGCAACAGTCCCCTCCCCTAGAAAATCAGCAAGAATATCCAACCAAGACTAAGTTCACCCATCAATGAAAACAGGGGAATTCCATAGTTAGGGGACAGCAACACATAGAATTCATACTTTTTTCCAATGATCCTTTAGTCTTTCAAAGTTAAATTTTTTTAATTTTATTTTTTCTTATTCTATATTTTTAAATATTTCCTCTTTCCTATTTTAACGTTTTTTAACTATTTGATTTTATCCATAACTTTTTAAAAATCTTTTTAAATTTTCATTGTTATAGTCATATTTTATCCCTTCATCGTAGTTAACCGTATTTTTTGCATATATACAGGTTTTTTTTTTCTTTAAAATTTGGGATAGGATTTCTTCTAATAGACCAAATTATACCCTAAGTCTAGTGCATGGCTTTGTTCTAGCCTGATCACATTCTTTCCTCATTTTTTTTCTCTTTTCTTTTTTCAACCAACTTCTTATCATATCAAGTCCTTTTTTTAGAATCTTTTTAAATTTTCATCTTTACAGTCATATTCCATCCCTTCACCATATTTACCCTTATTTTTGTGTATATATAAGTTTTTGTTTCTTTAAAATTTTGGGAAATAGTTTCTTCTAACAGAAAAAATACACCCAAAGTCAATTGTGTGGCACTGTTCTATTCACCAGTCTAAAATATATATATATATCCCCCACCCCTGGTTTTGGGTCTCTTCTGATTAGGTTAGTGTATATTTTCCTGGGGCCATTGTTTTAGTATTTTGTTCTCTCATTCATCTATTAGTATCTGGATAAAATTACAAGGCAGAAAAACTAACCTCCTCCCAAAAAAAAACAAGGACAAGAGGCAGTACCTATGGCTAGAGACCTAATCAATATGAACATAAGTAATATGTCAGAACTAGATTACAGAATGACAATTATCAAGGTGCTAACTGGTCTCAAAAAGAAAATATGGAAGATATTAGAGAATCTCTTTCTGGAGGAATAAATCCCTTTCC
>CM053605.1:93392930-93409386 GCA_028646535.1 Procyon lotor | reverse complement strand
AAGGTAAGAGTAGATGGGTGAGAGAGAAATATTCTCTGGAGTTCCGCAGTTTTCACTGATTGATTAACTAGGTCTTGGCTGGATATTCTCCCTGATCTTCTTGGGGAGCGGCCCGTTGCAATGGTTCTCAGATGTCTTTGCCCAAGGCGGAATTGCACAGCCCTTGCCAGGGGATGGGCCAAGCACTTTGCTCAGGTTCGCTCTAGGAGTCTTTTTTCCCTGAGCGCTTTCCATACAGCCCTGGAGCCTGGGAATGAAATTGGCAGCCTCTCAGTCTCCGGCCCAGAGGAGCTGAGTGCTGGACTCCCCGATCCTCCACACACTGTCAGAGGAAAGCCCTTATCACTCCTGTCTCCCTCGTTCGCAGTTGGCACTCTGTGCTCAGCTAGCCCGTGGAGGAGCGCTTCTATCTGTGGCTTGCGGCCCCGTCTGGAGTCCCAGACCAGCAGATTCCTGCTGCGCGCTCTTGCACCGCTGCTCCCGGAGGAGGAAGGAGGGGGTGTCTCCGGAGCTGCCTCCCGTGGGGTCCCTGCTTGACGTATAGCAGCTCTATATGGACTATATGTCTCAGTTCCTATAGTCCAAGGTAGGCCTATGCAGTGCTGCGCAGCTCCTTCTCTGCCTCTGGCTTCTCCGCTCTGATACCTGGGAGCTCTGCTGCACTCGGGCTCCCCTGATCCCTCGGTGACCCCACGGGTCCTGAAACCACACTGTTCTCGTGAGGGCTGAACCCCCGGTTAGCCTCCAGAGCGATGTCCCTCAGCGGAGCGGACTAGAAGTTCTGGATTTTGTGCTCTGAGGCTCTGCAGCTGCTGGGAGCCGGCCCCTCCCCCCGGGGTCTCTCTTCTGTCGCTTTAAATTCACTTTTTCCACACGTCCTACCTTTCTGAAAGTGGTCGATTTTCTGCTCCTAGAATTGCTGTTCTTATTCTCTTCTCTCTGCTGTTGCGTTTGCCGGCTTTTAGAGTGATTTCTTCTTCTTTAGCTGGACTTCTGATTCCCAGGGCTCTCTGTGCCTCCTACACCTCTGCCATCTTGCCTCCTCTCTCTAAGGTGCTTTTCTGATGTTAATTTTATGCTAGTTAGGGTGAATGTAGTAATCTCTATTGGTGTTGAGGAAACTTAGATTGGTTTGTGTTTGACTGATATATACCCAGATTACTCACCTCAAAAGTTGCACAACTGAGATCTAATTCATGTACTATCCAATTCATCCCTTTTAGAAAGTAATTCAGTGGCTCTTAATATATTCTCAGGGTTCTGAAGCCATCATCACAATTAATTTTAGAATATTTTTGTAACTCCAACATGAAGCTCGAAATCATTAGCATATATTCCCCAGTATTTCTTTCCCCCGCCCCTGGCAATAACTAGTTTGCTTTATGTTCTAAAGACTTCTCTGTGTTGGATATTTCATATAAACAGAATCATACAGTATATGGTCTTTTGTGTCTGGCATCTTTCACTTAGTGTAATTTCTAGGTTCACCTCTGTTGTAGTATGTATAAGTACCTTATTACTTTTTATTGCCACATAATATTCTGTTGAATGGAAACATTTATTTATTCATTTATTCAGTTGACAGACTTATGGCTTGTATCTAATTTTTGTCTATTATGGATAATGAGGCTATGAACATTATATATAGGTTTTATCAATATATATGTGTCTTCGTGATATATGTAGAAATGAAAATGCTAGGTCACATGATAATTCTATGTTTAAACTTTTGAGAAATTTCTGAATTGTTTTCCAAAGTAGTCACATAATTTTACATTTCCACAGTACATGAGGTTTTCAATTTCTTCTTGTCCTTGTCAACACTTGTTATTTTCTGTCATTTTGATTTTAGTCATCTCAATGAAGTATATCAGTGGTTTTCTAGTTGTTAAACTTAAGCAAAGTTGTGTGCTTTTTATTGTACAAATCTTATACTTCTTTTCTTAAATGTATTCAAAACAGCTTGTTCTTTCTGATATTATCTTAAATAATTTTATTAATTTCATTGTTGGTTTGTTTATTGCTAGAGTTTACATTGTTTTAGAATTAGTTTTTGTATATTAATCTCATATACTATAACTATTAAGAACTTATTTATTTGTTCTAAATTTTTTTAAATAAAATCAATTAGAATTTTCTATATAGAAGTGTTATGGCTTGAACTGTGCCCCTTCCCCAACTTCTAGCGCCACAGTATGACTTTATTGGAGATAGGGTCCTTATAGAGGTCATCAGGTTAAAATGAGTCATAAGAGTGGGATTTAATCCAATATGACTAGTGTCCTTCCAAAAAGAGGGAAATTTAGTTACAGAATAGAGGGAAGATGATGTAAAGAAACATAGGGGGGAAAAACACCATATACAAAACTGAGAGTTCTAGAATGGCTCTTTTCTTGACAACCTTAAAAAATAACTAATCTTACTGACATCTTGATATTAGACTTCTATCCTCCGGAACTGAGAGACAATAAATTTCTGTTTTTAGAGTCATCCAGTTTGTAGAATTTTGTTCTTCTATCCCTTGAAAACTAATACAACAAGATCATGTGGTCTATAAATGGAGTTTTAATTATTTATTTACAAGTTGGATGTCTTGTATTTATTTTTCCTTCCTAATCAGCAAGTCTATAACTTCCAAGGAAACACTGAATAGAAGTGGAGAAAGTGGACATCCTTGTCTTTTTTTTCTTATGTTAGGGGTAAAGCATTCAGTCTTTCATGATAAAGCATAGTTTTAGCTGTGATTTTTGTAGATGTCCTTTCCCAAGATGAAGAATTTCCTTTCTCCTAGTTTTTATGATTTTTCATTAATGGGTTTTTTGATTTGTTTTTATCATGAAAGAGAATTGAATTTTGTCAAATTCTTTTTGTGTATCTATGGAGATGAATAAATGGTTTTATCTCTTATTCTATTAACAGGGTATATTACATTGTTTGAATTTTACATATTGAGATAATTTTGCATTACTCAAATGAATTTCATTAGTTTATCATGTATAATCCTTTTTTAATGTTGCTGTATTTAGTGTAGTATTTTTTAAAAGACTTTTGCATCAGTGCTCACAAGTTAAATTAATCTTTAGTTTGCTTTTCTTGTGATTTCTTTGATTTTTTACATGAAGATAATGCTGACTTCATAAAATTCATTGGAAAGTGTTTACTTTTCTATTTTTTGATAGAGAATGTTGAGAACTGATATTAATTATTTTCTAAATGTTTGGCGTAATTTACCAGTTGAAGTCTTCTGATCCTTTTCTTTGTAGGAAGTTTTTGATCAATATGTAGTCATTATAGGTCTCTTCAGATTTTCTATTTCTTTTTAAGCCAATTTTGATAGTTTGTATGTTTCAAGATTTTTGTCTATTTCATCTAGGTTATCTACTTTGTTGACATTTGATTGTTCATAGTATTCTCTTATAATTCTTTTTCTCCGTGTAAGATAAGTAGTAATGCCCCCTCTTATTTCTGATTCTAGTAATTTGATTTGTCTCTCTTAGTGAGCCTAGCTAATGTTGATCTTTTCAAATAACTGGCTATGGATTTTGTTGATATTCTCTGTTTGATTATATCCTTTAATTAATTTTTGCTTTAAATATTATTTCCTGTATTGTGCTCTTTGTGTTTAGTTTCTTCCTCCCCCACCCCCCAGTTTCTTAAAGAGAGAGGTTAGATTATTGATGTCAGCTTTCATCTCATTTTAATATACATGCTCACAGTTATAAATTTTTCTGTGGGCACTGCTTAAGCTGCATCCTATAGGTTTATATATATTGTGTTTTATTTTTTCTTTCTATCAGAGTACTTTATTTTTTTCAACTTAACTGAGATATAATTGACCAATAAAATTGTAAGATATTTAAAGTATATCTTGTAATAATTTATTATACGTATATCATGGAAAGATTCCTCCCTTATAATTGACACATTCATCACCTTATATATTTATCTTTGCGTGTGTGTATTTGTATGAGAGAGAATATTTCAGTTTTACTCTCTTAGCAAATATCAATTATACAGTACAGTCTTATCAAATATAGTCGTCATGGTCTTCATTAGCTACTCAAAACATTCATTTTATAGCTGAAAATTTATATCCTTTAATAAAACTCTTCATATTTATTGTGTCTCTCAGAACCTTGCAACCACTTTTCTGCTGCCTGTTTCTGCTTCCTGTTTGACTTCTTTTGATTCCACATAAATGATTCCATTCACTATTTGTCTTTCTTAGCATTAATACCCTCACATTTCATCCATGTTGGTGATACACACACACACACACACACACACACACACACACACACATCACATCTCATATCTTCTTTATCCATTCATCCATTGATGGGCACTTACGTTATTCTCTATCTTGGCTATTGTGAATAATGCTGCAGTGAACAAGGGAGGGCAAATATCTTTTTGATGTCTTGCTTTCATTCCCTTTGGATATATATCCAGAAGTGAGGTTGCTGGATCATATAGTAGTTCTATTTTTAATTTTTAAAACTTTTTAAAGGACCTCCATACTATTTTCTTTATAGTTGCACCAGTTCACATTCCTTTATTTAAACATTTTATTTATTTATTTGAGAGAGAGAGAGAGAGAGAGAGAGAGAGAGAGAGAGAATGAGTGGCAGGGGTAGAGGCATGGGGAGAGGGAGAAGCAGACTCCCTAATGAGCAGGGATTCCCAAAGTGGGGCTCAATCCCAAGACCTTGAGATCATGACCCGAACTGAAGGCAGTTGCTTAACCAATTTAGCCATCCAGATGCCCCTTACATTCCTTTCAACTGTACACACGAGTTATATTTTCACCACATTCTTTTCAGCATTTACTATCTGTTGTCTTTTTGACAGAGATTCTAAGAGGTATGAGGTAGTATCTTACTGTGGTTTGTTATGTGTTTACCTGGTGATTAGTGATCTTGGGCACATTTTCATGCACTTTTTGGTCTTTGGATGTCTTCTTCAGTACAACGTCTGTTCCAGTTCTCTGCTCATTTTAAGTAAGTTTTTGTTTTGTTTTTGTTCATTTTGTTCATTTTGTTCATTCCTGCTTGTTTTTGCTATTGAGCTATAGGAATTCTTATGTAGCAGCAGATTCAATGTGTCCATTGGAAGAAGTGAGCTCATGGGCTCCTATTTGTCACTTGGACAAGAATAATCTACCAAAGTATTTTCTGAGTTTCCTTTTGGTATATTCTTTGACCCATTGGATTATTGGAACATATGTTGTGAAATTTCCGTATTTATAATGAATTTCCCAAGTTTGCTTCTGTTATTGAGTTTTGGTTTTATGTCATGAGTTTAGAAAGCATACTCTGCATGATTTAAAATGTTTTAATTTACTAAAACATGTTTTATGAACTATGTGGAGAATGTTCCAGTATACTTAAGAAAAATGCATATTCTGCCACTGATGGGTGGAATGCTCCGTATGTATCTGTGAGGTCTGCTTGGTTTATAGTACTTTCGAAGTCTTTTATTTCTTGCTTTTGTTTTCTATGTAGTTGGTTTAGATGATATTGGAAATCATGCATGGAATTTCTAACTATCCCTGTGGAATTGCCTATTTTTCCCTTCAATTCTCTAGTTTTTGCTTCTTGTATTTTAGGATTCTTTTCTTTCCTGCATATATGTTTATAATCAGCATTTAATCATTGTAAAAATGTCCTTAGTAACATTATTTATCTTTTAGTATCTATTAGTTTTCTGTTGTTGCTGTGAAAGTCTCCTCAAACTTAAATGCATAAGGCATAAAATTATATTTTGATTCTGTAAGTCAGAAGTCCACTATGAGTTTTATGGGATAAATTTAAGCCATCAAATGAAGCGAAAGTCATTTTGGAGGCTTTAGGAGAGAAAGCTTTTACTTGACTTTTTTTTTAATTTCTAGAGGCCATTTTCTTTCCTTGGCTCATGATACCTTCCTCCATTTTGGATGCACATCATTCCAGTCCAGTCATCCTTCTTACATTATATCTCTTCTTTCTGACTTTGACTCCCATTCCTCAAGTTCCATAACATAATCACATTTGCAAAGTCTCTTTTGCCACACACTGCAACATATTTGCTACTGCTGAGGACTAGTATGTGGACTTCTTTGAAAGATGGCTATCATCTTCTCTATCTTAAGAGAAGTAGTAGTAGCAATATTATAGTAGTAGCAATATTATAAATAGTAGCAAAATTTCAAGAGTTCAGTAATCATGTGGGACTAGTGGCTACCATTTTAAATATTACAGATGTAGAATATTTCTATTGTCAAAAGATGTTCTATTGGAAAGTGTTGGTCTATTATGTCTGTGAAGAATTATGATGTGATATGATTTGAACATCAAGGTATGAGATTGAGATTGGGTTTATTACTTACTAGCTGTATCATCTGAAAGAACTGAGTTGTTTCTCAGTAGCATGGATTTTTAATCAGTAAGGAATGTAATTATTTAGTCAAGA
Source organism: Procyon lotor (assembly GCA_028646535.1). Taxonomy (NCBI): domain Eukaryota; kingdom Metazoa; phylum Chordata; class Mammalia; order Carnivora; family Procyonidae; genus Procyon; species Procyon lotor. The sequence continues at coordinate 93,402,936 of CM053605.1, read as the reverse complement.
AAACAAATATGAAATCTTAAGCCAGATCAGGATGTGATAGTATTCAATAAAAGTTGCCATTCCTCTCCATATACACATACTTCTCACTTTTATTTTCTCTTGAAATACTTGGAAAAAGAACTGTTTTCTATTCTTCAAAAAATGGAATATCAGTTCCTCTCCATGTGAGCAAGTACTATAAAAGAGTGGAAGAAAGTATAATGGGCAGTCAACAACCCTCAGAGACAGGTGGTTGCCTTTCATTAATGATATATTTAATCGTGGGTAATAAGACTGGACGTCACAGTGGATGCTCTCTGTTATTTTTCAGTCATTATGGTTCTAGAAAGAACCATAGAATAGGATAGGACAAACCAAGTTTTTTGATGACTGATATCAACCTTTGGTTTGGACCACTCTCCCTTCTGTGGCACTACCCTCTCCTTATAAGTAAATCTCATCACTCTCAACTAGTCTCAGATAATGGTCTGCAAACCTGTTTCTACTTGCAGAGACATTTTTCTATAAGGAAGTGATATCTTCTCTTTTATACTTAAGCATACATCTTTTATTGAGAATATCAATTTTCTAAAAATTTTTGTTCAAATTTCAGTTAGTTAATATACTGTGTAATATTAGTTTTGAGTGTAGAATTTAGTGGTTCAACACTTCAGTACATCATCCATTGCTCACCACAGTGCATCCTTAATCCCCATCATCTATTCAACCCATCCCAACTTACCTCCCCTCTGGTAACTATCAGTTTGTTTTCTATAGTTAGGAGTCTGTTTCTTAGTTTATCTCTCTCTCTTCCCCCCCCATAATAATTTGTTTTGTTTCTTAAATTCATATGGTATTTGTCTCTCTCTGACTTATTACACTTATCATAATATACTCTAGTTTCATAAACATTGTTACAAATGCCAGGATTTCATTAAATTTAAGAAAATATCAATCCTGGCTTTTTATAACTCATTTATTAAGAAACAAGAAATTTATTTACTTCATTGCTAATAAAAATATTTTTTTCACTGCAACTTTTTTTTCTTAAAATCCTTAAATTAGAAAAAATAGAGCAAGACACTAAAAGCCACAATTCTTTATTGGTGCATCTTAATGGTCACTTCATGTCTGAAGGAAAATGAATATTCCTTATGGAATAACTCTCAGGATTTATGAAGAAAGGACAAGGTTGTCAACAGTAATATAACTTTCCTATTAGGCTAGAATTGCAGAGTGTAAGATGGACCTTGGCTTTTCTAGGAACCAAGCTCTCAGAGGACACAGTGATAATATGGAGCCCTTCCCCAACTACCTTTTGAAAATAAAAGAAGCCATGATTATGGTGGCTTCTTATAAAGCTAAAAGCTCTTAAATTAAATTTCTTTTAAAAAGTTTTGGACTAGGCAATTTCAAAGAGTAATAAAAGCTATACATTTTTCTTGAAGAAAATATGTAGAAACTTTTCTTAGGGAAACAAAATTATTCTTTTTGGTATGCTGAAAATCTGCTACATTGTTATTTTATTACTTAATAAACCATGACTTAAATAACTGTTCTACCTTGATTCAAGATTTTCACCCTTCCGAATGCTTTTCTCAAGCATTATGTCTATTCTTCATAACACTGAAAAAGAATTAAATTTTCTAATAGCTATGTCTACTGAAGAACTATGAAGACTACAAAGAATTAGCCAAGTGGTTGAGCCTGAGGGGAGAAAAAGGGCAGCTTTTTTATTATAGTTAAGGAAAAGTGATTTAACATCATAATTAAGATTTTTTAAAAGTAGCATAGTGATTGCTGCTCATCTAAAAGACCCTGTAAGGTGTACAGTGTGCAGTTTCATGAATTCAAAGCAAGAGAAGAAATGAACAAGAGGCAAGAAGATAAAAAACAAGCAAAATAATTCAGGAGATGTGGATCCATCGTGATGGGGTCTATCGGTCTGTCACAAGCAGACAGTTGCATTTTAAATCTGTGTTGATGCATATTAAGCTCACTATCTCATTGACTTTGTAGAATTCAGAGTGAGAAGAAAAAAATAATAATAAAAGATAATACAAGAAAGAAAGGCCAGAGAGGGATTTCATTGAATTTACTTCACTTAGCATTGGGTAGCCATTAGGGATTCCCCATTTAATTGATGGGACTTTGTAATCAAAGCTTAGTAGTCAATATTATCTCCCCTGTTCTCTAGAATTAGGCACATATATAACCCAAATGACTATTCATTTACTTACCTATTTAAAAAATGTATCTGATAATAACAACTCTCTTTTGACATTTTTTACTTCTCTTTTCATCCAGATTGTTTGCAATATTTACTTTTGGTATTCCTTTGATTCACCAATGGTGGATTTAGGGTATAATTCAATGATTACGCTGGTACCAGATGCAGAACAAAACCATCCTAACACAGAACATATGCTTATTAATGGTCGAAGCAACAGGCATAGCCTACTAAGAACCAATATGAAAAATATATGATGGGATAGATCTTGGTGGTTAAACTGAGGCAAAAGTCAGACTTCTCTTTTGATTGTGACCCCCTTTAGAAAACTATTCTATTATGGAGAGAGAAACAAGACTCATACCAGGGGGATTATAAAGAAACTTTGTAGTATAAGGAGTTTTTGGAACATCTGAAAGCATTAGTCAAAAATGTATGCCTCTGAATTGCAGACCTCTCTACCCTTGACCCTGATTTGGTAGATATAGCACCAAAAAATACTCTAAATTTCCATCATACAGATTAATTTCTATGTTCTTTACATTCTTGCTACTTAACATGTGGTCTCTGAACACACAATGTTGTAATCTCCCAGGCATTTGTTAAAAATGCAGACTCTCAAATATCTATTTTTTTTATGTGCTTGGATAATTTATATCAAAGAATTTGTCCATCTTATGTAAATTGTTGAATATATTGATCTTATTATGATCATTATATTCCCTTAATACCCTTCTGAGAATCTGTAGAATATGTAGTGATGTTGCCTCTATTATTAAAAATAAGTGTTCAGGGGCACCTGGGTGGCTCAGTGGGTTAAGCCTCTGTCTTCAGTTCAGGTCACAATATCAGGATCCTGGGATTGAGCCCTACATTGGGCTTTCTGCTCAGCAGGGAGTTTGCTTCCCCGTTTCTCTATGCCTGCTGCCCTCCTTGCTTATGATTTCTCTCTGTCAAATAAATAAATAAATAAATAAAATCTAAAAAAAATGCATACTCTCAAGCTATACTTTATATCATTTTTAAATGGTCTCCTGGTCATTAGATACACACTTGGCAAGCACCCATGTACATTACCATAGCACTCCAAGGGGTCATAGTTACTCAGTAGGAAGTTGGTCCTGACATCCAGGCATAAATAGATCAGAGAAGAACTTCATTAGCAAAGAAAAATAACAGTTAAACTAGATGATTCTGAAATGTTTTTCTTGTCCATCTCTTAAGACAAAGTGCATGCTGGAAACAATTAACAGCCTTGGGGAAGAAGAGGGCTTCATACTCCAGTGAACACATTTGGGGTAGGTCTTACATAAGAACTAAATTCATCAGCGTTAGTGAAAGTCTGAGAAAGTGATGGGATTTTAGGATTAGTACAAAGCAGCAGAACACTGTTAAAGATTTTCTGGGCCTAGGGAAGAGTCTGGGATAATAGCCATTCACATGCCACACTGCCCAGTAATTCTTTGCTTTTGTGCATGCACAATGTTTGCAGAAAATAAACCATTTTCCATTTTTTGGTGTGTGTTTGTTTATTTCAGATATAATCAGGATACTGAAAAATTACATCAACAATTTTGTTTGGTACTGGCAACATAACTCCCTGTATTTCTATTTCATAGTATTTTGCATGCTTTTTTTTTTTTTTTTTTTTTTTTTTACCATTGAGTTAGGATGGGAAAGCTTCCTGCCTGTTTTGACTTTAAGTTACATGAGGCCAAGTTCTATTGATGGTGTTAACCATTGCATTTCCAGCAGAGTTTTTGAATCCTGATGGAACAAATAGCAGTTGCTACTTGTTTATGTGCGGTATGAATGATTCATATATAGGATGAAGAGTACCATAATAGAAGGTGAGCAGGGCTTGAGAAAGGCAAAGAGGAGAATCTCACAACCATCTGAGGGATGAGAAAGACAAGTGGGGGAGCCAACAAGGTGCTTCAGGAGAAGGAAAAAATGGAGTTACTAATACAGAGACAGTGAAGAGGAGGTGATAGGAAAGAAATCGGTAGAAGAAGGGGATGGGCTTACATGCTGGGGAGTAGAAAAATGATAAATGTCCTTCTTGCTATCAGTTTCAGGAAAAAAATTTTTCTTAAAATGGTATAAACTAACAATAACTTAAAAAAATAAGAAAACAGAGGCATGCCCTGCCTAGCTCACCTGACATATCACCTATATTATGTATTTAATTATTGCACTGACACACACACACAAAAGTGATGGCCTATCATGGTACTTACTAAATGTGAGTTGCAATAGTTTTGGTTATCATTTAATTACATTTTGTTTAAATTTGAACAAAGTCAATAACAGAATTATAAGGAAAAATCCTTATCTGGGTGAACAAATTACCTGGCAAGTGAATTAATTAACACCAATTTCAAGCAATGAAATATAGTATTAATTACTCTATATCATTACAGGTTGTTTGGGGAATGAGTAAATTTATTTACCACTATTACCAGTTTTAATTACTGAAACAGCAACACTTAATAAATTTTGAAAATGTTCAGCATTAGATACTATTGTTTGTCATATTTAAAACCCTTGATCTGTACAATGTTCTTTGTACTCAGGATGTGAACAAATAACCTGGTTTTCAGGGTGAGGAAGTAAAGCGAGGAGAGGCAAGGAAAAAAATCCTGGAAGATGTGCTCAAAGAGGGAGGATCTGAGCTCCGTCCAGATATAAATACCTATAAAGAATCTACTATTATTTTCACATTATAAGTCAACATCTGAAAGTTTGATTTGTTGAAATCTGGGGTCTAAATTTCCGGCTTATCTCTCCCACTATGTGGTTGTGAAGCCATGGATAAGTAAATCCCTAATTTGGGCATTGGTTTCCTCATTTGTAAAGCTTTTCATTTAATAAGAAAATTTCTCAAATGCTTTCTTGCTTCGAGATATTATGTTACTAATTATGAAAAAGATAAAGCTTCTTAATGACATTTACACAATCACATATCAAGTTTATAAGTGTCTGAGACACATTGCTTCATTTAATTTTTATGTCAACATTTTGTCTAGGATGCTGTCTTGATGGATTTTTTAATTTACTAGTACATTTCATTTTTGGAATAAGACGCACATATAAGCATTCATAATATTACTAATTTTTAGAAAACTAGAACATATTACATATGTAATAATATGCTCATCACTTTCTAATCATAATTTTAGGTAATAATTTTATTGACTTGGACATGAATTGTTAAAGAAGCAATTGCTTTATTTCAAATGCTTTGCACACCTTAAAACAGGTCTGCTAGGAAAAATTACCAGGATAAAAATATCACTGTAAAATGTGTGTCTGTTTCTGCAAGTTTTCAACTATTTAATGACGAGAGTTCTGGTTCTCATGCTCTTCCTTGGAGCAACAGATTTCCAAAAGGCATCAGAAAGTGCTTTTATGAGTTTTGGGTTTTTGTAAAGCCCATCCACTCCTGATACATCTCATCTTTCTATATTACATACAAAGCTGAAGGTTCAAACCCACCACTATATTTCTGATTATTGTGCACTATACAGTTGCTAAAATTTTAAGCTTGATATTGCTCTACCTAGCTTAGCATGGGCATCTCATAAATTTAAATTTCTATACCCAAGGTTTTGAAATGCTCTTATTCCATAGAATAGTATATAAGTCTATGTTTTAGTAATCAGTTTGCATGAAATTAGTTAAAATGCAATTCGCTGCAATTAGATGTTTATTTTTGATTTAAAGGGCAATTTCCTTTTATCTTACTATTAAGAAAAACATTAATATTTGTAGCCATTTGGCATTTATGTATTATTGGTTTCTATACCATCAGTTTGTTTTGAAGGTATCTTTAGTAAATAAGAAATAATCTGACATTTTAACAATTAAATTATTTTCTGGTGCATGTAAACATTTTACAAAGAGCTGCAATTATATTTGCATATGGCAATATGCACTCACTTAAGAAAAAATATTTTTAGGCTGTCAATTTTGCCTCTGTAAACATATGGCCTTCTTTTCATTAAGGTCTTCTTTTATTGTACCCCATGTGAGTGATTACTGACTTCTTAGTATGCTCACTCGTCCATCTCTAAATTCTATCTCCAAATGCTTATGTTCTATCACTCTTTCTATCACTAACTGCCATTATTTGACATGTGTGTCTTTACTTTTAGTGTTATATTTTTAATTTTTTAATTTAAATTCAATATAGTTAACATATGGTATATTATTAGTTTTAGGGGCAGAATTTAGTGATTAATCAGTTGCATATAACATTCGGTGCTCATTCCATCAAGCGCCCTCCTTAATGCCTAGCACCCAATCACCCCTTCCTCAACCTACCTCCCTTCCAATCACCCTCAGTTAGTTTTCTATAGTTAAGAATTTCTTATGGTTTGCCTCTCTCTCTGTTTTTATCTTATTTTATTTTTCCTCCCCTTCTCCTGTTCATCTGTTTGTTAAATTCCCCATATGAGTGAAGTCATGTGGTATTTGTCTTTGACTGACTTATTTCACTTAGCATAATACCCTCTAGTTCCATCCACATCATTGCAAATGGCAAGATTTGATTCTTTTTGATGGCTGAGTAAGTACATCTATCTATATCTATCTATATCTATATCTATATCTATATCTATATCTATATCTATATCTATATCTATATCTATATCTATCTATATCTATATCTATCTATATCTATATCTATATCATCTATCTATCTATATCATCTATATATATATCTAGGTGTGGTATTGTATATACCACATCTTTATCCATTCATATGTCGATGGACATCTGGGCTCTTCCATATTTTGTCTACTTTGTGTATTGTTGCTATAAACATTGGGGTGCATGTGTCCCTTTGATTATTTTTGTAACTCTTGGATAAATACCTAATAGTTTAATTGCTGGGTATTTTTAGTGTTAGTTTATAAAATTCTCCCCAACTTGATAATAAACCCCAACAGGATGTGGACTGTATCATATACAGAATTTCATTGTTGCCACTGGCCTTAAATAAAACACACTGCAGAATGTAGGCCATTAGTTAACACGGTTTAACGATGACCGTCATGCATTTTCAGAAGATCTACATATGAACATTGAGACAACAGTCTTTTAAGGGAAGGAGTGTAAGACAGAGTCAAAGAGGTTTGTTTTGTTTTATGTTAACATTTTAATAATGTATAACTTACACAAGTAAAGTACACTGTAGTAAGTGTTCAGCTCAGTACATTCTCACAAAGTGAACATACCCACATTCCCATGTTATGGATTGAAAAATAAAGTATTACCTAGCTACGCGGAAACCTGCCATGGACCCTCCAGTCACTAACTTGTGCTCCCTAAAGGTAATACTGTGCTATCTTCTGCCAACATTGAGTAGTTTTACTGGGAACTTCTTATAAATTGAGTAATATAATACAGATGCTTTTACAATTTTTTTTCACTTAATATTATGTTTGTGAGATTTTTTTATGTTTTTGCATGCTGTTGCCTTTAGCAAAAGTGGCTTATTTCTCATAACTAGACCACAATTTACTTATCCAATCTATAGTTGATAGAAATGTAGATTGTTTCCAGTTTCTAACATTTACAATGAGTGCTGCTAATGAATGTTTTAGTATATGTCTTTTGTTGAACTTAATTACACATTTAGCCTAGCTGTATGGTTGAAGATAGATTTGCAGTGTCATAGAGTATGTGTATTTTCAAACTTAGTAGGTAATGCCAGTTTTCTGAAGTGATTGTAACAATTTACATTCTGCCAGCAATGAATGACAGAACCCACATACTCACCAACACTTAACTTTAACAGAGATTTTTTATTTTAGCTATATTGATGTGGGTATAATGGCAGCACATCTTGTTTTAATTCATATTTCACTGATAGCCAATGAAAGTGATCACGTTTTCATGTTTAGTAGATATCCTGGTTTATGCAGTATTTTGCCCACTTTTCTTTTGGTTTTTCTATAACTTATAGATTTGTATTAGTTCTTCATATATTTTAAATACAAAACCTTTGTATGTTGTGTGTTTTGAAAATATGTCCTCCAACTCATTTGTATCTTTACTCTACCAATAGTTGAGAATTTTTCTGGTCATCCATTTTGGATATTCATTTTCAGCTTAGTTCCACCGTTAATAGAAATTATGCTCTGTATGGTTTCAATTTTTTTGAAATTTGTTGGGAATTACTTTATAAATCAACATATGATCATTTTTGATAAATATTCTAAGAGCAAATGTAAATTCTATTGTTTCTGTGTGCACTGTATTCCATCAGTTTTTAATCATATATACATATTAATAACTATACTATTATACATATTTTAATGTCTAATATAAATATAGTAATCATATATATACAGATATATTTGTGTAGATATATATATATGTATACCTATATATGTATACACACAGAGTTGTTTCTTTTATTTTTATATTTGTGTTCTTTTCCTCTAGAATTTTAGTAAACATATTCCAATTATCCAGCTTCCATCATTCATGCTGGGATTATTATTATTATTATTTATTATTATTGTTATTTAGTTTTGAGAGAGAGAGAGAGAGAGAGTGAGTGCACACACACACACATAAGTGGGGGGGCGGTGGAGGGGCAGAGGGAAAGAGAGAGAATCCCAAGAAGTCTCAGGCCCAGTAGGGAGCCCAATGTGGGGCTCCATCTCATGACCCTGAGATCATGACCTGACCCAAAATCAAGAGTCTGCACCTAACTGACTGAGCCATACATGCACCCCTAATTGAATCATTTTTCCTTTGAATGTAATATGTCTTTTTGCTCTGGCTTCTTTTAAAACTTTTTTCATGTCTATTTTCAGTGTTCCTCTGATGTATTTACATTTTATTTTCTGGCATTAAGTACACTCACGTTATTGTATGACTATCACCACCACCCAGCCAATAGCCTTTGTTATTCTCCTAAACTAAAACTCTGTACCTATTAAGGTGTAATTCTCCATTCCTTCCTTCCTCATATCCCAGGAAATACTATTCTATCTTGTTTCTAAAATTTGGTTATTCTTAGAAAACTCATATAAAATACTTCACATATTTGTCCTTTTGGGTCTGGTTTAGTTTATGTAATATAACATTTTCAAGATTAATGCATTCTGTAACATGAATCAGAACTCATTTGCTTTTTATTTTATTTATTTTTAAAATTTTTAACATACCTCTTTTTTTTTAATTAACATGTAATGTATTATTTGCCTCAGGGTACATGTCTGTGAATCATCAGACTTACACATTTCACAGCACATACCCTCTCCAATGTCCATAACCCAGCCATCCTATCCTTACCCCCCTACCTCCAAGCCACAGTAGTTTGTTTCATGAGTTTAGGTTTCTGATGGTTTGTCTCCTTTCCGATTCTATCTTGCTTCATTTCCCTCTCCCACCCCTCATGACCCCAAGTGCTGCATCTCCAATTCTTCATATCAGAGAGATCATGTGATAATTGTCTTTCTCTCACTGACTTATTTCCCTTAGCATAATACCCTCTAGTTCATCCACATGGTTGCAAATGGTCAGATTTCGTTTCTCTGGATGGCTGCATAGTATTCCATTGTATATATATACTACATTTTCTTTATGCATTCATCTTTTGATGGATATCTAGGTTCTTTCCATAGTTTGGCTATTGTGGACATTGCTGCTATAAACATTCTGGCGAACGTGCTACTTCAGATCACTATATTTGTATCTTTAGGGTAAATACCCAGTAGTATGATTGCTGGCTCATAGGGTAGCTCTATTTTCAACTTTTTGAGGAATTTCCATACTGTT
>CM053605.1:93375942-93392830 GCA_028646535.1 Procyon lotor | reverse complement strand
ACCCTCCCCAATGTCCATAACCCAGCCACCTATCCCTACCCCCCACACCTCCCAGCCACCCTTAGTTTTTTTCATGAGTTTAGGAGTATCTTATGGTTTGTCTCCATCCTGATCCCATCTAGTTTCATTTCCCTCCCTCAACCCCTGATGACTCCCCACCCTGTCTCTCAAATTCTTCATATCACAGAGATCATGTGATAATTGTCTTTCTCTGACTGACTTATTTCGCTTAGCATAATACCCTCTAGTTCCATCTATGTTGTTGCAAATGACAAGATTTCATTTCTCTTGATGGTTGCATAGTATTCCATTGTATATATATACCGCTTCTTCTTTATCCATTCATCTCTTGATGGACATCTAGGTTCCTTCCATAGTTTGACTATTGTGGACATTGCTGCTATAAACATTCGGGTGCATGTGCCCCTTTGGATCACTATATTTTTATCTTTAGGGTAAATACCCAGTAGTGCAATAGCTGGGCCATAGGGTAGCTCTATTTTCAACTTTTAGAGGAATTTCCATACTGTTTTCCAGAGTGCTGTACCAGCTTGCCTTCCCACCAACAGTGTAGTAGAGTTGACCTTTCTCCACATCCTCGCCAACATCTGTCATTTTCTGACTTGCTAATTTTAGCCATTCTGACTGGTGTGAGGTGGTAGCTCACTGTGGTTTTGATTTGTATTTCCCTGATGCCAAGTGATGTTGAGCATTTTTCATGTGTCTGTTGGCCATTTGGATGTCCTTTTGCAGAAATGTCTGCTCATATCTTCTGCCCATTCCTTGATTGGATTATTTGTTCTGTGGGTGTTGAGTTTGAGAAGTTCTTTATAGATTTTGGATACTAGCCCTTTATCTGATATGTCATTTGCAAATATCTTCCCCCATTCTGTCAATTGTCTTTTGGCTTTGTTGACTGTTTCCTTTCTGTGCAAAAGCTTTTGATCTTGATGAAGTCCCAATAGTTCATTTTTGCCCTTACTTCCCTTCCTTTGGAGATGTTTCTAGGAAGAAGTTGCTGCAGCTAAGGTCAAAGAAATTGCTGCCTGTGTTCTTTTCAAGGATTTTGATGGAGTCCTGTCTCACATTGAGGTCTTTGATCCATTTTGAATCTATTTTTGTGTGTGGTGTTAGGAAATGGTTCAGTTTTCATTCTTCTGCATGTGACTGTCCAGTTTTCCCAACACCATTTGTTGAAGAGACTGTCTTTTTTCCACTGGATATTCTTTCCTGCCTTGTCGAAGATCAGTTGACCGTAGAGTTGGGGGTCCATACCTGAGCTCTCTATTCTGTTCCATTGATCTATGTATCTGTTTTTGTGCCAGGACCACACTGTCTTGATGATTATCGCTTTGTAATAGAGTTTGAAGTCTGGAATGGTGATGCCGCCGACTTTGGTATTCTTTTTCAACATTCCTCTGGCTATTCGTGGTCTTTTCTGGTTCCATATAAATTTTAGGATTATTTGTTCCATTTCTTTGAAATAAATGGATGGTATTTTGATAGGGATTTCATTGAATGTGTCGATTGCTTTAGGTAGAATAGACATTTTCACAATATTCTTCCAATCCATGAGCATGGAACATTTTTCCAATTCTTTGTGTCTTCCTCAATTTCTTTCATGAGCACTTTGTAGTTTTCGGAGTACAGATTCTTTCCCTCTTTGGTTAGGTTTATTCCTAGGTATCTTATGGTTTGGGATGCAAATTATAAATGGGATGGACTCCTTAATTTCTCTTTCTTTTGTTTTACTGTTGGTGTATAGAAATGCAACTGATTTATGTGCATTAATTTTATATCCTGACACTTGACTGAATTCCTGTATGAGTTCTAGCAGTCTTGGAGAGGAGTCTTTTAGATTTTCCACATAAAGTATCATATCATCTGCAAAGAGTGAGAGTTTCTTCTTTGCTGATTTGGATGCCTTTGATTTCTTTTTGTTGTCTGATTTCTGAGGCTAGGACTTGTAGTACTATGTTGAATAGCAGTAGAGATGTGGGCATCCCTGCTGTGTTCCAGATCTCAGGGGAAAAGCTCTTAGCTGTGGGTTTTTCATAGATGGCTTTGATGATGTTTAGGAATGTAGCCTCTATGCCTACACTGTGAAGTGTTTTGATCAAGAAAGGATGCTGTACTTTGTCAAATGCTTTCTCAGCATCAATTGAGAGTATCATATGGTTCTTGTTCTTTCTTTTATTAATGTATTGTATCACATTGATTGATTTGTGGATGTTGAACCAACCTTGCAGGTCAGGAATAAATCCCACTTGATTGTGGTGAATAATCCTTTTAATAAACTGTTGGATCCTGTTGACTAGTCTTTTGGTGAGAATTTTTACATCCATGTTCATCAAGGATATTGGTCTCTAATTCTCCTATTTGATGGGGGTCTTTGTCTGGTTTTGCGATCAAGGTAATGCTGGCTCTTGATTTCGTTGATTTCTTCTACTGTTCTTTTGGTTTCTATTTCATTGATTTCTGCTCTGATATTTATTATTTCTCTTCTTCTGCTGGGTTTAGGCTTTCTTTACTGTTGTTTCTCCAGCTCCTTTAGGTGTAGGGTTAGTTTGTGTACTTGAGATCTTTCTTGTTTCTTGAGAAAGGCTTTTATTGCTATATACTTATCTCAGGACCGCCTTTGCTGTGTCCCAAAGATTTTGAATACTTGTGTTTTCATTTACTTTTGTTTCAAATATCATTTGTTTCCATGAATTTTTTAAATTCTTCTTTAATTTCCTGGTTAACCCATTCGTTCTTTAGTAGGATGCTCTTTAGCCTCCATGTATTTGCCTTCTTTCCAACTTTCCTCTTGTGACTGAGTTCTAGTTTCATTGCATTGTGGTCTGAAAATATGCAGGGAATGATCCCAATTTTTGGTACTGATTGAGACCTGATTTGTGTCCCAGGATGTGATCTATTCTGGAGGATATTCCATGTGCACTAGAGAAGAATTTGTATTTTGTTGCTTTGGGATGGAATGTTCTGAATATATCTGTGATGTCCATCTGGTCCAGTGTGTCATTTAGAAGCTTTATTTCCTTGTTGATCTTTTGCTTAGATGATCTGTGTCCATTTCGGTGAGGGGGGTATTAAAGTCTCCTAATATTACTGTATTATTGTTGATGTGTTTCTTTGACTTTGTTATTAATTGGTTTATATAATTGGCTGCTCCCATGTTAGGGCCATAGATATTTACAATTCTTAGATCTTCTTGTTGGACAGTCCCTTTAAGTATGATATAGTGTCCTTCCTCATCTCTTATTATAGTCTTTGGCTTAAAATCTAATGTATCTGATATAAGGATTGCCATCTCAGCTTTCTTTTGGTGTCCATTAGGAGGGTAAATTGTTTTCCATCCCCTCACTTTAAATTTGGAGGTGTCTTTGGGTCTAAGAAGAGTTTCTTATAGACAGCATATCGATGGGTCTTGTTTTTTTATCCATTCTGATACTCTGTGTCTTTTGATTGGGGCATTTAGCCTATTTACATTCAGGGTAACTATTAAAAGAAATGAATTTGGGGCGCCTGGGTGGCTCAGTCATTAAGCATCTGCCTTCGGCTCAGGTCATGATCCCTGGGTCCTGGGATCGAGCCCCGCATCAGGCTCCCTGCTCCGCAGGAAGCCTGCTTCTCCTGCTACCATTCCCTCTGCTTGTGTTCCCTCTCTCGCTGTGTTTCTCGCTGTCAAATCAATAAAATCTTTAAAAAAAAAAAAAAGAAATGAATTTGGTGCCATTGCATTGCCTGTAAGTTGACTGTTAACTGTATATTGTCTCTGTTCTTTTCTTGTCTATGTTACTTTTAGGCTCTCTGTAAGGTGACTGTTAACTGTATATTGTCTCTGTTCCTTTCTTGTCTATGTTACTTTTAGGCTCTCTTTTTACGTAGAGGACCCCTTTTAATATTTCCTGGATGGCTGGTTTGGTGTTTGCAAATTCTTTTAATTTGTGTTTGTCCTGGAAGCTTTTAATCTCTCCTTCTATTTTCAATGACAGCCTAGATGGATATAGTATCTTTGGCTTCATATTTTTCTCATTTATTGATCTGAATATATCATACCAGTCCTTTCTGCCCTGCCAGGTGTCTGTGGATAGGTCTCCTGTCAATCTAATATTTCTGCCATTGTATGTTAAAGACCTCTTGTCCTGAGCTGCTTTCAGGATTTTCTCTTTGTCACTAAGACTTGAAAGTTTTACTATTAGATGATGGGGTGTGGAGCTATTTTTATTGATTTTGAGGGGAGTTCTCTATGCCTCCTGTATATTGATACTTGTTCCCTTTGCCATATTAGGGAAATTCTCTACTATAATTTGCTCGATATACTTTCTGCTCCTCTCTCTCTTTCTTCTTCTTCTGGTATCCCAATTGTTTTAAAATTGTTTCACCTAATGGTATCACTCATTTCTCAAATTCTCCCTTCGTGTTCCAGTAGTTGTTTGTCTCTCTTTTGCTTGGCTTCTTTATTCTCTATCATTTGGTCTTCTATATCACTAATTCTCTTTTCTACCTCATTTATCCTAGCAGTAAGAGCCTCCATTTTTGATTGCACCTCATGAATAGCTTTTTTTATTTCAACTTGGTTAAGATGTTAGTTCTTTTATCTTTCCAGAAAGGGATTTTATTTCTCCAGAAAGGGATTCTCTAGTATCTTCCATGCTCTTTTTGAGCCCAGCTAGCACCTTGATAACTGTCATTTTGACCTCTATTTCTGACACATTACTAATGTCTGTATTGACTAGGTCTCCAGCCATCAGTACTGTCTCTTCTTTTTTTTGTGGTGAGTTTTTCTGCCTTGTCATATTACCATGATAAGAATAGATGAGTGAGAGAGAAAAATACTCTGGAGTTCCGCATTTTTCACTGATTAATTAACTAGGTCTTTGCTGGATATTCTCGTTGATCTTCTGGAGGTGGGTTGGTTGCAGTGATTCTCAAATGTCTTTGCCTGAGGTGGAATTGCACAGCCCTTGCCAGGGGATGGGCCAAGCACTTTGCTCAGGTTTGCTCTCGGGAGTCTTTGTTCCCTGAGCACTTTCCCTATGTCCCTGTAGGCCAGAAATGAAAATTGTGGCCTCCTGTTCTCTGGCCCAGAGGAGTGGAGCACATGGGCCCCGCTCCTCAGCACACCCTCAGAGGGAAGCAGTCACTTACTCCTGTCTCTCATGTCTGTGTCCTGTGCTCTGTGCTCTGCTAGCCCATGATGGAGCGCCTCTCTCTGTGGCATGCGCGGTCCCCTCTGGAGTCTCCAAACCCAGCAGATTCCTGCTGGGAGCTCCTGCACTGCTCCTCCAGGAGGGGGAAGGAAAAAGGGTCTACCTGGAGCTGCTCAAAAAGCAGTGGCCCGACTGTGCAAGGTAAGCCAGAGCTGATAGTGCACTGTGTGGCAGCTCCTTCTCTGCTGCTGGCTTATCTTCCCTGATACCTGGGAGCTCTGCCACACTCAGAAATCCCTGGTCCCTCTGTGACCCCATTGGGCCTGAAATCACACTGTTCCCGTGAGGGCTAAACACCCTACTCCCCCCCCCCCCCCCCCCCCCCCCCCCCCCCCCCCCCCCCCCCCCCCCCCCCCCCCCCCCCGCTTAGCCTCTGGAGCATAGTCCCTCAGCAGAGCTCACTTTAAAAGTTTCAATTTTGTCCTCTGCTGCTCTGCGGCTGCCAGGAGACAGCCCCTCCCCCTGCAGTCTCTCTTCCTGTTGCTTTGGATTCACTTTTTCCACACGTCCTACTTTTCAGAAAGTGGTCAATTTTCTGCTCCTAGAATTGCTGTTCTTCCTCTCTTCTCTCTCCTGTTGAATTTTTAGGCTTTTAGAATGTTTTGTTAGCTGTCTAGCTGAACTTCTGGGATCCAGCGCTATCTCAGCCTCCTACTCCTCAGCTATCTTGCCTCCATCCTCCTCATTTGCTTTTTAAAGGTGACTAATATTCCATTGTATGTTTATACCATATTTTGTTTAATATTCATCTCTTGATGGAAACTTTGAGTTGTTCCCACATTATAACTATTGTGAATAATGCTTTTATGAACACTCTTTTACAGATATATGTTTTAGTTCCTCTTTTCAACTTCTGGTATATACCCAGAAGTGGAATTCCTGGATCATATGTTACTTATTTAATTTTTTTGAGGACCCATCATACTATTTTCCAGAGTGGCTGTACCATTTTACATTCCCACCAGGGATGCCCAAGGTCTCCATGTTTTTCACATTTTGGCTTACACTTTTACACTAGTTTTTTTGTTTGTTTAATAATGGCCATCCTAATGGGCATAAAGTGGTATGACATCATGGATTTTATTTTCATCTCCCCAGTGATTACTGATGTTGAGCAGCTTTTCATGTGCTTATTTGCTACTTATATGTCTTCTTTGGAGAAGTTTCTAGTCAAGTATTTTTCCCTTTTTTAATTGGGTTGTTTTTTGTTGTTTTTTGACTAGCTTCTTTCACTTAGGATAATTAGTTTGCTAATTGCATGATCAGTATTTCATTGGACTTTAATACTGAGCAGTATTTCATTGTGTAGGTGTATCAGAGTTTATCCATTCACACCTTGACATGCACATAGGTTCTTTTTTATTTTTTTGTCTTAGAAATATGAACTTTTATATTCGAGTCTTTGTATGTACATATTTCCATTTCTAAAGATATGTACAAATATATAGATATAGAATAATTGATTCATATATATGAATATTATATATTCATAACTACAGTTATAGAGAAACTCAAATGTTCACAATGTGAGTGTATCATTTTACATCCCACCAGCAGGGTGTGAGAGCTTTACTTCCTCCATATCTTTGTTAGCACATGATTTGATTAATCAATTTTAGCCATTTTGATAGGTGTTCCGTATCATATTGTGGTTTTAATTTGCGTTTTTCTGATACTTGAATCTGTTGGTTTAGAATTTTTGTTAATTTAGAAAAAAATGGCCATTACATCTCCACATAGTTTTCTTTTTCATATACTCCAATTATGTGTAATTTAGGCTAGTTGAGTTATATCTCCGATTACTAATAACGCTATCCTTATTTTTTTGTTTGTTGTTTTTGAATCTTTTGTTTTAAATTTGGGAAGTATCTATTGCTATGTTCTCAGACTACTAATTATTTATTTTCTAACATATAAATTGTCTAAACCATCACTAATCTCAGTGTATCATATTTCATCTCAGACATATTTTTCATTTTTACATGTACAATTTAAGTTTTAGTATCTTTATGTCTATTTAACATGTTCAATCTGACTTCTAGTTTTTTGAACATATGGAATACAGTTGTAATAACTCTTTGTGATTTTTCTCTTTGCTAACTCTAACATCTGTGTCAATTCCGGATAAGTTTGGATTGACTGATTATATTCCTCATTTTGAATCATAATTTCCTCCTTCTTTTCATGCTAGTAGTTTTTAGTTGGCTTCAAACAATAAATTTTACCCAATGTTGGATATTTTTTATGTTTCTAATTTTTTCTTGAGCTTTTCCTGGGATATAGTTATAATACTTGGAAATAGTTTGATTCTTTTCATATTGCTTTTAATATTTGTTAAGTGAACTCAGGAAAACCATTATTGTAAGGTAAATAATTTCCCACTACTTTGATAAGATCCCCTGAGTACTGTACCCAATGCCATGTGACTCATTAAAATTTACAATCAATTGGGGGGTAATAGGCACTATACCGTTTTTTGTGAGCTCTAAGTACTATTGTGCATGTGTGTTATTTTATTTTATTAATGTATTTTATTTTTGAAGGCGGTATTATGTTCATAGAAAAAAAGTACCTTAGAAGGAACTAAGAGTTTTCACATTATTCTCTTCACACACATATGTAACATCCAGATACCATCTGTCACTAGAGTGATGCATTTATTATAATTGATAAACATACATGTTCATTATCACTTAGGGTCCATAGCTTACATTAGATTTTATTCTTGGTGTTGTATATTGTTTGGGTTTGGACAAATGTATAATGGTATTCACTTATCATTGGGATATAATTTTATATCTTGAATATCCTCTGTGATCTGCTTATTCATTTCTCCCTCCCTCCCTAATCCCTCGAAATAATTGATGTTTTCAATATCTCCATAGTTTTGCCTTTTTGAAGATGTCATATAATTGGAATTATGCGTGATGTAGTCTTTTCAGATTGACTTTTTAAACTTAGTAACTTTCTGATAGAGGGTTGTTGAAGTTACCGGGTATAATAATGGATTCCTCTGTTCTAATAGTTGCAGTTCTTGCAGTTCTAATAGTTTTTGTCTCAATGTATTTCAATGTTATGTTGTTATGTGCATAGATATTGAAGAATGCTGTCTTTTTGGAGAATTGACTCCTTTATTGTATAATACTCCTCCTTATACGTGATAACTTTCCTGACTCTGAAGTCTACTGTATCTAAAATTAATATAATTTTTCTGGTTTATTTTGATTAGTGTTAGAATGGTCTATTTTATCCATCCATTTACTTTTAATTTGTATGTGCCTTCATATTTAAGGTGTATTTCTTGTAGACGGTATATAATTGAGTGTTATTTCTAATCCACTGTACAAGCTCTGTCTTTTAATTGGTACATTTAGACTATTGATGTTCAATGTGATTATTGATAAAGTTTGATTAATATCTACCTTATTTCTGTTTTTTATTTATTGCCCTTGCCCTGTTTTCTACTTATTGTGTTTCTCTTTTCTACTTATTTCCCTTGTCCCCTTTCACCATTTTTCTGCATTTTATGGTTTTGTGTAATAATAGAAAATATGTATTAGTTACTACCCCCAGATCTTGGCACCGAGCTCTTGAAACCCTTGTAAATTCCTAAGAGATAAGAGGACTAGGGACATCTTTTGATCTCTTGAGGTAACTCCTAGTGGGCTCCTAGATGGTTCCTGGGTGGTCACCAGAAAGACCAAGCCATGATTAAAGGCTTGGAATTTTCAGCTTTACCTCCCATCCTTCGAAGAGGGGAGAGGGACCAGATTTTGCCTCTGGTATTTCTTCATCTGGCTGTTCATCTGTATTTTTATAATATTCTTTAATAAACTAATAATTACAAACAAATGGGCCTTCCCCCCCTGAATTCTGTGAGCTGCTCTGGCAAATTAATCAAAATTGAGAAGAGGATCATCGGAACCCCTGATTTGTAGCCCAGCTGGATAGAAATTGTGGGTAACCTGGGGCCCTGGTATTAGAAACTGGCACCTGAAGTAGGTAAAAGCAGTTTTGTGGGACTGAGCCCTTTAATCTGTTGGTTCCAATGTTATCTCTGGATAGATAGTATCAGAATTGAGTTAAATTGTAGGATGCTTAGCTGGTATCACAGATAATTTCTTGGTATGGGGTAAAATCTCCATGCATTTGGTGTTAAGAAGTATCAAAAGTATGAGTAGTAAAGAAGACTCAAAGGAGAGAAAGACACAAAGGGGAGAGCTGGGTTTTTTTTTTCCACAAAAGAAAAAAAGACCATGTTTTCCAATATAGATTTTAACTGAGCTTTTATATTTTATGATTCCATTTATTCTTCTTTCTTAGCATACATTATGCCTCTTTTTAAACTGAGAGGTTTGCCTTAGAGTTTGCAATATACATTTGTATATCCAAATCCAAATCCATTTTCAAATTACACTACAGTGAGAAACCCTCTTATCCCTAATATCATCACTGTTATTCATTTCACTTACACATAAGCATATATAAGTATGTATATATGCATATATAATTGAATACATTATTACTATTATTTATTATTTTGAACACTGTTTCTTGTTAGGCTAATTAATAATAATTTATTTCACCTTCAATTCCACCTCTAATTTTCTCTATTTTCTTTCTCTCTTTCTTTCTTCCTTTTTCTTTATTTCTCCCTTTTTCTTTCTCCCTTTTTCTTTCTTTTTCCTTTCTCTCTTTCTCTTTCTCTTTATTTCTTTCTCTCTTTCTTTCTTGATCAATTTCCTTACCTATATTATTTTCCTTCTCTATGGAACTTCTTTTAACATTTCTTGCAATATAGGTCTCCTGGCAACAAACCTCAATTTTTGTTTGTCAGAGAAAGTCTTCATTTTTCTCTCCTTTTTGAAGGATAACTTTGTAGGGTACAATATTCTAGGTTGGTGTTTTGTTTTCTTTAATATTTTTCTCTCTTAACATTTTATTTTGCCCCACTATCTTCTTGTTTGCTTAGTTTCTTTGGAGAATTTAGACATAATTCTTATTTTTGCTTCTCCATAAGTAAGGTTATTTTTCTCGTGTTTTTTTTTTTTTTTTTTCAGAACTTTATCTTTGATATTCTGTACTTTGAAAATGATATCCTGGATCTTGCATAGTTGGGAATTATCTTAGGTGGTATTCTCTGAGCTGTTTGGAATCTATGGTTTAACTTCTGACATTAATTTGGGAAAATTCTCAGTCATTATTGTTATGGATATTTCTTTTGATCCTTCTTACCTTTCTTCTCTTTATACTGTTCCTATTACACATATGTATTTTTGTAGTTGTCTTATAGTTCTTGAATATTCTGCTTTGTTTTGTTTTGCTTTGTCTATTTTTCTTCTTGCTTTTATTTTTGGAATTTTCTTTTGAGATATCTTCCAGCTCAAAGATTCTTTCCCCAGCTATATCCAGCCTACTAATAAACCCTTCAGGAGCATTGTTCATTTATTTTACATTGTTTTGATTTCTAATATTTTTTTTTTTTTTACTATTTTTCTACTTTTTTTTTTTTTTACTTTAGGGATTCTAAAAATCCCTTCTCTACTTATATTGTCCATCTATTCTTGCATGCTATCTACTTTATCCAGTAGAGCCCTTACCTTAATCATAGTTGTTTTAAATTCCTGGTCTAATAATTGCAACATCCCTGCCATATCTGAGTCTAGTTCTGATGCTTGTCTTGTTTCTTCAAACTGCACTTTTTTGTTTGTTTTTGCTTCTGGGTTTTGGTATGTCTTGATAGCTGGACATGTACTGGGTAAAAGGAACTGCTATGAATAAGCTTCTAGTAATTTGGTCACAAGTTGTGGTGGGAAGAGAAGCATTCTATAGTCATATAATTAGGTCTCAGTTTTTTAGCGAGCATTTGCTTCTGAATGTAAATATCACAAGTGTTTCTCAGCTCTTACCATCTCTCATCCCCACTTAGGTGGGATACCTAAGCTAGATAGTAGAAGGCACTGGAGAGTGAAGTATTTTAATTTCTCTACAAGGAAAGTTAGAATTTAATGAAGCTGAAATTTCCCTTGTACCAGGTTATATAGGCTTTGATAAACCCTAGAGGTTTAGGCCCTGGATAAATACTTTTTTTCCTGAAGGCAGACCTTGTTTAGAAAAAGACAGTGGTCTGCTGCACTTAAACAGGCTTTCTTTTACCCTCTCTCTGACAGAAGAATGAGTTGTGTGTGTATGTGTTTCTGATATTCACTGGGAATACCTGTTTGGATGGTTAAAAAAAAAAATCACATAAATATGGGGGCTCCTGATGACCGAATTTTCTGGAGTTTTTATTTCTCAGACTTGCTCACACTGAGCCTCTTTTGGCTCAGTGCAATTTGTCAATTACAGTTCAGGTTTTCCTACTCTGACCCTGGATCCCATGGAGGCTTCTGCTTTAGTGGGCTGTGATTCTCTATATTTTTTGGTATATCTTTACAATTTGGGAAGCAGGAGTTTTCCCTGTGACCTCATTTCTTATATGAATCAAAAGAACTGTAGATTTTTGAATTCTTTTTCTTTTTTAGCTTTTTGTTGTTATAATAGAGAGGTGGTTCCCAATTTTCCTACATGTAAGATTAGAAACCAGAAAGTATTCTTTCCAATCCTTTCAGGTATTTCTTTCCATACTGTAGGTAGTTTTATTACAAGAACATATCAGTCAGTACTCTATGGAGTACCTAAAAGAGGAGCATCTTCAGGTGTCTAGAATCCCATGTGCAATCCTCTGTGTAGCTCTTCCTTCTCTAGTACTCTGCACTGAAAATTATAGCCTCCTTGGTCTTCTTGATACTCAGCTCTATTTTTTCAATTCAAGGTGTCTACTGGTTTTTTCCCAGGTTCCTCTTTCTTGAACTGCAGCCTGGAATCTCTGTTAAGGAAACAGTATGTTCATTATAGGACTCTCTTTGTTTTATTCTTAACTCTTAAGAATCACTGTTCTTCATTTATTGATGTTCAATGTCTTAGAAACTATCTTTTATATTTTCTTCATTTTAAAATTTGTTTCTAGTGAAAGATCATATCTGATTTACTTTACTCCAGTTTGGTCTTAAGTAGAAGCCATGCATTCTCTTATTGCTATTTCATCTTTTTATTGATTTCCCCTTTCTGGTAAACTTTTATATCTTGCATCTACTTGTTAAACATATAAATCTTAAAAAAATTTGAGTCCATTTCAGGTAACTTAAATATCTGGATCATCTATGAGTTTATTTTTATGTTTTCTTTTCTTTTCTTCTTTTCTTTTCTTTTTTCTTCTTTTCCTTTCCTTTCCTTTCCTTTTCCTTTCCTTTCCTCTCCTCTCCCTTTCCCTCCCCTCCCCTCCCTTCCTCCCTCCCTCCCTCCCTCCCTCTCTTTTCTTTTCTTTTCTTTTCTTTTCTTTTCTTTTCTTTTCTTTTCTTTTCTTTTCTTTTCTTTTCTTTTCTTCCTTCCTTCCTTCCTTCCTTCCTTCCTTCCTTCCTTCCTTTCTTTCTTTCTTTCTTTCTTTTTCTTTTTTATTTTTTTCTGTTATTTTCCTTTCCTCTCCTCTCCCCTCCTCTCCTCTCCTCTCTTTCCAATTTCTTTCTTTCTTTCTTTCTTTCTTTCTTTCTTTCTTTCTTTCTTTCTTTCTTTCTTTCTTTCTTCTCTTTCTTTCTTTTCCTCTTTCCTTCTCTCTTTCTCTCTTTATACTATTTTGGTGTTGGAATGATAATTTATAATTAAAGCCTAGACACTGTGTATATAGATAAGTTGTAGAGATGCTGCATGATGCTATATATCTTCATGGTGATTTAATTTAATGTTTGCTAGCCAGTTAGAGAAGGGGTAAATCACAAACTTCTATCTGGGATCTACATGTATAGAGTCTGGACTTTTATTTATTTATTTATTATTTATTTATTTATTTATTTATTTATTTATTATTTATTTATTATTATTACTTTTTTTACTTTTGTGTTTTAATGCATAGTCTATTTATGATTTGTCCCTACTCTTAATGTCAAGTCTTTCAGAGTCCCAACGCTGAGCCTAGGTGTTTATATAAGGTCTCTATTTTTTTTTTTTAAGATTTTTATTTACTTGTTTGACAGAGAAGAGAGAGATCACAAGTAGGCAGAGAGGTAGGCAGAGGCAGAGGGAGAAGCAGGCTCCCTGCTGAGCAGAGAGCCCAATGCGGGGCTCCATCCCAGGACCCTGAGATCATGACCTGAGCTGAAGGCAGAGGCTTTAACCCACTGAGCCAACCAGGCACCCCATAAGGTCTCTATTTCTTATTTAGACAAATATTTCTTTGTGTATATGTTAGTATAAGGCTCTCAAAAGGTCTATTTGGCTTCTTAGCTTCTTAGCAGCTGCTTTATTTTTGATATTTAGGCTATTGTCTTGCTTTGTTAAAAGTCTGTGTCAAAAACTTTCAGGGGAACATGAAATAGTGTATTGACCTAACTTCTGTGTTTTTCTCTAATGTCATGAAATACATTTTGTTTTTGTGTGTACCTGTGTATGTGTTATACAGTTGTCCTATTTGTTTTCGGTAGAAGGATGGGTTTCATAAAGATTTCTAAATCATAGCTATGAGTGGAGGACCATTGTACTGTTTTAGAATTTTTCTTCTACTATTTTTTTTTAATCTATTAAGTCTATGGTCTTTAAAAGTCACTTAAGGGGCACCTGGGTGGCTCAGTCATTAAGCGTCTGCCCTCGGCTCAGGTCATGATCCCAGGGTCCTGGAATCGAGCCCCACACTGGGCTCTTTGCACAGCGGGGAGCCTGCTTCTCCCACTACCATTCCCTCTCTAGCTGTCTCTGTCAAATAAATAAAATCTTAAAAAAAAAAAAGTCACTTAACTGGGGCACCTTGGTGGCTCAGTGTATTAAAGCTTCTGCCTTCAGCTCAGGTCATGATCTCAGGGTTCTGGGATGGAGCCTCATCATTGGGCTCTCTGTTCAGCGGGTAGCCAGCTTCCCCCTCTCTTTGCCTGCCTCTCTTCCTACTTGTGATTTCTCTCTCTCTGTCAATTAATAAGAAAGAAAGAAAGAAGAAAGAAAGAAAGAAAGAAAGAAAGAAAGAAAGAGAAAGAAAGAAAGAAAGAAAATCTTAAAAAAATAAATAAAAGTCACTTAACTGAAGATATTTTTATTTTCTTATCTTTAAAGTAGAGATGACCTATTTTACAGAGCTGGTGTAAATATAATGTAAAAGTTTTTTTGGAAATACCAAGTAAGGTAAAATTTTCTGAAAACATGAGCACACATTATGTATAATGTTATTTGTTTATAATAATAATAATAAACTAACATAAAACCAATTAGCTACAATCTGTTACATATGAACTACACTATATGTCAAGTATTAAGACTTTTATTTGCAATCCTCACAAGAAATACATAATGCAGTTATTTTATTTTCTTTGCAAGCTATGGGGAGGATAAACCTCCCCACCATAATGGTTGTGATATAGTTGTCATTCAAAATTGCTGTCAATGTTTAACATTTGATTTTATATAAACATTTTCATAAGCATTTGAATTCACATATAACAGCAGGTATTTTTTTTTTATCTAGAATTCCATAGAACTTGTTGAAATAAGTTAATATTACTGATAAACTAATACTTTGTTTTTAATTTGTGTAACATGACTTTTGAACAAGAAGTGGGTCTACTTGTAGTACCTCAATAAAACATGGTATTTTGTCCTCTGAATTCATTCCCTCTGGCTAAAATTATCTCGTCCTTTCACCTTTCTGAATAATTCATATAATTCCCTTCTGAATAATTTTAACTATAACCTGACCCACAATGCTCTCTCTAAAGCAACAGCATGAACTAGAAAACCTATCACTCTTAATTAATTATACAAACTTATGTCAAGTATTAAAGTTGAATTGATTTCTTAAATGTCTCTATTCTGGTCCACTCTCCACTAGAAACTACTTCTCAAAATGAAAGATTGTGCATTTTAGATTTCTGAATTCCCAAGGTTTAGCTCAATGCTTAGTATGTGTCAAGTGCTCTAGAAATATCTGTTTTAGAAATAAATTTTAAGAAGAATGAATGAATCAATGAATGCTACAGTCTTATCATCTGTGACATAGCTTTGAAAGAAGATAATCTAATAATGTATATGAAGAAAATTGAATTACAACCAATAGTTTCCGATGCTGGCTGCACTTTAGATCTTTTGGAGAGCATTTAAAATATAAACTCTCTAGAGGGACACCTGGGTGGCTCAGTGGGTTAAAGCCTCTGCCTTCCACTCAGGTCATGATTTCAGGGTCCTGGGATCAAGTTCCACATCAGGCTTTCTGCCCAGCAGGGAGCCTGTGTCCTCCCCCTTGCCCCCCCACCTGCCTTTGCCTACTTGTGATCTCTCTCTCTCTCTCTCTCAATCTCTCTCTGTCAAATAAATAAATAAAATCTTAAAAAATAAATAAATAAACTCTCTAGAGCTCTTCCCCAGGGATTCCAATTTACTTAGCTTGGGAAGCATGAGTTCTGGAATTCCAATTTTTTTTAATTCCAATTTTTGAAAAACTTTCTGAGATTACAAGTGTTATTATGTTTCAGAAGCTTTCTATTAAATCCTTTCCCCACAGTAAGGGATCCTAGACATTTATAGATAATTAACATATGCCTTGATTTTTTTTTCCTTTTTTTAAAGTTTTTATTTAAATTCCAGTTAGTTAACATACAGTGTAATATTAGTTTCAGCTGTAGAATTTTTTGATTCATCACTTACATATAACACCCTATGCTGATTACAAGTGCACTCCTTAATTTCCATCACCTATTTCACCCATCCCCCTACCCACTTCCCCTCTGGTAACTATTAGTGTGTTATCTATAGTTAAGAGTCAGCTTTCTGCTTTGCCTCAAAAAGATAAAAATTGAACTACCCTACCATGCAGCAATTGCACTAGTAGGTATTTACCCAAAGTATATAAACATTCTGATTCAAAAGTACACATGTACCCTGATGTTTATAGCAGCATTATTTTTTTTCCCAAATATGTTTATTTTATTTTTTCAGTGTTACGAGATTAATTGTTCATACACCATACCCAGTGCTCCATGCAATGCGTGCCCTCCTCAATACCCAAAACAAGGCTCACCCAACCCCCCACCACCTCCCCTCCAAAACCCTCGGTTTGTTGCTCAGAGTCCACAGTCTCTCATGGTTCATCTCCCCCTCTGATTTCCCCCCATTCCCCATTCCCTTCCTTCTCACAATGTACTCCATGTTTTTCTTTACGCTCAGCACATAAGTGAGAACATAAGGTAATTGGCTCTCTCCCTTGACTTATTTCACTCCTCATAATCTCTTCCAGTCCCGTCCATGTTGATACAAAAGTTGGATGTTCATCCTTTCTAAGGGAGGCATAATATTTCATTGTATATATGGACCATATCTTCTTTGTCCATTCATCTGTTGAAGGGCATCTTGGCTCTTTCCACAGTTTGGCAATTGTGGCCATTGCTGCTATGAACATTGGGGTCCATGTGGCCCTTCTTGGTAATGCATCTGCTTCTTTGGGGTAAATACCCAGTAGTGCGATGGCAGGGTCATAGGGTAACTCTATTTTTAATTTCTTGAGGAATCTCCACACTGTTTGCCAAAGTGGCTGCACCAGTTTGCAATCCCACCAACAGTGTAAGAGGGTGCCCCTTTCTCCACACCCTGTCCAACATTTGTGG
>CM053605.1:93352832-93375442 GCA_028646535.1 Procyon lotor | reverse complement strand
GAATACCTTCTCCCATTCTGTGGGTTGCCTGTTTGTTTTGTTGACTGTTTCCTTTGCTGTGCAGAAGGTTTTTATCTTGATGAAGTCCCAAAAGTTCGATTTTGCTTTTGTTTCCTTTGTCTTTGGAGACATGTCCTGAAAGAAGTTGCTGTGGCTGATGTCGAAGAGGTTACTGCCTATGTTCTCCTCTAGGATTTTGATAGATTCCTGCCTCACGTTGAGGTCTTTGATCCACTTCGAGTTTATCTTTTTGTATGGTGTAAGAGAATGGTCAAATTTCATTCTTCTACATAGAGCTGTCCAATTTTCCCAGCACCATTTATTGAAGAGACTGTCTTTTTTCCACTGGATATTTTTTCCTGTTTTGTCAAAGATTATTTGACCTTAGAGCTGCGGGTCCATATCTGGGCTCTTTATTCTGTTCCATTGGTCTATGTGTCTGTTTTTGTGCCAGTACCATGCTCTCTTGATGATCACCGCTTTGTAGTAAAGCTTGAAGTCAGGCAATGTGATGCCCCCAGCTTGTTTTTTCTTTTTCAGCATTTGCTTAGCAATTCGGGGTCTTTTCTGGTTCCATAAAAATTTTAGGATTGTTTGTTCTAGCCCTTTGAAAAAAGCTGGTGGAATTTTGATTGGCATGGCATTGAAAGTATAGATTGCTCTTGGCACTATAGACTTTTTAACAATGTTTATTCTTCTGATCCAGGATATAGCAGCATTATTAACAATAGCTAAATTATAGAAAAAAGCACAAGTGTCCCTTGACCGATGAATGAATAAGGAAAATATGGTATATATATTTATGATGGAATATTACTAAGCCATAAAAAGGAAGGAAAGCTTGCCTTTTGCAACAACATGCATGGAACTAGAGAGCATTATGCCAAATAAAATAAATCCGTCAGAGAATGACAAATACCATATGATTCCACTCATATGTGGAATTTAAGATAAAAGCAAATGATCATATGGGGGAGGCAGACCATATGTCTCAATTTTTAAATTTTCATAAGAAATTACAAATATAAAAAGCAGAAGTAAATATGGAATTAGTTGAAAAATATGGATATTGGTTTCTACATGTGAATGACATTTATTTCATTTTCTGAAGCAAATTTTCAGACACCTGAAATATAAAATAACTTTCTCTGACTTGTAAGAGTCCTGGACCAGATCCTTCCCTAGCACCTTCAGAGGGTATATGGCGCTGTCCACATTTTGATCTTGGACTTCCAGCTTCCAGAACTGGAAGGTATTTAAATCTAAATGCTTACATGCATACAAACATAAAATTTCATTCAATTATTGTAGGAATCCAAAGTTTATTAAGTAAATATTGTCTTGGTAGATCTACAATATTCTCCATGAATACTGGGATGAATGTGAGCCTTATCATTACAGTTTGAAACTTGGATTAATTACTATAAACTTTATTAATGGGGGAAGCCTCGTCTCATGTCTCACCCAAGTTTCTCTGTGTGCAAAATCAGGGGTACTATAGAGGATGTATTTTCCAACTTCCTTGGAAAAGTCACACCTATAGACCTATGTGACCAGTTGCTCTACATTGAGTTTTCTAAAACATTTTTTTAAAGATTTATTTATTTATTTATTTATTTATTTATTTATTTGACAGAGAGAGAGATATCAAGTAGACAGAGAGGCAGGCAGAGAAAGAGGGAAGCAGGCCTCCTGCTAAGCAGAGAGACCGATGTGGGGCTTGATCCCAGGACCCTGAGATCATGACCTGCGCTGAAGGCAGAGGCTTTAACCCACTGAGCCATCCAGGCACCCCTCTACATTGAGTTTTCTAAGAAGAAGATCTAGAGATGGAATTTGCGAGATATTTATTAGGGCATATCCTTGAGAAGGGAAAGAAATCAATATTTGGTAGAGGTCAATCTTGAGGTAGTATGCCTGATGACATCCCCAGCTAACTCCATGGGAAACTGTAGAGTAAAATGACTGTCTGTTATCCTCATGTTGCATTGAAAAGCTCTGGTCTTTACACTGTGGGTTACTCCACACACACACACACACACACACACACTCCCACGTGAAATTCATGTATCTCACCTTGGTCCTAGCATATAAAGAAAATCAGCAGATATTTAATAAATGAGTACACTGGTACTTAAATTCTTAAATTCTCATCTTAAATAATGTTGCTTTAGGAAAATTCTTTCTACTACATCATTTCTCTATCTCAGAGGTGACATCTGTCTCATAGCACTTTCTTTTATTACTACACTTAAATAACAACTAACATTTATGTAGGATATGTTATGTGTCCTAATTTTTTAAAGCTTTTTATATATCAACTCATTTGTTCTTAATAATAATCATAAATATAATAAAATATTGTTTTACTTTTATTTTTACATGAAGACATTAAAGAACTGGCTAAAATCACACAACCGAATTATGATGAGTTTGAATTCAAGTAGTGTAGCAACTGCAGCATCTGTGCCTTTGACCACTGTGATTTCCTGCCACCTCACAGCTGGTGTAAACACTGGGGAATAGTCTAATCTCTCAAGCAAGATAGTAAGTTCCTGAAGGAAAGGAAGCATACTGTTTTTTTTTTTTCTTTTTGTACTCACATAATATAGTAGATCTTTAGGATTCCTTTAAAAGTGCTACAAATTTTAGGATTAAGGGGTGGAAAGAAGGAAAAAAGGGGAAAAAAAGAGGGAAAGGAAGAAAGTATTAAAATGTAATATATAAGGAGAAAGAGAAAGTTCTAGAAGGGAAATATTTTCTCAAAATCTACAAGGTTAAACATGTAATCAAGATGAGGGTAATTTTATTGAAACTGAAAGATCAATAGGTCCATTTAAATAGTTAGACACCAGAGTGTTTAATTTGAATATCTAAATGGATTTTCTTAGTGATAATGTCAGATGTCTATTGCCCCTCCAGCTTCCATTGTTAATTTCTCCTCTCCCCATATGTTTCCAGACCAGAGTACAGCTTTGCTGAGATAATGTTTCTCACTTAGCCTTGGGGTGGGCATTCTATCCTGTCTGATTGGCATCCTGAGAGCCATAAGCACCTTGGGAAGAAGCCATATCACTGAATTCACCAGGGCATATGAACAGATACGCTAAATTCTAGATATGACAATTAACACAGTCACTCATTTAGATAAATAATTTATTTAAAATTCCTTTGAGTCCTTTAGTCCTAAGGTATGATTATCAAATCCATGCTTATTTTATTACCTATGAAGTTATGAGTTCTTAGCCAAATAGCTCTTGGCATTTTGCAAAGGGAAATGATGAGGTTTTAAAAAATGCACTGGGAATAGCTCACTTTTACTGGAATGACTCTTTCCCCCCAAGGGGAATGTTTCCCTTTGAGCAATGGGAACTATGATGTTTATCTTCCTTTTGGTATTAGTGATCTATCCTTATAAGAATTGTAAGAAAATAGGCTCAGCTGAAAACAAATTGGAAGACTGATTATGACAGGCAAAGGTCAAAGTAGGAAAACAACAATCAAAAGAGGTATGCCTTGTATGCATTTAATCAACAAATACTGAGCACTTTTGTGTTCCAAGTACTATCCTAGAAGCTAGAAGTACAACTGTGAAGGGAGAATTGTTGAGTTACTAATTTTCATGGCTATGGCTATGCTTGAGAGGGCTGGATAAAATGTAGGGAAGGATCTGTTTATCAGAGTTCATTCACAGTTTATGACTCTTGGTTGAAAAAACTTTCAAAGCATTTCTTCTAGAAGCTGTGTGGAAATTAGTTAAATCACTTGATTTCAAATGTGTTCATGCAGCAGATTCACCTAGAGGTCTTGTGAAATCACCAATTGCTAGGTCCAGGCTAACAATTCTGCTTCAGAAACTTGCAGTGGGGCTGGAAAAGTTGTACCTCCAACAAATTCACAGGTGATGCTGCTGCTGCTGCTGGTCTGAGATCTACTCTTTGAGAGTCACTGAATGAGATGGTAGAACTTGAGGTAAGAATTCTGGTTAGAAGACCATTACATTTTAAGGCACAGTGTAGAGTATCATTTCAGAAGAGCTAAGACTTGATTAAGATAGCTAGATTTAAACTTGGCTTCATTTCTTACTATGGCTTTGCTTTTACACAAGTCCCTTAAACTAAAAGACCACTTTAAAACAAGTGGACACAGGACATATTAGTTAAGAAGGAAAATAACATCCTCAAGGTCTAGTGGGAGCATGATACACTTGTTAAGAATTCTGGAAACCAAAATTGTAGCACAGGGTCTCAGATCAGGACTAAAGGAGGCCTTCTACATGTTCTTTGTAAGTTACTTTCAGGTCTTCAATTTTTTTTCTTATCTGCTCTGCACCAGCATGAGCCCAATCTCTCACCTTGCTTACATGGTTGATACAATTGCTGACTAATTGAGTACTATATCCATCTTGCTGTATTCCAACCCATTTTTTCATGACACAGTCAGAGTGACCTATCTCAAAACACAATTGATCAGTATCAAACCTTTTGGAAAGATTTAATTAGCTCCCATGACACTTGGCTTGTGGCTTCACATTCTTAACATAACTTGAGAAGCCATGAATTGTTTCAGTCCTGCCTGGTCATCCAGGCTCATCCATTCCACACACTGTCCCTACACTCCTTAGCTTCAACGTGTTCTTTCTGCCACAGGAGAATTATAGTTGTTGCTTATTCTTTCCAGAAATTTTCCTCCTTTCTCTCCACTCCCTGGCCATCTTTAATTAGTGTACTCCTCCTACCTATTCTTTATACCTTAGCATGACTATCAGTTTAAAAACAAAACAAAACAAAACAAAAACTCTGTGTCCACCACTCCTTTGCCCAGTCCAGGTCTGGAGTTCCAATATCTTTAATTCATTTGATCACAACTCCATGTATCTTCCCTTCATTGTTTTTATGCCAGTTGCAATTGCATTTATTTCTGTTATTATTGGTTGCTTTTTATCTGTCCAACTGTACTCTAAGTTTTGTGTGAGAGAAACAGTCAACATTGTTTATTACCCGGCACTTAGCGGAGTACCTGGCACATAGTAGTTGCTCAACATGTAGCCGCTGGATGAGTGAATGAATGACTTGACCCAAAGCAATAACCAAAGTGCATGCATTTGTGTATAGAAAGAAAAATGCACATCCATAAGGAATGAAAGAGAGGACGACACATCAATGCATTTCTTTCAAGCACTTGATGAATGAGTTTTGGCTTGGGAATTCATTTCAATCAATATTCTCCTCTGATGATTTCCCAAAAGAGACATAATCATTATTTTATTTGAGGCCATTCTCCATCATGTGATATTATACTGTGTGATTGTAGGAATTTTAACATTCTTGGTCTTTCCACAAAATCCTGGCAGTGTCTTTCCTCTAGCCATTTCTAAATGGTCCCAAGCATGTCCATGTGCTTGTGAAGAGCAATGCAGCTGCCTCTTGAGAACTACCATCTAAATCACATTAGCATCTACTTTTACATTGCAGAGGAGCAAGAAAAGAGTGAACACAATATAATGTCTAGGTTTGGCTTAAAGATTACTTGATAGAGCATATATTAAGTACTATTAGTCCAGCTCATAGTAAACTCTCAAAAAACAGTGGATATACATAACAGAAAGTGATATTGAAGGCCTGAACTAAGAAAGTGAGGTGAATTTGGAGAAAATGAGAAAGATTCAAGAACTATTTAGGAGGTAAACTGAATTTGATTTGGTAACATTGGGGTTAGAAAAAGAAAAATTGTTTTGTAACTTATGCTTGGGCAATGGCTACCATTAACTGAAATTTATAAGATATGAAAAAGGATAAGCTCTCAAAGGGGAAGGTAATGAATTTTGTATTGGACACTTAGATTTGAGATGTCTCTGGGAAGAATTGCAAGAGATATTCAGTAGCAGTTGAGCATTAAGAAATGGTTGGAGAGTTGGGCATTAGGTAATGGTTGTTTTGGAATTCATGTTTTAGGAGGTGAAAATTGAAACTAGACAATATAGAGTGGAAGCCTGCGGTGTGTGGGGAGGACAACCCATAAAGGTTAAGCCAAGGATGAAGAAAGGGAAAGAGGACTTTTAGAGACAACTGAGAAAGAGCAAGAAGACTTTAAGTCATATGTGTGTTTCTTAGGATCCAAGGGAAGAGTATGTTTTAATAGTAAGGGAGCCATCATCAGAGTTCAAGTTCATGGAGAGGTTTATCATGCATTCTAAGATATATGGCTCAAAGCAATAATTTATTAATCATTTAAGACCTGTATTGGTGTTTGTCTATAGAATGGACTTTTTTTTTCCCTGTCCAGGAGCCTTTTTCCCTTTCAGTACAAATGAAATACTTTGGGAAATTGTGGCTTTTCTATTTTACATGATTCTGATGGATCTACTGACATTAAGATCTCACTCCTTTCCCACTGGTGAGCATAGGGTCTTCACTTGGTTTTTGCCACAGAGTTTATTGCAGGAACAAACACATAAATTCTACAGTGGTCTCCAATTAAAATGAAGTATCTTGGATTTGAGGCAGCCTAGCCAGACTTGTCCATCCTCCATTCCCCAACCACCACCCTGAGAAATGACACCAGCAAGAAGGGGAGAAGCAAAGAGACACAGTGTTTGGACAAGTGGTGATGAGAGAACAATGGCACTCCACAGAGACTGTGAGAACAACTGTACCTTCAACCTTTAGGTTACATGAGTCAATCAGTTCCTCTTTTCACTGATGGTAGTTTTACTAGGGTTTTTGTCACTTGCAAGGGACTCACAATGTACTTTGCTTCCTCAGGAAAGCCTTCTATGACCCCAAACCAGATCTAGACGCTTAGTTATTTTTCTTGTCTCCTGTGGACTGCCCCCTTTCTACTTCATTCACACTGAGGGTCTTTGAGCTTCTCGTCTATGGCCTTATTTCTCCACCCCAACCTCATCATATTTACCTCTACAGTTACACCTCTTGAGGAAGCCCTCTGTGCCAACTCACTCCAACTCATTCCACTTATTCATTCCCATTCAGTCTTTCTGCACCTGAATACCACCACTGGTGCCTGCTGTTTCCTCATGCCTGCCCCCTGCACCTACACACATGAGGCTTCTCATGTTCAGTTCAAGGCTCCTTCTCTATGAACAATGACATTCTTAGTTCAGCCTAATACCTTTTACTGTAATTAAGGCAGATAAGTTTCTCTCAATTTTATATGAAGTTAACAAAGCTGTGGAAATTAACTTACTAAATATTAGACGATGTAAAACAGAACACGAACTTTTCTTACAGACTAGTGTTCTTTTTTCTTTTTTCCCCTCATTTTTACTCAATATGCCATCTTTCTTTTCCTGTTCCCTTAATTATATTTACATGGAACTATAATTAGCTTATTATAGTAGTGGCCCAGTAGATAATATAAAAAGTATATCTTCAATTCCTGCTTTTAAGAATCTTCTGCTGTTGCATTATTAACAACAGCCAAACTATGGAAAGAGCCAAGTGCCCATAGACTGATGAATGGCTAAAGAAGATGTCATAAAGAAGAAGATGTTTGTGGAGAGGCAAGATGGCAGAGGAGTAGAGGACCCCATTTCAACCAGTCTCCTGAATTTATCTGGATATCTCCCAAACCATTCTGAACACCCATGAAAACAGCCTGAGATGTAAGAATATATATCTGGATCTCTACAAGCAGAAAAGCACTGCCTGCATTAGGTAGGAAGGGAAGAGCTATGAATCTACACGGAGATATCAGAAGAACACACACACGCATACAAACACAGGAATATTACTCAGCTATCAAAAAAGAATGAAATATTCCATTTGCACTGACATGGATGGAGGTAGAGTGCATTATAGTAAGCAAAATAAGTCAGTTAGAGAAAGACAAATACCATATTATTTCACTCATTTGTGGAATTTAAGAAATGAAACATGAACACATGGGAAGGATGAAAAAGAGAGGAAAAAGCAAACCATAAGAGATTCAATGATAGAGTATAAACTGAGGGTTGATGGAAAGAGATAGGTAGGGGATGGGATAAATGAGCGATGGGTATTAAGGAGGGCACTTGTTATGATGAGCACTATATGACACTATATGTTAACTAACTAGAATTTAAATGAAAATTTGAAAAGAAAAAATAAGAATCTGCTTTCATTGATGGAACAAAGCTAACATGACACATGATAACGAACAATATTACACGATTTTCTTTGTGGCATGTATATATATGCCATATATATATATCCTCATTTATTAGCCAAATATATTCTCATTATCCAGATATATCTATATCTACATCTACATCTATCTATATCTAATCTATATCTATATATCTATATCTATCTATATATCTATAGATATGTAGAATATATATCTCCTCATTTATTAGCCAGATATCTAAAAAACGAGGATTGTATTAGTCATGGAAGGCTTCCTGGAGGAATATGTGTCTGAGTAAGGCCTTTAAGAAGTTTCAAGAAGGAAAGGAGATATTTTAGTATTTTAGTATTAATAGGAACAATATCTTGCTGAGAGGTCCAACAGGACCAAAGTCGGAAATCTCTTCATCAAGTTAAGGTAATTCCCCTCTATTCCTAACTTGTTAAGAGTTTTTAACATAAATGGGAGTTGGATTTTGTGAAATACTTTTTCTGTGTCAGTTGATGAGATGATAAGACTTTTCTTCTTTAGATTGTTGATATAGTGGATTACGTTGATTTACTCTGCCTTATATATCTGGGAAAAAAATCCCACTTAGACCTAAAGTATAATTCCTTTTATACATTGATGGAGTCACTTGCTAATATTTTGTTGAAGATTTTGAGGTCTAGGTTCATTAGAGATATCGATCTGTAGTTTCCCTTTTTAGGGAAGTTTTACCTTTTTAGGCTTTTGGTATCAGGAAATGAATTGGGAAGCACTTTGCCTTAATATTTTTCTGGAAGATATTTTGTGAAAATTTCCTTGAAATGTTTGGTAGAATTTTCAAGTTAAACTATATATTTTTGGAGATTTCTTGTTCTGGAGATTTATGAATTGTTTCCTTAATGGTTACAAAACTATTCAGATTATTTATATCATCTTGGTTTTTTGAGGAATTCATTAATTTCTCCCAAGTTGTCAAATTTTTTAGTGTAAAGTTGTGTGTAGTGTTCCCTCATTGTCTTTATTGCTCCAGGATCTGTGGTGCTATCCAGTTTCACACCCAATATTGCTCACTCAAGGGGTATTTGGGTGGCTCCGTCCATTAAGCATCTGCCTTGGGCTCATGTCATAATCTCAGGGTCCTGGGGTCAAGCCCCACATGGGACTCCCTGCTCAGTGGGCAGTCTGTTTCTCTCTCTGCCCCTCTCCTTGCTCATGCTCTCTCTCTCTCAAATAAATAAGATCTTTAAAAAATATATTGCTTGACTTATTTCACTCCGCATAATCTCGGTATAGCCAATTCCTTATGGTCTCACTTACGTGCTGAGCATAAAGAAAAACATGGAGGGCATTGTAAGAAGGAAGGGAAAGGGGAATGGGGGGAAATCAGAGGGGGAGATGAACCATGAAAGACTGTGGACTCAGCAACGAACTGAGGGTTTTGGAGGGGAGTGGGTGGGGGGTTGGGCGAGCCTGGTGGTAGGTATTGAGGAGGGCACGTATTTCATGGAGCACTGGGTGTGGTGCATAAACAATAAATCTTGTAACACTGAAAAAATAAAATAAACATATTTGGGGGAAAAATAAAAAAATATATTGCTCATTTAAACCTCTTGTTTTCATCAGTCTCGCTAGTGTTTTATCAATTCTATTATTTTAAAAATAAATCATCTTGTTTCACTGACTTTATTGTTTACCAAGTTTTGATTTCATTCATTTCTGCTCTAATTTTCTTTTTTTTTTTTTTTTAAATATTTTATTTATTTAGAGAGCATGTGCAGGGGGAAAGGGGTAGGGAGAGGGAGAAGCAGAAGCAGACTTCCCACTGAAAGGGGAACCCAAAGGGGGCTCAATCCTGGACCCTAAGATCATGACGTCAGCTGAAGGCAGAAGCTTAACTGATTGAGCAACCCAGGCCACCCCCCTAGTTTTCTTTAAGATAAAAACTTACATTGTTTATTTGAGGCTACATTGATTGACTTTTTCATAATTGACCAAGCTTACATTCCTGTGATAAAGCTCACTTGCTTATTTTGTCCTTACTGTCTATTGCTAGGTTCCATTTGCTAATCATTTGTTAAGGATAATTAAGTATATGTTATAAGCGTTTTGATCTCTACTTTTCCTTTCTTGTGCGTTAACATTGGTATCAGTATGTTGCCGGCTTCACAAGATAAATTGGGTTGTCTTTCCTCTTATTATATTTTTCTGGAAGTTTATATTTTTTATACTTTTATGTAATTTTTCCTTAAATATTAGGAAGATATCACTAGTGAACTTATGTATTATGAATTTCTCTTTGTGGAAAGGGTGTTGAATAAGATATTCAATGTCTTGAATAGATACAGGACTGTTCATTATGTGTAATGCCTCTGGACTGAATTTTGATGGTTTGTGCTGTCAAGGAATTTGTCCATTTCATCTATGTTATCAAATTTATTGGCATTGCATCACTCTCATCATTTCTTTATTATTCTTGTACAAACTGTAGGATGTACTCAACTTATATTTTGGAAATTTGTGTCATTTCTGTTTGTTTTTTAATCTACCTATTAGTTTTAGTTATCTTTTCAAGAACTAGCTTTTTGTCTAATTTACTTCCTCTACTGCTTTTTCTGTTTCCTATGTCACTTTCTTTTCTGATTTTTATTATTTCCCTTCCTTTGCTTGCTTGATGTTTAATTTACTCTCCTTTTCCCACTTCCCTGAGGCTGAAGACTCAATAATTGATTTGAGACATTTCTTCTTTTTAATATAAGCATTTTATATCCTACATTTCCTTCTATGCATGCACTGTTTAGTTGTACCCTAGGAATTTTGATATGTTGTGTTTTTATTTTAATTTAATATAAAATACTATGTAATGCCCAATGTGATTTCCTTTTTGATCACTGGGTTATTTAGAAGTATATTGTTTAGTTTATAAAAATTGGGGAGTTTCCTGAATACTATTTTGGTAACTGATTTCTAGTTTAATTTTATTTTTGTCCAAGAATGTACTTTGTATGATATCAATTGTTTTAAAGTTTGTTTTTTTTTTTATGACTAAGGATATCATCTGTCATGGTAAACGTTCCTCATGCACTTGGAAAGAATATGTATTTTTCTGTTGTTGGGTGAAGTGTTCTATAAATGTCAATTAAGTCATTTTGATGGATAGTGTTGTTCAGGTATTAAATATCCTTACTGATGTCAGTATACTTGTTTTATCATTTACTTAGAGGGAATTATTTATGTCTATAACTATAATGAGGAATTCTTCTAGCTCTTCTTTTAGTTTGATCTATTTCTGCTTCAAGTATTTTGAACCTCTGCTTAAGAGGTATATAAATTTACACTGGATATGTCTTCTTAAGGAATCTGTCCCCTTTATCATTAAGTAAAATCTCCATTATTATCCCTTGCCCTGAATTCTACTTTGTTTGCTAGTAATATAGTGACTCCAGATTTATTTTTGTTCTAATTTGCTTTTTGTATTTCTATCTTTTTATTTATTTTTTTTAAAGATTTTATTTATTTGACAGCGAGAAACACAGCGAGAGAGGGTACACAAGCAGAGGGAATGGTAGAGGGAGAAGCAGGCTTCCTGCCGAGCAAGGAGCCCGATGGGGGGCTCCATCCCAGGATCCTGGGATCATGACCTGAGCCGAAGGCAGACGCTTAACGACTGAGCCACCCAGACGCCCCTATCTTTTTATTTTAATGTATCTTTTACTTTATATCTAATATATTGGGTTACATTTGCTGATTTTTGAATGTTAAGGCCACCTTGCACACCTAGAATAACCACCTTTTGGTCATGGACTGTAGTTCTTTATACACACTGATAGATTCACTTGCTAATTTTTTTTGAAGACTTTTGTGTCTATGTTCATGAGAGATGATGTTTGTAGTTTCCTTTTTTGTACTATATTTTTTGTCTATTGATATCAGGACAATACTATCTTCATAAAATAAGTTGGGAAATGTTCTGTCCTCTTACATTTTTTGGAAGAGGTCGCATAAAATTAGTGTGACTTTAACTAGTTCTACCTACCTGGCCTGGGGTCACCTAGAAGGGAAAACAGTCAAGCATGGGGAGAAAGAGAGAGACTTTCTGGAAGACTGCTTGCCTTGTCTGGGTCCCTCTTATTTATTCCATGTGCTTACATTTGTATATCTTAGAAGGGGATGGGCATCTCAGGATTGGTGGTTAGTAGAGGCACTTCCTTTGGCCACTTATCATTAATAATTCTCCTAACTGATCCTGCTTGCATGAGGTATAAGGCTATTCTCATGTTTGGGCTTCCCTTTGGATCCTGAGAGGAATGAACATACTTGGGTTGCCTTCTGCTGCTAGGCTGAGGGTCAGGAAACACAGGATGATGTGTTCCACTGGGTGAGGGAGGCTGAGGCACCCTGCTACTCTGCTGTTCCTCTAGTCCTGGAGTCTCAAAACAGTTTGCCCTCTTCTTTCACATCTCCCTTTTCTTTTTTCATTGTTTCTTGTGTTATTTCTATGGATTGCAGTTGTGTTTAGTGGGCAGAAACAGAGAGAAATGAATCTACATCATCTTATCCTGCTGCACGTTTATGTACATTTTTCTTTACTCATGTGTCTTCCCCTTCTTACTGTAAACTCCTTAGCAAAGGTGTGGGGATTTTACTTATCTCTATGTCTCCAGGACCTTAGGTTGTTCCTGACATATATGTAGTATGCACTCAATAAATGTCAAATTAATACATCGACAGTTTTATGTTTCAGTGGATAAGAGGGAAGAGAATATTTTGCTCAGTAGGTCATGCTAGTGGGCCATTCTTTTCGACATATAAAAGCCTATTTGGAATTTAAGAAAGCAAACCACTGATAGCATATCTTTCCATGATTGGTTTCAAGTAGTCTATAATCATGACATTCCAGCCCTCACCAAAGCTAACCATTACAAGTCAAAAATGCTGACATAACTCACCAGACAGTGTACCCATGTCTTAGTCTCAGGGTCTGGGCATACTCAGACACTATGGGTGGTTGCATCTCTATTATCTATCAATTATCTCTCTACCCACTCAATCAAGCAACTACCAGAGATGCAAAAATTTAAGTCCATAGGAAGGTAGAAAAAAGAAGTACATTCCAGATAGAAGAAATGTAGTGTTGTACATTTAACCACACAGTAACATCAGCATCAACAAAAATGCATAATGCAACCAAATTCTGGAAGTGATGGCATGTGCTTAACAGAAATTATGTAAAGATGGATTTTCTGAACATTAGAATGCCATTCCTCAGTTCCATGGAGTTTATTTCATGTCTTTTTCTTTGTATATCCCTAAATTACTCAGAATAGAAAGGTAAGTGCTAGTGTTCATTAAACATAATGTGGACCAGTGCTCCAGTGATTGGAAGAGTGAAAACACCAACTGGAGCTATTTCAATGTTCTGGGATTGAGTTTATCATACAATTCTAGTCACAACTGTAGCTAAAAGGAAATCACATTTAAAATATTTTAAAATTCCACAGTTTGGTGGACTCTGAGCAACAAACTGAGGGTTTTGGAGGGGTGTGGGTGGGGGTTGGGCAAGCCTGGTGGTGGGTATTGAGGAGGGCACGTATTGCATGGAGCACTGGGAGTGGTGCATGAACAATTAATCTTGTAACACTGAAAAAATAAAATAAAAGTATTTGGGGGAAAAATAAAAAAAATAAAATATTTTAAAATTCCAATATAATTAGCATAAAATGTTATATTAGTTTCAGGGGTACAACATAGTGATGAAACACTTCAGTACATCACCTGATACTCAACACAACAAATGCAGTCCTTAATCCCCATCATGAATATCATCCGTCCCCTCCCCCACCACCCTTCTGATAACCATTCAGTTTGTTCTCTATAGTTAAGAGTCTGTTCTTTGTCACTTTTTTCTTTGTTCACTTGTTTCATTTCAATTCTTAAATTCCACATATGCGTGAAACCATATGGTGTGTCTTTTTCTGATTTACTCATTTTGCTTCAGATAGCAAGATTTCATTATTTTTTGTGAAAGTCACATTTTTGAGGCAGGGGGTGGTCAAGGACTGACATTTCTCAGATGTGATTTGCAGGCTACCACCTGCTTCACCCCATCTCTTAACTCCACTCCAAAACATGTGTCTTAACAGTCTGTGACTGGTTTGAAATGCCATTGATGAGACATTCATTTTGGGTTAAATTACTGTTCTCTTAAGTATAATTCTTCAAAATAACCCTGAAAGCAAATGACCGTAGATAAATCATCAATTACATGTTAATTTTTTATGAGCTGGGAATGCCTCTTAAACTGTACTGTGCCTTTTTGCTTCTTCAGTGTCCTTGACTCTCAGTACTTTCCTGGGCTCTGAGGGTAAGGCATAGAGGGATTGAGCATATCTTATAGGGGTGGAAGGTGGATAAGTTAGGAATGTGACACTGTGCCAAAGGAAGGCAGACCTGAGTAAGAGCCTCTAGAAAGCTGGGATTAGAGGTTCTATGAAGCCAGGGGTAGATGCAATTAGAGTAATGGGAGCCCACAGACAGAGGAACATAGATGCCACAGTGGAGTGAGAGGTAAAAGTGAGGGCAAGACCAAGGAAAGAGAAACAATTATTTTGGAGCTGACCCCAATATATTAGGTTCATGGATAGTTTACAGTGAAAATGAGTATTTGCTAATTTGGCACTTTAGCTATTCCCCACCACCTGTTACTGAAGACTAAAAGCTTCCTAACAAGTCATTGATTCAAATGTGGTTTAAGGATTTTCTTCCTATCTTCTGTTTATTTTACTTTTTAAAGATTTTATTTGTTTATTTGAGAGAGAGAGCAGAGTGAGAG
Organism: Procyon lotor; assembly: GCA_028646535.1. Taxonomy (NCBI): domain Eukaryota; kingdom Metazoa; phylum Chordata; class Mammalia; order Carnivora; family Procyonidae; genus Procyon; species Procyon lotor. Next base: position 93,360,498 of record CM053605.1, on the reverse strand, counting down.
AGATTACACAAGCAGATGTGGAGGGCAGGGCAGAGGGAGAGGGAGAAAAGGGCTCCTCTGCAGGGAGCCCAATGATATGGGACTCTCAGGACCCTAGAATCATGACCTGAGCTAAAGGCAAACATTCAACTAACTGAGCCACCCAAGGGCCCCAACTTTTCTGTTTAAAATGTCTTCTTCTCTGTCATTTCTGTATTTTATTCCTTCCTTAATGCAATATTTTGAGCAACTTCTATGTTTAGGCACTGATCTAAGAATGTAGAAAAAATAATAGACAAAATTCTGGCCCTTCTCATGCTAACAAAGCAAAGAGGGAAATAACTAAACACATAAGTAATTTGTAACATGCATGTTTTATATCAATAATTCCCCTTCGGCTCTAATTTTGGTTCTATGATTCATGTGAGTGAACTGCCAGCACTCTTGTTTAGGCAAGATTCTTGCTTTTCTCCTTCTATGTCAGGCAGCCCCCAGGAAAATGACACCCACCGTCCATCACAACTTATCCTTTTCCTCACTCAAATATCTAGTTCAGTACCTGCCCAAGATCTTGTTTATCTGGAAAAAGGAATTTGATATAGGGTCCTTTGCTACTGTGTGAATGTTGGATGGTCCCAGTGCCATGGGTGAGCTCTACATCTTCTTTTCCCAGCCCCCTGAGCCCCAAACATCTTGCTTACTTCTGGTTCTCTTCTCCATGTAAGAAGTTTGCTGGGCTACAGTATTATCTCTACCTATTTGTGATTGTCCAATATGCCACCATATTAATTTATGGTCTAGGCACTTTCTGAGTGATGAACATACAGCTCAAAGCAAAAGACACATATTCTTTGTTCTTGTACAGCTTATAGTCTACATGAGATCTTCTCAAACTGTGGCATGTGAAAGAATCCTCAAGAATGCATTGCAACCAGACGCCCAGAAGTATGCAGATTGGGCCTGGGAATGAGATGCTAAATAAGCTCCTAGGTGACAGTGATGCTCTGTTGGTCTGCTGACCACATTCTGAGGGACATAAAGATGAATGATGAAGTATATATTAGTTAGAACTCTGTATTACAAGAGATAAAGATACATTAATTAATTAGCATAAGCAAAAAAAAAGACAATTAGTGGTTCTAGGATTTGGAAAGATTAAGGATGAACTTCCTGAAGCAGAATTTCAGAGTTTACAATCAAGTACTTACATCTCTCCAGATGCTTCTTTTTGCCTCTCCCACTTCTGTTTCATTCTGTTTGACTGTTCTGCAGACACTTTTCCATTACCAGGTGAACATGGCCTCTGGTAACTCTGGATTTTCATCTTCTCATTTTAAAGGCTTCAATAGAGACATCTGTACATCAGCCCCAAGGAAAAACTCTAATCGATGCACTGAAGTCTATGCAATTTGAAGTCCTTGTTGTTCCCAGAGGCATGGACAATGCCAAGTATCAGATGGGAGGCGTCTAATATCAGAAGTGGAAAAGAAAAGGCTGTCATATTTAAAGCAACAGTTTCCACAGTCCTGTAGGAGAGTTCCTTGTAGTTGATGAATGCTCTAATGAGGCAAATGCAGGGTACTTAATGAGTACTTAGGAGGATCATTGACCAGACAGAGAAGTTTCATGAAGAAAGGGACATTTAGGTACACCAGGTGACTCAGTCTATTGGGTGCCTTCCTTAGGCTTAGGTCATGATCCTGGAGTCCTGGGATTGAGCCACACATCAAGCTCCTTGCTCAACAGGGAGCCTGTTTCTGCCTCTGCTTGCTGCTCTGCCTGCTTGTGCCCCACTCCCATCAAATAAATAAATAAATAAATAAAATCTTAAAAAAAAAAAAAAAAGAAAGTGACATTTAAAACAGACCACGCCTAGGTGGCTCAATCACTGGTTGAGTGGCCAAGTCTTGGTTTCAGCTCAGGTCATCATCTCAGGGTTCTGAGATTGAGCCCTGCATCAGGCTCTGCACTCAGTGGGAAGTCTGCTTGAGAATTCTCCCTCTTCCTCTGCAGGATCTTCCCACTCATACTCTCTCTCTCTCTCTCTCTAAAATAAATAAATAAATCTTTAAAAAATAAAAACAAAGCTGAGTCCATGCAGATGAATAAGTGTTTGACATGTGGAGAAAAGTGAGACTCTTCCTGACCAAGACAAAGAGAAGGGCTGCATGGAGTCCGTTTGCCAGAACTGAGGAGTGAGGAGAGAGTGAGACAAAGAATGAACCTAACAAAGAAAGACAGAAGTAGAGGGAGTGCAAAAGCAAGAGAGAAGAAAGGAGCTTGTATGACTCAGGCTGGAATTTACTAGATTCATCTCATTGACACTTCAGTGTTGGAGGGGACATTTTGATTGCAGCTATACTGGAACTAATAAGAATCATCTGGAATTATGGAGGAGACAGATTCACTGAAGATACAGAAATATGATTATAGCAGATGGGGGAATTCTGGCTATGGTGGAGAGTTTGCTGGCTTTTCATTATGCCTACCTTTTGATTAGAATTTTTTTTTTTTTTAAAGATTTTATTTATTTGACAGAGAGAAACACAGCGAGAGAGGGAACACAAGCAGAGGGAATGGTAGCGGGAGAAGCAGGCTTCCCGCAGAGCAGAGAGCCCGATGCGGGGCTCGATCCCAGGCCCCCGGGATCTGACCTGGGCCGAAGGCAGACGCTTAACGACTGAGCCACCCAGGTGCCCCTTGATTAGAATTTTTATCTCATCACTAGTGAAATTTCAAAAACCTGATTATGCCTAAGTCCTACATCCTGGCTATAGGGTTGCTCTAGGCTAATATGGTTATTATTATTATTATTATTTTGCAATATTTGTATTCCAATTGTGGCTGTCATAGAAATAATTCAGGCTAAAAAACATCTTTAAATGCATCGTAATCTGCTGTAGGTCATCTTCTAACTGGAGTTCAAATCTGAATGAACGTCACAGAGAGGGATATGAGGGCATGATGGAAACTGAAAGGGAGACTGGTCATGAAATACCCACTGTTAGTGCCAATAGAAGCCAGAAGGAAATCTCACTTTATGGCACATGCAAAGTTGTACAATAGCTGGATTAAAGACCTAATTATGAAAAGTATACACACACGCATTTTCTTCTTTAATGGAAGAAAAATACAGGAAAACATCATGTTGACATTTTATAGAAAACTTTGAATGCACAAAGTATAAGTAAAAATGATGAATTTGAGTACATTGAAATTAAAACTTTAGTTAACAAATGTACTAACTGAACGGATACACATGCAACATGCACACATACATTTTTGGCTCAGATATAAAGGTTTGAAAAAATATTCCTTGGCTCAGTGTAAGTTACCACATTGGTCAATTCCAGACCCCACTTATTCATTTATTTATTTATTAGTTTGCTTATTTTCTACCTTTTTTCCTTTTCCTGCATTCTTATCTCCTCTATCCCATCTTAAACAATCATTCTAAAGTGTTAGGGGATACGTTTTGCTTGTTTAACTATCCATGATTAATATAGTTTTTATATAAATTCTTAAAACTTTAAGTGCTTTTGTATTTTAGATTCATTTTTGTTTTTACTTTTTTATTTCTTTTCAGCTATATGGCCTCATGTTCCATCCATGTTTCTTTGTGTATAATTAACCTTTTTGCACTTATGGTGTTCCATTGTGACCTGTATCTCATCTTATTGATCCCACTAAATTCAGATTAGGAAGTTCAATGAATAACAAAAACAGGAAAAGAACATTTTAAAAAACGTACTCCTAGACACATGTTGAAACTGCAGAACACCAAAGAAAGTGAAAATTTAAAAGCAGCCACAGACAAAAAGATCAATCAACCACAAAGAACGTTATTTAGCATGACCCGATTTATTAAAAGCAACTATAAAAGTCAGAGAACAGTGAAATGCTATCTTTAACGTGATGAAATTAATAAATATTACCCCAGAATACTATATTCTAAATAGTTTTCAAGAATAAGAATGAAAGAAGATAATTTGGGGGGGAAATCTTTGCTATAAACAGATTTTTTTATAAGGGAATTATAAATGACATATATTAAGCAGAAATAAAAGAATTCCAGGTAAAATCTGGAATTTGAAATTAATTATGAGCATTTATATTAGTTAGTATGTTGTTAATATACATTAACATGTAGTTAATATATACTCTAATTATTTATGGATGTATTAGAAACTGTAATGCCTAATTGTGTGTGATAGGTAAGGGAGCATGATACGGTAGAAGTTTGAAAAAAAAGTTTGGAAATCAATACAACTTCAAGTGAAAGGAATAATGAAAGTTAAAATATTTCATGGCTCTTCTGAGGGGGAATAAGAATTTTGATTAACTTTTACTGTATTCTATATGTATTTTTAAAAGATCAATCTTTCGGCTAAAAGAATAATAACTCCCAAACCAGTACAGAAAATAAGAAATAGTAAGAGTAGAAGTTTGTTCTCTGTATTTATGAGTCTGTTTTTGTTTTGTATTATTTCGTTTTTTAGATTTCACACATAAGTGATGTCATATAGTATTTTTCTTTCTCTGACTTATGTCACTTAGTATGATACCTTTAAAAGGGAGGGAGGTAGTGGAATGGGTGAAATAGGTGAAGGGGATTAAAAGGTACAAGCTTCCAGTTATAAAATAAAATTAGTCATCAGGATATGAAGTACAGTGTAGGGAATGCAGTAATGTGATAATATGGTATGGTGAGAATGACTACACTTATGGTGAGGGTTGGGTCATGCTGGGAGTTGTCCAGTCACTGTGTTGTACACCCACAACTAATATAAGATTATATGTTAACTCTGCTTCAATATTTAAAGAAAAAGAGAGAAAGAGTAAGGTTAAAAAAAGAAACTTATAATAATACTAAAAAGAAAATAGGTGTAGAGAAAAATTCTCTAAACCAAGGAGACAAAAAGCACTTAGATATTAGAGATAAATAAAAATCTGTAAAAGTGAAAAAGTTTAAGACAAAGATTTAAAGAGTAAAAACAATAAAAACAAGGTTTTTGTTGTTTTCAAGAAATAAGGCAAAAGGAAGCAAGTGAAGGGTTAAAGCACGGAAAAACCCATCCCTGGAAACACTAATTTAAAGAAAACTGGTGTGGCTAAATAAAATGGATTTTTTTTAAAAGCTTTTATTTATTTATTTGACACAGAGAGAGAGATCACAAGTAGGCAGAGAAGGAGAAGCAGGCTCCCCGCTGAGCAGAGAGCCCCATGTAGGCCTTGATCCCAGGACCCTGAGATCATGACCTGAGCCGAAGGCAGGGGCTTTAACCCACTGAGCCATCCAGATGCCCCAACAAAATAGATTTTTAAAAATTAACACTAAAGAAACTAGTTCTGTAATGATACATATTCAGTTCATCAGGAAGATATAACAATTCTAATCTTGATATATCTAGAGAAGGATTGGGATATAGAGTAATAAGTGGTTAAATTATAAGAAATAATTAAAAAATTCACAAAATCATGGGGCTCCTGGGTGGCTCAGTGGGTAAAGCCTCTGTCTTCAGCTCATGTCATAGTCTTAGGGTCCTGGGACTGAGCCCCGCATTGGGCTCTCTGCTCAGTGGAGAGCCTGTTTCCCCTTCTCTGCCTGTCTTTCTGCTTACTTGTTATCTCCCTGTCTCTGTCAAATGAATAAATAAAATCTTTAAAAATTCACAAATTCTTTTTTTTGGTGAGAGTTGTGACCTTTTTTTCCCCCAAATATGTTTATTTTATTTTTTCAGTGTTACAAGATTTATTGTTCATGCACCACACCCAGTGCTCCATGCAATACGTGCCCTACTCAATACCCACCACCAGGCTCACGCAACCCCCACCCCCATCCCCTCCAAAACCCTCAGTTTGTTGCTCATAGTCCATAGTCTCTCATGGTTCATCTCCCCCTCTGATTCCCCCCCATTCCCCTTTCTCTTCCTTCTCACAATGCCCTCCATGTTTTTCTTTATTCTCAGCACGTAAGTGAGACCATAAGGTAATTGGCTCTCTCTGCTTGACTTATTTCACTCCACATAATCTCTTCCAGTCCCATCTGTGTTGATACAAAAGTTGGATATTCGTCCTTTCTAATGGAGGCATAATATTCCATTGTATATATGTACCATATCTTCTTTAAAAATTCACAAAATCTGAGGCACCTGGGTGGCTCAGTCGTTTGGCGTCTGCCTTTGGCTCAGGTCATGATCCCAGGATCCTGGGATCCAGCCCTGAGTCGGGCTTCCTGCTAGGCAGAAAGCCTGCTTCTCCTGCTACCATTTCCTCTACTTGTGTTCCCTCTCTTGCTGTGTTTCTCTCTGTCAAATAAATAAAAATATCTTTAAAAAAAATTCACAAATTCAGTGGAAAGTTTTTAAACATGTATCCCTCAGCAAATTATATTCTTCAGAAGCGGGGAGAAGGACGGAGGGGGAGGGAGAGACAGAGAGAGGGAGAGATAGTACATGTACATGTGCGGCATGATAGTACATGACCATGTGCTGCATGCAGGAGAGAATGGAAGCAGAAGCTAGGGAGGGAGGGAGGGAGGGAGGGAGAGAGGGAGAGGGAGAGGAAAGGAAATGGAAAAAAACAACAGGAAGAATTTCAGGATTGTCGAAAAGGAAAATAACCTTGGGAAAACATATATAAAATTGTTCACAGAGCACTAGAAAACAGATTTCTTTATAAACACATTGTAAATTTTTTTTAAAACTTCCATATGTTAGATAAAATGTAGTGACTCTCCATTTTTTTTTAAATGTAAAAATTTTTTTTTAAAACTTCCATACGTTAGATAAAATGTAGTGACTCTCCATTTTAAAAACTGGTATAATGAACCGTACTCTTTGACCACAATGCCATTATGAGTAAGTAATTAAAAGGAGACTGGAAAAAGATAAGCTATATATTTAGAAATGTAAAAGTAAAATTCTAAAAACTCATAGATCAAAAGGGAAATTAGAAACCATTCTAAACTAAATGAAAATGAAAAATACTATCCAAACTGGTAAAAAAGTGAGAAACTCTGCTTAGAGGGATTAGTAGTTTTTCTTCTAAAAGGAGAAATGTTGAAAATCAAAAGCTAGGACAAATAAACTAATGAAAGAAGCAAATTTTAGAGATGAGAGTCAAATTAATATGGAGAGAATTACAAGGAGGAGATTAACAAAGGAAAAAACTGATCTTTTGAAAAGACCAGGGAAGGTAGAAATCTCTTGCAAGATTGTATAAGGAAGAAAAGACTGAAGGCACAAACAGCCAAGTGAATGCAAAGAGGGACATTACTACAGATCAGATATCTTACAAAGTGTCAGAAAATATTGTAATAAATCTGAAAGTGTCATTCAATAAACTCTTAAAAATACAATTTATCAGAAGTAACATCAAAGTAATAGAAACTGTATTTTAAAAACTATTTAAAAATGGAAAAACAAGTTAAACTTCCCACAAAGAAATGCTAGAACCAAAATTCTGGGATTCACTGGTAAACTAACATGTTTAAGAAAGAATATTGTCAGTCTTACATAAGGTCATCTGAAAAATGGAGAGAGGGGACCAAGACAAGATGGCGGAGGTGTAGGAGGCACAGAGAGCACTGGGATCCAGAAAGAGGCTGAAAACCACTCTAAAAGCCAGCAAATACAACAGCAGAGAGAAGAGAATAAGAACAGCAATTCTAGGAGCAGAAAATCAA
>CM053605.1:93329615-93352332 GCA_028646535.1 Procyon lotor | reverse complement strand
ATATATATATATATATATATATATAAATATATATATAAATATATATATATGTAGCATAAATATATATATATATATAGCATAAAATATTAGCAGATAGCTCAGCCAAGCTCAATATATCCAGCAAAACCAGGATTATTAGAAAAAATGATTTTTATAATTTATCATATTAACTGATTAAAGGAGAAAACTGTACGTTCCTTTCAAGAAATGTAGAAAAGGTGCTTCATGATTTTCCAAAAATAATCCTCTAAAAACTAGAAATAGAAAAAAAAATCCTCTGGGTGCCAGGGTGGCTTAGCTGGTTGAGCATCTGACTCTTGGTTGTGGCTCAGGTGGTGATGTGCTGATCTCAGGCTTGTGGGATGGAACCCAACATTGTGTCATGGCTCCACACTAGGCACAAAATCTGCTTGTCCCTCTCCCTCTTCCTTGGTGCTCTCTCTCTCTCCCTCATATGAATGAATGAATGAATGAATGAATGAATGAATGAATGAAATCTTTAAAATAAATAAATAAATCCTTAAATAGTTGCCTGATGAGTAGTACCTAAACAAACAGCAAGCAGTAGGCTTGATGGTGAAAAGCTGGAAACAGTTTCTGGATGATGAGGGACAAGATAAGGACACAGATTATCTCTTTCATTTATTTATTTTTTTAATAGAGTTCCCATGCAGTACAATAAAGCAAGGAAAAACAAATTTATAAAAATTGGAAAGGTTTGCTGGTTACTTTTATTTATGAACTTGACTTGACCACAGGGTACCTGGACATTTGGTCACACCTCCTAGGCTCCTGTATTGGAAAACCAGGTGAGTTAAGAATATGCAAATTTTGACCTGTAGAATGAGGAGGTACAGGCACCCATGTGGGGTCAGCAGGGAGCCCCCTCAGCCTCCTAGCACTACCTTTAGGGAAGTGAAAACCCACAGTTGTTTAGATCAAAGGCAGTTTCACTACACTCACATGAAGGAAGTAAGGTCACAAGGCTTATTACTTATAGATCCCAGAACTAAGGTGGCCTGAGCCAGGGAAAGTGCAGTCACAGGTCTCAAGTGAGCAGGAGATAGCAGGGAGCTATGTATAAGATTGTTGAGCCAGTGGCTATGGCTGTTTTCTCATCACAGTGTGTCTGTAAGGGAGTTTTTGAATGACAGCAACATTTGAATCCATAGACTGAGTAAAGCAAAATATGTTTTCCAACGAGGGAGGCCTCCTCCAAATGTAATCAAGTAAGAGGAATTCATTACAGTGGACTCTAATCCAATATGACCAGTGCCCTTTTAAGAAGAAAAGAGTCACAGAGACACACACATAGGGAGAACACTATGATGACAGACACCGAGATTGGAGTAAAGTAGCTTTGAGTCAAGGAAAGCAAGTTACCTACAGCCTCCACAGGAAGAAAGGATTCTCCTGAGTCTCCTAGTAAGTGTGGTCAATGCTGATATCTTAGAGTTAGACTTTGAACCTCCAAGACTGAGTAAATAAATTTCTGTTTTTTTAAATCATTGAGTTTGTGAACTTTGTTATGACAGACCTAGGAAATGACTACAGATACCATTTACAGTCATCATTAAAAAGTTACTTAAGGAAATCTAACAAAACTTATGCACAATCTCTATACAGAAAATATATTATATTAAAAGATATAAAGGAGGCATAAATAAATGGAAAACAATACTATCACAAAATATCAAATCTGAACTGATTCAGATTTAGTGGAATTCCAATAAAATTTCCAATGTGTTTTTCCTTGGAATTTGATAAGTTGATTCTAAAATGTATGAAAATAAGCAAAATAAGATATGGGAACAGATTTTTGATAGCTTTTACATACAAATAAAACAAACATAAAACCCGCAAATGTCTTTCAAGAGCAGATAGAATACATGATTGCGGTGTATTTAGAGTGCTATCAAACAGTAACCATGAGTGGGCCATGGTCATAATATAGAATGTTTGTTAGTCTCCAAAGGAAAAAAAATGACTTCAAAACAAGAAGAAAGTCATGGAAGACAAATAATATCGACCTCACTTATAAAACATTAGAAAACACGAAATTTAAAGCAATATATTCTTAATGGATTCATCTACAAGTTACAAAATACAGTGGAAATTAAGGGAATTATTGACACAAAAATCAGATTTGGAGTCACGTCTGAGAGTGAGGGATGGGGCCCCAGTGGAGGCTATGCATGAGGGAGCAGAGGCTGGATGCTTTGAGATACTAGAAATGTTTGTTTCTTAAGTTGATGCTAGGAAAATAGATGTTCAGGTCTACTCTCTAAAATTTACATATGTGCTCTGTATCTTTTATGTATGTATTATACTTTACAATTGGATAAGGGTCACTTCTGTGAGGAAATATTATGCTGAAGTCACATAAACTATTGGTATTCTCTCTGGTCCAGCTGGAAAGAACCTTATTAAGAAAACTGTTTGAAGGACTCCTGGGTATCTCAGTCAGTTTGAGTGTCCAACTCTGATTTTGGCTCAGATCATAATCTCAGGGTCCTGGGATCGAGCCCCAAGTTTTACTCCCACTCAGCAGGGAGTCTGCTTGAGGACTCTCTCTCTCCATCTCCCTCTGCCCCTTCCTCCTCCCTTTCTCTCTCTCAAATAAATAAATGAATATTTAAAAAGAAAACTATTTGAAACTGGTAATTTGTAGCTAATCCTCATTGCCTACAAAACTTCAGGTAAGGTTTGAAACTTCTAAGGCTGCTTGTTGATCAATATCTCCCCAATCAGACTGGCTCTGGCTGTCATTTAACTTTAAAGCCAGGCTCCCCCATAATGATTGCTGATTATAGGAGGCCTGTCACCCACAACTTCATTATCACCCAGTTTTCAGGGGGAGCATTTGGTGTGGCAATGAACTGAAAGCCAGCCAAGGCAAATTTATGACATTGCATACTGTATCGATTTTGATGGGAACAAAAGCAGAGAAGGTCAATAGGATGGCATCCAAAGTCATTACTGGTCAGAAGAGAAGACTAAATCAAAATGAGCGATTAAATTTTTTTAGCTATTTTATGCTATGTTCCAGCAGCCTCATAAATGATCCCATATCTCGGTGTCAGAACTCTATAATAAAATGGCAATGGGATTGTGATGGAAAATTCAGATCTAGGGGCAAGAACAAAGGAATAAATTCTTTTTAAAAATTCTCTATAAGACTGATTCAAAGAGATGTATTTTAACAAATAGTCACCTTGTTTGGAAGATGCTTTGTTTCTGATCCATACCTGGTTTTCCTTACCTGGATACCCTAATTCCTCTGCCTTGCTCTGTGTGCGCTCCACTTATAGGAAATACAGGGAAAGAGAATGAGGAAGAGAGAGAGTCAGGGAGGAGAGAGAGGGGAGGGGAGAGAGAGGGAGAAGAAGGAAGGAAGGAAGGAAGAGAGGAAGAGATTTAGAGATAGTATAAAAATAGTACAAATAGAATGGAGGCTGATAGAATATGGTGACCTTGAATTCTGATGTTTATTCTCTTTTTCCTAGAACAAAACAGATGACTGACTGTTCAAAGAAATGTTAATGATGTATTGTGTGATGACTAGCACAATAAAAAAATGAATAAATAGAAAACAATAGATAAATATGAGCAAGAAAAAAGTGATACTAGCCTTAAATCTAATGACATTAACTGTTATACTAAAACTTATTATTGTTCATTAATCACTTAATGATTAACAGCCACTCTGCCTCTCCTTATTCACATCTTACTTAATCTGTACAATAATGCTTAGATGTAGGTGTCCATCTCTGCCGTAAAAGTACGAAAATTGGGGCTCAGGAGAATAGGAAAGATTAGCTTATACAGCTAATATGTGGGTTTTTAACACAAGGGTGCTGGCTCTACACAAGCTGGTGCCCTAGAACTCCATTAAACTGACTGCTTAGACTCACCATGGAGGACTGTTGACACCTCCATAGTTATAGCTTACAGATATTTCTGCAGGTGGAATAAAAAAAAATACTACTGTTTCCTAGAGATATCTCCTGAAGTGTTGCCTGAGTCGTGTGGTTTGAGCCTCTCATCTTCCAGGTCACCGTGGTCACCCAAGTAGATTCTAGCATCTGAGATTATACCAGCTCTGCAGCTGGGAGTCACCACATGCCTGTGGTCTGCTGTGTTGACTGCCCTCATTCTAAACCCAGGAACTGAGGTGATTGGATACTAATTATCAGATTTAGAACCCCGCCCCAAGAGGTCCACTTGCATCTAGGACTATGGTTCTCTCCACTGGACAAAAACTTTCTGTGCTTTCTGGTTGTGCAGTTGCCCTAGACCCTGCCTTCCCTATTTTCTGAACCTTTTCTCTCATCAGGAGTTTGGGTCTCTAATCAACCTCCTTTATGACTGGCTTCTTCCCATTTGTCTTTTCTCTCACATTTAGTGATGTGGCTTTCTTTAACTCTGCACCCCAAAGTTATTGATCACTTGGCCCTGAGTGAGACCCATGGCTCCATAGCACTTTTGTCCTCTCCTCAGGGCCGGAAGTGAACAGGGTCAGCATTCTTTCCAGAATTCCTTCCTTGACTTTCCCCACATGGGGTTATGGAAAGATGCACACAGGACACATTCCTGAGCAGAAAGTCTTGAGCCCTGGCTTGGTTGGTAGGGTCCTACCTCTTTCTGATCCTAGCCTATGCTACCCTTCCTTTGCACTCCCCAAAGAACTTATGTGTGGACTGGGTTCCTCAAAATTCTCATGTCCTGTTTTGCCTCCTCTAGGAAGTCCTCCAGCTGGCCTCAACTTCCTGCAACCTCTTCCTCTCAGAGTCTTCAAAGCTGGGGTTCTCTATAGTCCTCCTCTAACACTTCCTTGTGGTCAGACACCATGCAAAGCAGTTTATACCTGCAGGGGCACTATTCCTTTCAATAGCCCTCTAAGAGCTCCCCACCTTCTCTCAGTCTACAGACTGGGAGAACTATAGATTTAAGAAAATAAGTAATTTGCTTAAGACCCTACAGATTTTGGTTGTGAGGTGAGTTGGAATAATGACTTCAAATGTGGGGAAGCAGGCATCTTACCCCTCCAAAGGGATTTATAAACAAAGAAGTACTTCAGAATAATGATGGGTGTTCCGAGTATAGATTTCTGGAGTCCAGAAGGGCTATCAGATCAGAATCCCTGAGGGCACAGTCAGCAACTCAGTGTGATCAGAATCCAGACTTCCCCCTTCCCTATCCTGCATTAAGAACCACAGCTAATTCCATCATAGTCCCTCCCTCATTCATGTACTCACTAAATCATTTGTAACATGTTTGCTATTTCACAGAAGTGGGGTGGCAGCTTGAGTTCATATGTACACACACACACACACACACACACACACACTGATAATTTCAGGAGTTACAGAAGGAGCTAAATAAGGTTGCATAAATAAGGTTAAATAAGGTTATACATGCTCACACTAATATGGTTATATGACCTTATTTAGCTCTTTGAGATTCTGCAATCTCTCCAAGTGCCAGTTTTATCATTTGCAAATGGGATTAGAAATCTCATGGTATTGTATTTAATTTAAAACCTTCCACTTCATACACTACAGGGGTGATTAAGGAGTTTTTAAAATAAAAACTGGCTCTTCCCTCCAAGCCAACAGCTTTATGTGAAGTAACATCTATCCTTAGCAATGAGAGATAATTGGCTTTTCCAGATTTTTATCAAGAGACCATAGTTAAAGGGGCACCTGGGTAGCTCAGTGGGTTAAAGCCTCTGCCTTAGGCTCAGGTCATGATCTCAGGGTCCTGGGATCAAGCCTTGCATCAGGCTCTCTGCTCAGCAGGGAGCCTGCTTCCTCCTCTCTCTCCACCTGTCTACTCTGCCTACTTGTGATCTCCCTTTCTCTGTGAAATAAAGAAATAAAATCTTTTAAAAAAAAGAGAGAGACAATAGTTAAAAAAAGATACATACTGCCTGCATTATTTGTGACATGTACCTAATTTTGACCCTAAGACCTGACTTTCAAAACAATTTACTAAGTAAGAAGTAAGATGACCCTATTATAGAAAGTATAGAATGTGCAGCGCTAAATTGCAGGTGAATTACATGTACATTATAAAAATGCAAGATAATTTAGGCTTAAGGTAAGTTAATGCTCCAAAAATATGTATGTAATTTATCAATAAATTTATTTAAAAGTTAATGTATAATTTTAGAAATAAATTTATTATAATTTATATGTATATGTGTTTATACACACATGAACATACTCATGCACATATACACATTTAGTGTATACTAATACATATACACATTTATACACATTTAGAGAAGAGATCTAAGCATGTTTAGGGAAACAAATAAAACATTATTTTATATAAAAAATATATTTATAAAACGAAACATGCTGGTTCAGGAAAGCTTCTCAATTCCTACTCTGCTTCTTTCTTCTCTGTCAAGAAGAATCATCTTTGTACTGAAAAGGATATATTGAGCATTTCTGAAAGTGAAGTAAATAAACTCATGATGGATAAAATAGATTATAAGAGTGCACATATTTGCTTTCCTTGAGTTCAAACCTCTGACCCATCTAAATTACACACCAGAGTCTCAAGAGAATCTCTAAATGAGATAACTGTCATTGATCTTTCACATTCATGTAAGGACAAAAGAGCTTCTAAAAGACTGGAGATGGGTAAATTCTATCAATATTTAAAAAGAAGAATGAGGTTTATTCCACAAACCACTCACTAGTAAGCTTCAATAGTGACCTGCCAAAGACATTAAAATCCCTTTAGAATAAAATTTCCAGTCTAAGATGTAAATCTTTTGCCATGATTAAAATTGTTTACACCTTTTTATTCCCCTTTCCTTTTCCCCCTCTCATCCTCCCTCCCTTTCTGCCTTTCCTTCCTTCCTTCCTTCCTTCCTTCCTTCCTTCCTTCCTTCCTTCCTTCCTTCCTTCCTTCCTTCCTTTTCTCTCTTCCTTTTAATAAAATTTTCATTTTAGAACAATTTTTGCAAAGAGAGCACAAAGGTAGTACAGAAGAAATCACAAAGATAGTGACAGACTCCCTAGATACCTTTCAACTAGTTTTTCCTATTAGTAACATCTTACATTAGTATGGTATATTTGTTACAACTAATAAACCAAAATATGTTTCCTACTGTCTGAAAGTAGAGTGTTTCTCTGAAATATTCATGAGCAGAAATGACATAAAGCACAGAGGCAATTACATTAATTTTATTATATTAATTACATTAATAAGTTAATTTATATGGAAAAATTTTTGAGTGTTTCCACACGCAAAAAATAATCTCTTGAGGGATTTCCCGAGAACTTAGATACACAAAATAAATGGATATAAAGCACAGATGCTCACAGACAGAGTTCAGAGCTATGGCAGCTTGATGCTGAGATTTGTGAGTTCTGGGGAAGGGGCTTAGTGGTGCCACTTTTATTTCTCAGGGTATGCACTTACTCAATAACAGCTCATTGCAAAATAAATTCTGAATTCTATTCCCTCTTCTTGCCTTGTATTTATTTTTCTATTTCATCTGGCACCTCTCGCCTCCATTGACTTCCCCTCTGTAACCATCAGTTTGTTCTCTATAATTAAGGGTCTGTTTCCTGGTTTGTCTCCCTTTCTCTCTCCCCTCCCTTTGTTTTTGTTTCTTAAATTCCACATATGAATGGAACAATACAGTTCCATAATACAGTGTTTATCTTTCTCTGACTTATTTCATTGAGGATTATACTCTATAGCTTCCTCCATATTGTTGCAAATGGCAAGATTTATTTTTATGGCTAAATAATATTCCATACCACCTCTTATTTTATCCACTCATTTGTCAATGGACATTTGGTCTGCTTCCATATTTTGGCTATTATAAAAAATACTGCAATAAACATAGGGAATAGATCAATGGAACAGGATGGAAATACCAAAAACAAACCCAAGATGCTCCACATCACTTATCAGCAGGGAAATGCAAATCAAAATCGCAATGAGATATCATGTCACATCTGTCAAAATGGCTAAAATCAACGACACGAGAAACATCAGTGTTGGAGAGGATATGGAGAAAAAGGAACTCTCTTGCACTATTGAGTGGGAATGCAAACTGATTCAGCCACTGTGGAAAACAGTATGGACATTCCTCAAAAAGGTAAAAATAGAAATGCCCTATGATCCAGGAATTACACTCTTGCATATTTACCTAAAAAGTTTGAAAACTAATTTGAAAGGATATTAGTATCTTATTCACTGAATTTCTTACTATTTTCAGATTTCTTCATTTTTTGCCTAATGTGTCTTTTCTGTTGCAACACCCCCTAAATGGATGTATATAACATGATTAGTTTCCATTGCTCCTTAGGCTAGGACAGTTTTTCAGATTTTCCTTGTTTTTTTGATGACTTTGGCAATTTTGAGGAATTATGGTAAGATTAGTTATTTTGTAGAATACTTCCCAATTCCAATTTGCCTAACTCCATTGAGATTATGGGCTTGGAGGTGGAAAATCAGTGAGATAAAGTGTCATTTTCGTGGCATTATGTGGAGAATTCATACTATCTGTAAAACTGATCACTGTTGTGTTAACCCTGCTCACCTCAGTGAGGCAGTATTTATTGAGTTCCTCCACTGTAAAGTTATTCTTTCCCCTCTTCTATACTGTACTCCTGGAACAAAGTCTTTGGACTTTGGAACAAAGTCACTCTTTGTAGCCCACAGTCAGGAATGAGGAGTTCTGCTTCTCATACTTAAAGACAATTTTCTTTTTTTTTTTTTTATTTTTAAAACTTTTTTTAAAATTATTTTTTAATTTTTTAAAGAATTTATTTATTTATTTGTTTATCTATCTATTTATTTATTTATTTGTCAGAAAGAGGGAGAGAGAAAGAGAGGGTGAGTGCACAGGAGCAGGGGGAGTGGCAGGCAGAATGAGAAGCAGGCGCCCCACTGAGCAAGGAGCAGGATTAGGGATTTGATCCCAGGACCCTGGAATCATGACCTGAGCTGAAGGGAGATGCTTAACCAATTGAGCCACCCAGGTGTCCCAAAGATTTTATTTATTGGAGAAAGAGGAAAAGAGAGAGAGAGGGAATGAGAGAGAATGAGCATGGGAGGGGCAGAGGAACAAGTAGACTCCCTCCTGAGCAGGTAGCCTGATGCAGAGCCTGTTCTCAGAACCCTGAGATCATGACCTGAGCTGAGGTCAGAAGCTCAACTGACTGAGCCACCCAGGTATTCCAAAGGCAGAGCTTTTTAATAAATTATCTGCAATTTTTTGCAGGAGATATTTGTATCTTCTCCTCTACTCACTTTTTATCCAATCATTTATTTATATCAAATGTGCCCTTGGATGTTTATTTTATACTTGGAGTTACAATCCCATAATACTGTATTATTTTGTTGCTCAAATTGTTCCAGCTTGGCATTGAGAGCTCTTTTAGTTAGATTCTTCTCTTTGATATACCCCCATTGGAAGGTGTGTGTGTGCATGTGTGTGTATGCGTGTGTGCACACATGCATGTGTATTTTCTGTCTTTTTAAAAATATTTCCTTCTTTTCTGGCACTTGAAGATGCTATAGGCTCATCTTGCATATTTCCTGCTGTTTTTCCAAGGATCTTTTCTCCAAGGGAGTCAGGTAGTTCCCCTTACTTGGATAATAGTATTAGAAACCAAAATCTGGGTTCTAGATATATTTCCTGGAACTGACATGTCAGTTTTTCTTCATCCTTTCAAATGACAAAGCAGGGAAGTATATATACATATACTAACTCATATCCTGCATGTAACCAATTGTGTGTATGTGTGTATTTATACTGCACATACATATATATATGTATATATTTATAATGTCTTAAACATAAGTCTATATGGTCTCCAATTATAATCTATTACCACATGGATTATTCTAGATTTGCTAGGTTAATTATCTATAATCTCCCACTCTGACAGTGAGAAACCTGGGTCCTGACATCCACCATTCATTTATTTAATTGTTCAATTTCAGCATACATGTATTGCAGTATTAGAATTATTAAACCATACTTTCATGGTAAACAACTTTTTACTAGACTACTGTATTTTTGTAGTTTATTTTGCTTTTAGACTTACGGACACCACTTATTTCAGAAATTACAGATATCAGCTTCTTTCATCCCACTCCCTTTAGGGAGGTTGTTTTGTACATTAATAATATAGTTATTTTTGTCATATTCTACATACATCCTGAAGTCCTCTAATCTCTCGGATGATTTTTTTAAAATTTTACATTCACTAAAGTTCATTCTTTTTGCTGAAAGTTTCTTTTGGTTTTGAGAAATGCAAAATGTCATTTATACACCATTACAGTATCATACAGAATAGATTTAATACCCTAAAATTCCCCTGTGTTTCTCCTGTTCAGCTCTCCCTCTCCTTCCCTCCAAGCTCCTGGCAACTACTGATGGTTTTATTCTCTCTAGGTCTCTAACATTCTGCCTTTCCCAGAATGTCATATAGAGTCATAGGAAGCATATAGTATGTAGCTTTATCAGATAACCACCCATTTAACGATTTGCATTTAAGATCCATTCATGTATTTTTGTAAGTTCATAGTTCATTTGTTGTTATTGCTAAATGATATTCCATTGCACAGATGTGCCGTACTTTGTTTATTCATACAGCATTTGGAGGACATCTTGGATGCTTCCAAGTTTTGCAGGTATGAACAAAGATGTTATACGCATTTGTGTTAAAGTTTATATGTGGACAAAACCTCACAAATTAGTTGGGTAAAGACCTAGAAACATAATTGTTGGATCATAGGGTGAGAAGATATTTAGCTTTGTAAAAAACTAACAAGATGCACTCCAAAGTGGCTTTATCATTTTGCATTTCAGTGAGCAAAAGAGTTCTGGTTACTCTGTATTCTCACCAGTGTTTGGTTGTCAAGATTTGGAATTTAGCTATTCTAATGGGTGAGTACTGGTACTTCTTATTTTAATATTCAATTTCATAATAACAAATGATATTGAGCCTGTTTTCAAACATTAATTGACACCTGCTTATGTTCTTTGATGAGGTGTCTGTTAAGATATTTGGCTATTTTTTAGTCACTTTTTTAGTTTTTGAGATTTAAGAGTTATTTATATATTTTGGATACAAGTCTCTTATCAGACATCTGTTTTGCAAACATTTTCTCCTAGTCTAGGCTTTCTTTTTTTCTATTAATATCTTTTCCAGGGCAAAAGTTTTAAATTTTAATAATTTCTAACCTATCAATAATTTCTTTCATCCATGTTGATTTTAATGTTGCATTAAAAAGCTCCTCACCAAAACCAAATTTATATAGATTTCTTCTGTTTCTTTCTAGTATATATTTTTAAATTTTACATTTTGCATTTAGACTTATTATCCATTATTCATTTTTAGTTATTTTTTTAGGAAAATTTTAATGTCTCTATGTTCATTTTTTAAAAATTAGATGTCCTGTTGTTCTAGCACTATTTGTTGTAAAGGCTGTCCACTGAATTGTTTTTATTCATTTGACAAATATCAATTGACTATTTGGGTCTTTTTTTGGGCTTTCAGTTCTCTTCCATCAATCTATGCATCTATACTTTTATAAAATAGTATGTATTTAATTACTGTAGCTTTATAGGAAGTCTTACATTTGGGTAGTACAAATCCTACAACTTGGTCCTCCTTCAGCAATGTGTTCTACTACTCTAGGTTCTTTGCTTTTTGTTTTAAATGTAATTAAAAATAGAAGCCATTGTATTTCTTCCTTTCTAATCTGTGTAGCTTTTATTTCTTTTTCCTATCTTATTTCCCTATCAAAAATTCTACCATAATTTTGAATAGGAATGATGAAAGATTGCATCCTTTGCCTTTTTTCCAGTCTTAAAGGGAAGGCTTTCTATTTTCTCAGAATGAAGTATGATGTTATTGTAGGCTTTTTGTAGATGCTCTCTATCAAATTGTGAAATTTCCCTTCTGTTCCTACTTTGCTGTGAAATTTTATCATAAATGGGTGTTGGATTTTGTCAACGGGACTTTTCTGAATCTATTGATACAATTATATGATTTTTCTTCATTACTCTGTTGGTGTGAAGAACACAGTAATTGAATTTTGAAAGTCGAACGAGCTTTGTATACCTGGGATAAATCCCACCTGGTCATGGCATATAATTCTTTTTATACATCATTGCATCCAACCTGCTGTTTTGTTGTGGATTTTTGCATCAAAGTTATGAGAGATATTGCTCTGTAGTTTTCCTTTATTTTAATGTCTGAAGGTATGGGATGGTGGTATGATAGTATGATGGCATTAGTAAGATAGTAGTAATGGCCTCATAGAATGAATTAAATGTTCTTTATGATTCTGTATTCTTGGAAAGATGGTACAATTTTTCTGAAATATTTGGTAGAATTCACCCAGAAAACCACTGGGTCCTGCTGTTTCTGTTTAGAATGTTATTAATTATTGATTACATGTCTTAAAAACATATACATCTATTCTTTTTTCATGAGTTTTGGTGGTTTGTGTAATTCAAGTGGTCAGTCCTCTTCATCTAAATTAATAAATTTGTTTGCATAAATTATTTGCACTGTAACTCATAATCCTTGTATTGACTATGGGATCAATAGTGTGTCTTCTCTTCATTTTTTTTTTTTAAGATTTTATTTATTTATTTATTTGACAGAGGGAGAAAGATCACAGGTAGGCAGAGAGGCAGGCAGAGAGAGAGGGAGAAGCAGGCTCCCTGCTGAGCAGAGAGCCCGATGCGGGGCTTGATCCCAGGACCCTGAGATCATGACCTGAGCCGAAGGCAGAGGCTTTAACCCACTGAGCCACCCAGGCGCCCTCTTCTCTTCGTTTTTGATGTTGATACTTTGTATTTTCTCTAAGTTAATCTTGGTAAACTTATCTAGATGTTTATCAATTTTATTACCTTTTCAAAGAACTAGCTTTTTGTTTCATAAATATTCACATTATTTTTCTGGTTTCAACTTTATTGATTTCTACTCTAATTATTATTATTATTTTCTTTTGATTGATTTAAGCTTAATTTGTCATTTTCCCCCTAGCTCCTTAAAATAGAGACTTAGATCATTGATATTAAATCTTCTTTATTTTTTGTAACAACTTGTTGAGATACAATCACATGTTATACAGTCTGACCAGTGTATAATTCAATATTTTTTAGCATATTCACAGAATTGTATGGCCAGCACCACAGTTAATTTTAGAACATTTTAATCACCTAAAAAAAAAAAAAAAAATCCATGTCCTTTAGCAGTCTTCCACCAAACTCCTCATACTCTCCAAACCTAAAAAGGCACTAATATTCTTTCTCTCTCTATATTTGCCTTTCTGGCCATTTTATATAAAAGGAGTTTTATGTCCTTTGTGACTGATTTTTTTGCTGAGCATAATCTTTTCAAGGGTCACTTATGTTGCAGCATGGGTCAATACTTCATTACTCTTATGGTGAAATAACGTTCTATTTTATGTATATACATTATGTTTATTCATTCATCAGTTGGTAGATATTTCAGTTTTGGCTATTATGAGCAATGCTTCTATGAACTTTGTGTCAAAGTTTTTGGGTAGATATAGATGTTGCTTTCTCTTGAGTGTATATCTAAGAGTTGAAGTGATGGGTTAAATGAAAACTTTATGTTTTGCTTTTTGAAGAGCTAGATTAAATGGAATTTTATGTTTCACTTTTTGAGGAGTTAGCTTAAATGAAATTCTGTTTCAGTTTTAGAGGAATTTTAGCTTGTCATTTTTTCCCTAGCTTTTTAGAGAAACTGATACACTGTTTTTCAAAATGCCTACACCATTTTACATTACTACCAGTAGTGTGTGAGTATTCTCTCTACCTCCATTTCTTAAATCCTTGCCAAAACTTTTACCTTAGTTTTTGATTCTAGTCATCCTAGTGGGTGTGAAGTGGTATTTCATTTGATTTTGATTTTGATTTCCATGACTAATGTTGTTGAGCATCTTTTATGGTTATTAGCCATTTTATGTATATTCTTGGAGAAATATTTATTCCAATAGTCCTTTGTTAATTTACTATTTTTTTATTATTTAGTTTCAAGAATATATTGATACTTTAGATACAAGTTCCTTATTAAATGTATGATTTACAATTTTCTTTCAATTTTGTGGGTAGTTGTCTTTTTCTTAATATCCTTCACAACACAATTTATGCATTTTTCTTTAATTTATTGTGCTATTGTTGTTATATCTAAGAAATTATTGCCTCATACAAGGTCATGAAGTTTAATGTCTATGTTTTCTTCCATTTTGAATTTGGTTTTGTGTATGGTGTGAGGTAGGGGTCTAATTTCATTGATTTGTGTGTGGTTAGCTATTTATCTTAGCAAAATTTGTTGAAAAGACTGTTCTTTTCTCATTCAACTATTTTAGAATGCTTAATGAAAGTAAATTGACCATAATATAAGGATTTATTTATGGACTTTCAATTGTAGTCCATTGAACTGTATGTCTATCCTTACACCAGTACCACATTCTTAAGTAATGTTGCTTTATAATAAATTTTGAAAATGGAAAGTATAACTCCCTTAATTTTTTGGCTATTCTAGTCCTTTGAGTTTCCACAGAATTTGAAGATAAACTTGTCAATTTCTCTAAAGAAGCCAGCTGGGATTCTTACTGGAATTATGTTGAATTTGTATATAAATTTGGAGAGTATTGCCATCTTAATAATACAAAGTCTTCAGGTACATGTGCATGGAATATGTTACCATTTAGATCTTCTTTAATTCTTTCAGCAGTGTTCTGTAGTTTTCAAAATATAAGATTTGAACTTGTTTTGTTATATTGAATTCTAAGCATTTTAATTTTTAATGCTGTTAAAAATGAAATTATTTTCTTAATTTCATTGCAGATTGCTCATTGCTAGTATGTAAAAGTACAATTGATTTTGGTACATTAATCTTATATCCTACATTTCTGGACTCTTCACAATAACTCTTTAGTGGATTCCTTAAGATTTTTATATACAATATCATGCCATCTATAAATAGAGATAATTATCTCTCCTCACATCACTCCAGTTTGGATGCCTTTGATTTCACTTTTTTACTTGGCTAGAATCTTAACTATAAGGTTAAATGGAGATGATGAAAGTATATCTTGCCTTGTTTTTATTATTTTTCTAGGTTTATTAAGATGATCATGAAATCTTTGGTTCTCATCGGACTGTTGGTTTTTATTCATAGACTATGTTTTATTATTTCATATATGTACTTGGTTTTATAACATACACCATAGTTTATGGTATATAACAATGATTGATATGATTTCACTCATAAGTGGAATCTAAAAACCAAAAAACTTACAAACAAAAAGCAGAATAAGACATATAAATATGGAGAAGCAAATGATCGTTGCTAGAGGAGAGGGAGGTGGGGGAGAGGGCAAAATGGGTGACGGCAAGTGGGAGATACAAGCTTACTGTTATGGAATAAATTAGTCACAGGAATAAAAGGCACAGAATAAGGAATATAGTAAATGATAATGCAATAGTACTGTGTGGTGACATGGTAGCTACACTTGTGATGAGCATAACATAATGTATAGAGAAGTTGAATGACTATATTGTACACCTGAAACTAATGTAACATTGTATGTTAACTCTACTCAAAGAAAAAAAATAAAAAGATATTTGGATATTAAACCAATCCTACATTCCTGGATAAATTCAACTTGGAATTATCCTAACTTGTTCAGTTATGTTTGCTAGTATTCTTTTTAGGATTTTTATGTATCTATCTAAATGGCTACATATTCATCTGTAGTTTTATTGTAATCTCTTGTTTGGTTTTTTCATCAATGTAATATTAAGTACAAGAAAGGAATTGACTAGTGTTTGTTTCTCTTCTATTTTTGAAAGACTTTTTTGGAAAATTTGTGTTAATTCCTCTTTAAATATTTGGTAGACTCTAACAGAGCAGCCATCAGGAATTAGCTTTTTATTCTTGGTAATTGTTGTGTTATTATTATTATTTCAATCTCTTTACTTGATATACATTTATTAAAAAATTTCTATTTCTTAATCAAATTGTATAGTTTATGTCTTTCTAGAAATATGTCCATTTTATCATGTTTATCTAAATTATTGGCATACACTTTTTCAAAAATTCCTTCATGATCCTTTTTTATTTCTGTAAGGTCAATAGTAATGCCTCATTTCATTTTTGTTTCTATTTATTTGAGTGTCTTTTTTTTCCATGGTCAAGTTTCCTAAAGATTTATCAATTTTGTTAAACTCAAAAAAAATCAACAAAATTTTCTTCTATTAATCTTCTCTATTGCCTATTTTCTATTTTGTCAAATTTTACCCTAAATTTTATTTCCTTACTTGTGTTTGTTTTAGGCTTAGTTTTCTGATTTTCCAGTGTTTTAAGAATTAATTAATTTAAGGGGAACCTGGGAGGCTCAGTGGGTTAAAGCCTCTGCCTTCAGCTCAGGTAATAATCTCAGGACCCTGGGATGGAGCCCCACTTTGGGCTCTCCACTCAGCAGGGAGCCTGCTTCCCCCCCTCTCTCTGCCTCTTTGGCTACTTGTAATATCTCTCTCTGTCAAATAAATACGTAAAATCTTTTAAAAAAATTAATTAAGATTTTTTCTTTTTGACTAAAGCAATTACAGCTATACATTTTCCTCTAAACACTACATTAGCTGTATTCCATTGTTGATTGTGTTTCATTTTAATTCATCTTAAAGCACTTTCTATTTTCCCTTTGGATTTCTTCTTTGATCCAGTTGTTACTTAGGAGTATATTGTTTATTATGTACACATTTGTGATTGTCCCCAGTTTTTTTCTGTTATTGATTTATAATTTCATTTCATTGTTACCAGAGAACAAACTTTATATAATTTCCATGTTAAATTTATTGAAATTTGTTTTATAGCCCCGCATATGGTTTGTCCTAGACAGTGCTCCATGTGCACATGAAAAGAGTTTATATTCTGCAGTTGTTGGATGGAATGCTGATAGATGCGTGTTAGGTCCAGTTGGTTATATTATTGTTGAAGACTTCAACTTACATGCTGATTTTCTACCTACTTGTTCCTTACATTACTGAAACTGGGCTGATGAAATTTCCAATTATTATTATTGAACTGCCCTCCATTCTGTCAGTTTTTGCAACATGAGTTTTGGTTCTCTGTTGTTTGGCGTATATATGTTTATAATTGATATACCTTCCCTTTTTTTATTATTATATTCAATTAGCCACATATAGTACATCATTAATTTTCAATGATTCATTAGATGCATATAATACCCAGTGCTCATCACCACATATGCCCTCCTTAATATCCACCACCCAGTTACCCCATCCTCTCATCCCCCTCCCTTCTGTAACCCTGTTTGTTTCCCAGAGTTGAAAGTCTCTCATTGTTTGTCTCCCTCTCTGATTTCTTCCCAGTTTTCCCTCACTTCCACTAAGGTCCTCTGTGCTTTTCCTTATGTTCCACATATGAGTGAAATCATATGATAATTGTCTTTCTCTGCTTGACTTTTTTTCACTTAGCCTAATTCCCTCCAGTTCCATCCATGTCAGTGCAAATGGTGGGTATTCATCCTTCCTGATGGCTGAGTAATATTCCATTGCATATATGAACCACATCTTCTTTATCCATTCATCTGTTGAAGGATATCTCGGCTCCTTCTGCAGTTTGGCTATTGTGGACATTGCTGAGCTGAACAGTGCCTGGGGTGCATGCGCCCCTTCACCCCCTTCATTTCACTACATCCATATCTTTGGGGCAGATATCTAGAAGTACAATTGCTGAGTCATAGGGTAGCTCTATAAAAATCCTACAGGAAAACATAGGCAGTAACCTCTTCAACATTCGTCATAGCAATCTCTTTCAAGACACGTCTCTAAAGGCAAGGGAAACAAAAACAAAAATGAACTTTTGGGACTTGATCAAGATAAAAAGCTTTTGCACAGCAAAGGACACAATCTACAAAACTAAGAGGCAACCCATGGAATGGGAGAAGATATTTGAAATGACATATCAGATAAAGGGCTGGTATCCAAGATCTATCAAGAACTTATCAAACTCGGGGCGCCTGGGTGGCTCAGTCATTGGGCGTCTGCCTTCGGCTCAGGTCATGATCCCAGGGTCCTGGGATCGAGCCCCACATCGGGCTCTTTGCTCAGCAGGGAGTCTGCTTCTCCCGCTACCATTCCCTCTGCTTGTGTTCCCTCTCTAGCTGTGTTTCTCTCTGTCAAATAAATAAAATCTTAAAAAAACAAAAAAGAACTTATCAAACTCAACAGCTCAAAAAAACAAATAATCCAGTCAAGAAATGGGCAGAAGACATGAACAGACACTTCTCCAAAGAAGACATATGACACATGAAAAAATGTTTAACATCACTAGCCATCAGGGAAGTACAAATCAAAACAACAATGAGATACCATCTTATACCAGTTAGAACGGCAAAATTAATAATACAGGAAACAACAAGTGTTGGTGAGGATGTGCAGAAAGGGAAACCCTCTTCCACTGTTGGTAGGAATGCAAGCTGGTACAGCCATTCTGGAAAACAGTATGGAGGCTCCTCAAAACATTGATATATCTTCCAGATGGATTGAAACTTTTATTATTATAAGATGTCCCTCATTTGTAGTAATATTTTTTTATTTTACTATCTACTTTCTCTTATATTTGTTCACCCATTCTTTCTTTCTTGTGATTACTATTTGTATGGTATATATGTTTTCAATTCATTTACTTTCAGTCTGTGTATTCTAGAATATAATGTGTTCCTCATAGACAGAATATAATCATAGGTTTTTTATCTAGTTAGACAATTATTGCCTTTCAATTAGGTTGTGTAATCCATTTACTTTTGATTCTACTATTAATATCATTAAATTTAAGGCTGCCATTTTACTTTTTATTTTCTATGTTCATGCTTTTTGTTTCTCTATTCTTATTTACTGATTTTTTTGCATTATACAATGATAACATTTTCATGTCTTTGATAATCTTTTCTATATATGATTTTCGATCTATTTCTTTAATGGTTGCTATATGGCTTACTATACACACTTTAACTTGTCAGAATGTATTTTACGTTCATGAAACAATTTCAATTATATATAAAATATTACTTGATCTTCACCTTATTTTTGTGTTATTATTATTACATATATATTACATCTATATATTTGACAAACAACAATATATTACTATAGTTATAATTTTATAAGAATAAAGAACAAACATGTATTTATAAGTTTTTGTTATATTAGCATTTTTAAAGATTAATTTATTTATTTCAGAAAGAGAGAGAAAGAGTGTGCATGGGAGTGAGCAGGTGCAGGGGCAGAGAGGGAGAGATAATCCTGAAGCAGACTCTCTGCTGAGTGCAGAGCCAGACACAGAGCTTGATCTCAGGACCCTAAGGTCATTACCTGAGTCAAAATCAAGGCTCAGCTCCTTAACTGATCAAGCCATTCAGGCACCCCAATATTTGCCTTTTTATTTCATGTGTCCTGTTCTGTTCATTCGTTCTATGGTTTCAAGTTAGATTCACTTTTTAGTCCAATACAGCTTTGCTCCCATCTACTTCCTTTGCAATGTTCTGGCAAATATATAATATTTTTACATGCTTTAGGCCCATTGGCACAATCACATTATTTTATCCAATCATTTTTTAAAGTCAGTTAAAGGAATAAAATAAAGTAAATAAAATATACATTTAAACTATCTTTTATAATTACATAGTTAACTTTACCAGTGTTTTATATGTTTTCCTGTCTGTTCAAATAACTCCCTAGGATCACTTGCTTTCAGTCTGAATAACTTATTTTAGTATTTCTCATAAGATGGATCTGCTAGAAAAATTCAGTCATTTTTTTAATCTGTGAAGTCTATTAAAGTCTATTTTGTTTTTATTTTTAAACATAGCTTTTAAACATAGAATTCTTGGTTCACATTTTTTCTTTGAGAACTTTGAATATGTAATTCCACTGCCTTCTGGCCTCCATTATTTCTGATGAAATTTCTAATCCATCTTATTGGGATTCCTTTTTATGTGATTTCTTTTTATTTGATGTTTTCCAAATGTTCTCTTTGTTTTTCATTTTCATCATCTGTACTATGATATGCACATGGATCTCTTTGCATTTATCCTTATAGCAACCCATTGATCTCCTTTAATGCATAGATTATTATTATTTTTTAATTTGGGAGAATTTCAGCAATCATTTCATTGTTGTTTTTTTTTCTTTCTGCTCCTTTCTCTCTCTCCTCTCATGCTAGGCTTCCCATTATGCATACAATGTGCATTTAATAGTATCTCACTCTTTTTTTTTTTAATTTTTATTAACATATAATGTATTATTTGCCCCAGGTTACATGTCTGTGAATCGCCAGGCTTACACATTTCACAGCACTTACCATAGCACATACCCTCCTCAATGTCCACAACCCAGCCACCCTATCCCTACCTCCCACATCCCAGCCACCCTTAGTTCCTTTCATGAGTCTAGGAGTCTCTTATGGTTTGTCTCCTCCCCATCCCTTCCTGGGATTTCTCCAGGAAATCCTGGAGAAATTTCTCTCCCCCATCCCCACAAACTCCTACCTTGCCTCTCAAATTCTTCAAATCAGAGAGATCATGTGATAATTGTCTTTCTCTGACTGACTTATTTTGATGTTAAGCACTTTTCATGTGTCTGTTGGCCATTTGGATGTCCTCTTTGCAGAAATGTCTGTTCATATCTTCTGCTCATTTCTTGATTGGATTATATGTTCTGTGGGTGTTGAGTTTGAGAAGTTCTTTATCGATTTTGGATACTAGTCTCTTATCTTATATGTCATTTGCGAATATCTTCTCCCATTCTGTCAGTTGTCTTTTGGTTTTGTTGACTGTTTCCTTTGTGTTCAAAAGCTTTGGATCTTGATGAAGTGCCAATAGTTCATTTTGCCCTTGCTTCCCTTGCCTTTGGAGATGTGTCTAGGAAGAAGTTGCTGCAGCTAAGGTCAAAGAGATTGCTACCTGTGTTCTCGTCCAGGATTTTGATGGAGTCCTGTCTTACATTGAGGTCTTTGATCCATTTTGAGTCTATTTTTGTGTGTGGTGTAAGGAAATGGTCCAGTTTCATTCTGCATGTGGCTGTCCAGTTTTCCCAACACCACCTGTTGAAGAGACTGTCTTTTTTCCACTGGATATTCTTTACTGCCTTGTCGAAGATCAGTTGACCATAGAGTTAGGGGTCCATTTTTGGGCTCTCTATTCTGTTCCGTTGATCTAGTGTCTATTGTTGTGCCAGTACCACACTGTCTTAATTATTTATAGCTTTGCAATAGAGTTTGAAGTCAGGAATTATGATGCCGCCGACTCTGCTTTTCTTTTTCAACATTCCTCTGGCTATTCGTGGTCTTTTCTGGTTCCATATAAATTTTACGATTATTTGTTCCATTTCTCTGAAATAAATTGATGGTATTTTGATAGAAATTGCATTAAGTGTGTACATTGCTTTAGGTAGAATAGACATTTTCACAATATATGTACTTCCAATCCATGAGCATGGAAAGTTTTTCCATTTTTTGGTGTCTTCCTCAATTTCTTTCATGAGCACTTTGTAGTTTTCTGAGTACAGATTCTTTCCCTCTTTGGTTAGGTTTATTCCTAGGTATCTTATGGTTTTGGGTGCAATGGTAAATGGGATCGACTCCTTAATTTCTCTTTCTTCTGTTTTGCTGTTGCTATATAGAAATGCAACTGATTTCTGCACATTAATTTTATATCCTGACACTTGACTGAATTCCTGGATGAGTTCTAGCAGTCTTGGAGTGGAGTCTTTTGGATTTTCCACATAAAGTTTCATATCATCTGCAAAGAGTGAGGTTTGACTTCCTCTTTGCCAATTTGGATGCCTTTGATTTCTTTTTGTTGTCTGATTGCTGAGGCTGGGTCTTCAGGTACTATGTTGAATAGCAGTGGAGATAGTGGACATCCCTGTCGTGTTCCTGATCTCAGGGGAAATGCTGAGAGCTTTTCCCCACTGAGAATGATATTCATTGTGGGTTTTTCATAGATGGCCTTGAACATGTTGAGGAATGTATCCTCTATGCCTACACGGTGAAGAGTTCTTATCAAGAAGGGATGCTGTACTTTGTCAAATGCTTTGTCCACATCAATTGAAAGTATCATATGGTTCTTGTTCTTTCTTTTATTAATGTATTGAATCACATTGATTGATTGCGGACGTTGAACCAACCTTGCATCCCAGGAGTAATCCCACTTGATCATGATGAATAATCCTTTTAATGTACTGTTGGATCCTATTGGCTAGTATTTTGGTGAGAATTTTTACATCTGTGTTCATCAAGGATATTGGTCTATAATTCTCCTTTTGGATGGGGTCTTTGTCTGGTTTTGGGATCAAGGTGATGCTGGCCTCATAAAATGAGTTTGGAAGTTTTCCTTCCATTTCTATTTTTTGGAACAATTTCTGAAGAATAGGTATTAATTCTTCTTTAAACATTTGGTAGAATTCCCCTGGGAAGCCACCTGGCCCTGGGCTTTTGTTCGTTGGGAGATTTTTGATGACTGCTTCAATCTCCTTACTGCTTATGGATCAGTTCAGGTTTTCTATTTCTTCCTGGTTCAGTTTTGGTAGTTTGTGTGTCTCTAGAAATGTGTCCATTTCTTCCAGATTGTCTAATTTGCTGGCGTATAGTTGCATATAATA
>CM053605.1:93281274-93329115 GCA_028646535.1 Procyon lotor | reverse complement strand
TCCATGAATTTTTTAAGTTCTTCTTTAATTTCCTGGTTAACCCATTCATTCTTCAGTAGGATGCTCTTTAGCCTCCATGTATTTGAGTTCTTTCCAACTTTCCTCTTGTGACTGAGGTCTAGTTTCATGGGATTGTGGTCTGAAAATATGCAGGGAATGATCCCAATCTTTTGGTACCGATTGAGACTTGATTTGTGTCCCAGGATGTGATCTAGTCTGGAGAATGTTCCATGTGCACTAGAGAAGAATGTGTATCCGTTGCTTTGAGACGGAATGTTCTGAATATATCTGTGATGTCCATCTGGTCCAGTGTGTCATTTAGAAGCTTGATTTCCTTGCTGATCTTTTGCTTAGATGATCTGTCCATTTCGGTGAGGGGGTTATTAAAGTCCCTTGCTTTTATTATATTATTGTTGATGTGTTTCTTTGACTTTGTTATTAATTGGTTTATATAATTGGCTGCTCCCATGTTAGGGGCATTGATATTTACAATTCCTAGATCTTCTTGTTGGACAGTCCCCTTATGTATGATATAGTGCCTTTCCTCATCTCTTATGATAGTCTTTGGCTTAAAATCTAATTTATCATATATAAGGATTGCCACCCCAGCTTTCTTTTGATGTCCATTAGCATGGTAAATTGTTTTCCACCCCCTCACTTTAAGTCTGGAGGTGTCCTGGAATCTAAGATGAGTTTCTTGTAGACAGCTTATCGATGGGTCTTGTTTTTTTTATCCATTCTGATACTCTGTGTCTTTTGATTGGGGCATTTAGCCCATTTATTTTCAGGGTAACTATTGACAGACATGAATTTAGTGCCATTTTATTGCCTGTTAGGTGACTGTTAACTGTACATTGTCTCTGTTCCTTCCTGGTCTGTTAGGCTCTCTCTTTGCTTAGAGGACTCCTTTCAATATTTCCTGTAGGGCTGGCTTGGTGTTTGCAACTTCTTTCAGTTTTTGTTTGTCCCGGAAGCTTTTTATCTCTCCCTCTATTTTCAGTGACAGCCTTGCTGGATATAGTATTCTTGGCTGCATATTTTTCTCATTGAGTGCTCTGAATATATCATGCCAGTCCTTTCTGGCCTGCCAGGTCTCTGTGAATAGGTCTGCTGTCAAACTAACATTTTTGCCTTTGTATGCTACCGATTTCTTTTCTTGAACTGCTTTTAGGATTTTCTCTTTGTCACTGAGGCTTGTAAGTTTTACTATTAGATGCGGGGGTGTAGACCTATTTTTATTGATTTTGAGGGGAGTTTTCTGTGCCTCCTGGATTTTGATGCTTGTTCCCTTTGCCAGATTAGGGAAATTCTCTACAATAATTTTCTCCAATATACCTTCTGCCCCTGTCTCTCTTTCTTTTCTGGGAAACCAATTATTCTAATATTGTTGTGTTTTATGGTATCACTTATCTCTCGAATTCTCCCCTTATGGTCCAGTAGTTGTTTGTCTCTCTTTTTCTTAGCTTCTTTATTCTCTGTCATTTGGTCTTCTATATCACTGATTCTTTCTTCGGCCTCATTTATTCTAGCACTGAGAGCCTCCATTTTTAATTGTACCTCGTTCATAGCTTTTTTAACTTCAACTTGGTTAGATTTTATTTCTTTTATTTCTCTAGAAAGGGCTTTTTTTCTCTTGAATGAGATTCTCTAATGTCTTCTATGCTTTTTTCGAGCCCTGCTATCATCTTGATAACTGTCATTTTGAACTCTATTTCTGACATATTACTAATGTCCACATTGAATAGGTCTCTAGCCATTGGTACTGTCTCTTTTTTTTTTTTTTTTGTGGTGAGTTTTTCCACCTTGTCATTTTGTTAAGGTAAGAGTAGATGGGTGAGAGAGAAAGATTCTCTGGAGTTCTGCAGTTTTCACTTATTGATTAACTAGGTCTTGGTTGGATATTCTCGCTGATCTTCTGGGGCAGGGACCCATTGCCATGGTTCTCAAATGTCTTTGCCCAAGGCAGAATTGCACAGCCCTTTCCAGGGGATGGGCCAAGCACTTTGCTCTCGTTTGCTTTCAGGAGTCTTTGGTCCCTGAGCGCTTTCCATACTGCCCTGGAGGCTGGGAATGAAAATGGTGGCCTCCTACTCTCTGGCCCAGAGGACCCGATTGCTTCACGCCATGCTCCTCCGCGTGCCCTCAGAGAAAAGCGGTCAACCATTCCTGTCTCCATTGTCTGTGGCCCACACCCTGTGCTCAGCTAGCCCGTGGCAGAGTGCCTCTATCTGTGGTGCACGCGGCCCCATCTGGAGTCCCCAAACCCAGCAGATTCCTGCTGCACGCTCCTGCACTGCTCCTCCTGGAGGCAGAAGAAAGGGGTGACTTTGGAGCTGCTTCCCATGGAGTCCCCACTTGAAGTACAGCAGCCCTATATGAACTATATGTCTCCGTTCATATAGTCCAAGGTAAGCCTAGGTGGGCACGGCTTTGCGTGGCTCCTTCTCTGCTGCTGGCTTCTCTGGCCCAATATCTGGGAGGTCTTCCACACTTGGGCTCCCCTGGTCCCTCAGTTAACCCACGGGTCCTGAAACCACACTGTTCCCACAAGGGCTGAACCCCCAGTTAGCCTCCGGAGTGATGTCTCAGTGGAGCAGACTAAAAGTTCCAGATTTTGTGCTCCAGGGCTCTGTGGCTGCTGGGAGCCTGCTCCTCCCACCCGTGGGGTCTCTCTTCTTGTCTCTTTGGATTCACTTTTTCCACACGTCCTACCTTTTGGAAAGTGGTCAATTTTCTGTTCCTAGAATTGCTGTTCTTATTCTCTTCTCTCTCCTGTTGTGTTTGCCAGCTTTCAGAATTCTTTGGTACCTTTCTAGCTAAACTTCCCGGATCCAGTGCTCTCTGTGCCTCCTACACCTTCGCCATCTTGCCTGCTTCCTTCTCTCACTCTTTTTCTGAGAGTCTGTTAATTTTTCTTCCTTTTTTTTTTTTTCCAGATTGCATAAGCTCCATTGGTCTCTTTTCAAGATTTCCAAGTCTTCTGCCCGTTCAAATCTACTTTGAGCCTCTCTGAGGAATGTTCAATTTAAATTATACTTTTTTTCTTCCAGAATTTCCATACAGTTCTTCTTTATAATATCTTTCACTTTATATACATTCTTTGATGAGACATTTTCATCATATTTTATTTATTTAAGCATTTTGTTTTCATTCTTTGAACATATATATAATGGTTACCTTGAAGTCTATGTCTTTTATCTGACATCTGTTCACTCCCACACACAGTTTCTATTGCTGGTTTTTTACACTTATATATAGGACATGTTTTTCTGTATATTAACCTGCCTCATAATTTTCATATGCCCTCCTTCTGTAATTTTTTTTTCTACCTTAAATGAGACAAGAAGGCTAGAAGGGGTTTTGGGGGGAGTGCAAAATGTCCTTCTCCCATTTAGGATAAGGATGTAGAAAAAAATATTTTCCCCTGGAGTATGTGTCAACCACTTCAGCATATTTCACAATGATTACCTTTTTTCTCCCCATGTAAGAATCATGGGGGAATCTTTTCTGATCATCAATGTGAGAACTGAATAGGATTACTGGAGGCAAAAGCCACAAACGTGTAGGGGCTACTATAGATCTGAAGCCCTCATTGGATTCTTTTGTCTCACAATAGTTTACACTCCACTTCCAGCAATTTGCCAAAGTTACCATTTAAGTGTTCCTGCCAGTTGATGGTTTCAGCAGCTTCTGTTCCAGGTAAGCATATTTCAGCCCTGACTCTCTGGATTCATCTATATTTCTGGACTTTAGGGTGGCAGTTTGTACTGAAATCTAAGTTCTCTGATGAGTACAAGAAGAGTCATTGATTTTCAGTTTGTTCAGCTCAGCTTTTATTTATTATAAGGATGTGAATGATGATTCCTAAGTTCTTCATATGTTACAACTGAAAGCAGAAGTGTTGCACTTTTTTTCTTTTTTACCTTTCTGACTGATATACTACTTAATTATGCAAATGTAAATGTGCTTTTTATCAGTGTTGATAACTCATTTAAGCAAGAGACAATCTGTTGTCTGTCTTCATTTTCCTGGGACTCCAATTTTCTTCTCTTTGAGCAAGTTGGCAAATTTTAGTTGCCAATACTTTCAGCATAATTCAGCCTCTGCTGATACAGAGATCACAACTAATATAAGAGATTTTTTTAGCTTCTCACACATTCTCTGAGAAATTCATTTATATAGTAGTAGCATTAGGTGAACCTCCTGTTTGTTTTAGATAAACTGAAATCCTAATGTGAAAGCTCCATTATTTGTCTACACCAACAATTCAAGAGATAATTTCCCTGCCCTGCTGATCTTACTAAGAAAATAAGACAAACTTTTTTTTTAATGTTCAAAAATAAATCCCCCCACCCAAGAGGCTATTACTTGAGATGTTCTAACCCTCTCCATTGTTAAATTGCTCTTTTTGATGTTCAAATAGATAAGTGCACAGAACATAAATATTCCATTCAATAAATCAACAGAAATGTAAAGTCTTGTTAATTATAACCTAAGTTAGGAAATAAAATTACATCACTATTCAAAAATCCCCTTTATATCCCAAGTTTTCATTGTTCCTGAAATGTTCATTACTGATGTTGTTCTTTTAACAATGTAATGTTTCTCTCAGGATTCAATTCAAGACTCATTTCCTTCATGAACACTCCACCAAAATGCAGTCCCAAAGGAGGATGAGTTTCCCAGAATGTAAATGAATAGATGTCAAAGATTCATGCTGTTTTCCTCTGAGTGGTGCTAAAGGTCAGTTCTTATAACTAGGATTTTGCTCTCGAAACAGTTTCTATCACCATAAAAACCCTGTCTTAGGGACAAAGGACACAAGTTACCTCAACATCCTGACTTACAACACATTATTATCAACTCTTCTGGAGATTTCTTTGTAATAAAGTAGTGTCTATTTCAGGCCGAATTCACAGTTCACTTTCCAAAGAGGTTCTCAAGGTGATCTACTGAGATGCTGGAAGAAAATGGTAAAATTTCTATTCATATAAAAGTTTATAACTTTCTATTTTTCACATATAATGTACATTTTATATTGTGTGTTAGCATTGCTATTTATAAGATTTATGAATCACAAAATCAATATATCGATGACACATGCACAAAATATTTTTTATACAAATTTTGGAGAACACTGAGGTTCATTACTTGGTGCTGTTGACTTCATTTGAGATTCACTTCTCTTGAGATCTATGTTCTTAAAGAAAATGAAATGATGTTTTGATATTTGTGCTTTTTTAATTTATTCAAGAGAAGCAAACACACAAGAAACATATAAATCGATGGTGTGCTGAGAAGTGAATAGTCAGCCAGATTCTACCGTAGATCCCCTCTCTTATCTATTCATGATGAAGTCTTTGAAATTTCCAGGAAGGACCTTGCTATTTATTGTCTGTTCCTTGGTTCATGATTCTCTTTCTGTCTGGAATCCCCCTCCATACTCTTGTATTTTCTATCTCTCTATCTGTTTAATTTAAACTGATCAAATACACAGAGATGAGCATAAATTATGAATGTTCCTTTCAATGAACTAATAGAAAGCTAAATCCTTTTTTAATCAACACCAATTTAATAAAATTAAATTATCACTCAAATGCCACCCTTATGTCCCTTTTCACTTGTGTTCCCACCATCTTCTCTAAAGTAATGATTTTTCAGTACTTTAATGCTGTTTTATTGCCTAGTTTTAATAAAAGGTGTAATATAGTACACATTCATTTCTATTTGCCTTATTTTCCTTAATCTTGTCTGTGATATTTGCACATAGTGTAGATATCAGTTGTTATTTTTTCATTGCTTTATGGTGTACCATTGAATGGATGAATATACTGCAATTTATTTATTCATTCTACTATTAAGGGGCATTTGTATTATCTCCAGTTTTGGGCTGTTAAGAATACCACTGTTTTGAATTATTTATACATATCTCTTGGTGTACATGAGCAAGCATTTCTTTGTCAAATGTATCAAAGTATGGAATGACTGAGCCATAGAGCATTTGAGCATTCACTCTATATATCTGAGTGCTCAAGAGCAGTTGGTAATGCTGAGAGCATTTGAGCATTCATTCTATATATCTTTTATAGATAACATTAAACTTATATCCCAAACAAGTATGATGTAAATTCCTCTTGCAAAGCATATAAAGAAAATATAGACATAACTACAGGAAAAAATACAAATCCAAAATAATAGTGGAGGGGGACTTGGGTGGCTCAATGGGTTAAAGCCTCTGCCTTCAGCTCAGGTCATGATCTCAGGGTCCTGGATTGAGCGCCGCATCGGGCTCTCTGCTCAGCAGGGAGCCTGCTTCCCCCTCTCTCTCTGTCTGCCTCTGCCTACTTGTGATCTCCCTCTCTGTCAAAATAAATAAATAAAATCTTCAAAATAATAGTGGAGAAAAAAATAAATGAACAAAACAAAACAGAATAATAGTAGAGATATTTTCATATAATTATCTCAATAACTAATAAAATAAGCAAACAAAATTAATGACATATAAACAATCTGAACATTCTTAAGGCAATGAAAATATATATAAACACTACATAGTAACCTAAAAATATGTGTGTATATAAACATTAAAATGCCCATAGAACATTTTCAGAAGTGACTGTATAATAGAGTATATATAGACTGCATATTAGTCTATAAACTGATCATTGAAATCATATAGAGTATGTTCTCTGACTGTAGTGGAATTAAGCTAAAAATCAGTAAGAAAAATGAATATATTAATATACTTAAAAAACTGAGTCACAGAAAATATCTCAATATAAATCATATCCTATAAAACACCCACCTCAATAGCTATAATTGAAAAGAAACACAGTATCAAGTGCTGACAATAATGAAGAGTAACAGGACTTCCACTAAAAATATAACTTCACATTTCAACTCATCTCTTCCATGAAGACTTTTCTGCTCTTTTCTTCTTCAGTAGAATGAGCACTGTTTTCTCTGTGTCCTAACTGAATCCTACAAAGCATATTAATTTATATACATGTTTCCTACACTTATCTGAGCTTCTTGAGGGCAGGTATCTCAACTATTTAGTAAAACCTCAAATAGGTAAGAGTAATAAATGATTAATGAGGTGAATGGAAACTCTTTCCTCCATTTATTATCAGCTTAGGATCAATAGTTTGAAATTACACAGCATCAGAGGGTATCAGAAACATAAATACAGTATCCTTGCTTGTTTAGAAAAAGAGAGATAAGAAAAAAGAATGAATTGGCTAGCTATACTAAGGATTTCAAGTCCTTTGGAACAAAATCAATCTTCTTAGGTACCAGGCTTCTGATAGAACTATTGATTCTCTCTACTATTCTTTACTATCATATAGTATTATTCTTTCTGGGTATCAGACTGACAAGAACTTCTAGATATGTATATGAGGTAGTTGCATCACAGGTACACTTGGACAAATTTATTATTAAGTTTTCTGTCGTAAAAAAAGAAGTACAGAAAAAACACAATGCAATTAAAGTTTGCAATGAAAGAAATGTATGGGAGAAAGAAGTTTAGGTAACATACTACAGTGGAGAGATTATTTCATTATAAATTATATATTTCAAATATATGAACCTATATGTTCCAGAAAATCCTCATGCTTTCATTGTTTGAAATGTGAGAAATTAAGAAAAAACATCCCAGTATGTTAGAAGCTGATAAATAATCTAACTCAGTCTTGATTTTTCTGTGATGGATTACTTTTGTCTCACTCCATGGGCAGAGGGGCTTCAGATTAGCAAAGGGACACTTTTAGAAAGAGAAAGTTAAATAACCAGTAACTATAAAATCAATACCTAATTTTGGCTCATTAGTTAAGAGATAGCTTGCTGGTCAAGGTACATTCTTCACAGTCACTGCACTCTTCTGAGGAAAAAGACCACTCCTACCAACCCTGTTTTAATAAAGCTATCCATGCCTGCCATTCACGATAACTCCTATTCTTGTCCTTGATAGCCTTAGCCTATTGGTTGAAAAACCAACATCAATTCAGGAATAATCTGTATAAACTGATCAATGACATGTGAGGTGCTTCTCCTTGAAAGTTTATTCCATCTAAGGACCATAGTAATTTACTGATTAATTATTTCTCTGAGAAATTTAAACCAGAGATATTAGGCTTTTTAACTGGTTGGAAGAGTGGGAATTAAAAGCCCAAGAACACAGAGGATAGTCAGAAAGTTTGAGTGAGGAGGAAGGTGGGAGTTAGGAGGATCCACGAATATGTTAGTCTCCAAAGATGGTGTCAGCACCACTTTTTCATTGTACGTGGATGCTTGTCTTACTCATTAAGAAATAGAGTCTATGCCTTACTTTCTTCTTGTATCTAGGTTTGCCTCATTACTTCCTTTGATGAATAGAATGAGGTGAAGCCTGGTTGCCTCTGCTTTTGCAATTCAAGTGATCTGCCAAGAAAGAAGTCTGACTTATGCAGAGATCATCATGATGTGAGGAAGCCCAAGCTGCCAAGGTAGAAGAGGCCATAGGGAAGAGTAGTGTGATACCAAACATGGAGCCAGAGAACCATGCATCAGAGCCCAGTCAATGGAAAAAAATCATGAAAAATAATTAGTGGTTGTTGCTTTATGTTCCTGGATTTTGGTGTTGTTATATAGCTACAGATAAATATGACCAATGTGTGAGAAGATATGATTAAGCAGAAATCAATACCACAAAAACACATGTCTGGACCAGAGATTTATTGTTTTCATTGGAAAAGGCAGAAGCATTCAGGCTGAGACAGAATGTGCTGAATTGTGTTCAATGGCTCAGCCCTCATATGGATACAAGTCTTTTGTTGGATCATGAATGGAGTTAGCAGTAGTTGTGAATGCCTTTAGTCTTAATATATTGGTTATTTAAAAGGCTTCTGTTTAAAATAATCATTTTTTTCTCTTCCTTCTTTTTCTCTATATTCTTCACCAAAACATGTTGTTTGACATCTGTATTTTGTAACTGGCAAGTATAAAATTAACAATCTCAACATTTCATCAAAAATTAATTTAAGGGAAAAGACTTTAAATTAGAACTACAAATGAAAAAAAAATGAAAAAAAATGAGAAAAAAAAAGGAAAAAAAAAAGAACTACAAATGAAATGGTTTAGATGGTCCAGTGTGGATTTGGACACTCCTTTTTCTGCTCTGAGATATATATGTGTATATATATATATAATTTCTTCCTAAGTCCAGGATCACACTGTCAAATATAGTTAGAGAAGGATGCCGGGCTGCATGTGAAGTGGAGAATCATATTGGTGTACATTCTAGGAGATTTTTACAAGGCATTATTAAGGTTACTCTTAGAATTCATTCATTCTTTTCTGGCTACTGGTCAGACTTCAGTTTTTTACCATAAGATGAAATGCTTCTTCATAAAATATTAAGGTTCCTTAGTGTTCTTATGACATGACACCTGGCTCCCTTGCAGAACTAAGAACATGAGAGAGAAAGACAGAGACAATCCATGTTAACCTAATCTCGAACTGTAGAGGGAAGTACACAAGGGCATGAATACCAAGAAGTAGGAAACATTGGGGGTCATTTTGGAGGTTGGCTACAGCAAATATTCATTTGATCTAGGAAAGGAAGGGTACTATTGCATTAGAGTAATATTTAAAAATGCCTTCTGTAAATACAAATATTAAATTGTTTCCAAGCATCATCTTAAAATAATTACTACTTGTTGAAGTAGATGATGAAGCTTGTCAGCTAATTTTTGTGTTTTGATTTTCATGTCTTGATGATAACACTGTGATCTCTCATGGTTGATACTAAATGTTGACACATATTTAGTGTGTTACATAGTCATCATCAACATTCTTGAAAAATGAAAATTTAGCTTTTAATTTTTCAAAAACACACTCTCATTCTTTTTAGCTCCTTACTACTGAAAACATTTATTACAAGATAATAAAAAAGGTGTTGCCAAACAACAAATAGTTGTAGTTATGCATCTTATAATAAATGACCAAACCTTCACAGCAAGACTGCTCAGATTAGTTGCTATACATCTCCACAGCAGGATTTCTTAGCTTTTTATTTTTTCCACCACATTTAAGGTATACCTAAGTTGTAATTTTCCCTCACTTCCCACTGACACCACCTACTGTGAGCCTAGTGGCTTTGTGCATCTTATTATGACAGTGGTCATGGGAAGTCATCAAGTGGCCATAGTGAATAAAGACAACCATAGTGAATATTTTCTCACCCATGCCCTAAGAGCCAAAAGAATTAGATGTGGCCAGCTGCTCCTGCCTAAGGACAATTTGTTTTGATATGTGTCCCCTGCATGTGCTCCTTGGAAGGGAGTCGCTACTTCCTATGTGTCTGAAGGGGATATGGAAAAGAATAATGCAATTTGTGTGATCGTCTTTCAGATCTAACCATGCATACAGCAAAAACTATTTTCTGCATACATTTCATACATGACTACAGAAGACTATGCTAGAAGCTTAAAATACAAAGTGGAGACCTAGCAACCCCTCCTACTTTATTTTAGTGTAACTTTAACAATGACACTTGGTTATGATTCCATTTATATCAAATTCAAAATCAGAAAAAACTGGTGTTAGAAGTTGAAATACTGATTTCCTTTGGGGAAGAATTGGACAGAAGAGTCTGTAAGTAGTTGGAAACCTATGATCTGTAGCTTTCCTATATCTTGATTTGGGCAGCAGTTAAACAGGTACATACATATGCAAGAGCATAGTAAACTGTACATTTAAGGATTTTAGATTTACCTGTGTATAACTTATACTTTAATTTTAAACTATAGTTATTTTGAGGGGGGTAAATATGGGAAGTCAGTGGAAAGGCACTAACTAAGTGGAATACCAGAACAATAGGAACAAATCTAGATTATGTCAATGAAAGGGTAAACCAGGGTTTACACTTATCTTTCCTGTGAAATATACAAGAAAATCCTGTATAAAAAAACTTAGGTTTTTTTCTTTTCCTTCATGATCTCTTTTAATTTTTCAATACTTTCCCTCTCCTAAAAGAAATTTCTGGCATCCTACATGCCAAAACAAAAAGTCATTCTAACCAAACATAGAATAAAATTTATGTACAGGTGTGTTTTACAATAAAAAACCTGGAAATGCTAAAAATAAATTTTACAAAGAAAGAATGTCAGGGATAATTACAGATTTATCTGCAGTGTACATGGTCTTAAGAATCCATGAGCAAGTTCCTTGGTCTCTTAAACAGTTGTTCAAATGTTTAGTATTGAAATGTAAAATTTTTATTATATATTCAATGCCTAAAGTAAGATACATTTGCAAGTCAAATTCTAAATATCATTTGTTAATTCCAAAGACTTCTATATTCTAATTTTAGAGTTGTTGGGAAATTAGAGAAAGAACCTATCATTGTGTTGTGGTCATGCTCAATCATCTTGCCTCTCAAAGATGTGGCATAGTGACAGACCAGGGAAGAGCAACTAGCTAACTTATGAATTAGTTTTCTTTTTGTATTTCCATTTTGAAAGAAAGTAATTTACTAATAAAAGTACATTTTGCATTTAACTTTCACAGATAAAATCATTACTAGTTGATTTTTGAATGAGCACATGGAAGTGATGACTACCATCAGATGGGAATCTCTTGCCACATGGAAATTAAAAAGACAACGTATTACCAAATGTTACTTTATACTGTTCTGGTTCTTCGCACTTTTCAGAGTGTCTGCATTTTATACCCCCTCACTGATTCTCAAAATAAATCTGCATAAGAGACAGGATAGCACTCTTCTTCCACATGTTTGAGAAATCTAAGGCTGAAATCTTGAGGTTGGAAGAAACTTTTTGTTTTTTTTTTTTTTAAGATTTAATTAATTTATTTGAAAGAAAAAGAGAGAGAGAGAAAACGAGCAGGGGGAGGAGCAGAAGGAGAAGCAGACTCCTTGCTGAGCAGGGAGCCCTTCATGGAGCTCAATCCCAGGACTCCAGGATCATGACATGAGCCAAAGGTAGATGTTTAACCGACTGAGCCACCCAGGCACGCTGAGCCTAAAGGACCTTAAAGAGGTTTATATTCTGGTGATTTCTGTCTTGTCAATTATATGGCACAGCTGCTTTTATGCTGTAGTCTTTATTAATGATATAAGAAATATCTTAAGTGGAAAAAATATTATATTTGGCAGCAAAAACACAAATAGTATCTTTTGCTAATTTGGATTCCCAGGTTCTGTTGGTACACAAAGTTAAAGTGAAAGTTACAAAATGTATTTTAGCTTTCGAAGAGGAATTTGGATTCTCTAGTGACTAGAAGGTCATCATGGAGACTTGTACTGTTTAATTTCATTCCTGATTCATTCTTTGGTCTCATGTCAACTTGAAAATTTACCTCTGCTTCTCATAGTGAAGATGGTCTACCTATGAATTGTTGAAACCCCAGGAACAGAATCCTGAAACTTGCATGCATTATGACTTTTGAAATCTATCAGAATCAAAGTTGCTTGCCTACCCCCAGAGTATCACAGATCAGCACACAAGAGCTAATGGCTCTGGAAATATACATCCAATCAGTGATGTAATGAGGAAGTGGACTCCAGAGACCAGATGCTGAGGTTCAAATTCTGACTCCACTTGGGAAGACACAGTGAATTGCCTGCCTCTCTCAGCCATCTGTAAAATGGAGAATATTAATAATTATTTGCAGTATTACTGGGAGAGTTAAATGTGGAAAATATATGCAAAGTGCCTAGAACACTCTAGAAAT
Source organism: Procyon lotor (assembly GCA_028646535.1). Taxonomy (NCBI): domain Eukaryota; kingdom Metazoa; phylum Chordata; class Mammalia; order Carnivora; family Procyonidae; genus Procyon; species Procyon lotor. Next base: position 93,316,380 of record CM053605.1, on the reverse strand, counting down.
GATGCCTATTATAGCAGGTGGGATAGGAACATTAACTGTAGGAGATACAAAATAAAAGTACGTCAGGTAATAAAGATAGAAACTGTTGTTCAAGGACAAGGGGAAGATCAGCTACTTTCCCAGTCTCTCTCTTGCTACCCCGTAATGACTGAATAATCTTTGTTCCCATAATGTCATGTTTCCATAGCTCTCTGATTGCAAGTATCACATAATTACAAAATGATTGTGTTAAGGGAAGATTTAGATCATTTTTAAAAAAGTGAAGTTTTCACATTTTGCATCTAAATTCATTGATTATGCATAAAGAGGTCAGGAAAGCCTTGTGGCTTTATTAAATTGATCGGCATCTAATAACTTAATTATCTACAGAAACAGATGTTACTTCAACTGAAAACAAATTATCTTATACACAGGGAAGAAAATTAAAGCATCGAACACTGTGGAGATCTTTAAAATGACCACATCGAGGTTAAAAGGAGAGAGAAACAACAAAATGTCAGGATTCCTGATTCAGACTCAACTCTATTTAACGTGTTCCAAATTCTCTTCATCTTGAATGTTTTTTACATTTCATTTAGCTTCAGTTTAGGGGATTGTGCCTATGTGTGTGACAGAAACACAGATTTTTGTACTATTAAAAATCTAAGATGAGATACTAATTCATTCCTGACTGAATTGTGAACTCAGTTGTTCTGGGAAATGGCGTGCTCCAGCTCGGTTAAGCATTTTGAAAATAAAATCCACCTAAGAGCAACCACTAACACAAAGAGTTCCCAGAGTTTCTTTCATTTCTGTTCTAGCCTTTTCTGAGAGCACTTGCTTCCAGGTTATTCTTCCATTGCCTGCTGTCTTGGCATCAAATCTATTGTTAACTGTGTCCCCAAGAACAATCAGGTCAAGCACTTCTTGTCAATCTGCTTTTCTCTTTATATCCTTGACTTTCTTTGACATTGAGTCAAGCTCATCCCATGATAGTGATGCTTCAGTTCGCCACAAACAACTCTCCCATCATGACCTGAGTCCAGAGCTCTTTACTTTGATAATGCTGAGCCTCACTTCCATCTTGGGGGAACATCTGGTATTTTCATCTTGGATAAGGTAGAATGGGATTATTATTTTTTTAATGACTAAGGGGCTATAGCCATAAAATCACAGGAAATTAAGGTGAAAAGAGACCTTAATTAATTACTTAGTTAATTAATTACCTAATTAATTTCTATCATGGATGGAGAACTGAGGCCAAATTATGTTAGCTGATGTGTTTGAGATCATAGATAGGAAATCTGACTTTGTCAGAATGAGAACCTGGTAATGCTGCATCTGAGTGAATTGAGGGGAAGACTCTGGGTCTGGGAGGATTTCTCCAAGACTAAGTATTGAGGAGCATAGTGATGCAGGAAACAGAGCCAGCTGCAAAATTCAAGGTCACCAATGATAGCAAAGATTGACAAGGGCACCAAATGGCACATCTGGAGAGGGAAGCGGTGAGGGGCTAGGGGCAGGGGGCAGCATCTGGAGCTCACCTAAAGGTTAGAGGAAGCAGAGGTATTCAGTTTATCTTTCTCCTCATTAATATTTATAATAGCTACCACTTATTGAGAAGTTACTGAAGCATTGTTCTAAGTCCCTAATTTGTAATAACTCATTTATCCTTGCAACAACCCTGTGGCAAGTATTTTTCTTATCTTCCTTTCACAGATGAAGAATCTGAGGCACAGACTAGGAGTTGGTTGCCCAAGTCTTATAGCATGCCAGTAGATGAGACAGGGCTCATCCCCAAGCACACTAACTCCAGAATCTCAGCCCTTAATCTAACCACTAAGCTACTGCTCTGTATCCCATTGCCAGAATGGGTGTCTGGCATGTAGAAAACATTGGGTCCATTGTATCTTACATTAGAGTGAGCCAAGAGTTAACTTCTATAAAGCTAGAAATTTTACAGTATACTCAAGACCCTTTTCAAATCGCTATCCACACCTCTTGTCCCCCCAACTCATTGTACTGTTAATCTGGAATGGAAACATAGTCAACTGCCATCTAGATTGCCAGTCTGTGAGCTGATTGCTAAAGTCAGTGTAGATGGGCTACTCTATAGTTCACATGTTATCTGAACTGGTTGTCATTATTCTAACTGGTCAATGTGGGTTGAAAAATGGAACTGAGTGCTGAATGAGATCCCTGTTATTATTATTCTACTTTTTTTCTCCTATCACTTCTGATTAGGTCCTTATGTCCTTAGTAGGACAAGACAGGACTTACATGTCTTCCATTTGTATTTTTTAAAAAGATTTTATTTATATATTTATTTGAGAGAAAGAGAGAGAGCAAGAGGGAGAATGAGAGAGAGAAGCTTCCTGCTCAGCAGGAAGCCAGATGCAGGGATCAATCCCAGGACCCTGAGATCATGATCTAAGATGAAGGCAGATGCTTAACTGACTGAGACACCGAGGTACCCTCATTTGTATTTCTTAAAGATGATATAAAGACTTCCTTCACTCCATGAATGGCCCATGAAGGCTAATGGAGCCCTGATCTCTTACAACCTGGATTCAACACTGAGGGAGAAACTTTCTCTCTCCAGACACTTGGTGCTGGTCTTCTGGGCTATTGTTGTAATCCCCTTGACACTCACAATAAATACTCAGGAAAGCCACAAAATCCAAGACAAATAACTCAGTCTGCTTTCAAGGGAGAATCACCACTTTTTAAATGTTGGAAATTTCAGTTGGGGAAGGTCCTTCAAGACCCCCTGCGCATTTTGTAAGAAGGAATGCAAACTTGTTGGTAATGCCTGCTCTGCAAGAGTCTACGTTTCTTAAGGCCAGGGACACTGGTCTAAACATGAGTTGTTACATAACAGGGCTGCTCCTGCACTGGGAAGTGAGTAAAGTTATTCTTAACCATTTTGTCATCAGACAGATAGAAAGTACTCATTGATGGTCATATTGCTTATGCCAACAATTCCAAACGTATTTCCAACCCTCACCACTGAGGATAAAAACTCTTCATTACATTTCTTTCTTTTTATGTCTTTTTATGTCTTCATCACATTTCTATGAATTAAATATTATCACTCCCATTTTAAGATGAGCATAATGAGGATCAAAGATAAGCTAGCCCCTCACCGCTTTCCTCTCTAAAGATGCTTTTGGAATGGAAGTCCTTCTCTTTATTCCTCCTCTGCTTCTAAATTGCCATCTCTACCCCATTGCATTGATGCTGTCTCTCTCTTTGGCTTTATGAGCCACTTTTGAGCACCTGCTTCCCCTCTGATCTCACCCAATAAACTCATATCAAGGTCTTGCTACCCAGAGCTTTCTAAATACCAACAAAATCTTGATACTGAACTTGTGTAAGATGTAGAAGTTGAATTATTTGTTCAATGAGCTAATTTTGGTATCAAATGGGAGAGAAGTTTACATATATATATTGCCAGCACAAGTGTATCTGTGGGTACAGTAGTTTTAGTTGTGGCACATATTTTAGTTGTGGCACTGTGCAGGCAGAAATAGCACATGGCTATTCTCTTTCTCCCATCCTTTCTTGGACTTGGACTACATAATTATTATACAGACAAATAGATGGACACATAGTCCAGTCCTCTTGGTCTGGAACCATGTAGAACTGTTTTCACTTCAAATACACTAATGGCAACATTGGGTGGAAAATCTGGGAAGATGAATAATCTGACACTGGAAAAGTATTGACTGTTCATTAACTCACTTGATTATCCATCCAGGCTGTCCAAAAATGATTCTGAATTCCTAGCACACCACAGCCCTCTACTATGAACTGTGGCTATGGAGAAGAATGTGTTTTTCACTGCCCTACCCCACCCCCTCCACTATGAGTTCATAGATGAATAGGAGAGATAAACATAAAAATGTATATCACAGTACAATCATTACTTGCAGAAAGAAGCCCCCAGTGTCATTGGAACACCAAACACTAAAGGGCCGATGAAAATTTCTCAGAGGAGTTGAAAACAGAGCTAAATCTTTAAGGAGGTAAAGGAATTATGGCATTTTGAGGAAAGGGATATGCCACATAGGGCAAAGAGATATGAGAGACTGTTGAGGGTGCCCAAAGTTGCCTGATGCTTACGTTGTTGGTGGGGATAGAGGAGTGCAGTGTGTGTTTCGGGAATGGAGAGTGATGAGGTTGGAGAGTGATATTAGTTTGAAGGGTCTCATTGGAGGAGAGACGGGAAGATGCAGAAGGCTTGGTCTCCCATCCTTGAGGGAGGGAACATAAAAATTCAACTATAAGATTAGTGTGTCAAGCACATACCAGGTTTCATTCTCTGGAAGCAGATGATAAGATAAGACAAAATGTGATAGGCAGGGTGTAATTTAGGGACAACCATCTGTAAAAGAGTGGGTGAGAAATAGGACTGTACAGAACAAGAAGCTGAACAGAACTGTGAGAGAAGCCTGACAAAGTCCTAGCCAACATGCTAGGAGTTTTGGGGTCCATATAGAAGCATATAAGGACAATGAGAAATTTACTGATTTGGACTGAAATTGATTGGCAGTCAGTTCCTGGTTATGGATAGCTCTGAACAGATGTGTCCTTGGACAAGCCAGCTTTATGAAGCTGGGGCTAGGGACTATCTGCTACCACACTCCTACCAGCTGGGCATCAAGGACATCTGTGTGGCATCGCTCAAACACCTAATACAGGGAACACCAAAGTTTCCTATTTCTTCCTCACAACTTCATGAAACTGTCCAGATTAAGATCCTGAGATTCATGAGAATTCATTACTCATGGTCACACAGAGTGATCCTGGTGACTTAGTGTCTGCCACTTCCACCACACTTCCCACTGCTCCCTGAAATGGGCAATATGAAAAGTATCAAAGACCTGTAAGGTTTTACTATTAGTGGACTACAAAACTCTAAATATTAAAAAAAAAAAAAAACTCTAAATATTTCCAGGAAGAAGTGAGCTTAGCATGGTTTGGAAATTTTCAGTGAGGTCAGAATTTTATTGGGCTAGGAGGATTATATTTGGATTTCTATAAATAAAATTCTTCCAAAAGTAGTAATGCCATATTACGGATGTAGTCACTCACTTGAGATCAGTATCAAAGTGTGGTAATTACTACCAGTCAGGAATTTAGAAACCCCAGAGAATAATGCCCAGAGGAACTTTAAATTCATTACTAAACTCATTTAAAAAATCATATTAAAAATAGCAGGAACAAATTCAAAATACTATCACTGCTTACTCAGAATGGTTAGAACTGCAGTGAAATGCGGTCTACAATGACATTTGCTCTTTAGCATACAATTTCCACATAGCTATTTCCCTAACATTTGTCTGCACATTCTTTTAGCTAACCTAGATGTTACACCATAGAAGACAGGGTCAAATGGATCATAGATTCACATGTAAGAAAAACAGGAACCCTCCAGAGAGCATAATGATTTGTTCCAGTGAGATGGAGTGGGGCAAGGAGAAGAACTGTTACGGTGTATTAGCTAATGCTGCTCAATAATTTACCAATCAATTAAAATGCCATTATTATTCTCCTCTGCCACTTAGCTTCTGTGATATTTAAAGGTCACATGGGCTCTATTGGGGAGGACAGCTATTAGCAGATACATGAAAATAGCATTTCCAATCTCTGTAATAGGGTGTCAAGGTAATTTGTGTCCTAGTTCAAGTTACACTCATCAGCATACAAGGGCAGATGTTTGACAAATGTAGTATGCTAAAGGAAAGGAGAAGAAAAAGTTCTTAAAGGACTGATGAGGGTATGGATAATCAGAGAGGCAAAGTGGCACATGATATTATGTAATCTGTTGCATCTTTTCAACTGAGGTCAGATGACTTCTGCCTAGAGGAAATCTTCAAGATCTTCTGCTGAAATTGATTCGGCATCTACATTGACTAGACTAACCAAAGATTAGTGACTTGCTCGAGATCATAAACAGTTTAGCAGTAATTAAAACTGTGTATTGGAGCACCTGGGTGGCTCAGTCAAACATCTGCCTTTGGCTCAGGTCATGATCCCAAGGTCTTGGGATTGAACCCCACATCAGGCTCCCTGCTCTGCAAGGGGTCTGTTTGTCCCTCTCCATCTGCCCCTCCTCCCGTTCATGATGTCTTTCTCTCTCTCTCTCAAATAAATAAATAATTTTTTAAAAAAACTCATATATTACTAATATATTTAGTAAATATAAAATTACTTATTAAATAATTAGTAACTAACAAATAATAAATGATTATTAATACAGAGCTGGTTTTTTATTGAGTATTTAATATTTGCTAAGGGTTATGCTAGACACTTTCCATGCATATCAACTATCTTATAGTACATAAGCAATAGAGTGTATTATCTCCATTTTATAGACCAGAAAACTGAGAAAGAGATGCTTAAGTAGCATGTTTATAGTCTCATGAGTAATAAGTGATGAAGCCCTAGGCCAGTAGGATTAAATCTTTATAGCTCCCTTAAGTATTTACTTGGAATTTGCATATTATTTCTATTTTCCTCTCAAGTATGTGCTGATTTTTACTAACTTTTTATATTGTGAAAGACCTGTAGAGGTAAGCTGGGTCTTTGATGTATTTATTTAACAAAATAAATCTAATTAACACCTAGATATGCAACATATGTTTAGTAAATGTTCTTTGAAAAGACTAATAGATATTTCAGTTTGTACTTTGAAAGGCCCCTCAGTGAAAGAAATGATATCATGTCCCCACATTCAGATACTACTTCCCTACTTCTTCAGAGTTGATAGGAAATGTTATCCATGCTAAACTATTAATGAAGAGATGGCTTAATTTGAAATATTGAGCCTATCTGTGCATGAACATGCATCTCTATTCTGGTTGACAGTACAGTCTGATTATCCATCAAATATCAAAACAGCATAATGTAGTTACCCATCATTGCTTGGAATTTTCTCTTGACTAAAGGGTCCACCTTCTGGAAGTATCCATATGCATAGAAATATAACTTGAAATTCCACTTTTTGCTCAGCAGGGTCTCAAAGGAATCAGGTGAGTCAAGCATGGTAGGATAAACCACACCATTCATCATCAAGGATGGATGATATGCGCATCCCTTCAATGCTCCTTATTTTACAAGTCTCTGTTCATTTTCCCCCTTATTCTACCAAGATGTTTTCTCCACAGCAGGAACACTGAGAAGTGCAGCCATGATAGAGGCATAAGCTTACCAAAGACTTGGAAGTTTTACTTATTTTATTATTATTATTGTTATTTTTAATTAATTTACTTTTAGTAACATATAATGTATTATTTGCTTCAGGGGTATAGGTCTGTGATTCATCAGTCTTACACAATTCACAGCACTCACCATAGGACATGCCCTCCTCAGTGTCCATCAACCAGCCACCCTATCCCTCCCCCACACCCCCAGCAACCCTCGGTTTGTTTCCTGAGATTAAGAGTCTCTTATGGTTTGTCTCCCTCTCTAGTTTCGTCTTGTTTCATTTTTTTCCTCACTTCCCCCATGATCCTGTCTTGTTTCTCAAATCCACATACCAGTGAGATCATATGATAATTGTCTTTCTCTGATTGACTTATTTCGCTTAGCATAATATCCTCTAGTTCCATCCATATCCTTGCAAATAGAAATATTTCATTTTTTGATAGCTGCATAATATCCCATTGTGTGTACACACACACACACACACACACACACACACACACACACACCACATCTTCTCTATCCATTTGTCTATCAAAGGACATCTTGGCTCTTCCGATAATTTGACTGTTATGGACATTGCTGCTATAATAATTCAGGTGCACATGCGCCTTCGGTTCACTAAATTTGTATCTTTTGGGTAAATACCCTGTAGTGCAACTGCTGAGTCTTAGGGTAGCTCTATTATCAACCTTTTGAGGAAACTCCAGACTGTTTTCTAGAGCGGCTGCACCAGTTTGCATTTCCACCAACAGTGTAGGAGGGTTCCCCTTTCTCTGCATCCTTACCAACATGTCCTTTCCTGACTTGTTAATTTTAGCCATTCTGACTGGTGTGAGGTGGTATCTCACTGTAGTTTGATTTGTATTTCCCTGATGCTGAATGATGTTGAACACTTCTTCATGTGTCTATTGGCCATTTGGATGTCTTCTTTGCAGAAATGTCTGTTCATGTTGAAGACTTGGAATTTTGAAAATGAGGACCAGCTTTATTATTCCAGGACTTTTTGAGTTGATGCAAGCCACCTACACAGGCTGTGTTGTAATTTCCTCCTAGAGATAATATCAGCCTTACAGGTTTTGTTTTTAAAGGATTCAACAAGAGAAATAAAAAGATTCTCATTGCTTTTCCTTATGTACTACAGGTTCCAATTACTTTAAACTAACCAAGTTCTCTGGAGTTATACTTTCCCTCGTCCTCAGTCCTCTTAACACACATTGTTTCCCCTGCCTCAAAGTCCTTCCCCTGCTTCACCTGCTACCAACAGGTCTAAGTAGATCATAAATGAATTAACAGCTCTTGGAGAATAGAGGAATATGATTAAAAACTCTAAGGGATTTTAAAAAAAAAAACTCTATTTCTTCTACACATTAATGGAATGCTAAAAGCATCTAATGGAGATTTTCATCAAGAAATAATTAGATATTTATCATCTTATATTTCATTAATGAAATTGGTTTTCTTATCACAATATTTTAATTGACATTTAAAAATATCCTCATTACACAGTATTTTAAGTTGTAGCTGAAATAATCTGTGTGGAGTGCCTCCGTCATTTTAAGGTGAAGATAGAAACTTGAAAAACCATTTGAATTTCTAATTGAAAAATAATTGGGTTTAAAAGAAGAGAATTATGATAATCATTAGGTGTGATAAAATAGGGGTTGATGCTGAATTTTCAATTACAAATATAAAGTTTATTCTGAATAATGTGCTGGAGAGCAACTTTTATGTTTAATGCTTGTATTTTACAGAATCCCAAAATGACAGCTTATAATGTGAGAGATCAGACAACAAAAGAAGGCCATGGGGATTATGGTAAAATTTTAACCTCTAGAAAAACCTAATGGGTAAGGATGAAGACTTCTTATTGATCAAAATCTATTTTTAAACCTCATAATGATTAGGGTAATTTTTAATGTCAAATAGATGAAGTGAATCTCCTGAAGGATACTCTATCCCATTCCCATGTCATGGTGTCATAACAAGAGATTGCGAGGTCTGTGTCTTCAGTCTTTCCCTGACCCAGAGAATACTTCTTTCTCCTTCACTTTTCCCAACTAACAACTTTACTAAAATATAATTCACATCCTCTGAAATTCACCGTGTAGAGTTTATAATTCAATGTGTTTTTTTGTATACTCACAGAATTGGGCAACCAACACAACTCTCTAATATCATAAAATGTTCATCACCCACCACAAGACACTTTGTACACATTAGCAGTCAATCTGATTTACCCCTCCACATTTCCTGAAAAACACCAATCCATCCTGTTCCTATGGGTTTGCCCTGTCTGGCCATTTAACATAAGTGGAATCATACAATACGTGGTCTTTTGTATATGGATTCTTTCTTGTAGCATACTGTTTTCAAGGTTTATCTATGTTGTAGCATAGATCAATACTTCATTCATACACACAATATCACATTAGTTTCAAGTGTACAAAATAGTGATTCAGCAACTTCTTCTATGCTTCTTCTGCTATGCTGTCTTTTTTATTTTAGTCACCATAATGGGTGCGAAAAAGTATTTCATTGGGATTTTGATTTGCATTCTCCTAACTAATGATACTAGCATCTTCTCCTGGGATTATTGGTCATTTGTATATGTTATTTTTTAAAAAAAGATTATTTATTTATTTATTTGATGGAGAGAGAAAGAGAAATCACAAGTAGTCAGAGAGGCAGGCAGAGAGAGGGGGAAGCAGGCTCCCCCCTAAGCAGAAAGCCAGATGTAAGGCTGGATCCCAGTACTCTGGGATCATGACCTGAGTTGAAGGCAGAAGCTTAACCCATTGAGCCACCCAGGCTCATGTTCTTTGAAGAAATATCTATTCAAGTCTTTTACCCACATTTAAATTGAATTATTTGCAAAAATTCTTTGTTCTGGATACTTGTATGATTTGTAAATATTTCCTCCCATTCTGTAAACTGAGTTTTCAATTTGACTTTTTTTTGATGGTACAACACAAAATTTTTAAATTTTAATGAGGTTCAACTTACCTGTGTTTTCTTTGGTAAATATACTTTTAGTGTGACATCTTAAGGGTCCATAGTCTAATCCAATTCTCCAACATTTTACAGCTTTGGCTTTTTCCCCATAAAAGGTTTTGGGTTTTTTGTTTAGTTTTTTTTTGTTTGCGCTTACATTTTTGTCTATGGATCATGTTATTTTTAATTTAAGGTAAGAGTTGAGCTCTATTCATTTATACACGGATATCCAGTTGTCCTAGTACCATCCTTAAAAGACATCTCACTGTCCTGACACCCTTATTGAAAACAAGTTGCCATAAATTTAAGTTTATTTTTGGACTCTATATTATATTCTATTGATCTAAACATCTAGCTTTATGCAAGTACTACACTGCCTTCGTTACTATAGCTTTATAAGTTTTTATGTTGGGAAGTATAGATGATCCAGATTTAGTCCTTTTTTTTAAGGTTGTTCTACCTATTTTGGGTTCATTGTATTTCCATGTGGATTTTTCATATGAATTTTCATATAAATATGTTACTTTCCGCAGAAACATCAACCAAGGTTTTAATAGAGAATATGCTGAATCTGTAGATTAGTTTTGGAGGACTGACATATTAACTGTATTTATACTTCTCCTCCAAAAACATGGATATCTTTCCATTTATTTAAGATTTTTAAACTTACGTCAACAATATTTTTTAGTTTTTATTATACAAATCTTGCACTTCTCTCGTTAAATGTATTCCTTGGTATTTTGTCCTTTTGGATATATTATAAATGTTATTATTCTCTTAATTTCCTTTTTGAATTGTTCATTGCTTGGGTATAGAAATGCACTTGATTTTTGTATTTTGATCTTTTATCTTGCAACCTTGTTGCAGTCTTTTACCAGTTCTAAGAGTATGTTTTCTGGATTCATCTACATTTTTTGTATACAAATTCAGGTCTTATATTTTGAGATAGTTTACATTCTTCTTTCCAATTTGTATTCCTTTGATTGTTTTCTATTTCCTATCTAATTGCTCTGACTGGAACTTCCAATAGAATGTTGACCGGAAGTCACTGTTGGTGAGAGTGGACAACCTTGACTTATTTGAGGTATTAGTTTCAGTGTATGGGTCAGCTCTCCTATGTCTTTGCATGTCTCATAATTTTTGTTGAATCATTTAATTAAAATAATTTAACAAGTCTGGAAATCCTATCTATTTCCTCCCTCCAGAGTTTGTTGTCATTGTTGCTGTGTTTTGTTTTTTTTAGCGACTTTTTAATTAATTTTGTAAACCTTGTGTTGCTTTTCATTTGTGATTTTTGGCTCTGCTTAGTTAACTTAAGGTCAATAACTTAACAGACAAAGATTTCATTAAAATCTTGAACTACCAAATCTCTTAGCCTTGCTGAGGGCCTTTGTGCTTATATTAAGGCAAATCTTAATTTGAAGCAACACTCCTGTGGCTTCCAACTCTCCCTTAGTCTTCACTCCCTGCTTGCACAGAATGTCCAAGTCACTCAGTGATAAGATCTAGGCTTTTTCCCCATGCATGCACACAGCTCTGGGCATGCACACCATCCTAGGCATGTGCCTGATCTTCTAGACTCCCAGGAAAATTTCAAAGCTTTTCAAAGTCCACTATGAACATCTCATTCCCCAGCTTTCCTTTAGGTTTTTTGGTCATCCTTTTATTTTCCCCAACTTTTATCATGACCTAGACCATTCTAATGTTAAATCATTGCAGCTTGTGTTTTTTAAAAAAATAATGTCCTGTGGAAATAGCTGTTTTCCCTGAGCAAGTTCAGAATCAGAACACGTAAAGAAAAAAATTTTGAGTGGAGAGTTTCTAGGGAACTTCCAGATATGTTAAATAATGATACTTTGCTGAAAATTGAACTTCTTTTGCAGCTCCAATCCTTTCTGGGCATTCCAGTTGCTCCCTGGTTGTTTCTTTGAGAGCTTCTCTAGTTGGAAGGCTGATGGTTTTCATGTTGACCATGGAGCTGGGATGAAGGGGTTGGGAGTAGGATGAGCTAACCCACCAGAAAGTTTGCTGTTCCTGCTGAGATTCAGTTACTTTTCTTAAGCAAATGTTCCCTAAATTGTTTTACGTTTTTGTTAATTTCCAGAGCTCTGAAAAAGTTTATTGTGATAATTTTCCCCACTGTTCTCATTACTTTTATGGATCATCAAGAGTTTGAAGACTCTTACCCGGGCACGTGGGTGGCTCAGTGGGTTAAAGCCTCTGCCTTTGGCTCAGGTCATGATCTCAGGGTCCAGGGATGGAGCCCCACATTGGGCTCTCTGCTGAGCAGGGAGCCTGTTACCCCCTCTCTCTCTGCCTGCCTCTCTGCCTGCTTGTGATCTCTCTCTCTCTGTCAAATAAATAAATATATCTTAAAAAAAAAAAAGACTCTTACCCTACCATTCTAGAACTGCTTCCCTCCCAATCAAGTTTTTAACGTCACATCATCTACATTCTACATTAGTTTTCCTATGCCTTCCCTCTCCCTCCTGTAGGGACTCTCGTGAGATCAAGTCTTTCTTTGTAAAATGCTGAATTCAAGAAAGGTAGCATGCATGAAGGAAATACTGGAAGTTGCCGATGAATTGTTTTTGAAAATAGTCTTGAAAATTTAGATATATTAAACAAGATGTCAAGTCTTGAACACACCTTTTGAAAATGTAGTCATAAAAATCTTCACTCTCTCTTTGGTTAATAGAACCAGGTATTTGCAGTAGGATAGGAGTTGCAGTGTTGATGTAGTCTTGTCAGTGTGGAGAATATCTTGAGTGAACATTGTAATGATATTCATAAAATATTACTGAAAATTTTTCTTTTTATTTTTGACAAGATTCTGTGTCCAGTCACCTTCTATGTACCAATGCCATCAAGAGGCCAGTAAAAGCTACTGAGATCTGAAAGACAAATAAGTTGTCTTAAGAACTCTGTGGGGTTACTAAAGGACTATGTTATTAACCAGGAAAGGAGCACCTGCTGGACATAGAATTTTTATCACAGAGAAAACGTTGGGCCTCTGCAGCTCACCAGACACATGATCCTAGAACAATGCTTAAATTTTCCTGGAGTTTAGTATCATCATTTGCACAATGACTATCTGGCCAAGTCTCCAAAATTTGTTATCATACTGCTGTTTTAATCATGACATTCTTGTTATAAAACTGGCATATGTAGAAAAGAAATTAAAATGACCATTAGAACTTTTGGTAACCTTGGGACAACTGTTAAAGAAAATTCAGTGGCACTTCCTAGATATGGCAAGGGAGATTTTGTTCAGGACCATCATGATAGATACAGAGACCACTGTAGTGGGATCTTTCAGTGGGAGACAGATTTGGGCCCAACCCTGAGCACAGCATGGGCAATGGTAATTTTAACCAAGGAGCAGGGTGATGAGCAGGGCATGAAAAATTACTAAGAGGAGACAACAGGGGTAAGGGGTTTCTGCCTAAACTGACTTAACAATGTTCTTGCTGAAGATAGGCCAGGGTATCAGACTTTACCTATGGGATGATGGATGAGGGACTTAATGAGCTATCAAGGGTGGGGGTTATGGCTAAACTCACTTAGAAGGGTTCTTACCCAAACTGGATTTTACAAGGAGGTGCACAGATGGGCTGAGAGAATTGCAATGTTTAGTCCAGCGAAGACTCTTTGTCTCAATCTCAACTGTATACAGTATTGGTGCATGGGACACTGAGAGAAGAGGAAGTTGATCTTCCGCATTACTGACCTTCTTTCTGCTTCTCAGTGTGAAAACTATTCCCAGCACTGTGTTTTCAATCTGATGATTAGGTTGCATTGTTTGTTTCATGGAAACACTTCCCTTTGAACTACTCTTTGTTCTTTCATCTCAATCTTCCTTGAAAATCTTTAAAGTTTTGACAGCATGCACTTTGGAGGTCCCATTTCCTATCTTGATCTCTGTTACTTGTGGGCTCTCTATCTCCACCACTATCTGTCTTAATGCTCACATTATGTTCTGGTCAGGTTAAGAAGTTCTGTTTTTGGCTGAAATGTCACTTCTGTTTCCCTCCATCCTCATTGGTATCCTTCTTGTCTCAGAGCCTCACCATTCATCCAGTCACTCGCCAGAAGTCCACAGGTTGTCTTGGACTCCTTCCTCTCCCTTTATCCATTTTAGTCATCAAAGCTTAGCCACCAATCTTACTCCTGAAAGTTCCTTAAATCAGTGTCATCTGATTTTATTTATTTATTTGTTTGTTTATTTATTTATTTATTTATTTATTTATGCCAGTGTGGAGAATCTAAAATATAAATCTGACCATGTCACTCCTCTGGTGAAAATCACTGACAGCAGGTAAAATGTATGCACTCAGGTCTCTCCTAGTTGGCACCAGTTACTCTGTTCTCACCCTGGTCTCAACATCTGATGAACAACTGAGTGCAGTTGAAACAAACACTATTTATGGACAGGTTTTAGTGCTACAGACTATAAGGTGATAGAAAGTGGGGAAGAGTTCCCTGAGGAAACTTATTTGAGCTTAAATCTGTAGGCTGAGTAAAAGTTAATTAAGTAAAGTATAGAAAGTGGTGTGAAGGGGCAGGGTGGCATTCTCAATAAAAGGAACAGCATATGCAAAGATTCTGTGGCAGGAGGGAGTTTGTTTTTTTGAAAAAATCATAGGAAGACTGGTATGACTGGAATCAAAAATTGAGGGAAAGGATGCCATCAGAGAAAGCTGCTTATAAACTCAGAAAATTATTGTTGTTACACATTTCAGTCCACGGAATAAGAAAATACCATACAAAAACTGAAATTCAATCCAGTTTTTTCTGATTCAGAATGATGACAGTGTAATAATATCCCAAATGTCATATCACAATATATATTCATTCCCTTATTCCATCATTTATGTGAATAATAGGTCAATAGAATTCCTTATAAGGGCTGTAGATATATCAATTACACATGAAGGAAGAGAAAAAATTGTCACATTTTAAGTGCTTAGGAAAAGATTGGGTTTTAGCAAACATACACATACAAATAAAAATAATTAATAATGATGAGGTAGCAGGACACCTGAGTGGCTCATTTCATTAAGCATCTGCCTTCAGCCCAGATCATGACCCCAGAGTCTGGGATCAAATCCTGCATAGAGTTCCTTGCTTCATGGGGAGACTACTTCTCCCTCTGCCTGCTGCTCCCTCTATTTGTACTCTCTCTCTGACAAATAAGTAAATAAAATCTTTAAATAAATAAATAAATATGAGGTAACCTAATATCCAACAATTAAGAATTTCACACCAAAGTCATAAAAGACGACTTCAGAAAAACTATTATACTTCCACTTAGGGTGCTCTTCAAAGTGGAGAGCACATCAGGAACAGATTACAGTATGATCTCCAGTCAAGGTTGAACAGAGCAGGGCAAAGTCTCCCAAACTACATTTATTTTCATAAAAATGTCAACAGAAAATAAGCTTCAGTGATAAATCTGGGTTCATATTCTGCTACAAGTGGAAAACAGCCAGTTTCACATCTTATACAGGTACTTTCAATCACCTTTTATGGCCATGGAGTTACCTTGTTTGGCAATTAAAATATTAAAACATGTAGATTCCAATAACAATCTATAAGTATTGGTTTCCAGATCATGGTGCCTAATTTCATATAGGCTGAGCTGAGGTAGGTGGCTGTAGTCAAAAGGTCACAGAAAGCTGCATCTCCTCAAGCTGCACTTTAAAGACATTACTGAAAACACATTCTATTTAAATAGCTATTTGGATAATTAGATATGTCCAATCAGTAGGAAAAAACCACAAAAACAATCATTTGATGAGAAAATGCTCACATTTAGAATGCACTGGTGTCAAAAAGAAAGAAAATGATTTTATTTTCAAAGCAACTGGAGTTTGGGGAAAAGTGCTGAAAAATCAATTTCTTTTCAAAGGAAAGGGCTAGACTGATTATGCATTTGTTAGTTCCATCGGCACTGTTTGGATACAATATAGATGCATTGATTTTCATGCATATGCGATATGTCTTTTTCTTACACAGAAAATATGGTGTTCACAAAAAAGAGATGAGATTTTTTTCATAGTTAAAATAATAAATTCAACTTTCTGTTTTCATCTTTTTAAGTTATTTTCCTTCTGAGCTTAATCAATTATTTGTGATTTATTATAGGGAAATACTTGCCCAAGATAATTAACTCCAGCAGAGGGTCAGAGTTTGTACCCCTCATTTTATAGCTTCATTTCTAAAAGCAGTTTGGGGAATGGAAACAGGGAAGAGAATTCACTGCACAGACAGGCTCTTTTATTAATAGAGGGTTAGATTGGGAGAGAGTATTGTGCATTGTGATTCTACAGGAAAGGGAGAGATTGTTTGGTTTCTTCCATATTCTATTTTGAGGTATTCCAACAAAACTCAGTGCCCTCCTTGTACTCATCCACAGATATCCATGTGCCCTGAATTTCATCCCCACCCTGAAGAACACTTGACCTATGTTGTAAAATTTTCAACTTTGGGAAACTGACTTTGGCTGATCATTTGCAGGTGTACCTGTGAAGCAGCATTGCCTAGGAATTAGTTTAAAAGGAAGATCTCATGACAACATTCAATAGCTAACAAGTAAGAATCTAATAGCAGTAGGGAAGATGTATCAAATAGCGTCTTAGGAACTGCTTTTTGAAAACTTCCAGTTGCTTGTGAAATAATTTGCCTTTAGAGTTCAGGATTTCAGTGGACTGGTTAGATGAAAAAAGGATCCCTAAAAAGCTTACGTTTCCTAAAATCTTCTTTTATACATTTTATAGTGTCTTGTCCAGTTAAATTAGGGTCACTGATTCAATATAATTTCTTTATGTTGATTTACCTATTTATTAAACGCTATCATTATGTAAATTTGAAGATAACAAGGTCTTTGTGGAGATTCTTACATATTAAGAAATGTTTTTATTTGGTTAACACTGAAAGAGTCTCAAAGATCCTGGCATCTCTAGTCACTCAAGAAAGTTTCCCCCTTCCCTGTATCCTGCAGTTGAGAATATAGGGGTTGTGTATTTGCAGATTCATGGCAATTTGGGCTGGTCACAATTGCTATCAAGTGTTTTTATAATGTGCAAAGAGATTTCTTATATACTATTTGTCATTTGGCATTCACACTAAATCTATAAGGTGGACTTTTTTTTGTACTTCTATTGTTTAAATGTCAAGATGTTTTTTCAATACTACCTAAATATCAAACTGACTGTAACTAATTCTACCCACTCAGGATAGAAGTGTCCTATGTGACATAATACACATTAGTGAAAAACAAATGTGGGTTACTATGTACAGGGAATAATGAAAGTGAGTTTTGAAAACTCCTACATGCTGTGCATGTGTGAGCCTAGGGAAGGGAATGCACCTTGGAGTTTGAAGTATGCAAGGATAGATCTGCCAGTAAAAAAAGTTTTTCTCAGCAATCCTTATTGCTGCATCATGTTATTTGCAGATGATATGATTGTCCATGTAGAAAATCCCAAAAACTTTACAAAAAGCTCCTAGAACTAATAAGTGAGTTCAGCAAAGTCAAAAAACACAAGAGCAACACCAAATAATCAATTTTACTTCTATATACTAACAATGAACATAGAAAAAACAAAATTAAAAATACACTATCATTTACAGTAACTCCAATGAAAATGAAGTGCTTAGGTATACACTTAAAACATGCCAATTATATTTTATATTGAAAATATAAAACACTGCTGAAAAAATCAAAGTAGACATAAATAAATGGGTAGACATCACACGTTCATGGATTGGAAGATTCAACATCATAAAGATGTCAGCTCTTTCTATTTTTTTTTTTAAGATTTTATTTATTTATTTGACAGAGAGAGAGAGATATCTCAGGCAGACAAAGAGGCGGGCAGAGAGACAGGGAGAAGCAGGCACTGCTAAGCAGAAAGCCAGATAAGGGGCTCAATCCTAGAATGCTGAGATCATGACCTGAGCTGAAGGCAGAGGCTTTAACCCACTGAACCACATAGGCGCACCAAATTTCAGCTCTTTCTAAATTGATCTATATGTTTAATCCAATTCCTTTGAAAATCCTAAGAAGTAATTTTGTAGACGTAGACAAGCTTATCCCAAAATTGATATGGAAGACCAAAACCCTAGTTAGCTAAAAAAAATTGTGAAAGAATAATAAAATGGAGCCACTCCACCCAATATTAAGGCCTACCATATAGCTATAATGATCAAAGTTGTGGTACTGGTGAAGAGACAGGCACATAGATCAGTGGAACAGAATAAAGAACCAGAAATAGGCCCACACAAATACATCCAACTGATTTTTGACAAAAGTGCAAAAGTAACCCAATAGAAGAATAGACTTTTCAGCAAATGGTGCTGAAACAATTGGACATCCATGACTCAAAAGTGAACTTTACCTTAAATATTATACCTTATACAAAAATTAACTAAACATGGATTATGGACTTAAATATAAAATAGTATCCTATGTAACTTTTAGACAAAACCCAGAAAAAAAATCTTTAGTATTTAGTCTGAAGAAAAGCATTCTTAGACTTGACACCAAACACACAATCCATAAAAGGAAAATTGATAAATCGGAAATATCAAGTTAAAATCTTTTTCTCTGTGAATGGCCCTGATCAGAGGATAAAAAGACAAACTGGTCTGGAGGAAAATATATTTGCACATGATGTATCTGACAAAGGGCCCATATAGAGTATTGAATACAAATGTCAAACTAAACAGTAAAAATTCAAACAATCCAATCTGAATATGGGCAAAAGGACATTTCATCAAAGAGGCTATACAGGTGGCAAATAAGCAAATGAAGTGTTCAACCTCTTTGGTCATCAGAAAAATGCTTATTAAAACGCAATCATATATCATTACACACCTAGCAGGATGGCTGAAGTAAACAGTGCCAATACCAAATGTTAAAGAGGAGGCAGAGAAAGTAGATCACTCGTGCATTGTGAATGGGAATAGAAATGACTCGGCCAGTCTGGAAAAGTTTGGTAGTTTCTTATACAACTAAACACACAACTGCCATATGTCCCAGCAATTACACTTTTGGCCATTTATCCAAGAGGAATGAAACTATTTCCACCCAAAAGCCTATGTAAAAATGTTCACAGAAGCTTTACTCTAAATAATCAATAGCTGGAAAACAACAACAACTGTGCTTTAATAAGTAGATACTACCCAACAATGTAAAGAAAGGAATTATGATACGCAAAACATCCTAGATCAATCTCTCTAGGGAATTATGATGAGTGTGAGAAGCCTGTCCCACAAGCTTACATACTAAATGCTTCCATTTATATAAACATTTTAAAGGAAAAGTTATAGAAACTGAGAACAGTTTCATGGTTGCCATATCACCAGGGGGAATGAGGATCTATGAGTGCTAATGGCATTGTTGTCTTGACTGTGACAATGCCAATGTCCTGGTTGTGGGATTGTGATACAGTTTTTCAGGACATCACTCTTGTGGAAAACTGAGTAATGGCTAAAAGAGATGTCTCAGTATCATTTCTCATACCTGTATGCTCCTTTATATTAACCCCAAATAAAATGTTAATTAAAAACAGATAAGGAAGAAGAGTTGATTTCACATGGTTATATCACCAATTTCATTCATTTCCTATGGCCGTAAGTAGGCTTTTCTAAAATCCTCAGTCCTTTCTTGTAAAAATAATAACAATTTTAATCATCTCCATAATTTATCGAGGCTTGCTATGAACCTGGTGGTTTCCACATATTCTTCCTAAACATCACAAGTCTGAAAGGCACATACAGCTTTTTGTACTGTATAAACGCAGTCTTATGACTCAACCATGCTAAGTCACTTACCCAAGTTCACAGGGTTGGTCAATTCCACACTGGTAATGAGTCCCTGTCTGCCTGACTCTGAAACATATGACCTGATTCTCCCAGGTCAGCCTGACCTCAGAGCCAGCACAGATGTGGGTCAGCATCTTCATGCCAGACCACTTATGCCCTTGCAGGCTTTAGTCATGTGGTACATTAGGAAGACACTGGTGTGACTTTCAAGGTAGATGAACTCATAAAGCATTCAGCATGTCAGGCTAGAGTCTCTGCCTTGTTTGGAAAGCACAAGATAAATTTCAGCAGGCTATGGTTTGTTTGAGGATGTGGGGAATAATCTAATCTGCTATTTCAAATATAATTTAGATTTAAGAGGTGTTTTACTGTTCTATTTCTAGAGCGCCTGAAGATCCAGCTGAGTGTATTACATATCACATTAGATTAAGGTCAATTAACAACATTGCCGGGGATTTTTCCCTTTCATAATGACATGGAGCTGCAAATTTGCGATTAAAATCCTATGTGTTAGTATAGATGAAGGGAGGGATTTTAGACAAGTTCCAATTATAATTAAGGCTGCCGCATGGGGTCTAGTGGGTCATGCCATGTCATAACTCCCTGAACTTTCTGATCAGTATTTATTGAATAGCTGTGCACTTGGAGTCCAACAGGCCAGAGGTGACTATTGTGCTGAGTGTCACACATTTGGACTCAAGATTTTAGATTTAAATATATTGAAAGCAGCAGAGTTCACATGAAAAACATGGCTTTGCCCACAGTGCTGTTATTCACATACACATGTGTTCCTGTCAGGCTAAGACCTAGGAGGAAGCTGCAGAGGTGCACTTGAGGCAAGGAAGTGGCAGAGGAAGAAATTAAGGAGGTTATGCCATCAGGAAGGAAGGGTGCTCAGTATGACACTGGGCAGACCTGAGTGTGGGTATTGATTCTGTCACTTATAAATTGTGTGCATTTGGGCAAGTTGCTTATCCTGAGCTTCCCTTTCTCAACTGTATGGTGGTAATGACATATTTTTTCTTCTACCATTCTCCTGCAGATGAAGCAACATGAAATATCTAAGCAGCTTGTACATGTAGGGGCCTAGTAAACAGCAGACATTATAAGAACAAAAAGTCACAAACAATTTCAGCATTAAAAGGAACAGTGGTTGTCACCTAGTTCACCCACCCCTCATTTCTACTCAGCAGTTAAGTGGGGAGAATTTTTGCTGTAAGTAGCTGTTATTCCCTATGGTCAATTGAAAATGTTATCTAAAATTAATTTATTCAGAAAATATTGATTGAATACAGATTATTCTGTAAAATGGACAACAGTTACTAATTTCAAGTTCTGGGAGTTAATCAAATCATAAATCACAATCACTCAGATCAAAACAGACCCATGAAGGATACACAGGCATGTAGATATCCTGACATACGCATATGGTATTCACAAGCATTGGTGCTGCAGAAAGTTCCTTGAGTTCTCTGAACCTCAGTTTCACTCTCTGCAAAGTGGGCAGAATGATTCCAGGATTTTTGTGAGGACTGAGAGATGGGGAATTTAACATATCTGATGTTATTAGAGAGCCATCAGAGAGTAACACCCCAAATAGCTGGCAGCCATGGGAATGATGAAGGAGAAGCCTGGGTAGCAGCATCTTCATGGCTATGAGTGAAACATCTTTAGGGAATCTCTTCATCTGCCTGGATTCTGCATCATCAAAGATCACTCAGCCATTTCCTCTCAGAGTACATTCTACTCATGCTTCCCACAGATTTGGGTTGGTTTTGGCTCCAGTCTTGATCTGTGCTTATTGATTTAGTTATTTAATTTCACAGTTCCTGATTATGATTATCAGAAGACTATTGTCTGTGTCCCAGGAGCTTCTTGTTTTGCTGGGTGGTGGTACTGTTGCTGGCTCATATTGATTGTATGGAGTTCATTTTAAATGATCAGGAATTTTGATAGCCATTTTTGAAAAGCATTGGTAGCTTGAAACTGGTTGTAAAAGGGTATTTATAGCATGGCGAACTTCAGATACTACAAATCAGGGCTACCCATCTGATTGATGGTCAGTTGGTAAGCCTTTGCCAGCACATTACTGGTTTAGGCTCTTTCTTTGTTGGTTTAGCCATGGTTTGTAACTGCACCTCATGTACACATATCCAAGTGCATATGCACATCCATTTCCATTTGGACTTGCATTGAGGGATTTGGGGTTAAAGTTGCCTTGTTCATTGTTAAGACTCATGGACACTAAACACCAGCTGAGCCACACTGTTAGTCCCAAGAACAGCTTTTGGGGAGACAGAGGGCACTGACAGGGATGGTACTTACCCTAAGGAAAAAAATAAAAAATAAATGTTAAGCCAACTGGAAAATATGCCATGCAGTGATCCTGAGAGACTCCCTGCACACATCATGTCTTGTCTTTAAACCTCCTAGCTCTCTATTTCAGACTCTACTCCTTATTCTTTCCTTTCTCTTCAGATTTGGTATGATTACGCAACTCAGTATGTTCCTTTTACACATTACCTTGCCCAGTGTGCTCAGGACAGTCTAAGCCACCTCCAGGCCATACAAGGTTTACCCAGGTCCCAGTTTCATCACTGATAAAACCTTGTGTGGGCACAGGTGGGAATCATACAGTATACCCAGGATACTGCTGCCACACTGCCAGTGATGGGCCTCCTCCTCACCCCTCTCTACAGTTGGCTGGGAACAATGGCCAGGGGATTGGTCATGAAAATAAGGTTTGAGAAATGGGGAGGAGTCAAGTCGTGGAGGACAGCCTGATACCCTGTAAATGTACTTGGATTTTGTCTGGTTGGTAAAGAAGAACTGGTTAAGGGTGTTCCCCATAGGGTTTCAGATTTGTGTTTTAGAAAGATGTAGTTTTTAAAAGGATTGCTTTGATGAAAGCAAAGAACAGGCTAGCTACATCTCTGAGAACTGGAAAGGAAGAATTGATTACATCAACAGAAAATGAGGCCCTGGAATTACAGCCTATAGCTATTAAGGAGAAGAGCAGGTGGTTTTTAGTTTTCTTTTCTTGTTTGTTTTTGAACAGACTACTAAAATCTCTCTTGAGATTTAAGTTGTTTTCCAAGTCCCAAAAGCCTTGTTGCAAAATAGTTGATTATCTGTCTATAAATAGGTGAATTTACTTCCATTACCTTCTGGTTTATTATAACAGCTCTGGTGGACTATGTTTGCTTCCATGAAACTTACAAAAGCGAAAGGCACCTGACATCATCAAGCTGAAAAAATGTGAGCAACAAAGGCCATATTTATATGGTACATCTCTACTAGGAGCTGATATCCTGTTAATTATCTTACTAATTGTCACCACATCGCTTCAAGACAGGGACAAAGAAGGTGTATTATTACCCTCATTTCACAGATGAAAAAAATAAGGCCTAAGCAGGCTGATGTCTTCTTTCTTGGTGCTTTTAAAATGGATGCAAATCATTTCTATACCAGGGAAACCCAAGGGAAAGAGAAAAGTAATTGACTAAGTCTTAGAGTAATCACTTAGGAAAACCACAAACTAAACTAAATGATAAAGATCAACAGTGTCATACATCCTAATTAATCCCATTGCTTGTTTAGAAAGAGCCACATGAACTGCAAGAGAAAGTAGGCTTTCTGGCTTAACACTTGGCACCTGTGAGCAAAAAGCCATTGTGGCACCAGCAGCAAGGCAAAGGTGATAGACAGACCTGCTCAACTCAGGTCTTAGTGGGAGGAAGGCCCCCAGGCTGTGCTGCTTATTCACCAATTTTTGTTGGTCTTTATGAGCAAACATGTATGTGTAGGTATGTGCAGATATGTGCATGGATATATGTGCACATATATGTAGATATAAACACATCTGTGTATGTGTCCATATAAATATAAATGTATCTGCATAGATATGTGTTTATGTATATACATACACATGCAATTTCACATAATTTATTACCATGATCATCTCATATATAGAGATGGGGATCTGTACAACTTTAAATGTTTTCCTCACACTTTATGCTTGTCTACTTATTTACTCTCCTTCCTGTCTCCACCAGAAGAACTTGTCAGCATATCAAACCAAATTTTTTTAGTTTATTTATTCTTCCATACTCTCTATGTATTTATATAATGTTTCATACACATATACACACGCCAAAGATTCTTCTTCTGCCTGGTATCATTATTTATTCCACAAAAGTGACATCTTATTCACACTTTTTTCTTATATTACTTTTTTTTTAAGATTTTATTTATTTATTTGATGAAGAGAGAGTGATCACAAGTAGGCAGAGAAACAGGCAGAGAGAGGGGGAAGTAGGCTCCCTGCTGAGCAGAGAGCTGGATATGGGGCTCGATCACAGGACCCTGGGATCATGACCTGAGCCGAAGGCAGAGGCTTTAACCCACTGAGCCACCCAGGAGCCCCAAAATGTTATCTATTCTCAAGACTTCATACATTCATATAATGTTTCAAGGACTCTTATTCAATCTCTCCATGTATTATTGAAATTCTAATTGAAATTTTATTTATTTTTAGGGAAGTCTTACATTTTGATATATAATATATATCAATATCTATCCATCTAATGGTATGAATCTTGTGATATACTTTTTGTCAGTCTTATCTGCTACCTTGACTTTGGCCACCCATGTCCTCAGCAGCTGGGAAATGAAGACAGAACAGTAGGCAGCAGAGAAGAAGACAGTGCAACCAGGTTACTGACTTTCAAGACATCTAACAGGCCTTCTTTCCATGGCCCCCATGTATCCCTCTGAGATTGTCATTTGTCTGTTTTCTCTTATATTATTTCCACATCCTTCTGTTCCTGTATCACAGGAAACTTCATTTCCTGGAATTTCTTGCCCTCTGGCTTCTTGCTGCATTCATTAAATAGGAGATAGCAACAGAACATTTGAAGACAGATGAAGTGAAGAGAGAGGGTATTTCTTGTGAATTATATTTTCCTCTGCTTCCACTAGCATCCCTTGAAGCCATTTATGAAAAAGGTTCCAACTGCCACTAGTCAGTCTCTGTCATAGTTTTAGCTCCTGCTATCAGCCCTAGCTTTTTAACCTGCTGGTGCCATCCCCATCTTAAGCCCTTCCAACCCGAGAGTATTAGGGCATGCTTGCTGTTTCTAAATTGCTGGTTTACTCAGTGTTCTCTATTTAGCTTTCCAATTCTACCAGCCTTCAGTAATTAATCCTTTGCATTAAATTATTTGTTTAAAACACCAAGAGTATTTCACTTGCATTTTTCCATTGGAATCATAACTAACACTCTTCAAACATATTTCTCATCACTCACTACCTAGCACCTTGTCCTTTCTTGGAACACATCAAAAAATCATATTTTTCTACCTTTTGCATGTTTCTCTATATGCAGTAGCTTCTTTCTGAGTGGGTTGTGCAGTTATAGATGAACCTGCCTCTCTGCACCCCTTGCATTTCATGCATGCCTCCAACAGTCAATCTCTAAACGAGCTGTTGAAAAGCTTGAGGGGACCACGTGTGCACATTATTAGTTCCCAGTGCATGCTTCACTGTGTGGTAACTGCAGATGCTTTCTCTACATGTCTAGAGGAAAGAGAATAAGGTGAAAAGGAAGGATCTCGGGGACAAGCAAATGTTATAAGTAAAGGGGTACCTTTTCAGGCCACAGGGGAGAAAGGAAACTTTACAGACCAGTAAGGAGAGCTAAATCTGGGGCATGGTGGCATTTTAATGGGAATACATAACTTTTAATAAAATAAAATGAACAAATACTAAGTTAATACACTGAAGTTTCTGAACCTCAGTTTCTTAATTTTTACAAGGGCAATACTAGTATCTATTGTGCAATGTTATATATTAAGAGTAAATCTATAATTTATGCATTTAAAAGTCACTTTCCTAGAGTCACTGAGAGCAATAAGGTTAAAAAAATAATAACAGCATACAATTTGGAAAGCAAAAAGTAAAATTGTCTTTACTTGCAGTCTACATAGAAAATCTTGTTATCTACAAAAAGCTACTAGATATATTCTGTAAGTGACCTCAGCAAGGTTGCAGGATAAAAGGCCAGTTTACAAAAATAAAATGAAATTCTACATATGTGCAATGAACAGTTGGAAATAGAAATTAAAAAAATTAATATAATTTACAATGACAATAAAATTTGAGGTACTTAGAGATGAATATAATAAATAATATGCAAGAACATAACATACACTGAACACTATAAAACATTGCCAAGAAAAATATATAACCTAAGTGAATAAAGGTATATTCTATGGTCATGAATTATAAGACTCAATGTTATTATGATATGATTGACCTACAGACTCAATAGAATCCCAGTCAAAACCCCAGTTGGATATTTGCAGAAATCAATGATATTCTTAATATTTACATAGAAATGCAAAGGATGGGAGCCTGGCCTGGGTGGCTCAGTGGGTTAAAGCCTCTACTTTCAGCTCAAGTCATGATCTCAGGGTCCTGGGCTTCCCCCTCTCTCTCTGCCTGCTTCTCTACCTACTTGTGATCTCTCTCTCTTTCTCTCTATCAAATAAATAAATAAAGTCTTTTTAAAAAAAGAAATGCAAAGGACTTTTAATATCAAAAACAAGAAACACAACAAAGCTGGAGTATTTATACTACCTGGTTTAAAGATTCATCTAAAAGTTAGAGTAATCAGAACAGTGTTATACTGTTTTAAGGACAGATATTTGGAGTAATGAAGAAGTGCAGAGTCTAGAAATAGACCACACAGAAATGGTCTGTTGATTTCCAGCATAGGTGCCAAGGCATTTTAATGTGGAAACAACAGCACCAACAACAGTATTTCCAACAAATGATGTAGGAAAGATTGAACATCCATATTTAAATAAACCATTTAAATATTAATTTAATTAAAATTAAATAAATCCATATTTAATTAAATAAATTAAGTAAATAAACTTCAACCCTTACCTCACAACTTAAAGGAAACTAACATGAAATGGATCATAGACATATATATAAAGCCTATAACTACAAAAATTTTAGATTAAAAAAAGGAGAAAATCTTTGTTATCATGGCTTAAGCAAAAATTTCTAGAAAGGACATAAAAAGCATACATCCTAAAAGAAGAACGGGATATGTTATACATTGTTAAAAGTACTAAGCATATCTGTTTTTTGAAAGACACTTTAAGAAAATGGAAATACAAGCTACGAATGAGAGAAAATATTTGCCATATAGCTTGACATAAATTTGAAGCCAGAATATAAAAAAAAATTATTCTTTTTACATCTTATATATAAAATATAAAATTATATTTTATAATTTATAAAATATAAAATTTTTATATATAAAAATTATATAGCTTGACATAAACTTGAAGCCAGAATATAAAAAGAATTTAACCCTAATTGTGTTAAATTAGTAACACAATTAATTAGTAGCACAATAACACAATTAATTAGTAAGACTGCTCAATTAAAAAATGTCAAAGACAATATGGATGAACCTAAAGGGTGTCACGCTAAGTGAAAGTCAGAGAAAGACAGATGCCATATGATTTTACTTAACAAAAAACACATGAAACAAACAGACCCTTAATACAGGGAACAAACTGGTGGTTGCCAGATGGAGGTGGGTGGGGAACAGGTAAAATAGATAAAGAAGATTGAGTGGTACAAACTTCCAATTATAAAATAAATAAGCCATGGAGATAAAAAGTACTGCATAAGGAAATATTAACATGGTAATAATATTTTATGGTGACAAATGGTGACTACACTTATCATGAGCACTACATATTATAGAATTGTCAAATCACTATGCTG
The DNA here is from genome assembly GCA_028646535.1 of Procyon lotor. Lineage (NCBI taxonomy): Eukaryota > Metazoa > Chordata > Mammalia > Carnivora > Procyonidae > Procyon > Procyon lotor. The sequence goes on along the minus strand of CM053605.1, from coordinate 93,288,558 downwards.
TACACCAGAAACTAATTTAACATTGTATGTTACTTATATATATATAAACTCAATTAATTAAACAAAAATAAATTTTAAAATGTCAAAAGACATGAACAGACCACCAAAGAATGTATATGAAAGGCCAATAAGCATATCAAAATATGTTTATCATTAGTCTAAACAATTCAAACTGAAACTAATTCAGATACCACTATTCACTTCCTAAAATGACTAAAACAAAAAGCAAAAATTGACAAAACTAAGTGCTAGTAAGGGTTTGGGACAACTGCAACCCCTACTTTGGAAAATAGGCAATTTCATCCAAAGTTAAATATGCACTTACCATATTACCTAGCAATCCAAACCCTAGTTATTTAACTGTGAACAATAAAAACTTATATCTACACAAATAGACATAATGTTCACAGCTTAATTAATAATAGTCCTAACCTTCAACATGGATAGATTTCAAAAGTATTATATTAAATGAAATGGACCATACCCAAAAACTATATATGGAATGACTGCATTCATATGATGCTCTAGAAAAGGCAAAACTAAGGGACTGGGAATGGATCACTTGTTCCTAGGGGTGGAGATAGAAGGGACTTTTTTGGGATGATGAAAATATTCTCTACTAAGTAATAATGGTGATCACATGATTGTGTTCACTTAGAACTTATTCAATTATACAGGTTTAAAAGGCTAATTTTATCAAATATATTATTATACCTCAATTAAAAAGAATTTAAAACATAGGTTTCCATCTACATGTATATTCATATTATTTTCCCCACCAAAAAGTATATAGCGTATTGAAAAATTTCCCTTATTTTGTACTTTTAAAGAACGCCAATTAAATTATAAAAATCAACCCAAATAACAAAAATCAATATATTTTGATAGTATTGAAAATATTTCTTAAGCATATTTCATAAATCTTTGCATACTGAAACATTGTACATACAAAGTTATTTAAACTGCTTGTTGTGGTACATTGATATCTCCATGACCTATGGGAACTGGATTGAGATGCATTTGAAATGCCAAGGAGGTGGATGGAGGAAATTGTCGCAAATGTTTTTTATATAAGTGGCAAAACCAGGTTATAAACCCGAGTCCATTAGACACTAATACCCATGTTCTGTACACAGGATACACAGTTCTTAAATTCTCATCATTGACTTGGGGTTTACATGTAGACACTGAAATATGTAAATTACAATTAGGTGTTTTAATAAATAAACTTGGGGTTTTAAATAAGTGTGTTCAATTAAAGGTCTTTTATTTATTTCAAGAATGTGTCTTTGTGTGTGCGAATTTGTGTCAAAATATTGTTACTATTTCTTTATATATTTTTTGTATACTATTTCATGACAGTAGGTGATGAGTAAGTGAATATTGCTTGGGGGATAAAATATGTAACCCAAGTTAAGCCAGATACCACTCTCTCTACTTGAGTTCATAATACTATGTAACAGTAGTCTCAGTTATTGCTTTACTACCCTTTAGCATCAAATCACTTTGAATATTCCACCAACTCAAATGCCCAAAAGAGAGCCATTGAAATGTCATGTATACTCAGGTGAAAATATAATGTACTGAAGAACATTATAAAGAGAGGAACATACTGGGCACCAGAACCCAACTGCAATTTTCAGAAAAGGTCTTCACTGACCATAAAAATACTTGGAAAGGCAAAATAAGGACTTTGTGATTTTGTTAAAAAGACTTAGCTAAATATAATCAGTTAATAATATGGAATGAGAAATGTATATGATTTCTCAGTCATACATAAGCATATCCTCAAAATAATATAGATTGGGTTCTGATATAAACATTTACTTCCTCTTAAAGAATGTCTACAGAAACAAGTATCAAATTTTTATTTTTAATATTTTTCAACTTCTTTCCTAGTTCACATTATTATACTGGGGTTATGGCACTTTTATTTTAGGGCAGACCTTTGTCACAGACTCAAGTTTATTTTTGTTTTCCACTACAACACCTATTTGAAATTCAGTTCTAGAAATTATATATATATATATATATATATATATATATATATATATATATGAGATTACGTATTAGGTAAACAAAAATAGTGATTCCAAATATTTAAATTTTTTTCAACTTCTATAACTATAGACATTGATCTTGTCCATTCTTTTAAGTCCACTATTTTATTTATTTATTTTTTAAAAAATTTTAAATTTTTAATTTAAAATAATTTTAAATTATTTTATATATATATATATATATATATATATATATATTTGATTATGAAAGATTCTAAGATTCTTCCAATGTACTTTGTAAGGTAGCCATTTACTAGCCATGCAAGGATGATGTCTTTCTTCTGTCCCATTACTCAGGCCAATGTTTGTTCTCGATCAAACGATGGTAGAGATATTTTGTTCCATTCTCTCAGACAGGAGGAACGACTTCTAGAATAGAATTTGAGCAAAAAGAGATTCCATCAATGGGCAGGTAGAGGTATCCATGCAATGTCTTATTTCTCACCATTGAATGTCTTCTCTGGAGTTGCAGGTAATACGGCATAGGTTACAGGGAAAGTAGAACCCATTATTTGTGAATCCTTTTGATTCTGGCCTCCTTTTTACTGGACCTCCTCCATATCAGAAATTATTTTTAAAATATTTATATCTGCACATGTTTAATTATTTTTTTAGTTTAAAACACCATATATGCCAACAAAAAACATAATTCAAAATTAAATAACATAATGTTAAATGGACCTGTGTCTCCACACTGGCAGATTTCCCCCCCACTGCAAGTAAGTTGTTTCAGTTAAAACTCAATCAATTGACCACCTAATTCTTTTATCTATAACAGCATTTTCCTATCTGTATTTTGTGGAATACCACTATCTAAATGTGATTTTAATTGATGGTCTGAAAGGATTTCAAGGTCAAATCATTTCCAGAAAGGTTATGTAGTACTCACAGAGCTCATTAGCATTAAAGAACCTCTGAGATTTCCTGAATAGAAAAATGTGTTTAACATTTTTTAAACCAATTGTTCTCCTGTTTGAGTCAAAAATTTGTCCACCTATTCTTGCCACTAAAAACATGTTAACATACTTTCTTCTTGGCACAGGTGTGGTGATTGCTCATATCTAAAAACAAAAAATAGGGGCACCTGGGTGGCTCAGTGGGTTAAAGCCTCTGCCTTTGGCTCAGGTCATGATCTCAGGGTCCTGGGATCAAGCCCCTCATCAGGCTCTCTGCTCAGCAGGGAGCCTGCTTCCCCTTCTTTCTCTGCCTCCCTGCCTACTTGTGATCTCTCTTTCTCTGTCAAATGAATAAATAAAATTTTTTTAAAAATAAATAAATAAAATAGTGGACTTAAAAGAATGGACAAGATCAATGTCTATAGTTATAGAAGTTGAAAAAAATTTAAATATTTGGAATCACTATTTTTGTTTACCTAATACGTAATCTCAAGTTCCTTTGAATTAAATTGTGATCAATAATTCTTAGGTAATGACATTTGATAGAGATTGAGTGAGAACATTGTTGTTCAAAGCTCATAGCATAGTACCTAGTAAGGATACAATAATGATAATTATTACTATGACTAGTATTAATATTATTCACTCTTGATTTTGTAATCTTAAGCACTATATCATTTGTCTCTTATTCTAAATAGAATATCTTATTAACTATTTTTGAATGGGTGAGTATTAGAGAGAAAAAATTATTTCTTGATTGCATTTATTGTGTGTGAATCCAACTTTCTTTCAAAATTATGTTTTATGGCGTAATATTAGTCTACAGAGACCAATGCTGATATTTCAGCTTGTGGGATTTAAATACAATTTCTACATATCACATCTTTTTGTTATCTTTTTCTGTGTAACAAACCACCCCCAAACTAGTGACCTAAAACTACAATATTTTACTATTTCTCAGAATTCGGTTGATTCACTGGTGTCAGCTGGATCTATGTGGCATTGGCTGGAGTTTTTCACTTGTTGGCATGATGTCGGTGTCTGGTCTGATCTAGAAAGTCAAAAAGCCTTTGCCATCATGTGCGGAGTCTTTGTTTCTCCACACAGCTCCACCACAGAGGCTTCTGTGGGGCTTCCCACAAAATGGAAGGGCTTCCTCACAGGATGGAAGTTTCTGGTTGGTGGGATTTCCTAAATAGTGTCTGACGTCACAGAATAAAAACAGATGCTATAGAACTTCTTCAAGACTAGATCCTGAATTGGCTCAGTGGCACTTATGCCACATTTCACTAACCAAGGGCAGTCACAAGTCCAAACGTAGATTCAGAGAGTGGAAATAGACCCCAGCACTTGAGGTAGAGTGGCATACCCCTACAGGGGAAGAAGCTAATGATGGCCTTCTTTGGCAGCTATCTATCTCAGCATCAGTCACCAGTTTAACCTCACCCTCCAACTAGTCTCTTCGCTTCAAAAATGCATTTTGAGCCCAGATCCTCACACAAGTTAAATCCTTAACATGTGCTTGTTGAATGTATTCCTCTTCACTTTGGCACATATCTCTGCATGGATAAAACCTATTCTGTGTCAAGAACGGTGCCAGCTAGGGCACAGCATCAGCAAATCTGCCTCTGCTCTTGTGGATACCTTGTGGATGAGACAAACACACAGTCTGCTATAATACAGGGATGAATGAACACCATCCCTTGGAAAGTCCACACATCAGCGAGAAATGGAGGATGAACACTTTGGAGCTGTTGGAGGAAGTCGGGGCCTTTCCCAAAGAACCCTCTGTGCTGGGTTTAGGAGAGTGGGAGTTAGTTCACAGTTTGATTTCTGAGCTGAGTGCTAAGTGCAATCCAGAAAACAATGCTTTGAAAAGAGTAGTTTGCAAAGCGCCAGCCCAGACCAAGAGCAGCATCAGGGGCAGCAGCAGCAGCAAGGAACTTGTTAGAAATGCAAATTCTCAGGCCCCACCCAGACCAACTGAATCAGTCACTCTTTGGGTGGAGTGCAGCATTCACAGGAATACCAAGTTTGAGAACCATAGATTGAGGCATCAAGTACTGAGTCTGGGAAAGCATGATATACTCTAAATTCCCTGATGGGAGAAAGAAATTGATCAAAATTACATCAGAGTGAGGACTTGCATGGCTGAACTCACAACTCTTTTTGGAGAGTGTCAGGACTGTCAGTATTACCACTGTAAGTTCTAGACAGGAATGGTTTACAAAAGGATGTGACCCAGATAAAAATTAAATAAGGAATGATTTTCCACAAGGTCAAATGAAACCATGGAGGTAAGGGGTTATACGAACTTTGAAAACTGTAAAACACTATATACTTACAGGGAATTTTAATTTTGATATTAGTATAAATTATTTGTAAATTAAAGCAATGTGCTTTTTTGTCTTATTTAATTGTAGGTGATTGCATGAATTTCAAGGACAGGATCCTCTATGAGCTGTTTCATATCTCTAGTTATTACACTATAATTTTATTGTTTCTGGATAAATGATAGATAAACAGACTTTTATTTTTTTTTTTTGAAAGATTTTATTTATTTGACAGAGAGAAACACAGTGAGAGAGGGAGCACAAACAGAGGGAATGGTAGCGGGAGAAGCAGGCTTCCCGCTGAGCAAGGAGCCCGATGCGGGGCTCGATCCCAGGCCCCTGGGATCTGACCTGGGCCGAAGGCAGCCGCTTAACGCCTGAGCCACCCAGGCGCCCCGATAAACAGACTTTTAAAGGGATGGAATGAGGACTTGATTGGGACCTATGATACCCTGGCATAATCTCATATTTTTAATAACTTGCTGTGTGGGCTTAGGTAAACCACTTAACCTCTCTGAATCTTAGCTTCCTTATCTAACAGGAACCTAGATTCTTTGAACTTTTAGTTCTAGTTTAGTTCTAAAATTATGTTATATATCTCATTGTTCTTTCCAAACAGGAAAAAAAAAAAACACAACTATTTTTCTCTGACTCTGATTCTCCCACTCCCTTCTACTTAGAAAAAAGTAGGGCATCTATTATAAATTTAGCCAGAAAAATATTACTTGAGCTTTCATATGAGATTGGATTGGAATACATTCTAAGGGCTATTCCACAGACAAGGGCAGATAAACACATGAACCACAGTGGAAGATGGGGCTAATGGAAGGACATCTGTTTGATTAGGTGTTCAGACTCAGGTTTGGAAGAAGCTAAGAGGTCAGGGAAGGTGAGATATATATATATATAAATATATTTTTTAAGATTGTTAAAGCTTGTTATAACTTAAATAATTCAGTCTGGTGAAGATTCAGAAACAAGAAAAAATCTGATGAGTATGGGGTGAAGCAGGTAATCAGGAAAGGGGACACTTAGAACTGAATTATCTGGAAACATAATAAGGACGCAGAGGATTCACAGGATTGAGATACCTCAAAGATACTAAATAAGAATAAAGTAATAGATGATTGATTCAGTGGCTAACTACCTGGCATATTAAGTGTAGTATAATTTCTCACAACTTGCCACAAAAATTATTGCTGTTTTGATCCCTATAAATGCAATGCACATATATTTTATTATAGCATTAAATCTTCTATAAAAGGGTATAGGATTTTTTTTTCTTTAAAAAGTTTTCTTTTTTTTGTTTTGTTTTATTAACATATAATGTATTATTTGCCCCAGGGTACATGTCTGTAAATCGTCAGACTTACACATTTCACAGCAGTTACCATAGCACATACCCTCCCCAATGTCCACAACCCAGCCACCCTATCCCTACCCCCACGCCTCCCAGCAACCCTTAGTTCGTTTCATAAGTCTAGGAGTCTCTTATGGTTTGTCTCCCTCCCCATCTCTTCCTGTTTCATTTCTCTCCCCTACCCCCCACAAACGCCCACCTTGCCTCTCAAATTTTTCATATCAGAGAGATCATGTGATACTTGTCTTTCTCTGACTGACTTATTTTGCTTAGCATAATACCCTCCAGTTCTATCCACGTCATTGCAAATGGCCAGATTTTGTTTCTTTTGATGGCTGCATAGTATTCCATTGTGTGTGTGTGTGTGTGTGTGTGTGTGTGTGTGTGTGTGTGTATACCACATCTTCTTTATCCATTCATCTGTTGATGGACATCTAGGGTCTTTCCATAGTTTGGCTATTGTGGACATTGCTGCTATAAACATTCAAGTGCACGTGCCCCTTCAGATCACGATGTTTGTATCTTTAGAGAACAAATAATCCAATCAAGAAATGGGCAGAAGATATGAACAGACATTTCTGCAAAGAGGACATCCAAATGGCCAACAGACACATGAAAAAATGCTCAACATCACT
>CM053605.1:93263516-93281174 GCA_028646535.1 Procyon lotor | reverse complement strand
AAACGACAGATGTTGGCGAGGATGCGGAGAAAGGGGAACCCTCTTTAAGAAGTTTTTTTTTTTTTAAAGATTTATTTATTTATTTGACAGAGAGAGATCACAAGTAGGCAGAGAGGCAGGCAGAGAGAGAGGAGGAAGCAGGCTCCCCGCTAGCAGAGAGCCTGATGCGGGGCTCGATCCCAGGACCCAGAGATCATGACCTAAGCTGAAGGCAGAGGCTTTAACCCACTGAGCCACCCAGGCGCCCCTAAGAAGTTTTCTAAATGTAGTCTTCAAGATGGGCGAACTATAAAACTCACAATTTGAGGAAAACATATGCTAAAATTAACTTCTGCCTCCGGATGTTTCTGGCATTCTCAGCTGTATTTGCTGGATATCATTAAGAGCAGAAACATTTTGTAAATACTTGCTGTCTGCCAGGTCTTGGTGTGGGGGCTGAGGATACAGACCCTTACAAATTGCAGATCTACCCCCAAAGAACTCACAGTGCCTTCTTTCAGGACCTATTTTGTGTGTTTTTTGGAAGATGTCAGGGAAATAGGACTAGAAAATAAGGTCTTCAGGAGAGAATGTCCTAGGAGCACAGTGGGCCAAGTCTCTCTAAGGGCCCACATTTACCTCTTCCTTGCCCCAGAGCTCCTGCAATACAGAACTGGTAAGAAGGAAGGTCAAGAGAGAAAAAAACAATCATAGTTCTTTGAGAACTACACAATGGGTTTGTCATAGCTTTCCTATCTACTATCTAAGCAGGCCAGTGACCCTAAATCTCTGCCTCTTCTCCCTCTAGCTAACCACAATAACCATGGCTTAGCTATCACATTTTCTTGAAGCACATTCCACCTGTAAAGTTTATTGGTGATGATGGCAGGAATGTCTTAAGCACCATACAGCAAAGGAGGGATCTCTCTAGGGAAGGAAGCTAGCCAATCCTGCATACTGATTTCAGGCACGTCTGCCACTGGAGACCAGTGAAGGAGCCAGGGGCTTTGAGGGAACACTGTGGATTCAAAGTGGGAAGCCTCCTAGGTCTGGGATGGAAATTCCCAACACACTTCTTGCCAACACTTCTACATAATTCCTAACTGGATGAGAACAGATGGCAAAGGATATTTCCCAGGATGACCCTTCCTTGGCATCCAGACAAAGAAGTGTCTCTAGGAGAGAAGCTACAATGTTTCTAGTTCCAGCTTTGTTCTTTTTTAGAATGTTGTCTCCTTCATCCTCACTCCTTCTCCATCAGAGTCCTGGTTCCATGCCTAAAATCCTGAATGTTTTCATTAGGTCTCCTTCTCTGGGCCTTTATTTCCATAGTCTTTGTGGTGAATAGACTAGAAAGCATTCTCATTTTCTATTTCTCTGTAAATCAACAATATAAGGGATTGTGGGTTGAGGAAGATGGTCAGGCAAGGTTATGGTTAGATAGTGAGGGGGTTAATAGCATTTCTATCTGCCAGAGTCCCAGAGGGAATAGATGACATTATCAACATGATTTAATTGAATAGATTTTTAAGGAAATACCTATTTACAAAGCTCTGGGCAGGGCTAAGGGAACAAATAAAACATGGCAAGTTACCATGACTGTGGGAGTCCATTAATACCTTGGTCTGAAAGAGGATGGGAGGGTCCTTTTCACCAGGATTTGGTCATAGTTTCAACCAGGTTAGAGTTGTTGCTTCAGGAAAAATCAAGAAGGAGCATGAGGACAACACCTTCCTCCTGCCTTTTCCTTTTTGATTATCTCCCACTGGGCATTTCATCTTCTAATTTGTTGCTGGTGAGTCCTATTGGCTAAAGTCAACCTAAAACTGGAGAGCAAAGGAGTCCAGGGCAATGCGGTTTATAAAGATAGCCTGTCTGGGTACACAGCAGGGTACAAAAGGTCTGAGTGTGGGTGGGAGAGCAATCAAGGATCATCAGCACAGTAGCATTGCTGCCAGAAATCAACTCCAAAGTGTTATTGTTCAAGTACAACAGAAGTCTATTCCTTCCTCAGGTACTAATCCATCATGGATTTTTTTGCTTGGCAGGTGCCTCTACTCCACTTAGTGATTCGGGGACTCAGGACTCTGGTTTATGACTCCATCTTCTCTTATGGTATCAGCAGTGTTGGCATCCTACCATCAGAAGAATAAGTGCATTAGGGTGTACCTGTGGAGGACTTCTTATGGGCCAAGTATTGGCCCACAATTGGCAAGTATCATTCATACTCACATTTCTATACAGGCACTAAATTACACTAAGCTACAAAGGGCATGCTGACTGTAATGGAGACTAGCTTGTGCCTCTAGAGAGGAGGATAGAATTCTAAGGGGGAACTCTATAGAATCCAGCATTCCAAGTCCTCTGAAAGATTATTTTTCAACATCTTGGACCAGTAATTCTGTGAGTAAGATGATGTTGAGTTAAAAACACTACACCCACTCCCACCCCTACATAGTAAGAGAAAATCCCCAATTGGCTCTCCAGCCCCTGAGCACATGTGAGCAAAATTTATGGAGTGGTGACTATTTCACTTTATGCTCCAAATAGATACACACACACTTATTTCTCTCACCACTGAGCCTGTCAGTGTTAACATCTTCTCACCCTTGTCCTATGGATTATTTCTGTATTGAAGCTTCACAAATTAATTTCACCCACAATTATCTCAGCCTCAAGGACCCTGGCTGCTCACTTCATCTAATGTCCTCCTGGACTGATTTCAAATCCTGGGACAGGAAACTAGTTGCAATTCCTTTGATCAAGTAATTAGTCTTATTAAATATGCAACTTTTTTTTTTTAAGATTTATTTATTTATCTGAGAAAGAGAGAGAGAGAACATGAGAGGGGAAAGTGTCAGAGAGAGAAGCAGACTCCCTGCTGAGTTGGGAACCCCGTGCAGGACTTAATCCCAAGACTCCGGATCATGACCTGAGCCAAAGGCAGACATTTAACCAACTGAGCCACTCAGGCACCCCTTAAATATCCAACTTTGAGACAACGAGAAATGGATGTGGCATATTAAACTTTGAAATCATGATGGAAGTTTTGGATGATTATTTTTGGTCAATAACTCATCTGAATGACTATTTTCAGAAAATTATTTTTGGCTTTATTCAAGAGGCATAAGTGTGAAGAACAGAAAAAGCCACCATAGTCCATGCTGGTGAGCCTGGCTATTTCCCTCAGTGACCGTGAGCCTCAAACCGCCACCGAAGCTATGATATTAGAGGGGAAGTAATACATCAGAACATGCTGCACTGCTTGAGGTTGGGCTTCAGTGCATGATTTTCTTTATACTTTAGCTATAATGATTTGAACTAGAGCAGACCTTTGTCATTTACGAGAAATGTTCACAATATTCTAAATTTCTCAAATTTGCATACACTGTAGCATGTAATTCCAACCTTAGTTCCAGTAAATATAACCAGAAAATGTAGTTGAACCCTATGGGCCCTGAATTGTTCTATAAATACAGAACTAAAGTAATTTGTAAAGCTATTTTCTGGCTAGGAATCACCCCTTTCTCCTCATTGCCACTGCAAGCATTTGCAGTTGGCTTTCTTTTCAGGGTCATTTTCTGAAAAGAAATGAAGTCTTCATACTTCCACCACAGTTTGTGCTTAAGCAATGAGGAGAATAAAACTTCACAGCCCCATTGAGAATCTAACTCAGCAACTCTTGCCTGCTAAGTATCCCAGCCCTGGGCAAAATTATATTTTGTTCCAAGGATCCAGAATTGGGTATTTGAAGTGCAGACCACCCAGAAGGCCCTGCCCCTGTCTTTTGCTCTGCTAACTCTGGATAAGTATTAACATTCTCTAAAAAACTTCTTTTAGCCTCTGGTGTAAGATGAGTGCCTTGTGTGGATCCATGGAAGATCTTGTGTTTTGCTATATCAGGAACTTTATTACATAAGCATGTCTACTTACCAGTCAGAGTCCTGCATTAGATTTTGAGCTCCCTTACCAGGCACCATTAATCAGGAATTACACAGCTATTAGATACTTTCCTTGAAGAATTTCCTTGAGAATTGTGGGGAGATATTTTGTTAACTATCCCAACATCAAGTAGTAGGTGTGAGAGCTGGCGTTTTTCCCTAGACCCCAAAGCTCAGGACTATCCAGTACATCCTCAAACTAATGGAGACATGGATTTCAAGAATCACTGAGGATCTGCAGCCTCTACTTAAATATTTCTGATTGTAGGAAGTCACTTCTCTCAGGGGCTGTGTATATTTAACCTCAAGAATTTGTTGAGTTCCTCTTGGGATATAAATATGAAAAAGGCACCGCATAGTCACAGAGGGGCAAAACCTAACACAAATCTTATCTCATATTTAGGCAAAATAACTTCAACATTATTTACTCTAATTTTTTCCTCCAAGATCTACTATCACTTCTTAGTGCCTTAGCATTGTTTCTGGGTTCCACACCAAAATTTGCACTTCTTTCTCTTTCAGTATTATGGGCTGGTGAATGCTTATCAACTAGCATTGACCAGGGGAGAGTGGAGAGCTATGATTTGTAGTGTTCGCTAATTCCAAGCTAAAATTAACTCAAACATTTCAAGGACAAGGGCAAGATAGTGGTCAGTGGATTGAAATTATGTGAAGAGGGAAACCTCAAGATTACAGAAGAAATATAAATGATGACTTCATCTATAAGCATTTGGAACGGGGGATGGAATTAGGGTGTCCTAAGAGGCTTTAGTGGGAAAGTAGAGATGCTAAGGTCAAAACAAGAAGAGAAGGAGTCCATAAATTGATATTGCAACTTTATTTCTGTGTTACCTTCTAAGTTTGTGTTGCTTTCTGTTAGTGGCTACTTGATCCCGTTAGTTCATGTGCACGTAAACCCACTGCTGAGAAAGTACATGCAATGATGAAGAGTATCCATGTGACAAGATGAACAAATCTTGGGAGTAGTTTACATTTACTTAATAAAACAAAATGAAACATAAGAACAATAGCTTTGTGGATTTTGGAACAGAGAGAAAAAGGAATCCCATACAATTTTCTAAAACTTACTCTTTTTTTAAAAAAGATTTTATTTATTTATGAGAGAAAGAGAGAGAAAGAGCGCAAAGGGAGAAGAAGAAGAAGACTCTGCACTGAGCAGGGAGCCCACCAGGGACTTGATTTCAGGACCCTGAGATCATGATCTGAGCTGAAGGCAGACACTTAACCTACTGAGCCACCCAAGCGCCCCTAAAATTTACTCTTCATGAAAGCTTTGAGGTGTTCTTTTCTCAAGAAAATCCATTAAATATTCACTGAGACTAGCTACCAGCAAACCACTAAGAAAAGAATGAAAGCAGCATTTTTGAAGGAAGTACTTTATGGAAATTTCTGAATATGGAACAACTAATTATTTTTCCCTCTGGCAACCAGCTTCTAATAGGACAGAAAAAAAATGGCCAAATGCTATTGGAAATATCTGTAAATAGCTTGTAAATTCATAGACTCTGTGACTTTAGAAGCTCATTACTATTTGTGATGTGCTTCCATCTAACACCTGTGGTATAGTTGGGCATGGGTAGGTGAGCACTGCGAGGTCATTCATGTGGGCAATCCAAGGATCACCATGGGACTTTATGGCCTGAAATCTCACTATTATGTATACATTTGTGGAGGTTTTCTAAGGATTTTTGTTTGCCAAGAGCTTCCATGTAAATACCCCTAGAAGGCATCTGTCAGTGGCACTGTTATCACCAAATACCCAAGCACATTGGTTCTCCACCCTGAGTGCACATTTTAAATCACCTGGGGAGCTATTTTTAACAGACCAATATCTGGACTCCTTCCTTGGGATTTCTGATTAAGTTTGGCTGATTTAAGAGGTCTGGGGTAGAGCCTGAGCATAGACATTGTATAAAACCTGAAGGAATGGAACTCCTGCAGAGCTAAATATCATGGAATAAATTCTTCTTGGATAACTTCTGAATAAGATTCCCCCTGCTCCAGTACTGATGTGATTTTGAAGTCAGGACTAGTCTTACCCTAGGTGAAGCAAGAGAACGCTTATATTGTGGCCACTTAGGGGAAACCTCCAGGTCATATATTTCAGCTGACCATCTTCCAATGTAATAATTCCTCCTCCTAAACATTCTGTGTTCTCCACTTTCAAAACCACAGATGAGCGGGACAAGGGATGTCAAATTGGTTTCATTTTGCAAGTTACCTCACATGGGTTGGTAATGACTACTTAGAGTACTGTGTTAAAATAGTCTGCATCTGACCCTAGCAGTAAAATCTCCGTGATCAATTGTCTACTGTGGATGCTGGGAATGAGGAATAGCAGGATGCAGGACAGGTTTGCCATCTTTGAATAACTCGGTAAACATGGAGGATAATCTTCAGATGATCTTTATTCATCTATTCACATATAATAGACAGTGTCCTGTTCTATTGGCATATTAGGATGTATCAGGTTACCTCTGTAACCATTGTCTTAGAAGGCTTTTTAAATCTCATCATAGAAAACAAACACTTACTAAGTCATATAGGTTATTTTTTGGTTTTGTTTTAAATTTTTGTTTACTCTGTTTTCATGAAACACCATGGATGCAAAAAGCATAGGATATCATTCCCATTTGTAAGAGGCTTATAGTCTCACTAGGGAGATAAAGTATATATGCAAGCAACAATTAATGATCATAGCATTATTCATTGTGACAGAATTATGTACTGATATAATAAAGAAAATGAAGAGAATAAATCCTTAATTATGTGGTCTGATGAACAAACGTTAATTCCGCAGTACACCAGATGCTGCACTGACCAAAAGGGCATTGGAGGCACATGGGATCATCCATACACTGAATAGAGCTAGCTCGGCTCTTTCACAAGCCATCACAGTGCAGCCATCACAACAATACCACAAAACAAACAAACAAACAAACAAACAAACAAAAATAGGCAAAAGCAAAAACATGCTATCCTCTCAGTATTGTATACAGAGTAAGAGGCCAGGCCCTGGACAGACCTGGTTGCAGATCTTGGCTTTGCCATCTGATTGATTATGTGGCCTTCAGATTCAGAGTCTGTGATGCCAATCCCTGCTCCCACCTACAAGGTGGAGTACTAAAACCTCCCTTGCGGAACTGATTTAAGATTTATAAAGATGTGGCTGCAATCTGGTGCTTAATAAGCTCTCATTAAATAGCAAGATATAACATTTCTTCAGTTCAAAAATGACATTGATCTTAAGATGCACCCTTGAATTAATACAAAGTTTTCCGTAGGGAAATAAAAAATCTTCATCATAAGCTACATCTCAGTGTGATATGAGTCTGCATTTCAGAAGTTCTAAAGTGTGAACAAGAAGTGCTTTAGACTGGGTGAAGAGGCATATCATCAGGTCTAGGATGGACAGGCAAACAAACAGAGGAACAGTAGCAAATGCTTCTCTGGAGTTTACTATGTGCCAGGCACTGTAATCAAATATTTAATCCTCCCAGAAACCTTACCAGATTGGTCCTATTGACAACTGTGTTTTACAGATAGGGAAACTGAGGCACAAATATTATAGCAAATTGTCTAAGATCTCACAGCTAGAATGTGCCAGGTCCTGAATTTCACCCAGGAAGCCATGACCTCAGCGCCATACGGTCTCTCCCCAGGCTGCCTGCTGGAAGGTGGTCAGATCATGTGAGAGAGGGGAGCCTGAGATCTGACAAGGAGGGACAAAAGAGCAGAACTAAAAAGAAAGCTGATTCACAATCAAGAAATGTGGTTTGTGGGCCAAAAGAAAGACATAGAAAGCAAGGCATCTGGGCAGTAAGGTTGGAAGCCCAGGTGGTCAAGAGAAGAGAGGCCTGCAAGGTGTAAAGTAGGTGAGGCATAGTGGTTCTAGATCACCAAACACCAGCCACTTGTGAATGGCATGAGGTTTAATGCTTTCTGTCAGGGAGAAAATACTCATGCAAATCATACCATTTTCCCACACAAAGCAGACTTTGAATTTTGCTACTTACTTCTTCTCAGGCCATGGACACCTCAAGAGCAAGAGGTTGGAGTATGTTACTGGTTGAACTGTGTCTCCCCAAAAGTCATATGTTAATGTCCCCATCTTTGGATCCTCAGAATCCAAATTAATGATCATATGTTTGTGTCTCCCTGATTCTATGTATTTCATGGATAACCTGAAAGAAAAAAACGCAGTTCAAACATTTGTATTGATACATTCTTTTCTTTTCCATGTGGTCACTCTAAAAGGACCTTTTTTTTCTGCCTTTTCTGATTCACATACACACTCCTACACCAAAAAATGAGGGCTATCACTGTGGGCATTCATACTGAAAAAGGAACATTGTGTGGTCTCATTCATCCATCATCCATTCATTCAACAAAGGCACATGCCCATTGTCCTCTGTGAGCTACACTAGCGTTGAGGATATAAAAATTAAGAGTTGTTAAGATGTCCTGTTATAGAAGCCAGGACATGTAAACAAAGAGTCAATATACTGTGGTTAAGTTAATGATATATAGTCAGATAACAAGGATTCTGGTAGCAGTGAGGGGGCATTAGAGAGAATGTCCCAGAAAAGCTGGTGCACCTCAAAATTGAACTTGATAGACATTCACCGACTCCCTTTCCTCCCTACTTTCTTTTCCCTTTAGTAAACTAGTGATTCTCACACAGGAGCATGCACCAAACTTCCAGGATTTTTTCAAACACAATCCAGCACGTCTGGAAGGGGCTTAGGGATCTGCATTGCCAGTGGTGCCATGATGCTGTGAGAACAGGACTGACTGTCTGAGATCCACTTAGAAGATACTGATGGGCATGAATCTGAAAGCATGCGCCTATTCTTACTAGATTGTAGAGATGCCAGCACTGAATAAAACATAGTCCCACTTCGACGAAAATAACAGATATCAAATCAATCAACTCCTTTATAATGCAATTGCATTTTTGAATCTCTATTTCATCATGTAAAAAATAAAATATGAGGTGAAGCTCGTTTCTCTAACAGCACAGTCAATGCTATTAGCAGAAGGGTTTCCAAGTGATGAATGTCCCACATCTATTCTCTCTCCCTCTATTTTAGCATTTGAGCGGTGAGGTCTGGTGAAATGGAATCTGGTCTGCAAAAGTAGGAGTTTATAGACAAAGACATTTGGATTGACAGAGCTTGCTAACATAAACAGGCTGGAAATTTCCTCCCTCCCCCCACTCCCCTTTATTGGAGGGTGATATTTTGAGTCAGCACCATGGGGCTGATTCTTTGATACCCACAAAGGAACAATGAATTATCTGATGTGCTTTGTTGAAGGCTGTCAGGATTGGTTAATCACACGTTACTGTCTGTGATGCGTGTTAAAAGGACATAAGAACCAGCTGGGCACAGCAGTGAATTCTGTCTATTAGGAAGAAATCAAGCCAAAGAAGGAAGAGAAGCAATGGTCTGACAGGGAGGTGTTCTCTGTTTTTCTCTAGCTTATAAGATGGGTTGACTAATATTTGTATTTGTGCTGATTGTGTCTTGAAATGGTCTTGGGGCCAGCTGTGCAAGAGTCCACATACTTAACCAAAGGAAACTCAATAACAACTGAACAAAAGTTTCTCTTCTCATTTTGAAAGCCTAGCATTTGGCTATCGAAAGAAAAAGGACTCCTGTGAAAGGCTCCCTTTTTGAGCACTGGTCTCCCGTTCCCCATAAGATTCTGTTTCCCTCAAGTGGGCTTGCCTATTGTTTGTCTTCAGGAAATTGGTATGATTTTCAAGCGAATGACGGGGGGATATAAGCAAGAGCTCAACATCGAGGTGATCAGATAATCGGTTTAGTAATCCAAGACTATGTATTGATGATCTCTTGTATATTTAAATTGTTCAGTGCTGTGGGAGTAAAGAAAAATAGTAGCTTTCTCCAACTACCATAGCCTGATACATTTGAGAGATATTTTATTGTTAAAAGAACAAAGCCTGTTGTCTGCATGGCTGGTTTGAGTTAACGTGGTGATTGATTTTTTTAAAATGAAATTTGTATTGAACATTCAAGCAAACCGATATACTTAAAAGTACATGCACAAGGATGTATCTAAATTAGTACTGTTAATATTTTTTACTCCACTGCTGTGATTATTCCTTGTTGTTCCACTTTATTTTCAATTCATTCACTTCTAAAAATATTTATGGAGTATTTTCCAAGTGCTAGATATGTAGGGACTACAAAGATGAATGCCTAGGTCCTTGATTTTAAGATGCACATAGATCTGTTTTCCACCTTAATGATCTAATTTCCATTACTATCGCCCACAACCTGTTTTCATGCACAGAGTTCTACCTTTGGTTAAGACTTCTCTAACATACTAAAGACCTCATTTGCACAAGCTTCTTCATCATTTTATCCTTAAGCACAAGATGGATACTTGCTCCAGGCCCCCACTCATTCAACCTGAATGTCTGCTTCTATCTCTGTGGTTCTCTGGTTGGAAGATCAATGCCTTGGATTTAGGGATCCACTTAGATTACTTGCCTGCTGTTAATGGTCTGGAATCCAGTAAATTAGTTTTTAAAAACTTGATCATGTAGAAAAGTTTTAGTGTGTGTGTGTAAACATAAGCAAAGTCAAAGAGACAAGTGACATACAGGAAGAAAATGTTTTCAACTCAGATAAAATATTAAAAAGCTAGCTCCAAATATGTCAAGGACTGTTAAAATAACAAAAGAGATTAAAAAAATCCCTATACAAAAAAATGAGTGAGAGCACAAATAGTCAATCTACAGGAAAATATATACAAATGCTGTAAATATGAGAAAGTGTTCAGTTCCACTCACATATGCACATGTGAATTATGCTTCAGCTCTTACCCATTAGATGACAAATACTCAAAGGCTCAACAACACAGCACACTCTGAGATTTCACGTTGATGTGTAGTTGTCATTGTTCTACACTGCTGATTTGGATGCAAGGTAAAACCATCCTAAGGAAGAGGATTCGGTGGTATCTAAAATACTGCAAAGACATCGATCCTTTGTCCAGGCATTGCCATTTCTAGGAATTTGCCTTGAAAATACACCTTCTAAAATATGGAATATCTTTTGCAGAAAGTTATTCATTGTTATATGTCAAATAGTAAAATATTACAAAACCCCAAAATTACCATTGCTAGGAAAGTGCTTAAAAACAATGGCACACTGATACTATTTAAAGATTTATTTATGGGGTGCCTGGGTGGCTCAGTCAGTTAAGTGTCTGCTTTCAGCTCAGGTCCTAACCTCAGGGTCCTGGGATGGAGTCCCATATTGGGCTCTCTGTTCAGCGGGGAGTCTGCTTCTCCTCTCACATTCCCTCTGTGCTCACTCTCTCTCTCTCTCACAAATAAACAAATAAAATCTTTAAAAAATAAAAATTATATTTATTTACTTATTTTGAGGAGAGGCTTGGGGAAGGGGTAGAAGGAGAGGGAGAGAGAGAAGCTCAAGCAGACACCCCTCCAAACATGGAGCCCAACTCTGGGCTCCATCTCATGACCCTGAGATCAGGACCTGACCTGAAATGAAGAGTTGGGTGCTTAACTGACTGACTGACTGACTAACTGACTGAGCCACCCAGATCCCCCACAATGGCACTGAACAAGAAATGAGGAGTACACCTATAAGCTGATATGTAGAGATTTAAGAGAAGTACTGTTAAATTTAAAAAGCAAAATACACACACATATGTATATAATGCAGATTCTGTATAAGGAAAGGGAATCTTTTTAAAAATTTTTCAAAAATAAGTATGAAAGGATAAAATGGGAAATATTGAAATGGTTCCATGAGATAAGTGAGCAGAGATGGAATAGAGATAGACTTCTCTCATTGTATACTTTCATATCTCATTGTATACTTTCATATCTTTGACTTTTGAACCATATTAATGGTAAACTATTTTGTTAAAAATTCAAGTAAAAAAGATGAGTAAGGACATTCCTAATATTGAAAACAAGCAAAATATATCTACGTATCAGATTGATAGCCTTAGTACACAGTCAAAAGAATTAATTGGTGATAAATTTGAGCAGAGCATTCCCATTGCCCACCATTGGAGGGATTTATTCAAATGACCCAAAATGATTGCTGAACCATGAAGAATTTTATTTTAGTAGATTAGTTGTGATCATGATATAGTAATTCTCAAACCATTCTTTTGTGTGTGTGTGTGTGTGTGTGTGTATTGTAGGATGGAATAAATAGAGAGAGATAGATAAAAAGATAGGTAGCTGATTGAAAGACAGACACATAAATGTTGCTGTTCCCCTGGTTGATGAAAAGAAATGCAAATACAGAGCAAGGTTGAAACTGGAAGTGTCAAAAGGAAGTCACTGAAAAGATTCTGAAAGAAGCTTCGGTAGCAATGACACACTTTGTGCTCAGATCTTGGTTTAAAAAACACACTAACAAGAATCAGGTTCCTTGGGGCACCTGGGTGGCTCAGTTGTTAAGCATCTGCCTTCGGCTCTGGTCATGATCCAAGGGCCCTGGAATCAAGCCTTCATTGGGCTCACTGCTCAGCTAGAAGCCTGCTTCTCCCTCTCCCATTCCCTCTGTTTGTGTTCCCTCTCTCATTGTCTCTCTGTCAAATAAATACAATTTAAAATCTTAAAAAAAATAAAAAAGAATCCAGTTCTTTGAAGAAAATGCTGATTCCAAGTCTGGGTCAGGGAAAAAGCATTTGCCCAAAAATAAGAGAATGCTCCCAATATGAGGATGCATTAAAAACAAAAACAAAGGGGCGCCTGGGTGGCTCAGTGGGTTAAAGCCTCTGCTCAGGTCATGATTTCAGGGTCCTGGGATCAAGTCCTACATCGGGCTCTCTGCTCAGTGGGAAGCTTGCTTCCCCCTGCTCTCTCTTCCTGCCTCTCTGCCTACTTGTGATGTCTCTCTCTCTGTCAAATAACTAAATAAAATCTTTTAAAAAAGTTTAAAAAAACAAAAACATGAGATTCAAAAAACAAAAACATAAGATTCACTCACAAGGGATCTGAGTCATTAAAATTCAGATAACTTAACACAAAAGGATACCAATATTAGTGGATTATAAAAATATTAAACAAAAAATATAAGTCTGTAGAGTACTATCTCTAAAAAGAAAAATGGACAGATACTGAGGGGTTATTCTCTTTTTTAAATTTAATTAATTTTTATTAACATATAATGTATTATTTGCCCCAGGGTACATGTCTGTGAATCTTCGGGCTTACACATTTCACAGCACTTAACAGCACATACCCTCCCCAATGTCCACAACCCAGCCACCATATCCCTACCCACCCCCCCATCCCCCCCGGCCACCCTTAGTTCATTTCTTGAATCTAAGAGTCTCTTATGGTTTGTCTCCCTCCCCATCCCTGCCCATCAACAGATGAATGGATAAAGAAGATGTGGTATATATATACAATGGAATACTATGCAGCCATCAAGAGAAACGAAATCTGGCCATTTGCAACGACGTGGATGGAACTGGAGGGTATTATTCTCTTTTTTAAAAAAGAGAATATTTATTTGAGAGAGAGAGAGCATGCTCTAGCAGAGTGGAGGGGCAGAGGGGGAGAATCTCAAGCAGACTCCCAGCTGATTGTGGAGTCTGATGTGGGGCTCTATCTCACTACTCTGAGATCATAACCTGAGCTGAAATCAAGAGTTGGGCACTTAAATGACTGAGCCACCAAGTGCCCCAACTGAGGGGTTATTCTTTACAGAATGCTAGCTAAATCATATGGAAGGAATGAAATAATCTATAATCACCATTTTAAACATCCATTATAATCATTGATTTAAGAAAGGATTATCTATTGATGCTAAATTATTGGGTGAAAAATTTTAGGGTCAAATGATTTTCACAGAGTCTCAAAGTATTACCCCAAAATTTATGTATTAAATACAAGGGAAAGAGGTACTTCTTCAATGGAGATATCTAGTGGATACCATTTTATCCAAGTGCACAAAGTTAACATCATTAATAATTGGTCACACAGAACTTGTGTGCCTTTTGGTGTGTTCTGGTATGGGGATCACATAACATGGCAACACAAAAGTTTAAGTTGAATCTAATCATGAGACAAATCTGTAATATGAAACACTCAATAAAAAAAATGGAGCTGTTTGCAAATGTCAATGTCATAATAGTCACATGTAAAAGGAAGCTAAAAGCTTTGGGGAGCAAATGAAAGGTGAGATTCTTGACTGGACTTTGAACATTCTTCCCTCATAAATACTGTGATAAAGATGTTATTGAGACAAGCAGTGAAATGGTAACATAGATTGTATATTAGGTAGTATTATCTACCAATCTTCAGTTCATTTGATAATGGTATTGTCATTATTAAGGAGAATGTCTTTGCCCTCACCAGTTACATGTTTCAGTTTTATATTGAATGGTGCAAGAACTAAATAAATGAGAAGGAGAGAGAGAGGAACTAGAGAGGCAGAGAGAAAAATGGAGAGAGACAGGCTAGCAGAGAGAAAGAAAAAGATGGGGGAAGAGTTAAAGAGAAGGAGGAGGGGGAGAAAAGAGTTAAAAAGTAGCAAAAGAAGGAAAATAAGTCAATAATAGAAAGACAATTATCATATGATCTCTCTGATATGAGGAATTTGAGAGGTAGTGCAGGGACTATGGGGAGTAAGGAAGGAAAAAAATGAAACAAGATGGGACCAGGAAGGGAGACAAACCATAAGAGACTCAATCTCAGGAAACAAACTGAGGGTTGCTGGAGGGGAGGGTGGTGGGAGGGATAGGGTGACTGGGGGATGGACATTGGGGAGGGTATGTGCTATGGTGAGTGTGTGAATTGTGTAAGTCTGATGATTCACAGACCTGTACCCCTAAAGCAAATAACACATTATATGTTAATAAAAATAAAATAAAAAATAAAAAAAATAGCAAAAGTGGAAAGACTTTCAAGTGTTCATTGTATTTGCCTTTCAGCTTTCTTATGGATTTGAAATTTTCAAAATAATAAGGTTGGAAAAAGTACTAGGACGGAAAATGAAGAACATTTAACTTTTATAAAAGACAAGTAGAAAGACAAGGAGAGAAGAAACTGAAGAAGCAGGGAAAAGAAGAGAAAGAAAATGGACAAACAATGATCTCAATAGAACCCAGCCCCATAGACACTACCCAGGATCATTCTCCATGTATTTTTCTGTGGCCACATGTCTTTCCTGTTGTCCAGTAAATGACCTCTATATGGAGCCCCATATAAGTAGCAAATGAAAGGAGAAATTAGAGCATTAATAGGACATTTCAGAACAAAGTTTCTGTCAAGATTTAAATAGTCACTTTCCTTTACACAAATATGTCTGTGATGTGGGCAAAGTGTCATTATTCCCACAACAATGGCCTTTCTTTAGCTGACCATTTTATCTCCTATCTAAAGAAAATGACCCTGCAATGAGTGCAACTTTAGGCTACAAGCAATGATAATCACTTCAACAGCAAATGGACTTAACCATATCTTTTCTCTTATTCAATATACCTGCTACATCTCTTTTTTAAAGAATTTCTATAACACTACAAAACACTTAAGACCAAGGAAGATATTCTTTCCTTCTTTTATACCACATCTATTAGGGTGCTGGCCCAGAGTAGGTGCTTAACAAACATTAACTAGACAAATAATTTCATAACGACTTGAAATATTATTTTGCATTGATTTCCTCTTCATTATTATGGCAAATATATGGAAATATATATATGTATATATAAATATATATTTATATATAATAAGAATGGAAATTAATATGGAAGGTAGAGCTGGCCAAGATAAGCCATGTGCATCTCTGTGTCAAATGTCTGAGTTAATATTTATAAACCATTGATGGTTTTCTCCTATTCAAATTGAATAATGACTTTTCTCATATAGGAAAAAAGTTAATTTATGTAATATTTTGACTTTAAGACCCACATATCTTTCTCAAACCCTTAACATCTCTATATCTGCAAATCTAGGATAAGATAGCATCTCATTTAGTCAATATTTTGTGCTCTCTTATAATACACTACACATTCCACACACCCACTTTCCCCAAGCTAGAAATATTTGAGCACCCCTGCTCTTAGTAATTGCAACAGAGCACAGTGAAAAGGGCATAGTTTTGAGGTTAGGAGGTAGGAATGGGTTCAATTACCAGCTAAGTCAGAATTGTGTATTTCTGAAGGTCAGTTAACATTTTAGTCTTCATTTTCTCAGCTTAGAATGAAGCTACACCTAATGCAAAGTTGTGAAGAAGAAAGGAGGTAGTTATCATATCCTTCTACATGGTCAATGGATGGGTTTCAGGGCAGGTTAGAACTTTAAACCTTCTCTATCTGCTATAGTTCCAGCAATTCAGTGAAGAGAGTGTGAGTTTTGGGGTCTAGAAGGTGGAAGGCCTATTTTAGACCCATTGGTCATTGGCCATAGAATATTGCCCAAGTTCCTTGGTTTTTCTGAATCTCAGTTTCTCTTTTATAAAATAAGAACAAAACCACCTATTCCATGAATGGTTTTGCTATGAGGTTTATAGGCAAGGAAGGAGAAAATATTCCCAAAAGTCTGATTCAAGGGACTCCCGCTCCAAATTTTATCTCTTTTAGTGCTTCTTAGATTTTTTCCTCATCAAGTCATCCCCATTTTTCATGTTTTCTCACTGATAATATTTTTACAGAATACATCTCCTAATCTTCATTGTGAGATGCATTTTTCCTCTTCTTCCAGCTGCTTGCTATAGAATAATTATCAGAACTCTGGCCTCTTTTAATGAGTCCTGTGGATTCCAGTCAACACTCATTGGCTATGGGCAACACAACGGCAAGGTACATCATCTCTCCATGCAGGATCTGACCAGCTGAGATAGTCTTATTTTATTTTTTTTATCAATCACTGATTTTCCCTGGAGTCTTTCACATTTCACCAGACCACGTAGATATATATATATATCTGAAGAACACAAAGCCATATTATATTTTATTTATTGGGTGATTGTGCTATTTCCCTGAACATTCTTTGAGAAAGTGTCATTGGCAATAAGCTATGGCTGCTGTCCACCAACACAGTTGAAGGGGCCAGGGAAATTCTGCAGGAGGTATCATTCTATAAGGAGATACTGCTTATTGAATTTTGGAAACACAGGGTTATTAGAAGGACCAAAAGAAGAAAGATTATAAGCTGTATTTTTTTTTAAAGATTTTATTTATTTGACAGAGAGAAACACAGCGAGAGAGGGAACACAAGCAGAGGGAATGGTAGCGGGACAATCAGGCTTCCTGCCGAGCAAGGAGCCTGATGTGGGGCTTGATCCCAGGACTCTGGGATCATGACCTGGGCTGAAGGCAGATGCTTAACGACTGAGCCACCCAGGCGCCCCAAGCTGTATTTTTTTTAAGATTTTATTTGTTTGTTTGACAGAGAGAGAGAGAGAGAAAGAGAGAGAGAGAGAGAGCACAAGCAGGGGGAGTGGCAGGCAGAGGGAGAAGAAGCAGGCTTCCAGCACAACAGGATAATGTGGAATGTGGGACTCCATCCTAAGACCCTGGGACCATGACTTGAGCCAAAGGCAAATGCTTAACCAATTGAGTCACTCAGGTGCCCTATATGCTGTATTCTTTTTTTTTTTTTTTTAACTATAAGCTGTATTTTTTTTTAATAATTTTTCTTAACATATAATGTATTATTTGCCCCAGGGTACATGTCTGTGAATCGTCA
>CM053605.1:93221867-93263016 GCA_028646535.1 Procyon lotor | reverse complement strand
GTCTCGTTTATTCTAGCATTGAGAGACTCCATTTTTAATTGTATCTCGTTAATAGCTTTTTTAACTTCGACTTGGTTAGCTTTTATTTCTCCAGAAAGGGATTTTATTTCTCCCAAAAGAGATTCTCTAATATCTCCTATGTTTTTTTTTTTTTTTGAGCCCTGCTAGCATCTTGATAGCTGTCATGTTGAACTCTATTTCTGACATATTACTAATGTCAGCATTGACTAGGTCTCTAGCCATCGGTACTGTCTCTTCTTTTTTTTGTGGTGAGTTTTTCCACCTCGTCATTTTGTCAAGGTAAGAGTAGATGGGTGAGAGAGAAAAATTCTCTGGAGTTCTGCAGTTTTCACTGATTGATTAACTAGGTCTTGACTGGATATTCTCGCTGATCTTCTGGGGGAGGGGCCTGTTGCCGTGGTTCTCAAATATCTTTGCCCCAGGTGGAATTGCACAGCCCTTGCCAGGGGATGGGCCAAGCAGTTTGCTCAGGTTCGCTCTTGGGAGTCTTTGTTCCCTGAGTGGTTTCTGTACCTCCCTGGAGACTGGGAATGAAAATGGTGGCCTCCCAGTCTCCGGCCCAGAGGAGCCGAGTGCTGGGCGCTGTGATCCTCCACATGCCCTCAGAGGAAAGCCATTATCACCCCCTTCTCCCTTGTCTGTGGCTACGCTCTGTGCTCAGCTAGCCTGGGGCGGAGCGCATCTATCTGTTGCGCACATGGCCCAGTCTGGAATCCCTATACCAGCAGTTTCCTGCTGCGCGTTCCCGCACGGCTCCTCCCGGAGGAGGAAGGAGGGGGTGTCTCCGGAGCTGCCTCCCGTGGGGTCCCTGCTTGAAGTACAGCAGCCCTATATGAACTATATGTCTCAGTTCCTATAGTCCAAGGTAGGCCTATGCGGTGTTGCGTGGTGCCTTCTTTGCTGTCGGTTTCTCCGCCCCAATACCTGGGAGCTCGGGCTCCCCTGGTCCCTCTGTGACCCCACGGTCCTGAAACCACACTGTTCCTGCAAGGGCTGAACCCCCAGTTAACCTCCTGAGCAATGTCCCTCAGTGGAGCGGACTAGAAGTTCTGGATTTTGTGCTCCACGGCTCTGTGGCTGCTGGGAGCTGGCCCCTCCCCCCAGGGACTCTCTTCCATTCTCTTTAAATTCACTTTTTCCACACATCCTACCTTTCTGAAAGTGGTCTATTTTCTGCTCCTAGAATTGCTGTTCTTATTCTCTTCTCTCTCCTGCTGTGTTTGCCAGCTTTTAGAGTGGTTTTCTGCCTCTTTAGCTGGACTTCTGGATCCCAGTGCTCTCTGTGCCTCCTACACCTCCGCCATCTTGCCTTGAGTCATAAGCTGTGTTCTTTTTTTTTTTTTTTTTTCCATAAGCTGTGTTCTTAAGGGAGCTAAGAAACAGGTGCATGGGTGGCTCAGTTGGGTAAGTGTCCAACTCTTGATTTCCACTTAAGTCATGATTTCAGGGTGTTTATATTCTGAGCCTTGCATCAGGCTCCACATTGAATGTGGAACTTGCTTAGGATTTTCTCTCTGCCTTTCCCTCTCTCCCCACCCCTGCTCTCTCTCTCTCTCTCTTTAAAAAAAATTAAAATTTAAGTTTTAAAAAAGAAACATTTGATTAGTAATCTTTCTCCAACCAAAGTAGAGCCAGCTCAAGGAAAAGAATTCATGTTCACGGTAAGGGGACATGAAAAGAAGGGGAATGAATAAATAAAGATAGGTACAAAATAAAAACAAACAAAAACCATTTTGATTGCCATTTGGGTGGCACTGAAGTATAAATGTTTATTTCTATTGACTATTAGACCTGTAAGGCATGCATGGGTTAACCACATTTAAAGATATACTATCAACTTACCTAAGAATGAAGTATAGTAAGCCCTCTTCCAATGGATTTGGAAGAAATTATGTCATTATGAACCCAATGAACCTAATTATAAGATGACATCTGAGCTGTAGCCAATGCTGTGTCAATGCACATCCAGTGAGTTGGTGGGAATGATCCAACAAAAGTCTTGCATTATGGAAACTGAGGGTCTTTCTGAGAAAGAATTCACATAAGGGATGTTGGAGCAATATATGTCTGTGAACCAGGGACTTCAGCTTACCAGTCAGATGTGGTAAGCCATTACAGTATCCAAAACACCCAACATGTATTTATTTACTGTCCCAGTTTATGACTTCTATAATAGTAGATATTTATTACATATTCGTTGATTTCATTTTATATATTACTTTTTACTTTTATACTTTACTTTTAGTTTTTTTAATATGAAAGGAAAGTGAAGAGTCATTAATACTTCATTAAAATAGTAATAAAAGATATCTCAAACAAACATTTAAAAATTGAACAACACATCTTTAAATAACATAGTGAGAATATCAACACTAATCGTAAAAATCTCATAAGAGGAATAAAAAAAAAGTCAGTTTATCATCTCCCCTGGAGTTGCCCAATTTAATAGTAAAAACAGAATACCCAGTTAGGTTTGATTTTCAGATATGCAAATGATAATTTTTAGTATGAGTATATCTAGGGCAGTATTTGGGATATACTTATCCTGCTAAGTATTTGTTGCATATTTGAAATTCAAATTTAACTGTATTTAATCTGCAAACTCCACTCTAACTCCATATTTTCTTTGCCTGATGCTTCTTTGAATATAAAATACCAAGCCATTGGCTTGGGACTCCGGGCCCTGTGGGAAAACTGGCTATGGAATGGAAGGAATAATTCTTCAAACTTCCTCATAACTTGCTTTGCAGTTTCTCTACTTTCTGAACACTGAAGTGGAATAGGAGGTAAGGCATTGTGTAGAGCATATTTGGGCTTAGCATTTCCCTAGTGAAACTCAGCTGCCTACTTGGCTTGTCCACAAGGGTCATGGTTGGAATGCAACAATGAAGTATCTTGAAAATACCAGAGTTTCTTTTCTTTTCAAGAATATTCTAAGGAAAACCTGTAAAAATAATAGTCAATGGTGTCTTATTACCACGGAATCCACCTCCCTTAGTTAATTCCATTGTAGGGATTTATCACAATTTATTTACAAATTGCTCTATCGATAGATTATTATTTCTAAAATTTCATTATGTAGATATAAATAAAGACTACTCAAATGAGAACAGACAATGGCTATCTAGAGTTGCTGTAACAAGTGAGTCAACTACCATCACTTGAATTTTGACAAATACTAAAATTTAGGCAAAGGAGAGTAGAAGCTTTATAGTGGACCAGAGGAAAGCTCCAGGTGTGCCCTGA
The DNA here is from genome assembly GCA_028646535.1 of Procyon lotor. Lineage (NCBI taxonomy): Eukaryota > Metazoa > Chordata > Mammalia > Carnivora > Procyonidae > Procyon > Procyon lotor. The sequence continues at coordinate 93,259,749 of CM053605.1, read as the reverse complement.
TAGGAGGCTTTTGGAAAGTGAACTAGAAACAGAGCCACCATTGTGATTGGTTAGGGGTGATGTGTGTTTTTGGCTTTCTCTGGTTGAGCCTCAGCTGGAAGGAGGCAGGGATAAAAATTAGGGAAGCTGTCAGTTATTAATCAAGTCCTGGTCATTTGGGGCTCATTGTTACAGGGGTTATTAGGTTTCCTGGACTGGTTGCTGGAGATAGTGATTTGATTTTCTACAGCTGTGGCTTATAAACAGGTTGACTTCCTAGATGGTTGCAGTTTATGGGTCAAAGTTCTATTTTTATACATGATCTGGACATCCATTTGCATATTCAGTCTTAATTGCTAGAAATTATGCTGATTTTATTATCCTTGTTCATGCGTTCTTGTTTTCCTTATTTAAAATTGAGTTGCCTAAGGTCTATAAAGAACTTCTTAAACTCAACACCCAAAAAACAGATAATCAAGTCAAAAAATGGGCAGAACACATGAATGGACACTTCTCCAATGGATACATACAAATGGCTAACAGACACATGAAAAAATGTTCACATCATTAGCCATCGGGGAAATTCAAATCAAAACCACATAGAGATACCACCTTACACCAGTTAGAATGACAAAGATTAATAAGGCAAGAAACAACAAATGTTAGAGAGGTTGTGGAGAAAAGGGAATGCTCTTACACAGTTGGTGGGAATGCAAGTTGGTGCAGGTGCTTTGGAAAATAGTGTGAAGGTTCCTTAAAAAATTAAAAAAAGAGCTACCCTAGAGCACTTGGGTGGCTCAGTGGGTTAAAGCCTCTGCCTTTGGCTCAAGTCATGATCTCAGGGTCCTGGGATCGAGCCCCACATTGGGCTCTCTGCTCAGCAGGGAGCCTGCTTCCCTTTCTCTCTGCCTGCCTCTCTGCCTACTTGTTATCTCTCTCTCACTGTCAAATAAATAAAATCTTAAAAAAAAAATAGAGCTACCCTATGGCCCAGGAATTGCACTACTGGTTATTTACCCCAAAGATACAGATGTAATGAAAAGAATGGCCATATGCACCCCAATCTTCATAGCAGCAATATCCACAATCGCTAAACTGTGGAAAGAGCTGAGATGCCCTTGAGCAGACCAATGGATAAAGAAGATGTGGTCCATATATACAATGGAATATTACTCAGCTATCAGAAATGATGAATACCCAACTTTTGCATCAACATGGATAGGACTGAAGGAGATTATGCTGAGTGAAATAAGTCAAGCTGAGAAAGTCAATTATATGGTCTCTCTTACTTATGGAACATGAGGAATAACATGGAGACATTGAGAGAAGGAAAGGAAAACTGAAGGGGAGGGAAATAGGTGTGGGGGGGCGAACCATGAGAGACTGTGGACTCCAAGAAACAAATTGAAGGGTTTAGAGGGGAGGGAGGTGAAGGGATGGGTTGGCCCAGTGATGGGTATTAAGGAGAGCATGTATTGCATGGAGCACTGGGTGTTATATGTAAACAATGAATCTTAGAACACTAACATCAAAAACTAATGATATACTGTATGGTGACTAACATAGCATAATAAAAAATAAATAAAAATAAAAAATAATAAAATTGAGTTGCTTATGGTTGGCCTGATGTTTCATATGAATTTTATAATAATTTGTTAATTTCATAAGGAAAGGGAGAGAGAGAGAGAGAGAGAGAAAGCACAAAAGAGGTATTTGCTTTGAATTTCTAAAACCATTTCTAAAAACAAAATGACAAAAATGAGTAATGAGGAAATTTTTTTGACTTTCAATTATTTTATAGTTTATTTTTATTTTTAAAATTATGTTTAGCCAATATATAGTTTTTGATGTAGTGTTCCATGATTCCTTAGTTATGTATAACACCCAGTGCTCATCACAATATATGTCCTCATCACAATATATGTCCACCACCTGGTTACCCCATCCCCCCTCTTTCCTTCTGTAACCCTCAGTTTGGTTCCTGGAGTCCAGAATCTCTCATGGTTTGTCTCCCTCTCTGAATTCTTCCCATTCAGTTTTCCCTTCCTTCCCTGTGGTCCTCCATGCTATTCCTATGTTCCACGTATATGTGAAACCATCTATTAATTGTCTTTCTCTACTTGACTTATTTCACTTAGCATAATCCTTTCCAGTTCATCTGTGTTGATGCAAATGGTAAATATTCATCCATTCTGCTGGCTGAATAGTATTCCATTATTTATATGAACCACATCTTCTTTTCCATTCATCTGTTGAAGGATATCTTGGCTCCTTCCACAGTTTGGTAATTTAATAAGAATTTTCAGCTGGATTATAGGGTTAATAGCAATTTTTACTAAACTCTTATTTCTCTTTATTTTTACATGTTCTATTCTAATTATATATAAATGTAGCCAATAGCTCTTAAGCCCTCTCTTTGTCCCTAGTATCTGATATTTCACAAAGGTAGGTCCAAGTATCGCTATACTTCTGAATATTATGTTGGGCTTTCAGTGGCCCTTAGAGCTAGACCACACATTAGGAAACTACATGCCATGGGCCAGATCTGTCCACACACCTTTTCTATGGCCCATAATGTGATTATATTTTTAAATGGAAAGGAGGAAGAGAAGGAAGTCCAAAAGAAATAGATGTCATGATAGTTGAAAATTGTTTGAAACTCAAATTTCAATGTCCGTAAAATTTTTATTGGAACAGAGCCAGGCTCATTTATTTACAGATTGGCTATAGCTGATCATGTAGAATTGAGTAGTTGCAAGAGAGTCAATGTGGCCCATAAAACCTATAATATTTGCTATTGGGTCCTTTACAGAAAATTTGCTGACCCCTGAGCTAAGTCTTCATATTCTATATGACTAAGTAATATTCTTGAAATTTTTTCTGTGACAAGTTTCCTCATTAATTAGAATTATAACAATTTGAGCAACTATTTGGCTTAATATTTTTATGTGTGTTTATGAAAAAGGTTACATATTGCATATATCTATGATGTTCAATAGAACTATTGAAATCATTTTTAAATTAGGTGCTGCTTGATGGTATAGGAAATAGACATTAGGAGGACATGGCCAAAAATTAGATTCCTCAGGGTGGCTGAATGGCTTAGTAGGCAAAACATGTAATTCTTGATCTCGGAGTTGCGATCCCCCCTACACTGAGTGTAAAGATTACTTAAAAATAAAATCTTTAAAAATAAAATAAAAAATAAAATCTTTAAAATTTTTTTCTTAAAATTACCTTACTTGATTAATAATTATAAGGAGTATTATATAAGAAAATGATATGCTTAAAAATTTTGATGGACTCCATTTACACTTATGTTTTTTTCCCCTGTATATTCTCCTAAATTAATGTTTGGAAACTAAGAAAATATGCTTAACTATATGTTTGTATTGAGGCTCAAATATTTTTTCTCATAAAATAACAAAACTGTCAAAATAATATCCCATCATTTTGATGTCCTTGTGTTTCTTAATTAAGGAAATAGGTTTTAAAAATACACTACCACAGAATGAAAAAGTAAACCTTCTGTGTGTATCATGGTTAAAGAGCTACATGCATTAAAGAATTGATACAAAAAGAGAATGAATGTAATTTCCTTTTTAACAGCCCAAGAGAACTCAGTTACACCCATACAAGGATTACAAATATGTCTTTAATGCCACTTATTTAGTGATGTCCATACTCAATATTCTGCTTACACATTTTCTAACTCTAAATATAATGTAATTTTGCATCCATGTAGTGCTTTTACTCACTTGAAATGTTGACAGGGTATGGAGTCTGAATGCCTTCTATCTACAAATTTGTTTCAAGCTGGCATGTGTAAGGTGCAGGTAGCTATATCAGCACAGACATACAAATGATCCCCCACTTTAAAACCACAGGACCGTTGCAGTGCAGGCCTCCAGTTCAGTACTCAAGGTAGCAATCACTTTGCCTATAGTCCTGGGTATGTGTGCTTGCAGGCAGATACTGGCAGAGAGGAAAGGAAGATGGGAAATATTGAAAAACAAGTGTATTATTTCCTTAAGTTTCATTTCTCTTGTTTTTCAAGAAACTTCAAATTATCTAGGATCTTACTAGCCTGTTCCTTTCCTCCTCATTCATTAATTCAATTATTCACTTCTAATGTAGAGTCTTTCATTTATTCAATAATTACTCACACATAATCTACTAGAGTTGACCTTAAACAACCGAAGTTTGAACTGGGCAGGTTCACCGAGGCACAGATTTTCTTTTTGGTTTTCTTTTTGTTTTTCATTTTTATCTTTTTCTTTTTCTCTTTCTGTTTTGTTTTGTTTTTTTCAGGAGTTGACAGCAAAACCACAAGGCATTCATTTACAACTGCCCACCCCGGTCTCCAGGGACCATATTAAAGGTGACTGGTATGGAGGTAGCACCAGCTGCCTTCTTAGTACCCAGGGAGTCCTGCAGAGGGTGTCAGGAGCCCCCAGACCCCAGTATGAGGTAGGTTTGCTGGTAACCCCGTTTGCCACCCAGGTGGTCAAGTTCAGCATGGCAGAGGGTGGATGGGCAGACAGGAGGATGGCCTGAAGCAAAGGAATATGGTCAGAGAGCACAGATGGAGTTGTGCAGGGTACCCTCTGTTCCTCACCACACACATATACTCTTCCACATCTCTAATCCTCCAATCCTCCACTGCTCTGCTCTGAGGCCACACCAGGATAATCTTGGGCCTGGGATTCTTCCCAGGCTGGTATGTACTCCTTATGCAAGGTTTCCCAACCCCTACCACTGAGGCCTCCATGAAGCAGGTGCACTCATATTTGGCTGCAGCTGTGAAGGGCCACTGCAGGTGGTGTTCCTTCAGGCAAATGTGTCAGCTGTACTGTACCTCTGGGGCACTGTTTCTGGCCTAGGGCCCACCTGCTGCTGCTAAGCTGAGACCACCAGGCTGGTGAACATAACCATCCTTGGGCTGCTGTCTCCCCTGCCCTGGCCCTCCCCTGCCCTGTTTGCCCTGCCCCTTCCCTGCCCCCTCCTTCTATACACAGATTTTCTTTTAGATACAGTAGAGTTCTGTAAATATATTTTCTCTTCCTTATGATTTTCTTAATAACATTTTTTCTTTAGCTTCTTTTATTGTAAGAATACAGTATATAACACATACAATACACAAAATATGTGTTAACTATGTTGTTAACTATGTAGTTAAAATATGTGTTAACTTGTTGGTAAGGCTTCTGGTCAACAGAAAGTTATCTACGTTTAAGTTCTAGGGGAGTCATCAGAGCCATCACTAATCACCAGGGAAATGGAAATCAAAACCACAATGAGATGTCACCTCACACTTATCAGAATGTCTAGAATCAAAAAGATAAATAGTAAGTGTTGGCAAAGATGTGAAGAAAAAGAAACGCTCATGCACTAATGAAAGAAACGCTCATGCACTAATGAAAATTAGTGCAACTGCAATCGAAAACAATATGGAGTTTCCTTAAAATATTAAAAAAATAGAATTGCCATATTATTCAGAATCCACTACTGGGTATTTACCTAAAGAAAACAAAAATACTAATTTGAAAAAACACATGCACCCCTATGTTTATTGTAGCATTATATATAATACCCAAGAAATGGAAGCAACCTAAGTGTCCATCCATAGATGAATGGATAAAGAAATTGTGATAGATAGATGATATAGATATAGATGATATAGATATAGATAATGGAATATTACTCAGCCATTTGCAATAACATGGACAGGCCTAGAGGGTATAAATGCTAAATGAAATAGAGTCCAAGAAAAACAAATACCATATGATTTCAATCATGTGTGGAATTTAAGAAACAAAACAGATTAACAAAGAAAAAAGAAAACAAACAAACACAGACTCTTAAATACAGAGAACTGGTGGTTGCCAGAGGGAAGGTAGGTAGGCGAGGGATGAAATAGATAAAAGAGGCTAAACATAAGTACACCTGTCTTGATGAACACTAGCAATGCATAGAAATGTTGAATCACTATACTGTATACCCAAAACTAATATAACACAGTAGATTAATTATACTTCAATATTTTTTTAAATTAATGAATTCAAAGTTGATGAAAGAAAAGTTGTACGTGGATTTTCAATTGCCCTTAACCCATGCATTGTTCAAGGGTCACCTGTACTTACCAGGCACTTATCTAGATTCTGGGCATACTGTGAGGAACAAGAGAGAAAAGTCTCTGCCATCATAGAATAGCAGTGGGAATATTGCAGAGCTACATATGTTCTGAAACTTGAAATTTTATTAGGAGAAACAAATTAATCTGATAAATATGTAAATAGTTAACCAAGTATAATTCTTACAGAGAGTACAAAGGAGAAAAAATGTTGCTATGAGAATTGTAATAGGGGAAGCTACTTATTCTGATGGATTATTGGAGGATTTTCTGAAGAAATATTATTTATTCTAAAATTTGAAAGAAAAATAAGAACTAGTCAGGCAAAATATGGAACAGAAAATACCCATGACAGGAAAACTCATACTAGGGCATGTTTTCTGATAGAAGCATAGCATAGCTGAAGTCACTGAAGTGGTATCTTTGAGGAATGGATAGAAGGTCAACATTAACTAGTGGCAAGAATCATGACACATGAGGCTGGAGATAGGCTGCAAGCATATTACGAAAAGCTTTGAAGATTTATGAAGATTTTGTCTTTTCTTAGGAGGAAATAGAGATGTTAAATAAGGATCTGAACAATTGCATTGGCTCATGTGCCTTTCTAGGAGCAGAAGCTGCCAGTCACAGAATGAGTCATTCTGGACCCTGCATGAATCCTCTCAAGAAGTGACTTTATCTCACTGTTCTCTTGCTAATAATGAATGCATGGCCTTCTGGATGGTCTGTGGGGTAAAAGGGTGCAAAGAGGACTGTCTGAGAGTTACTCCCCTAATTCTTCAGAAATGGTAAAATCATCCCACACAAAAAAAACTTGAAACTGACACTTCATAGAGTGGGCAAAAGATGAAATTTCAATAAGTATTGAAAATAGAAAAATGATGAGATCATTTCTCACCTCATAACATGCACAGAAATTAATTCCAGGCTTATAATCTATTTCAGTGTGAAATCCAGAAATAATCAACCTCTTAGGAGATACAGGAGATTCTCTTCATGACATGAAGAAGGGCAAACTGACAAGTTGATTAAAAAGGAGAAAAAAATTACTAATGACAGAGGAAAAGATCAATAAATTTGATTACATTTAAAATAACATTTGCTCTTCATCAAGAGCAGACCTTTAGTGATATATAGAAATTCTTTGCACTATTTAATTTTTTAATAATAGTCTTTCGATTTACAGAAAATTTGTAACTATAGTACAGTATGTTCTTTTATATCCCTGCACTGCATTCAGTTTCCTTATTGTTGACATCTTACATTATGATACATTTGTCACATCTAATGGAATAATATTGATACATGATTATTAACTAAATTCTATAATTCCAGATTTCCTACACCCTTTATTGTTATAGGATCCCAGCCAGGATCATCATGTCTCCTTAGACTTCTCTAGATTGTGAGAGTTTCTCAGACTTACCTTGATTTTGATGACGTCTACAGTTCACAACAGTACTAGTCATGAACTTTGTTGAATGTTCCTTTTTTACTTGGGCTTGTCCGATGTTCTCTCTCAGCATTAGACTGGGGTAATGGTTTTGGGGAGGAAGACCACAGAGATATCACAACACTTTAAGGATACCTACTATCAACATACCTTGTCACTGCTGATGTTAAACTTGATCACCTGGTTGAGGTGGTGTTCGTCATGTTTCTGCACAATAAGGTTACCCTCCAGACAGAAGTGACCCTGTGCAGCCTGCACTGAAGGGTTGCAGAGTTACCTCCTTGAGGGGGGTGGTATCTACATAAATTGTTTGGAATTCTACTCTCTATTTTGGTTGTGTTTCCTCTCCCTCATTTGCTTATTTGTGTAATCATTTATTTATATCAATATGGACCCACTGATATTTATTTTATTCCTTGGATTCTAATCCAATATTACATTATTTATACTGTTTCTCAAATAGTTCCAGCATTAGTCATTCAGAACAGTTTCATTTGGGTCCTGTGTCCCTTTGACATATTCTCATTGGTTTGTTTTTTGAGCACTTTCTTACTTTCTAATTTAAATATAAAAGTTGGATTCTCTCACATAACAAAAAGCAGAAAGGCAGAGCAGACTCCTAGTCTGACATGATAAACCATTTATTTATGTCAAAAAGACCCAGATTCCTTTCTTTGCCCTACTTGGAGTCAATATCATCCAGAGGCTTGTTTTCTTCCTACTCACAGTATGGATGCCAGTAGCAATGGGGGCTTTGAATTTATTTTTTTCAAATAGGAGAGAGTGAGAAAATCCTCCCCTAAACCAATATATAAGCCTTCCCTCTGGAACTGAAGAAGCAGGTGGAAATGGATGTTGGATTGGCAACCAACAGCGTGTGCTCCATTCCATATTTACACTAACTCAATAGCTAATTCCCACATCTGTGAACATCTAATCCAAGACAAAATATATTGAAAAGGAGACTAAATAGTGATATAAGGTAGGGATTACATGGAATCCCAAATCTATGAATCCAGATACTGAACTTTAAAGAAGAACAGCTGGAAGATCTTAGAAACAAAGAGCAAAATTCATCATTAGCTTGTGTGGTGTCTATATTCAAAGACACAGATCTGAAAATGAAGGAATTTAGGGTGATATATGCACCTTATATAGAAGGAAAGGAGAGAAAAAATCAGGACAGCATTAAACAATCTCAGAGGAAATACCTGGCACAGGAGGTACTAAATTAATGAGGGGAACCATAAGTCATTATTGTAAAATTAATTAACTATGGAATGGGAAAATAAATCTAAAATAAAATGCAATTACCACTAGTGGTCCAGGGTATATGGTAGGAGAAAGTACTGAGTGCTTCCTTTCTTCAGTTTGATTGCATTTTAAAAACACTCAAACATACACCAAAGCTTGATTCCCTGGCTAGAGGTATGTAAACTCTTTCATTCACTCAACAAATATTTAATGAACTCCAATAATTTATCAGGCACCATATGTATTGCATCTTAAAAACATTTTGGAAATTGATAAGAATTTAAAATTGTCATGAAATAAGTGAACATTTTTCTTTTTTTCTTTTTTTTTTTTTACCTTTGCCTCCCCAGAAAGTGAACATTTTTCTTATGGACTTTAACCATGCCCTCATTAGTATGGCTCATAGAGGAATTCCTCAAAGAACTTCCACAAATTTTCCATCTGTTCTTGAATTATTGGCAGGTCTTGACCCTGTTTGTGTTTTCCTTTTTTTTCCCCAAAAAATTTATTTTATTTTTTTCAGTGTTACAAGATTTATTGTTCATGCACCACACCCAGTGCTCCATGCAATACGTGCCCTCCTCAATACCCACCACCAGGCTTGCCCAGCTCCCCACCCCCACCCCTCCTAAACCCTCAGTTTGGTGCTCAGAGTCCACAGTCTCTCATGGTTCATCTCCCTCTCTGGTTTCCCCCCATTCACCTTTCCCTTCCTTCTCACAATGCCCTCCATGTTTTTCTTTATGCTCAGCATGTGAGACCATAAGGTAATTGGGACCCTGTTTGTGTTTTCCAACCCAAAGCCATTCACAAGGTAGTGAATAGCAATGATGTTGCACAACTCTGTGAATATCATAAAAGTTACTGAATTCTACACTTTAGAGTGGTGAATTTTATGGTATGTGAACTAGATCTTAATAAAACTGTTATGAAAATAATTCACAAAACAGGAAAGCTCCACATACCCACCCACTGCCTGTAAGCCTGTGCGCAGTCACACCTTAGCCTATCTTGCTTGTCAGTATCACCATTTACACTGAATTTTCCAGAGAGACCTTGGGATGCACCATTGTATGAGTGTACTTAGTATGCCTATTTCATGCTTTTGTTCACATCATTCTCTACTTACATTATTACTTTTTCCTTCAGCATATCTAGAATTTGACTAGTAATAACCCTTCTTCAAGGAAGGCAGTGGGGAGAATATTTCCATGTTGCAAGAGCTAGAATTTGCAGTTCCTAGATCCATCTTCAGCACAATGACTTCACATTTCAGACTTGCCACCACCTCACTACCCTACGGGTATGCCCTTTCCCTTAACCATTCTTGTCCAGACTGAACTTCAGTATTACCGCGAAAACCCTGCAGCTCTGTGGGGACCAAAATAGAACACTGGAGAGGACTGAAAGACTGAGGAAGATTATAGCCAGAGTCACTTGGCATTTCAGATCGTGGAGTCCACAGACCCATTCCATATTCTCCTGGCTGCCCACAGGGCTGCCTCCTAGCTCAGCTCTAGGGCTACCCTTGATGACCTGGGCACTGCTACAGTGGTGGTTGTATGGGAGTTCTACTCAGGGGGCTCCTGACTGCCTGTGAAATAAGCTATCCTCCTCTCGCCCAGGATTCAGACCCAAGAGAGCAAAATCCAGGGAGGAGGGAGTTCTTTTTCTTTTTGGATCTACCATTCTTTTTCTACACAATTCATCTAAAATAGTAGACCGCAATCTCCATCTCTTACACAATTTTATTTTTATTTGTGGTATTTTGGCATCACATTACTGATTCTGTTTTTTATTTGTGTGATTGTTTTGGTTGTCCATGATGGCTTCTGTTGGCCTTATGAGTGTAGAGGTGTCAATCATCTTGTATGCTGCTATGCCCTAGCACCAGGAACAATAAGCTCTCAACATTTATAAATGAATTAATAAAGTTATTTTTCCTATATGTAGTAGATAGAATTCTAAGACGATCCTTAAGTTTCACACTCTGTAAAAGTCTCTCCCTCTTAAGAGTGGGCAGGGCATGTGACCATGCTGGAGTACCCCTCCAAAGACGAGGTTATGTTATATGGCAAAGGTAAAGTGATTTGCAGATGTAATTAAGGTCTCTAATCAGTTGACTTTGAGAATAAGTGGGGAGCCTATCCTGGGAGTGGATGTTTACTCTGTGAGATGAGCACTCCAAAAGAAGTTCTTGAAATAAAAGACGGGAAGTAGCAGAGATGCTCTTCTGCTGGCTATCAAGAAGCAAGCTACCATGTTGTAGAGAGGACTCATGACAAGGAATGGGGATCACTCCTAGGAGCTGAGACTGTAAATTCTACAATTGCAAGGAACTGAATTCTGGCAACAAACAATGAGTTTAGAAGATGACCCTGATTCTCAGATGAAATTATAGCCCTGGAGGACATCTTGATTTCAGCATGATGAGATCCTGAGTAGAAAAACCAGCTAACCCATGTCCCGCTGTAAGTTATGTTTATCATTTATATGATTTACCATCTCATGTTATTACCACTGTTTCTCTGTCTGTAAGTCTTATCTTTTCAACTGCTGTGTAAATCCTTTGAATTCAGTGACTTTATGAAAGACATGAAAGACTTTATGAAAGAAAGTATGGGAAAGTAAAAGGATCATGATCTAAGTGCCTAGAAGAAGTAAACTGGAATTCCAAATTTACTATTGTATGATTCTGTGTAAATTATTGTACTTCAGAGTCTTAGCTTAACCTCATTTGTTTCTAAATTTGATATTAGATGAAAAATAAATACACATAAACATCCTGGCATGGAGCAGAGTTTCAGTAGATGAAGTCAGTCATACATTTTTTTTTTTGGTATCTTTAACAACTTATAGTTTCTTACATGTATTAGATAATATTGTTGATCAATTGATTCTTTAAATCTTTGTAAAAATCATTCCACAGGACTGTGTTCTGACATTTTTATATGAAGCTTTTGTCGATGTATTCAATGACTCATCTCATCTGCTCTCCTCCCAGATTACTTTATCCCATTTTTTTGTAGCTATTTTAACACATTCCGCTCCTGATGAGACAAGAGCTTCCCTAGGAATAAGACTTTTTTACTTTATCTATCTCTATATCAGGTACATAGCTTACAAGGTTATGTGTTTGCTGAATGAATAAATCAATAAATCATTCAATCAATCAAAAGTGATTGCAAAATTGTTGAAGCAAAAAGTATTTCAATTTTAATAGGATTGCTAGGAGAATAGATGGTAATTATTTCAGCCTGAAATAAAGAAGAGCTTGAAGTTTTGATGGATGGGATTTGTTCATGTGATATGAGGACTGATCCTGGTTTGAAATGTTGTCTCATGCACTCACTCATCATTCCTAACATTTCCTTTTGGTGGAAGAAATGCCTCCAGCCAAATCCCAGTTCCTTCCCTCAATGTTTGTAGTGGCTCTGTAAAACTGGACAAATCATTTATCCCCTAGGTGTCCAGTTCCCCCATTTTCATAAATGAACATGGTTATGCTTCCCTCCAAGGACTTGGTCTCTTAAAGATAGCACATGAGCAAAGTATGTCTTCCATGCATGCTCCCCCCTCCTCCTCCACATACACCCTCTCACTCTCCACATACTCCCTTGCCATTTCTACACACATATACCACAGCTACCTGCCTGATCTCTCAAGTAGATTTGATTCTTATCATTAATGAGAGACACAAAGTGATACCCTAGTGTAGACTTTCAGTTCATAGGGCTGACATTCTAAACTTTTCTGAGTCATATTTCTTAGCTGTATGTTACCTTAGGCAATCACTTACTGTCTATAAGTCAAAGTGTATACATATGAAATAGGCAATAATTATATTCTGCTGTGAAGTTGTTATGAGGTTCAGTGTGGTCAGGGGTAAACTGGGGTTAATATTTTGATGTAAGACACTTGTGTGAGGAATGTTAGCTCTTACAGAATCTTCATAAAATAATACTGGACCATCTTAACCATTTTCTACAAAGTAAGGATTAGAGAAAGGGCTCTTTCACATTCATGGTTTACTTGCAGTGCCTTAAAGATCTGTGCGATGCTGTCATAATGAATTGGGTTCGGATTCCGAGACTTTAGAACACAGAGCAACACGACTTCGTTTCTAGTGATGTAAAAAAGACAAGCATTGCCAGCCACTTAAACAACAAAAAAAGAAAACTATCTATATCTTAAAAGCAAATACAACTACCTAAAAATAACCAATAGACTTTGCCCATCATGGAAACGATAAATGTCTACCATTTAGATGAAATAAAAGTAGAAAGTTGGCTACTTTCAACTGAAATACTGCAAAAAAGAGACTTGAAGCATTTGCATTTAAACAAACCATCTGTAGGAAAATGTGGCTAGTGACTACTACTACTACTACTAAAGAAATAAAAGGAGAAAAAAAACAAGGTTTGCTTAAAAAAAAACAAAGCAATTTTGAGAAGCAAGAGTGCTTTTGCTGCACATTCTCTGAGTTCAAGGAGTGCTCTCGCCCTCCCTCAGAAGGCAGCTGACTTCTGCATTCCCCAGGATCCCACGGCAGCAGCTTCACTGACTTTCTTCATTGCTGCTGCTGCTGCTGAGCCTGGCACCGTGCATGATTTCAATCAACCCTTTGACTATAAAAGTAACCTTTGGTTCCTGAGTTCTTGCTGGGATTATTTACTCTCCTTCCATGATTACTCCTGGGAGCATAAACACAGAAAAGATGTGGACAAAGTCAGTTTTCCAAACTGCCCCAAGGGACTGCTTTCAGATATCTGAAATACTATTATGGGTGGAGGGGGTTAAATTTCACACAAAGGTGTTTAATCATTATATCATGTAACTTTTAACAACCTGAGCTACTTAGAAAGGGAACAGGAAGCTTTGCGAAATAGTGATCTCCCTCTCATTAAGTGTGTTCTAGCAGAAGCTACATTATACAGTGTTATAGTAGGTAAGAAGCTACATAATAACTTATATATAATTATTTGTGTATCATTTATTATTATTACACATAATTTTATACATAATAAACATATTATTACACATAATTCTTATACATAATAAATATATATTTAAGTATATTTTATAAATATAAAATATTGATTGTAAAGTTTTAATATTTTATAAGCATATTTTCTATATATCTGCATATTTAATTAATTAATTAATACTGCAAATTAACCTTAAGGAATTGACATAAGAAATTAAATTTGCATATGGTGCAAAAATATTTTAATTTTAGTTTTAATTAATTAAAATAATTTATAAAATGATTTGTATATGGGGCACCTGGGTGGTTCCGTGGGTTAAAGCCTCTGCCTCTGGCTCAGGTCATGATCTCGGGGTCCTGGGATCAAGCCCCGCATAGGGCTCTCCGCTCAGCGGGGAGCCTGCTTCCCCCTCTCTCTGCCTACTTGTGATCTCTCTCCTTTCTGACAAGATAAATAAAAATCTAAAAAAAAATGATTTGTATGGAACCAGAAAAGACTCGATTAGCCAAAATAATGTTGAAAAAGAAAACCAAAGGGGGCAGCATCACAATTCCAGATTTCAAGCTCTGTTTACAAAACTGCAATCATCAGGACAGCATAGTACTGGCATAAAGCAGACACATAGATCAATGAAGCAGAATAGAGAACCCAGAAATAGACCCTCAAGTCTATGGTCAACTAATCTTCAACAAAGCAAGAAAGAATATCCAATGGAGAAAAGATAACCTCTTTAACAAATTGTATTGGGAAAACTGGACAGCCACGCACAGAAGAATGAAACCAGACCATTTCCTTACACCATACACAAAAATGGACTCAAAATGGATGAAAGTCTAAATGTGAGACAAGAATCCATCAAACTCCTAGAGGAGAACACAGGCAGAAACCTCTGTGATCTCAGCTGCAGCAACTTCTTGCTTAGACATGTCTCCAAAAGCAAGGGAAACAAAAGCAAAAATAACTATTAGGATATCATCAAGATAAAAAGATTCTGCACAGCAAAAGAAACAGTTGACAAAAACAGAATGGCAGAAGACATTTGCAAATGACATATCAGATAAAGGTCTAGTATCCAACATCTATGAAGAACTTATCAAACTCACCATCGAAAAAACAAATAATCTAGTCAATAAATGGACAGAATACATAACAAATATTTCTCCAAAGAAGACATCCAAATGGCCAACAAACACATGAAAAAATGTTCAACATCACTCAGCATCAGGGAAATACAAATCAAAACCACAGTGAGATATCACCTCACTAGTCAGAATAGCTAAAATTAACAAGTCAGGAAACAACAGATGTTGGCAAGAATGTGGAGTAAGGGGAACCCTCCTACACTGCTGGGAGTGCAAGCTAGTGCAGCCACTCTGGAAAACAGTCTGGAGTTTCCCCAAAAAGTTGAAAATAAAGCTACCCTACAACCCAGTGATTGCACTACTAGGTATTTACCCTAAAGATACAAATGTAGTGACCCAAAGGGGTGCATGCACCCCAATGTTTATAGAAGCAATGTCCACAATACCCCACTATGAAAAGAGCCCAGATGTCCATCAACAGATGAATGAAGATGTGAGAAGATGTGATACACACACTCACACACACACACACACACACACACACACACACACACAAAATGGAATACTACTCAGCCATCAGAAAATGAAATCTTGCTATTTGCAATGATATGGATGGAACTAGAGGTATTAAGCTATGTGAAATAAGTTAATCAAAGACAATTATCATATGATCTCACTCATACGTAGAATTTAAGAAGCAAAACTGAGGAACATAGGAGAAGAGAGAGAAAAAATAAGACTAAATCAGAGAGGGATACAAACCATGAAACTCTAAAACATAGGAGACAACTGAGGGTTGCTGGAGGGGATGGGGATGAAGAATGGGGTAACTGGGTAATGGACATTAAGGAGATCCTATGGTGTAATGAGCGCTGGGCATTATATAAGACTGAAGAATCACTGACCTCCACCTTTGAAACCAATAATATATTATATGTTAATTAATTGCATTTAAATAAAAATAAAAATAAAAACATAATTAAGAATAATAACCTAAAGATTTGTGAAATGTATTTTTATTATGTATGTGTGTATATTTTTAATAAATTAATTTACTAAACCATGTAAGAGTGAAGAAAAAGAAAATACATAGGGGGTATAGCAATTGCTGCCACCAAAAAGGCAGCTTGGAGGATGAAAGAGGCACTTATTAAAGTTGGCCTCTTTTCCTTAAGAAACTTCCCACAGCAGAAGGCTCTCTTCCTAATCTATATGTACACTATGTTTTCATGTTAATCTAGTGGTTTTTATTCCCACAAATGCAATGATCTGCTTAATTTTTCCTTTGGGTGTTCTGAACATAGAAATATGCCCTTTGGAATGAAATTCTGCTATGGCTGTGTAGTAAAATAAATGTTTTAGGATCTCTACTATTTATTTAACTTTTCTTCTGGCAATAATCCTTCAACTTTCTTTTATAAAAGGGCTTCAGTAATAATGATTGGTTCAGGGGTGGGCATGCATCCCAAGGCGACCCCTGCCAGAGTAAATGGTCAGACCTGTACCAGTTTTGCTGAGAAGAATTACTCTCTCTCTTTTTATCTGTACATAACATAGGAAGGAAGATGTGAACCCACAGTTACCCAAAGTCAAGACATGGAGCCTAAGAATGAAGAAGGCAAAGCAGCAGAAGACAAAGCCAAAAAATACAGAAACTTAAACAATATTATGTCAATTATGCCTCCATTGCTGGAAAAATGTTTTAAAAGGATAAAAGTAAACAAAGTTGCAGAGAAATGAAATCTTAACCACATTAGTTGAGCCCCTAGACTAAGCTGAACCTCAAATGAAGCTTAAAACCTTTTCATTATGTATATCAACTTGGTGTTGTTCTTTCAAATTGAATTGTTTCCTACTTAGGTTATCTAAAATGGGGTAGGTTTTATGCATTCTCCTTGTGTCAGGGAATATGGGGAGAGGTCCTTTTATTTCTTCCTTGGCCCCCTTACTGTCCTTCCCAGTCAAAAGAAGACTGTGGCACTGAAACAAAATACCTTTAATATCCTATGGGCCATATTTGTGATGTGAGCAGCTCCTTGACTCTAAGGACAGGGGCCCAGGCTGAGGTTTCTGTGTTCCTGCTGCTTGTCTTCAAGTGTGTTAATTAGACCCTGCAAGTCCTACTTACAGGGTATTAATCTGCACAGGGCTGGCTCCTCTGGACAGCAGGCCATCCTCCCCTCTTGTACTTCACTCAGGGATCAGATCAGGGTTTCTCCTGGCACCTGCTCTATCTCATTCATTCATTCATTCATTCATTCATTCATTCATTCATTGTGTTGTTTTATCCTGAAATTGAGGGGGTATGGGTGTGGCATAGACAGCAAGTATTTAGCTTTCCTTTAGTTCTCCTACCCTTCAGGACAACTTTTACCAGAACTTTCAAGGGGTCACTTCTCAGCTATAAATAAAAGCTTTATGTTGCATTTGTTTTGTTTTCTCATTCTGTTTTTGTTTTGACTTTTTACACTTTTTTTGATCAAGAACCTCAACGAGGAGGAAAGGTGATTGACACGATTTAGAGAAAAGTCATCTTAAATCCCGAATATGTGTATTTGTAAAATTATATAAGGCATTATCTCATTTGATCCCTATAATTCTCTGCATAGTGATTGAAACAGAGTCATTATCCTGTTTTGAAGATGATGAAATTGAGGTTCATAGAGACTGAGAGAGTTAGAGTTAGTTTCAAAGTCAAAATTTAAATGTGTGTCTTCTAACTTCCAGTTCAGCAAGTCTTTTGCTTGTTGACACAGCAAGTAAATCAAAGTTGTTGAACTAGCATGGCTCCAAATTTCCACTCAAATAAAGCTCTGGTTACATGCACCAGGATATAGTAAGATTAGGGTTCCCAGACACACAAAGGAAGTAAACTCCTGAGATATGTGCACATGATCTTGGAACTTCGTAGAAACCTAGAGAAGTGAGGCTAAGGGATTTGCCAGAGTTTGGGACAATTACACTTCAAAATCAAGGGCAAAGGGTCCTAGAAGCCATTTGGGTCACATTTCAAAGCCTGAGATTCAGAAGTGCTCAGTAAATGTGATTACTTTTACCTCCCAATCCAGTCCTACCTTAATGCTAAATATTTTCAAATTTGGCATTTATCTTAACTACTTCTCAGTCCTCAGCAGTTTTTGTGCTCTTTATCCAATCCTCTATTTAAGAAGGAGGTAGAAGACTCCACGATAAAATATTATCTCTCCTAAGAGGATGCACCTTGTAATGGGTATAAACATTGTATGGGATTGAAGTTCATCTATGAAGGTGCAATTTGAATAAGCAGGATATATGCAGAAACAATTGTGAGAGATGAAAGGGCTTGTTGGTTGGGATAAATCTATGAAAACACAGAGTATTCTAGCTGAGCTATTAGCTAACTGCTGTGTGCCTTCAACATGCTGTCACCATGTCAGGCATTGATAAGAGAAAAAATGTAAACATTAACCTCTTGAAATTGTGGATGGATATTAACATTCCAGTTCTACAGACGTTTACTGAAGCTCTTTATGCACCAAGTTCAATGCTAGGGAAAAAAGGGATACAAAAATTAAGATGAGATTCTTGCCATCCCTCTAACAGGACTGTCAGGAAGTAAGGGAGCTTTTCTGTGTTTCACACTTATATCCTCCATGTGAGATTTTGGTGAGCTTCCTGGAGAAAAAGTGATCTTCCCCTGTGACTGTGGCCCCAGGAGTTCCACACTCTGCAGCTAGCCCACACTTGGCTTCCAGCAATTCACCAAAATCCCTAGCCTAATATTCCTTAATCTTACAGTATCCCATAGTTTCTGCTCCAGAAAACACAAGAATAAGCCTAGAAGTGCACCATGTCCTGGATTGCTGCCCATCTCCACCTAGCCCAGGCACCCTCCATGTCACTTCCATCAGCCGTCCCCTATGGCTCTAGGCTCTTCAGCACCAACTTCATCATTGTTATCAGACAGAGAACTGGTTCTGAACTCAAGTTCAGCTGAAAATCAGCTTGAAATTCAATACTGAAGAAAGTGATGGTGGGAAAGGAAAGGTTGCTTTATTCAGGAAGCCAGCAACCTGGGAAGATGGTGGAGTAACATCCCAAAGACATCTTCCCAGTCCAGGTGAAGCTGGAGGGTTTTCTAGGGGAAGACATGGGAAAAAGGAATGGATCTGTGTATGGAAGAAGCAAGAGCACAGGCAGTTGGTCATATGCAGACATGATCCTGAACAGACTTGCTGGCATCAGTAGCTGCTGTTTTCAAGTGCAGTCAGGATTTAGCATCTGGAATGTGTGGTCCTTCACTCCTCAAGGCCAGTGGTCTGCAAATCTCTGGGAGAGTAAGTTAGTTTTGCGACAGACCAAGGGACTTAGCAAGAGTCGGCAAGCAAGGAGTGCATAAGCTTGAAGTAAGTCAATCCTTAGGGCTGGTCAGAGTGCTGTTACATCAACATGGGTGCCAGTGACAACAGGACTACACAGCTATCTGGATGCTGGCCTAGTTTCAGAGACCAAAGCCCATCATTACTCATATCTAAGAATACTAGAGTATGTTTAAAACCACTTTAAAAGCAGATTTTCCATGATTTAAGAAAAAATCAATAGTTGTTGCCATTATTATTGTCATCGTCGTATCATCATCATCATCATCACCATCATCATCATCATCATCGTCGTCACCATTCTCTCAGAGCAATCCAAGCATCTCAACCTCACCTACTTGGGTTTCCTCACTAACAACAGTTAGTATCTTATACTTACACTATGCCAGTTTACTCATATTGCAAATACAGCTGACCTCTTTTGACACCCCTAAACCCCACATTGTTCAAGGATCAACTGTCAGCTCGCAGTTCTATCATTTTATTTGAATTTTTATACAGACTTCTGCTATTCAAAAAGTCATGAAGTGAAAATGTTTTCAGTAATGTCTTCATTTCTATTTACAATTTCCATTTCTTGTCTTTCTTAGCAAGTTCTTCCCAGCTTCAATGGGAGGTACACACTGTGTACATTCTTTTCTTTTTTATTAGGCTTTTGCTTTTGCTTATTGATCTAAAGAAGTTAGAAATATGGTAGAGAGAGGTCCCATGTGTAGTTCTGTTATTTTGTAGTAAGCACTACCTCAATCGAGATACAGAAGTTTTCCATCATCACAAAAATCTCTCCTATTCTATCTCTTTGTAGTCACTCACTCCTCCCTCTTATCCACCAGTCCTAAATCCTGGCAACCACTAGTCTGTCCTTTATTTGTAAAATCTTGTGACTTGGAGAATGTTGTATGGTTGGAATCAAATAGTGTATGACATTTTGACATTGGCTGTTTTCACTCAGCATACAACCTTAAGGTGCCTAACCATTGTTATGAGTAGTATTCCATGGTACGGGTGTACCACTGTTTGTTCAGCCATTCACATTTTTTGGTTATTTCCAATTTTTGGCTATTATAAATAAAGCAGTTAGGAGCATTAAAAATAATAAGAGAAAATACTTATAAGAGTGATATAAATTAGATGAAGATACAGAAATCACAAAGGTTAAAATCATTAAGGCACTTCTTATCCTTAACAGATATAAAATGAGATACGGTGGAGTGATGCTCAGTTTTATGTGTCAACTTGACTAGACTATAGTCTCTAGTTATTCAGTCAAACCCTGATTTAGGTCTTGCTCTGAAGACATTTCATAGATGTGATTGAAGTCCATAATCAGTTGATAAATCAGAGAAATTATCCTAAACAGTCTAAACAATCTGGGTAGGCATGATTTAAAGAGCTGAAAGGCCTTGGAGCTGAGGACGCTCTGAAGAAGAAATTCCACCTGTAGACAGCAGCTTCAACTTCTGTCAGAGAGCAGAGCCTGCCCTAGAGATTTTGAATTGCACAGCCATTGTCTGCAATTGTGTAAGCCAATTACAATGATTCTTTTTTTTTTTTTTAAAGATTTATTGATTTATTTGGGAGAGAGAGAGAGAGAGAGAGAACACAAGCAGGCAGAGAGGCAGGCAGAGGCAGAGGGTGAAGCAGGCTCCCTGCTGAGCAAGGAGCCCGATGTGGGACTTGATCCAAGGACCCTGGGATCATGACCTGAGCGGAAGGCAGCTGCTTAACCAACTGAGCCACCCAGGCGTCCCTGCAATAATTCTCTTAATATATATTTCCTTCTCATTCTGTCTTTTGATTGATCCCTGAGCGATATAGGCAGGGGGAGACTTTAGAGATCACACAAACTCACAATGAGTTGTTTATATATTCAATAGCCTCAGAGCTTTGTGGTTAGTTTAAAGCTGCATGAAAACCTATTTTGTAATTCAGACATTTATTATCATTGGTGGAATTTTACAGGTGTTTCCTCCCTTCCCTCCCTCCCTCCCTTCCCTCTTTCTTTCCTAGACTCATCTTCTCCCTTCCAAGGTGATCATAGGCTTCAAGGAAATTCCAAATGTTATCCTTAGAAAAACTCTGATTTGGATAACACTGAAACCAAGGCATATTTAAGAGGATTACACATTTCATCAATGAAAAACAAACAAGCAAGCAAACATAAAAACACTAAAACTATTTTTTAAAACCCAGTATTGACAGTGGTAATCTATACATTTTAAATTAGAAAATGAATTGGTTGATTTCTATTAATTTGTTTTATAAGAACCCAAAGCACCTACTTATTTTCTACAAATGTACTGAGGCTTGAATATTATGATATACAGGTAAATATATTGGATATAAACTTCTTACAATCACAGATAATTGGAAATGAACCAAAAATACATTAGTATAAGGATTATATATCCATTATATGCATTTCTACTAAGTAATCAAATTATAATAGTAGTAGTAGCAGTAATAATAATAATGATAATAATAATAATAATAGAGAATTTAACTTCTGTTAAATTGAATGAATTAGATTGTTGAATGCTGGTTTAATTAATGAAGACTCTCATATTTTTTTGCACATAGCCTGGTTTCTTTTTCATTCACACCAATTTTCAACAAAGCTCTTATAGTTGTAAGGACCAGTTCATTTGTACAGTTTTTTCCTGAAGTAAAATTAAGAGGGTGAAATTTGCAGGATGCCAAAAAGTCTTCTTGTTTCTCTAAAAAATCATTTGTCTTTCATTGATTGCAAATAGGTAAAGGTGGAATTAGAGTCTGGGGACCAAGAAAGGAAGTGGCTACCATTTCCCCCTGTGTTCAGAACTGTGAGCATTTATTACTATATTGTTGCCTTCTCATTCATATATATACTTTGTATGTCTCACAGTGTATTCCCTTTAGAGCAACAGGAATTTAATTGTTCAACTGTACTTTATAATTTAAGGGGAAAATTGATATTGCCATTGTCTGAAAATAAATATAATTGTGACATATCTCGCAAGTTACATAACTAATACAACTTCTCTCATGTTTCCGGTTCTGTTTATATTTCCTTTTTTTTTTTAAAGATTTTATTTATTTATGTCAGAGAGAGAACACAAGCAGGCAAAGAGACAGGCAGAGGCAAAGGGAGAAACAGGCTCCCTGCTGAGCAAGGAGCCCGATGAGGGACTCGATCCCAGGACCCTGGGATCATGACCTGAGCCGAAGGCAGCTGCTTAACCAACTGAGCCACCCAGGCGTACTGTTTATATTTATTTTTTAAAAAAGATTTTATTTATTTATTTGACAGAGAGAGATAACAAGCAGGCAGAGAAGCATACAAAGAGAGGGGGAAGCAGGCTCTCTGCTGAGCAGAGAGCTTGATGCGGGCTTGATCCCAGGACCCTGAGATCATGACCTGAACTTAAAGCAGAGGCTTTAACCCACTGAGCCACTCAGGCACCCCAATATATTTCTGACATTTGAAATGCTCCTGACAACAGGCAGAAAACTGTCTTAAAATTGAGGCACTGGGACATGAACAGTCTCCTTAGTGCACATTTCTTTCTGTCCCTTCTGCTCTCAATACTTTGGAAAATATTACAAAATTGGGTCCTCCTTAGTAAGGAACCTAAGATAGATGACTGAGTTGATGGGGCCCAAATATGATATACTTCTAAGTTCCACTGTACTCTGTTATGAGTTTTTCAATTCTCTACCATACCCCTTTGTCTTAGCAGAAAAGCATCAAGAAATATCTCTCACTGTAGCCTGTTTCCCCATCACTAGTCCCTTTGACTGGATCCCCTAGGAAGCATAGACTGAAGCAAGCCTTGACAAGCAAGCCTTGGCTCTACTTGTGAGGAGCAGGCCCAGGGTTGTGATGGAGAGGGAAAGGGACATGGGGCCAGGAAGACTGCAGAGCACTCCATGTAATGTGACTGCCCAGGCCACTGGCTTCACTAGAAAGGTAAAAAGGAGTTCAAAGCTGGAAGTGGGAACCACACAGAGCAGTTCACTTCCCGGCAGCTGGAAAATGCCTTTAGCAGTACCACCTCTTCCCAGGATAGTAAACAGTGTGAAAAATGGAAGTGTGTGGATATCTCAGTAAAATGCTTAGAGCAGAGGACTGCAGAGAAAAGAAATGAATTGCCTCAGATATTATGGAACTTTGAAGTCCGCTTTGATATGTATTTTAATTATCCTTTACCAGGACAAAGTGAGTGGAGGGCAAGCAGTGTGATTAGCTTCATATTCCCCAGCCTGATCTGGATCTGGATCTGGATCCCTGAGTTAGCTGAATGCAAACACTGATGTCCTTACATGACCCTGAGGGCCAGTTTGACTCAGTCAGAGGGCAGAGTAAGATTTGTTTGATTCTGGGGTAATATTTCTGTGCCTTGTCTTCTTCTGTTTGGCTGTTGACTGCAGATGACCTTGGGTTGAAGTCCTAAAATTCCTCCATCTATAAAATGTGAAGTATGATGCTTTTGACCTACCTCAGTGTGATAAATTGCTCTGGACCATATGAAATCTAATGAGTTAACATTTACAAAATGCTAGAAGCTATTTTAGAGAATGGCATTCTCTAACCACAAAAGATCGTTATTCATTACCCAGAATGCATACAAATAAAAATAAGAGTGTTTCAGAAGAGGAAGACTGATGCAGGGAGCTGTATCTGCCCTGTGTGAAAGACAGGTTGGAGATTAATTCAACGGATAAACTATTTTAAAACCCGGCAGTTTCACGCTAATGAAAAAGAGGCCTGCAGACTATATTTTGGTCTGGCGGTCACAGCAGAACTGGAAATGTCAAACTGGTATGATTCACTTCTAGTGTTTCCTCTCAGTTTTATTGATACCTTCAGGCTATGCAGCCTAGGATTTCTGCAAGGAAAATTATGCTGTATGTAAGTGTAATGATATGAAGAATACAGTTTTCTGCATCTGTATCACTCATAATAGATATGATGTGGAGACAGCCTCCACCAGAGATCAAGCATCTGACTACACAATCTCTGGTGCTTTCTAGCTTTTCCCCCTCATCAACAAGGGTTAACTCTTTTACTGCTGTACCCTGCCAACCAGATAGTTTAATATATAATATCCTTTGAGTGTTGCCTGTTGATATAAAACTGTAAACTTATTATTTTATAAGAGGCCCCCCTGCTCTAAATATATATTTACATATACCAAGATAAATATAGATATATTTATCCACCTAGGAGAATCTCACTTTTGTATATTACTTCTTATCTTACAAAGCATTTTATCACATTTATTTATTATGATAGTTATGTAATTGAACATAATTTAAAGTTTTATTTATTCACCCTTTGTTCAAATACTCTGTATGTGCAGAATGCTAGTGGAATATGCCATCCTCAAATATGCCTCTCTTGCCTAAGTATTGTTTTGAAATGATTATTTTGAGAAACAGCAAACAGAGAAGTTCTGAAAACAGAGTCAAGGTTACACTTTTGTAAGAGAAATTTATGTTAATAGAGGAAATCTCCATTTGAGGGTGGAACCCTCTCTGTACCTAGAAGAGAAGAATGACTATAAATCACAAGAAACTGTTACTCTGCAATTGCACTACTGGATATTTACCCCAAAGAAGCAGACGCAGTAAAAGGAAGGGCCCCATGTACCCCATTGTTCATCGCAGCAATGGCCACAATCGCCAAACTGTGGAAAGAACCAAAATGCCCCTCAACAGATGAATGGATAAAGAAGATATGGTACATATATACAATGAAATATTATGCCTCCATCAGAAAGGATGAATATACAACTTTTGTATCAACATGGATGGGACTGGAAGAAATTATGCAGAGTGAAATAAGTCAAGGGGAGAGAGACAATTATCTTATGATCTCACTTATGTGTGGAGCATAAGGAAAAACATGGAGGGTATTGTGAGAAGGAAAGGAAGGGTGAATGGGGGGAAATCAGAAGGGAAGATGAACCATGAAAGACTGTGGACTCTGAGCAACAAACTGAGGGTTTAGGAGGGATGGGGGTGGGGGGTTGGGCGAGTCTGGTGGTGGGTATTGAGGAGGGCACGCATTGCCTGGAGCACTGGCTGTGGTGCATGAACAATTAATCTTGTAACACTGAAAAAATAAAATAAACATATTTGGGGGAAAATAAAGAAACTGTTACTCTTGTTTATTTTTCCTAGTCTTGTCCTGTTCCTCATAACTAACTCCTCCACACCCTCTCTCTTTTGTGTTTAGTTGAGGATAGTATTTAAGTTTGAATTCTAAGCCACCTCTGAAAATTAACTCTTTTTCTCTTTGTCTCCCATGTATACATGAGGTACACATGTAAATTAACTTCTGTTTGTTTTTCTCTTGTTAACGTGCAATGCCAAGTGCTTGTATGCAATTCCAAATCCAAGTATGGAAGATACAAGGTTCTTCCTGCTTGCATGAGGTTTGTATTCTAGGAGAGAGTAAACCAATAAAAATGAAAATAGAAATTTAGATGAAGCTGAGTACTAAAAGGGCAACTAATCACATTAACATGATATAGAGTAAAAAGGTGGAGGATATCTTTGATGTAATAACAAAGACTTCTTGGAAGAGATTATGTGTGAGTATATTTGATGCTTAAGAAGTACAGCTATACACACAGAAAGAGAAAGAGCATTACAGGCAGAGTGGGTAAGGGCATGCAGTGGCCTGAGGAGGCAACAGAGCTGGGCACTTTCAGGTATTAGAACAAAAGCCTGGGGGGCTGGAGCATATGGAGCAAAGTGAGGTAAAATCTGGGAAGGAGACTTGTAAGTCCCAGTATGATTTGTAATTTTTTATTTTTATTTTTTAAATTTTTATTAACATACAATGTATTATTTGCCCCAGGGTACATGTCTGTGAATTGGGCTTACACATTTCACAGCACTTAACAGCACATACCCTCCCCAATGGCCACAACCCAGCCACCCTATCCCTACCCACCCAACCCCCCTTCCCTAGCCTCCCTTAGTTCGTTTCTTGAGTCTAGGAGTCTCTTATGGTTTGTCTCCCTCCCCATCCCTTCCTGATTTGTAATTTATTATTGATGGAATGGGATGCCACAGGAGGATTTTTAAGAAGGAGACTAGTGAAACCTTATTTAGAATTTTTTTTTAAAGTTCACTAAACTTGCTGGAAGAAAAATAGGTTAAAGATACAGTGTCCATATGTCTTGGTTTGCCAGAGATAGCTCCAATTTATCCATTGTCTTAGGGTAATTATTAATGTTATCCTTCACTCTCAAAGATGTAGATTTGGCTGATGCATTCTAGAGTTCTTCTCATTGTAAAGAGGGGGCAAAATAGAAGCAGAGAGTCTGGGTAGGAAGCCATTTTGGTGGCCCAGGTAAGGTATGGCGTTGGCCTCTACTGAAATGATGGCCAAGGAAATGTACAGAAAGACAAAGGCTTACAGATTTTCCAGATCACATAGAGACTGAAGATGGTCGCAGGCCCTATTTCTAAATCTCAGGAATCTGAAGCCTACGGCTCATTGTTGTTCCTCAGTTATGTCATCAGCTCATCAACACAGCACAGTTTGAAATGTGAATTCCCCCTAAAGTAACTTCTCTGACAACTGAATAGTAAACTGTGTGATGGGAAGGGGGATGGCTAGGCCAAAGCAGATAGGGAACATTGTGGGGGAGGGGGCTTCTATTTCACTCTGGCTGAAAAGAGAAGAGATAGTGGAATGATGGAGTGTGCTGAATATGTTTTTTTGTTTTTTTAAAGATTTTATTTATTTGACAGAGAGAAACACAGTGAGAGAGGGAACACAAGCAGAGGGAATGGTAGTGGGAGAAGCAGGCTTCCCACAGAGCAGGGAGCCCGATGTGGGGCTCGATCCCAGGACTCCGGGATCATGACCTGAGCCGAAGGCGGCCGCTTAATGACTGAGCCACCCAGGTGCCCCATGTTTTGAAGACACACTACAGGATTTGCAGATGGATTGGATCCAGGCTAAGCAAAAAAATAAATGGACACAAGGATAATAAGTAGTTCAGCCTCAGCACCTAGAAAGGAGTTGCGGTTTTCTTCTTAAAATATGTTATACTCTCTGAGTTCTTAACACAAGCCTCCTGAGTATTTACTCACTTATTCTTGATGGCTCTGGTTATTCGAACTATACTATAAGGAAAAGGGCCCAAGCTGAACAGTGTAATTATTTATCCCTTTGTGAAAAATCTCTAGGGGCTACATCTTTCCAGTTCTTGCCTCTACTTTTGACATCTTTTTAACTTATTTCCTCCTGAATTGTCAGCTGTCACTGTCTGCTTCTAGCAGCCACAGCCCCTTGTATTTGTGATCGGTCTCCCAAGTTTTGAATCATTAGTCAATTCAATGCACTGTATCTATACGTTTTAATTATAAATCACCTCTGACTTAGTTATAATTACCATAGATATATTTCTGTATATCCTTGTAAAATTCAAGATAAACATTGTGGTTCACATTTTAACCCAGATCCTGTAGATCTGGAAAGTCATCACCAATCTTTAATCCCTTCAACAACCATCCATAGGCCATTGCCTGTCTTCCTCCCTCCTCTGCCACAAGGCCCTCTTTAGCTCTGGGGGGCTCTACAATGGGCCTCCCATGCCCCACTCCATGCATACACCCTCACAAGGCAGCCCTCCATGCCTGCTGCACAGAGCCCCTAATACTGTGTTAGGATCACACTATTTCAGTGATGACCACTTTCTTCCCAGGGGCCAGCCAGACTGAACCCACCATGTCTCTCATCATATTGCTTATCAGTGTCTCTCTCAGGAGTCTGATTCCTCAAAATTTATTCTATTATGAGACATTGCTGCCTTGATAGCTAACGATCTGCCCGCCATTGCTCCTCTCTTTACCCAGCCTCTAGGCATTGTGCATTTTTCACTTAACTGGTACTGCTGAGTGACAAATCACACTTCTTCTCACAGTGAAATAGGCCAAAAGCATTAGCTACAGTAAAAGCAGACTGTGCACAAAGGTTGTGGGCTCAGACATAGGTGCCCTTCCTATGGATGACACCATTGCAGGGCATTAAGCAGTGGGGCAGCTTACCTGGAGATCTCTCGCTCCTTTCCATATTTGCAGTTACCTTGTTCCATCACAGAGGTTCCTGACTAGGCATCCTCTGATTCAAAGTGCTAGATAATACTAGACTGAGGGGCTGGGGACACACACACAAAAACCTCAACTTATGCTAAGTCATTTGAGAGATTTGAGATAGATAATTTCTATATCCTAGCAGTAAATATTTTGTATCCTTTATTTATTAGAGATACTTATTCTATATCTATATAATTTATTAAAAAAAACCTTAGGCCTGCCCACCATAATTCAGTGTATTAATTAACCAAACTTCTGATGGCAAAATTCAGCTAAGTGTTCCATTTTCTTGGTTTGCTCCCAAGAGATGAATTTATAAGCATCCAGCCTGTTTATCCACCATCTTTGATTTTTCTTCCTGCCTCTGCCCTGCAAGATGCTCACATTTGCAACTACAGATGGCGCCACATGCAGCCCTACCTACCCTTGCCTGCTATCTGAGACAATTTCTAGCAAATCACACAGACACACACATGCACACAAGCAAACAAACAAGCAAAACATTCCTCAGTAGTCCAACCAGCATGTTCGAGAAAGACTTGCCTACTGTTACCCATCTCCTATGTCTACTACTTTTTCAGCCCGGTCTCTAATTACAAGATTGAAAATTATTTTAACTGCCTTTTCCCAAGTAAAGAATTAAGTATGTTTTTTTTTTTCTGTCCTTCATTCTGCTATATTTCTAAACCAATTCAGTTGATGAGTGCCTGTGTTCTCATCTATATCTGAGCATTAAGTAAATCTCTGCGTATTACAAATAACTATCAATACTGCAGATAAGACATTCCCTCCAACCCAGATTATAGATACTATTGATTTAGTCATTACTTTCTGAATTTCTCATTTTCTAGGCTTGAAGATTTGCTTTGCCCAGAGTTTGTGATAATTGTGTTGCTGAATTTTAAATAGAGTCCTCAGTCAACCCTGTATCACATCCTGAGAAGGGAGTAAAAAAGAACACCATTTCCATTTTCCAGTGATCAACTTCTGTTTCACCTCAAAGAAAATCATTAACTGTCCTGTTTGTGGGTGACATTTGATACAATTTGCTAACAGAGTGGGTGGAGACAGTGCTATACATTTTACTCCCTCCATTTTTAAAAACAGAAATTGCTCAAGTGAAACGTCACTGAAACTGTTGAAGCCAGCAGGGTTATAGAAAGGGGGTGTGAAGATTTGCGCTTGCTGTGTATTTAGAGATTTGAGTTTCCTGTGTATTTAGACACACTGTAAATTTCTAGTGAAATCAGCAGTGAGAGCAGGCATTGCCCTAGAAAACCAAAGGCAAAGGGACAGAGTTCAGTGATCTTATATAGACAAGTCTGATACATAAGAAGGTTTTTTTGTTTGTATATTTGTTTTATTTTCCAAGTGTTTTTTTTTGGGGGGCGGGTGTTCTATTTTCCTCCCCATGCACAGTGTGGCAAAGACTGTTTACTTTCGATAGCAAATAGAAACAAAAATATCACCCTCTTTCTGTAGATAGCTGATACTGAAGACTTCTGGCAAATGATATATGTCCTTTTGCCAGTGATGCCATAGGCAGAAGATGACAAGTATCACGAAGACTGAGATCCACTATATATTCTCCTACCAGTCAGTTTATGAAATAAGGTAAGTTACTTAGCCTCTCTGGGATTTAATTTTCCCCAATATATTGAATAATCTAAGTTCCTTTCAACTCCAAAATTTAAAAGATGGACAACAAATATTGCTTTGCTTAAAGTATTATTGATACTGAAATCTATCAAAAGACAGTTGATCTGCATGAACGACAAGGGACTGAGTCTGCATCAGGATAATTAAAGCCTCTTTTCATGGAAGAGTTAAGGAATATATGAATAGAAGAGGGAAACCAGAGCAGCGTATTCAGAAGAGAATACCAGCCTTTTGACATGGGGAAAAGGGGAAGAACACACATTTTGTGTTATTCATGAGACATATCCTCACCTGCTGTTATGCATTTCCAATAGTAGCAAAAAAGAATTAGGTTTGATCATGACCATTCATATCAGAACTTCCTCTCCAAATTATAAAGAATTTCAATGACTACAGAAATAGACTGTAGTAAGGTAGACCAACACTGCACAAATTTGAGTTCCAGTTCCAGTTCTGTTATTGCTCTCTGAGGGTCCTTGGACACATCATATAAAGTTCCTTTGTCTTGGTTTCTTTCTCTATAAAATGAGAACAAATAACAGCAAATAGCTTATAAGGTTTTGTGAAGATTAAATGAATAGTAATATTAAGACACATAGCACAGTGCCTGTTATATAACGAAAACTCAACAAATGTTAATTGTAATGATGGTGATCAGGGTAATGGTAAGGTTGGTGATTGTGATGATCTTAATGATTCTGGACTAAAGATCATTGATGTTCTTTACAATATGGCCTGGCCTGGCCAAGAAAGTATGAATTGGGCTGTTCCAGCACTCAGAACACATACACAAGACATTTTACATTCTAGAATCCTTCTTTGGAGATCTTAGTAGATACTTCTTAATCCCACTTTTATCCCATAAAAATCGCTATACCCTTATGACACCTTGACACAGTATATGCATGTTGTGTGCAATCAAGCAATCATAGCAGTAACATAGCAACAGAAATAAGACCTCCATCTTCAAGGTACTTCAACTTAGCTATGTTTAGCCATGTACTTATTCCTCCTTTCCAATCCCTGTGTTGAATTTGCAAGCTTTTGTTCATTTGTTGGCCTGGCTTGCTTTGGACCAGATTCTGTTATCTTTTTTCCCCATCCAACCATCTTTCTATCAAGTCTTATTATGTTCAATTTTATAAAAGTCATACTGTGACTTGTAACACCCCATCCTTTTACCTTCAGGACTGATGTAAATTATTAATCTGTCATATTCAAATAGTGGCATGAGGAGTTGGAGCTATGTGTAAGAATAAATAAAAAGGCCTAATAATATAGGTTGAAAATAATTAAAGGGCTCTGAAATCCTGCTTTTGAGTGTTATTGATGGTCTTTGATCATAGATAGCTGAGGGCATTCCAATTGTTGCAGATGTCTGGTAACAGCACAGCCCTGGCATGCTGCTAATCCATGTCATGATCAAACATTTGCTTCTACTTGCTGGACCACGAGATAAAAAAAGAAATGCTATTATAGAAATAAAACCATGATTTATTGCTGTTCTTACCCCCCCCCCCCGCAAAGAAAGCTATAATATATGGTGTAATGATATATTTTATTGATACACTATGTCCAAGGAAATTGCTGGTGTGGAGAAAATGAGGGGGCAGAAGATGAATAAAATATATAACTATTCTATCAGCCAAATTCTTACAAATGGAGAACCAGTGATAATAGCAGACAGAAAAAAAAATAGCACTTCATAAGTGAAGTTGGATGTAGACTCAAGAAAGTATAATTCTGATTAATTCCTATGAGTACTGAGATGGTTTCTGCATACAGAAATTAGTCTATATTACCCTTTGAGAATGAGAAATCTAAAACCATGATTCCCAGAATGTTGGATTCCTTGAGGGCTGACATTGGGTGACCACTTTTACTATTTGATCATATTATATATATATATATATATAATTATATACATATAATTATATTTATATATAGACAATAAAAAATTGTCTTTATATATATAATGTGATTTATATTTTATATATAATTTATATATAAAATATATAAATTATATATAAATATATATATAATGTAAATTTTTATATAATTTTTATTTATAATTTATATATAATATATATAAAGACAATCACACTTTCCATCTAATACCACTATTATTCATAAATAGAAATTCTATTCATAAATAGAAATGATGACTTAGAACAAACTTGGAAGAACATAAAAACAGAAAAATTGGGGCACCTGGGTGGCTCAGTGGATTAAAGCCTCTGCCTTAGGCTCAGGTCATGATCTCAGGGTCCTGGGATCGGGCCCCGCATTGGGCTCTCTGCTCAGCGGGGAGCCTGCTTCCCCCTCTCTCTCTGCCTGCCTCTCTGCCTACTTGTGATCTCTCTCTCTGTGTCAAATAAATAAATAAAATCTCTTTTAAAAAAGCAGAAAAATTGAAAGCCCTTTAAGTTGAATACATTTAACAACCTGAAAAACTAATAATGGTATCCTTATGATTTTAATTTTGCTACAGACTCACAAAGTTTTATTCCAGATTTGCACTGCTCCCCAGGACAGCATTTGAGAACGATGATGCTGGAATCGCACAGTGTCAGGGTTCCAGGGCCACCAGGGACTCATGTTCCATACATCACTGACTCCTGGTGATGTTAGTTTCCACATCTGGTTCCCTCGGTACACATGTCTTGGTGCATAGTCAGCAGGAGTGCTTAAGAGGAAGTGTCCAAAACTCTCTGTTAGCAGGAGGACCCTTCCAGACTCTCGAGCACATGGCATGCTCCAGGGCAGAGGCTGCCTCTGAAGGGCAAATAGCTCCTCTAGCCACAAGTCAGCCAATTAAGGGGCTACTTAGTACCTGATGGAGTGGAATCTCATTGTTTGCCTTGGCATCCATATTTCACAGTAAACTAAAAAACGGCTTTTTATTTGGCAATTTTGGGGGGACTCCTTTCTTTTATTTTATGGCCACTCAGTGCCTGACAGCACAAGCTCATACTATCATTTTTCAAACCATTAAATGTTAACTTCATTTGCTTGTATGAATTATGCTTTGCTCTTTTAGTTTTGTAATGAAAAATAAGTACAGGTTATGCAAGCAATAACCCCTGTGTATGAAGCAGCTATCTTTCTAAACGGTTTATTATGCCACAGTCTGGTACTCCATTAAATATAGATTACAGGCTGCTGAATAAATGAATATCAACTAAGCATCCCCATCCTTCTGTATATATCAATGCAAATAATGAATTGTGGCATCTCATGAAAATGGAAAACTAGAAAGAGTGGGTCAAGAAGTAATTACACATTTGTCTTATCTCATGCTTCTTGCCCTCAAAACAGCAGAATATATCATGGAGTTGAGAGAACATTGCAAAGATATTTCTGATCTGTTATTACTGGTAGAAACACTATTCTTGTTTGCTTTCTCCCTACGAAGTTTACGTGGAGAGGCCACCTTGAACCTCTTTTCCACTCATGTTTGCTTCTATTGAGCTCTGTGAAGTGAAACCTTCTGAAAGCTTGATCGTAGCTGTTTGAAAAAGGAAATGTTGTCAGGTAGTTATCCCTGTCTTTCACCTGGTGCCTGAGTGAACACTTACCTCTCTTCACCCATACTGACACTGGAAACTCCTGAGCCAGAGAAAATAGTGTGGTGTCATGGGAGATTTGGATGTGAGTGGATGCTTCCATCGTTTCTCTTCACCTCTGACTTGTGACTGGTCACTCAATCATGCTTTCTTCCAGGGAGCAATGGGCCCTCATTAATTTCACTCACATTTTAAATGAGCACTATTTTAAAGGAATAAAAATAAGAATTTTCCTCAAAGGAGTCAACACCTTAAGTGGGAAGGTAGGATAAAGGGGTATTTGTTTACATTTTTGAGAAGATAAAGAATTCTGTCAATCAATTCTAATTTTCAACATGAGGATTATGTCCACTGAAGAGCAAAATAGGCAATTTTGTTTTCTTTTTATAGTTTGAATCATTGCCTCTTAACACTGTTCTACATTGACTCTCACACCACCCTGACCCTTCTAGGACTTCATCCCCTCAGTGCCAACTTCCATCTCCACATCTTCACCTCTTCCTTTGCCTCTGCTTTCATACATTACATTTTCTCATTGTTAGAGGTTAAAAAAAAATCCTCACCAGGCTAACCCTTCTTTCTCCCAAACCCCTCAGAAGAGGAGTGGGAGATACAGGCTTCCAGTTACAGAATGAATGCCATGGAAATAAAAGGCACAGGACAGCGAATATAATCAATGGTATTAAAATAGTGTTAACCTGGTGACAGACTGCAGCCACACTTGTAGTGAGCACAGGATGATGTGCAAGCTATTGTACACCTGAAACCAATGAAACAGTGTGTGTCAACTACACTTCAATTTAAAAAAAGATACAATGAAATAAAGAAGTCAAAAGAGTCTTTTATTTCCTTGTTGGCCATTCCCTGCTCTTAATCCACTGCACTCTGGTTTCTACCTTTTCCCCATACTACTAAACTGCTCTCTTAAAGGCCATCTGTACTTCTGAAATGCTCTCTGTCTCATTTCTTACTATCCTTGGCTTTTTTTTTTTTTTTAAGATTTTATTTATTTATTTCACAGAGAGAGATCACAAGTAGGCAGAGAGAGGGGAAGCAGGCTTCCTGCCAAGCAGAGAGCCCAATGCAGGGCTCGATCCCAGGACCCTGAGATTATGACCTGAGCCGAAGGCAGAGGCTTTAACCCACTACGCCACCCAGGCGCCCCTATCCTTAGCTTTTCTATGACACTTGATATTATTAACTTCCATTCTGGTTCTTGAAACTTTCTTCTTCACCTACTTTGTAGCACTGCACAAATAGGCAGCAGCAGTAGAGTAGAATGTAGTCCTGCCCTTTGCTGTGCCAAGTGAGCTTCCGAAGGTTTTAAGGGTCACCGTGGAAGCTAGTTGACCATGTACCCCAATCAAGAGAGTTAGTTTCCAGTTTATGGGGGGTTGGGCAAAAAGGGTCTATGATGGAGCCCTGTGGTGGAAGGTTAGAAAGTAGAGGAGATGAGCCCAGGAGAAATCTCATGCCAGAGAGAACAGTGCAGTGGGGTACCTCCCAGCCACAGCCTCAGAGAACATTTGCCTGCCCCCTTTTGAAGTAGCCAGTTTGGTTGCCTATTATCTAGTATCCACCAGTGAACTAGTGACAGCCAACAAGGAGGGAAATTTCACTCCCTCAAGTAATCAGACAAGCACCATTTCCTACTCTAATTGTCCTTGCCCTAATACACCTGAGGACTTAACAGTTGAGGGACAGAGCAGAAAAAGGCAGGTAAAGAGCTCAACATGCAACACTTTCCCCACCTAACCCCAGAGACCAGACTCTGGGACTGCTGAGCCTGAGTTGGGGTCGGGGAGAGGGGTAAAATGATAAGTACATTTGCATTATGCTTAAGAACAAACTTTAAATAGAGAAAGACTGAATCTAAATATTGAAATGAGATTTTATTTTTTCCAAAACACCGAGAGTCACTGAGAAGTTATAGAATCTTGCCAAAGTGTCATTAAAGGTATCCGTTACCCACCTGTAAAAAGAAAATAAGCAGAGCAGAGTGGAGGTTATACCCTATTGTTTGAAACCATTACAAAACAGTTGCAAAAATGGAGATGAACATATTGAGAGAGCCAGTCTGTGTTTTGAAAACAAAACAAGGGCAAAACCAAGGTCCAACAATATGACTGTCAAAATACATCAGTATAATCTATAAGATTAAGTTTGGCTCTCACAAATTTGGCCAGTTCACTTTTCTGTGTTTTTATTTTATTTGTATTCATGTGTCCTAGTATAAACTGGATATAAGGAAGCTGATTCATGCCAACCCAACTCATAAGAACTAACCCATCTCAGAAGAGTGAGTATGATATGTGAAACTGAATATGAATTTATTCATTAACAGTATAGCACTATATCTCAGAAACTGTAGGAATCTGGACTCTGTTACCCAGTTCTTTAGGTGAGTAAAGCTGTTTTTAAAGGTATGGACTCTGAATTTAGTGGGCAGACTGAATATTGGAGGTATCAGATAACATCAGATCCTGAAATCCTGCCACATCCAGAACTACTGTAATATCCAGCCTGCTACCTGATTTGTGGTCCAAATAAGCCATTTTTTCTGAGCCAGGGATTCTCCTTGGCAATATGACTCTGGGATACCACTGTAGGCTTGGTCTCTGCAACTCTTTCTTTTCAAGCTTCAAAGACTGAGGAAAACATTAGTTGTGGGAACACATAGTCATTCATTCAGCCATAATAATTTCTAAGTATTTCTTACATGCCAGAAACTATGTTTGATGTTGATGTGTATAAATTAGAAGTGTGGCATCCCATAATATGGCTCAAAAAAAAAAAAAACCTGCTCAGCTAGTCCAATTTCTTTTCTTTTACCTTGGTCAAAAGGCAACCACAGGGTGATTGAAAAGAGGGCATGCCAGTGGGGAGGGGTTGATTGGTGGGACAGCCACACCTGAAGATCCTCAGTGCTGATCCCCTGAGACTCGGCCAACCTCTAGTCTCTGTAATGAAAGGTTCTGACTCAATCACATCACATCCCATTAGAGAATTACAGTCTCTCTATTCTTTTCTTCTTTAGCTATGGTTGCAAGAATTGCCTTTTAAAATGAAGATATATATCCCAACAGCTAAAACAGAAGGATGCACCTATACATGAATAGAATAGAGGAGGGAAGGGTTTTAGAAAAAAAAGTTTGCAGGAGAACATGGCTTAAACATGCACCTATCTGTACAAAAATAAAAGTATAAATCTATATTTACTTCTTTATTTCATTTTGTATTAATAATAATGATGATACGGGTAGTAGCAATAGTAATAGTAACAGCAAAATCTTTTACAGCACTTATTGTGTGCCAAGCTCTGGTCTAAAGGATTTACTTGAATTTATTTATGCATATGTCTTGGTACTTTTGTTGCTCAAGTGGCAAGAGCAGGATTTTCTCAGGTAGACTTGCTCAGGAGCCCGTGCTCTTAAGCACTACTATGCCTGCACCTCTAGTGAGGCTCCTGTACTAAAGCTTGCTATTTCCATCTCCTCCTTTCCCTGCCAGGACAAACGTGCAGCCAGCTGTGAGCTTATGGTAAGTGTGTGTCTCCTAAGCTTCTCAGTTCTGCAATCCCCTCTGAAATCCGTTATGAGTATAGATACAGCATTCCCACAGAGTCTCAGCTTGTAGCCGTGGTTTAAGAAATGCTCAGTTTATGGCTCACTCCTCCTCTAGATTCGCTAACAGAAGTAAATCGTCCTATAGTTATGAGAAAAAAGGTGCAGATAAATGGGCATATGGGCTAAAATAGTCAGTGTACAGAGAAACCCCTGCCAGCTAAGGCACATCAGTGATTTTTTTTCTTCATTTGCCACCATTCCTGTTCAACCCAGCAGGAAGGCAAAGCAGCACATTAATATTTGCAATAAAGCTCAGAAGTGAAAAAAAATAACTTTAGAGTCTTATATGTGATAAGTCTTTGATTTCTTCAGCAGCGTGATAGCAAAATAATTCACAAGCAGTGGAGATTCACTCTTCTTCAGTATTGTTATCCCTTGATTTAGATGCCCTGGTACTTAGACTTACCTCTGTAATGAAGCTTCTGAGGCTACATTGTTACTGCTTGTATATGTATCTGCTATAGATATAAGCCCAATATTGGGCCATAGATACTTGAAAAAACTGAACATCTAGATGGATAAAAACAGGCATACCTTGGATATACTACAGGTTCAATTCCAGACCACTGCAATAAAGCAAATATCACAATAAAGAGAATCAAATGAAATTTTTTGGCTTACCAATGCATGTACAAGTTACATTTACACTATACTGTAGTCTACTAAGTGTACAATAGCATTATAT
>CM053605.1:93181973-93221367 GCA_028646535.1 Procyon lotor | reverse complement strand
TCTTTCCATTTCGGTGAGGGGGGTATTAAAGTCCCCTGCTATTATTGTTGATGCATTTCTTTGACTTTGTTATTAATTGGTTTATATAATTGGCTGCTCCCCTGTTAGGGGCATAGATATTTACAATTGTTAGATCTCCTTGTTGGACAGTCCCTTCAAGTATGATATAGAGTCCTTCCTCATCTCTTATTATAGTCTTTGGCTTAAAATCTAATTTATCTGATAGAAGGATTGCCACTCCAGCTTTCTTTTGATGTCCATTAGCATGGTAAATTGTTTTCCACCTCCTCACTTTCAATCTGGAGGTGTCTTTGTGTCTAAGATGAGTTTCCTGTAGACAGCCTATCGATAGGTCTTGTTTTTTTATCCATTCTGATACTCTGTGTCTTTTGATTGGGGCATTTAGCCCATTTACATTCAGGGTAACTATCGACAGATATGAATTTAGTGCCATTTTATTGTACATTGTCTCTGTTCCTTCCTGGTCTGTTAGGCTCCCTCTTTGCTTAGAGGACTCCTTTCAATATTTCCTGTAGGGCTGGTTTGGTGTTTGCAACTTCTTTCAGTTTTTATTTATTCTGGAAGCTTTTTATCTCTCCCTCTATTTTCAGTGACATAGTGTATATATATATATATATATATATATATATATATATATATATATATATATGTATATATAGTATTAGTATTATATACTAATTATATATACTAATTATATATACATTATATATGTATATATAGTATAGTATACATATAGTATATATGTATATATAATATATAGTATTCTTAGCTGCATATTTTTCTCATTTAGTGCTCTGAATATATCTCCTGCCAGTCCTTTCTAGCCTGCCAGGTTTCTGTGGATAGGTCTGCTGTTAATCTAATATTTTTGCCTTCGTATGTTACAGATTTCTTGTCCCGAGGTGCTTTCAGGATTTTCTCTTTGTCACTGAGACTTGTAAGTTTTACTATTAGATGCTGGGGTGTAGACATATTTTTATTCATATTGAGGGGGTTTCTCTGCGCCTTCTGGATTTTGATGTTTGTTCCCTTTGGCAGATTAGGGAAATTCTCTACAATAATTTTCTCCAATATACCTTCCGCCCCTGTCTCTCTTTCTTCTTCTTCTGGGATCCCAATTATTCTAATATTGTTGCATTTTATGGTATCACTTATTTCTCCAATTCTCCCCTCATGGTCCAGTAGTTGTTTGTCTCTCTTTTTCTCAGCTTCTTTATTCTCCATCATTTGGTCTTCTATATTACTAATTCATTTATTCTAGCAGTGAGAGCCTCCATTTTTTATTTGCACCTCAATTAATAGCTTTTTAAATTTCCACTTGCTTAGATTTTTAGTTCTTTTATTTTTCCAGGAAGAGATTTTATTTCAGACAGGGATTCTCTATTATTGTCCATGCTTTTTTTAAGCTCAGCTATCATCTTGATAACTATCATTTTGACTCTATTTCTGACATATTACTAATGTATTGACTAGGTCTCTAGCCATCGGTACTGTCTTTTTTTTGTGGTGAGTTTTTCTGCCTTGTCATTTTATCAAGATAAGAATGGATGAGTGAGAGAAAAACATACTCTGGACTTCCACAGTTTTCATTGATTTATTAACTAGGTCTTGGCCGATATCCTCGCTGATCTTTGGGGCTGGGGCCATTGTCGTGATTCTCAAATGTCTTTGCCCAAGGCAGAATTGCACCACCCTTGCCAGGTGATGGGCCAAGCACTTTGCTCAGGTTTGCTCTAGGGAGTCTTTGTTCCCTGAGCACTTTCCATACCACCCTGGAGGCTGGGAATGAAAATGGCTGACTCCCTGACTCTGGCCCAGAGGAGCTGAGCACTCAGAGCTCAGAGGAGGAGGAAATGCCCTTGAGGAAAGCAGTCAGTCACTCCCATGTCCCTTGTCTGGGGCCACGGTTTGTCCTCAGCTAGCCCTTGGTGGATCGCTTCTCTCTATGGCACGTGTAGCCCCGTCTAGAGTCTTCAAACCCAAAAGATTTCTGCTGTGCACTCCCACACTGTTCCTCCCGGAAGAGGAAGGAGGAGGTGTCTCAAGCTGCCTCTTGTGGGGTCCCTGCTTGAAGAGCAGTGCCTATTTGTGCCTCAGATCACAGTGTAAGGTAAGCCTGAGCTGATAGCATACTTTGAGGCTCCTTCTCTGCTGCCAGCTTCTCCACCCTGATACCTGGGAGCTCTGCCACACTCGGATGCCCTCCGTCCGCCTGTGATTCCACAGGTCCTGAAACCACACTGTTCCTATGAGGACTAACCCCCCACCCCCACCCCGCTTAGCTTCTGGAGCTCTTCATGGAACAGACTAAAAGTTCAGAATTTGTGCTCCCTGGCTTTCCAGCTGCTGGGAACTGGCCCCTCTCCCCAGGGTCTCTCTTCCTGTTGCTTTGGATTCACTTTTTCCACATGTTCTACCTTTTGGAAAGTGGTCAGTTTTGTGCTCCTCAAATTGCTGTTCTTCCTCTCTTCTCACTCCTGTTGAGTTTGCAGTCTTTTAGAATGGTTTGATAACTACGTAGTAGCTGAACTTCTGGGGTCTGATGCTATCTCAGCCTCCTACCTCTCCACCATCTTGCCGATCACATAATTGCTTTTAGATCTTTTAATTTCCATGAGTCGCTCCCTGCTTCTTCACACCTTAGATGTTCTATGTATTCCTCTGTTTGAATGCTCTTAGTCAAGCTCTTGTGAGTCTCTAATCTTCCTGCATATTTCCCATGATGCAACACCTTCCACTACTTTCAGTGGCTTTCAAGTTACTATCCAAACCATGCTCCCATTCTTGTCTGAGCTCCAAGTCAGTTGCAACAGAAACCAAGCACCCCATTGCAAGCAAATTGTACTCTTTTCCTTCCTTGTTAAGGGTTAAACCTTTGATTGGATGGCTTTCTCCCAAAAGCAACAGCTACATTGCTCTGAGGAGGGGTTGAAACAAGAATGAGAAAACACTACACAATTTCTTACTGCTCTATGTGTGCGTGTGTGTGTGTGTGTGTGTGCATGTGTGTGTGTGTGTGTTCTTGATTGGGACTTCATTTGGTTCCTTTAGAACCTTAACTATTTTCTAGAGCTTCCATAAAGCTATTCCCATTAGTGTTTTGTTTTTACCTGATGTTTCCATATGGGAACAGGAATCTACAGCATTATAGTGTGCCATCTTGCTAATATCATTCTCCTAGAGCAAATTACTTCTGAAAGTACAAAAGACCTTGGGAAATGAAAGGCCATCTTCTAAATTGGCAAAAGACAGACTCAGCTGGTTACACTTTTTGTGGAACAGAAAGAAAGAATTTATGATTTCCCATATGGCTTATAGAGGAGTAAAATTGAAGGGGCAAACTTTCTTGGATAAAAAAAGAAAAGAAGAGTTTGCACTTCATGTTTTTTTAAGAACTTCAAAAAGAAAACCAAGTGGATCTCTTCATGTTTCTGATGTAGAATGTGAGTTTAAGTTGTTGCAGGCATAAGAATACTTACCATAAAATAATTTATACAATTTAATAGAAAAAAATAGAATCTCAATAGAAAGTAAAATTAATTATGTTGTTTATGTTGGTTTTGATATATGATAGAATGGGATTCTCATTCACTGAGAGAGGCAATTTAAGTTGATATAAACTTTTCTTGGAAACATTTTACAATAGAGAACATAATCCAGAGACTCATTCATTCATTCATTCATTCATTCATTCATTCATTCAATATTTTCTGATTTCCTGCTGTAAGTTAGGCTCTTTGATAGCAAGTAGAAATGAATGGTCTCCACATTATCTTTATACATCTTCCTCTTATTTTTTAAAAATTTATTTATTTATTAGAGAGAGAGCAGGTATAGGGAGAAGAGAGAGAGAGATTATTTTTATTTTTATTTTTTTTTATTAACATATAAGGCATTATTTGCCCCAGGGTACATGTCTGTTAATCATCAAGCTTACACATTTCACAGCACTTACCATAGCACATACCCTTCCCAATGTCCATAACCCATCCACCCTATATCCCTACCTTCCCTACCCCTCAGCCACCCTCAGTTTGTTTCCTGAGTTTATTCATGAGAGAGAGATTCTTAAGTATATTTCTTGCTAAGCATAGATTCCCAATGCAGGGCTGGATCTCACAACCCTGAGATCATGACCTGAGCTGAAGCCAGGAGTCTGCTTAATGGGCTGTGCCACCCAGGTGCCCCTCCTTACACATCTTATAACTACATATGAAAGATATAGATAGATAGATAGATAGATAGATAGATAGATAATAGATAGATAGATATAAATATATATCAACCACCAGTTAAATATAAAATTACAACTGTGATGTATAAAATGATGAAAAGATATGCCACACCGAGAAAGTGTAGACTTAGAGTAATTTCTCCCTAAGTTGGGAGATCAAGGAAAGATTCCTTGAGAAAATAGTGTTTGAACTAAAATCTAAAAGAGGAATAATAATTAAGTAGAGAGGGACAGGGAAAGAATTTAGGTAAAGGAATAGTGGAGTCAAAAGTTCTGAAAGAAAATAAAACAACACATTGAAATATTTTAAAGTACAGAGTGACTGGAGAGGATAAGATAGGAGTTGGAGGAGTTAAGATAGATGAAACCAAAATAGTCAGGGTGTTGTCTGATCCATTACAAATTATGGTATTTATCTTAAGACAAATTATTAAAAGGTTTTAAATGAGAGAGGAAGATAAATGTAAGGGTCGGAATGGACCAAACATAATTAAATTTCCATTTGGTAAACACTGGCAACTAGAGGTAAAATGGATCTGATGAGATGAATAGTTAATGTATAAAAACAAAAGAAGTCTGCCTCACTCTAAAGGATACTGCCTGGTGACTTAGAAGGGATGGGAAAGGTGGAAATAGAAAAAAAGAAGACATATTAGAAAAAATATATAAAAGGTGAAATGAAGACCTGATGATGGAATGGATATGGGAGCTATTAAAAAGGAGATGTCAGGGGTAATTCCTAGGTTTTGATTTGCCCTACTGGTTAGTTGATGCTGCCAATTATTTAGGTATGGATATGGATGAGATTGGGAGGAAAAGTTTTTCATGCTTTACATTTGGGGAACAACAGATGAGAGCAATATATCCATGACACTTCCTCTTCTTCCTGAGCAACTAAGAAAACTGCCTTTCCCAGTACATGAAGATCTAAAAAATTCCAGTTCTGGCCAACAAAATATGGGCAGATATAAAATAGTCATTTCTATTTTTTGGTGCCTGTAATGTCCTCTGTGATCTACTACTCTAACTCTTTTTTCTCGTGCGCAAATTTAGAAGACCATGACTGCAAGTTAGCAGAGGAACATTTTGGAAGGAGACT
The DNA here is from genome assembly GCA_028646535.1 of Procyon lotor. NCBI lineage: Eukaryota > Metazoa > Chordata > Mammalia > Carnivora > Procyonidae > Procyon > Procyon lotor. Next base: position 93,216,013 of record CM053605.1, on the reverse strand, counting down.
GAACACCTAAGATAATACTTGGAGATCTGACCAATCTTTATCAAACTTCACCTGAGTTATGAATAGACTTTTATAATGTTAAGTGTCTATGATGTCAGAGTGTATTTGTTACCTTATCATTTACATAGAAGAACCTTCAAGATATTCTTATCTTTTATGTACAAAATATATTTATCAATGGAAAAATTAAGGCTGAAAAAATATTTGGGAATTGTCCATATGTGGATAATTATTAAAATTATAAGCTCATATGGAATTGCCTGGTAAGAAACTAAAGAGTAAAAAAGACAGGAATTTGTGTTCAATAATGTTGAAAGCTATTAAAAGAGCAAATGAGAGGGAATATAAAAAAATATGCATTAGGTTTATGGGAACATGGGCAATTGGTGATCTTTGGAAAAGTTATCACTACCTTATAATTTGGACAAAAGCAAATTGGAGTAGGTCGAGAAATGAAATGTGATAAAATAGAGACTGTATAGACAATGTTCAATGAATTTTGACCCTAAAGGGAATTCTGTTTGCCACATAATAAGAGAACTAAGTAGGTTTAAATACTGAATATTTAAAGTGAATGCAAAGAACATAGAAAGGACAGTCAATATTTTAGTTTCTTCAGAAGACAGAAAGTTATGATATCCAAAGGCCTTGTGGAGGAATTGACCTTGGCTATAAGAAAGGGTAACTCTTCCACTGTAACCAGAAGAAAAGAAAACAGTCAGCAAAGCATGAATCTATCAGTAGGCTAGTCATTAAAAAATGGAACATGTACTTTTTTCCTCTGTGCTTTGGAGGAATGGACATCTGCTGAAAGGGTGGGAAGAGAACCATGATGAAGACCCTGAAAACAGAGAAACAGTAAATTGACAGTGAAAGTGTGGCTTATAATGTTAGGAGGCATAAAAATACTTATAATACTTATATAGAATTCTTCCCTTAAAATCTAATTCCAGGAAAATAAAGAATACATACAAAACTTCATCAATAATTATATTTTTATGATGGTGTTATATATAATTGCAAAAAATGCGGATAATGTAAATATTGAAGAGGAGGATTATTTAGTGCATTATAATACATCTGAAATACAGACCACTATACATTCATTAAAATGTGTAAGAATATTTAACAACACGGACAGATGATTTTTTTTATTGTTAAATGAAAATTCAGTATTGAAATTTCATACGAATTTGTATATGTGTTTTCATGAAAAATATAAACCTGGATTGTAATTACTAAAGTTAATAATTAACATATGTTGTTGGTGAGATGTTAGGTGTTTATTTTTCTTTTACATATATTTTTTAAAGATTTTATTTATTTATTTGACAGAGAGAGAGAGATCACAAGTAGGCAGAGAGAGGCAGGTAGAGAGAGAGGAGGAAGCAGGCTCTCTGCTGAGCAGAGAGCTTGATGCCAGGCTGGATCCCAGGACCTTAAAGCATGACCTAAGTCAAAGGCAGAGGCTTTAACCCATTGAGCCACCCCTGTGCTCCATCTTTTACATATTTTTATATTTGAAGTTTTTTACAATGAGCATAAATTATACAAGTCATAAAAATATACGTCATGTATTTTTTCTTTTAACTTTCATTTTGATGTACTTTCAGACTTGGGAAAAAGTAGCATGCAGATGTCCCAACATTCTAAGAGCATACTCTATTTCCCTTCTCTCCGTATATATGTGCATAATTTTTCAGAACACATTTGTTTCTCTTAATCACTAAATATTTTAGTTTGTGTTTTCTAAAATAGAAACAATCTAACTGGATTAAAATTATCAAAATACAAAATTAATGTTGATACAATACTATTATAAAGAGAGATTATCACAATGTTGCTAGTTGTCTAACTAATGACCTTTATAACAAAATTAAATCTTGATTTGTGTTGCACTTAGTTTTCATGTCTTATTTTTCTTTTATCTAGAATAGTCCTGGAATCTTTCTTTATATTTAATTTCTTTGATATTTTTTAAGAGTACAAGCAAGTTATTTATAGAATGTCCCTTGGTTTAAGAGTGTTTATTGTTTCCTTATGATAAAATCAAAATTAGATTTTTTTTGACAAAGATATTAGAGAAGTGATAATGTGTCTTTTACAGTGCATTGTATCAGGAGGTATATAATGTTGGTTTAATAACTTGGTTTGGGCAGTGTCTATCAGGCTCCTCCATGCTAAGGCTTTTATTTTCTATTTGTAATTAATAAAGATCTTATGGAGACAGACTTTGAAAATATCTTGTTACTCATCAAACTTTGGCCCTTTAGAATAATTTGTTGATTTTTGACTCAAAGAGTTACTATTATAATTATAGTCAACTGATAATTTTCTAATGCCATTATACCTTCTACACCTAGTAATTTCCTTTTTCCTGAGAGGAATAGTATTATTATATTAAGTATTTATGTATATTTGTACGTCTATCAGTAGAGTCATGGTTTCTTATTTTATTGAGTTGATTATAATTCATTACTGTTTTCATTTTTTGATGATCAATTTATCCTATATTTGACCAGTTAGAGTCCCTTAAAGAGCCTAAATTAATACTAAAGTTCTTCTAATAAGTTTCCATCCTTCATTAAGCAATTCTCAATTTTCTGGAATGGGAAGATTTTCCTGACTCATTTTTGTTTCTTAGACACAACCTGGAACCAGCAATTTATTAATCAAAGCTCTGGTTCCTATTAGAAGAGAATGATATTAAGAAATTAATATTTGGATGCTAGGTGTATTCATAGTTAGAAGGATATCATTGCTTCTAGACCCTCTAAGTTCAAAGGGCTAGGACATTATCTTCCTATTATCTGTCTATCTATCTATCTATCTATCTATCTATCTATCTATCTATCTATCATCTATCTATCTATCTATCTATCTATCTACATCTATCTATCATCTATCTATCATTAGTTATCTATCATCTATCTATCATCTATCTATCTATGTATCATCTATCATCTATCTACTATCACCTATCTATCATCTATCTATCATTAGTTATCTATCATCTATCCATCATCTATCTTAAATACCCGAGCACATACTGATATCTTTAATTTCAATCCAACACCACAAGATTAGTTTTTCACTTTCCCCTTTTATATACTTATAATTCCATTCTCTGACTGTGAGAGTTTTATTTCCTCCCTAAATCAGAGGAAGGGAAAGAGGGATGAAAATTCTGGTCAAGTAACAACTAGGAGTATGCTTCCCTGGGATTATATCTTATGCTGCTTTGTTTCTCTGGGAGATCCTCAGGCAGAAGACATAGTTTCCATTATTGTGAATGATGTACTTACTATATTTACTAATATGTTAACTAATGTGGATTTTATATATATTCAAGTATTTTGTTTTGATAATACAATGGTGAATTCTAGAATGTTATGGGAAGCAGTTATGCTTATGCATGAAGGAAAACACAACTTTCTATTACTAATCATGTTGAGCAAGGTCAAATACAAGTGGTAGCATAGGTGTTTAATGTTCATTTTAAGTAATCCAGGTTGGACCAAACTATAACTAATTCCTTTTATTTGTCAACCTATTTTCCTCTACTGGATTGATAAATATATAAGCATTTCTCAAGATGTTTAGCTTAACTCTTCCTTTCTTCCTACCATATTCACTAATGGTATCATGATCCATTGTTATGATTCTAATTTCCATCTTACAAATTCCCTCACTTATATCCTTATTTTAGACCTTTCCTCTATGTTCCAGACTTTAAAATCCTATTTAATACCTTTAGCTGGAATTTTCATAGGTAACCAAACTCTACAGGTTCAAAACTGAACTTATGTGAATAGACATGGAAGAACCTTAAACGAAAGAAGCCAAGCTAAAAAACAAAACAAAACAAAACAAAAACACAAACAAACAAACAAACAAAACTATGTACTTTATGATTCAACTATAGAACATTCTGGAAAAGGTTAAACTATGGCAAAAGGATCATAAATTCTAGAGGTTGGAGAGGAGAAGGATGGATGAATAGGTGAAACACAGAGGATTTGTAGGGCCGAGAAAATACTCTATATTGCCATATTGGTGGATATATGTCACTATATATTTGTTCAAACTAATGGAATGTACAACTTCAAGTGTGAACCACCATATAAACTGTAGACTCTGGATAATTATGAAAAGTTAATATAAGTGTATCGATTGCAACAAATGTACCATTCCAATGAAAGATATTGATAGCAGGGGAGGTTATGGACATTTGGAGGCAGGGATACATGGGAAATCTCTGTACTTGCCCTCAATTATGCTGTGAATGTAATATCGCTTCAAAAAATAAAATCTTAAAAACAAAAAATGTTGAACTTATGATCTTTATCCCTACTCCATGTTCTCTATTTCATTGGCATTCCATTAATCAGTCTTGCAAGCAAACAGTGAGGCTGTGGTCCTCCTTATTTTTCTTTTCTTTATCATTATATCCAATTAATGAATACTGACTGTCAATTTTGCCTTGTAACAGATTTCAATACTATTTTTTCTCCATTTCCAATGTCACATCCTAGTGTAAAAAAAAATTTTTCTCTTGTACTGCAGAAATATTCTCCTCACTTTTTATCCCAACATCAGCCTATGTACCTACTAATACATATTTATCTCCATAAATAATATATTTGTATATAATGGAATTATAAATGTGCTTTAAAATCATTAATAAATTTCATTACGGTAAGGACCCTTCATGCCCTAACCTTGGTCTATAAGACCATGTGCAATCTGGCCCCTACCTTCTCAAAAGGTATAACTTTGAGTTAGCCACAGTCACAATCCAAAAGCAGTAGCTTCCTATGGGTTCTTCCAATGGGCCCTCTGCCCTAGGATCTTATCACATACCGTTCCTTCTTAACTAAGTTAATTTCAATTTATTCTTCAGAGCTCTGTTCAAATGTTACTTTTTAAAGGCATTTATACCTATCACTTAATGGTATATCAGCACCCTCCCATTGCACTCTAATTTTCCTCATGGTACTTTCCACACTTAGAGCCAGGCAAGTGGATAGTCAGCAGCATAATTATTGAAGCAACCATAAAGCAAAAGTTTTGTTAGGACGAGGACCAAGCTATCTTGCTCATCTCTCTAATTCAACAGTCTAGGGCAGCACTTGGAACATTATCTGATCACCCAATAAATACTAATTGAATGTTAACCTAGAGCTTTGTGGACCAATGAAATTTAGATAAATATATAGGAAGGTTTCCAAGTTGAACTTGAAGCATAAGAAAAAACATTGAGAGGAATGAACATGTTTCTTATTGTCAAAAGAATATGATTAAGTAAAGAAAGTGCACTGAGGACAGAATTAGAGGAAAAATTTTTGGTTGGTCCAGCAGGGACTTTTTTCTGAAGGATTTGTTTAAAGCAACTTGTATAAGCAATGGAATCAGACATAAATATTTGTGCACATTTTTTTAGTCTTCTTTTGCAAGTCCAGTCCATCTCCATACACATATACAATACAAAGTCTTTCTTCTTTCAAGTTACAGAGAAAGTACCATCACCATGATCTCCATTTTCAGGAAAATCTTAGGTTGTTAGTTTTACAGTTGATGACTTAGAATTTAAGTGTAAAATATTCCTAATTAGATGATACTTTCATGAGGTGCACTTTATTCTGTTTTCTTGATTTAGTTTGTGTGTTGAACAATAATAGGGCCATGTCTACACTGATATTGAGATTTTCTTTTCCTCTTTTATGTGTCCTCACAGCTTCCTGTGCTTACTTCTATCACAACTCACATCACAAGTGACGTATACGTGATTCACTTGTCTGTACTTTTCTCAACTGTTAGGTCTTTAAAAATCGATAACTTTCCCTTCATCTCTAGTGTTTAACTTTGTGCCTGGCTCATAATGGTTGGTCAGTAAATGTATACAGGAGGGGTGGACAAATAGATGAAAAAATCTAATATAGCACATAGTTTTGAATTATTTGGGACAACTGGAGCTGAGTGGTACAAAGGAGAAAAGAAATTAAACCTCATGATAAGGAAAACCAAAAGGTAGATCATAAGAATCTGGATTGCCATCCATATTTCATGATTGAAGATGAGTGACATGCTCTCACGGTGTCAGAAAAAAAAAAAAAAGTGCCAGATTCATTCACATTCAAATGCCAGGCCTGCCATTTCCTATTTTTGTGGCTAAGCACTCAACTTTCCTGAGGCTATGTTTACTCATCTAGATAACATATGAGAGAAAATAATATACATCTCACCAGTTTATTTACATTGTTAAAGTCACACATGGAAAAGATGATACAACTAGACATAATGTATAAAGAAAAATGCTTCACTTTAAATTAATGATTTATTTCATATGAATATTAACCATTCAAATAGTAGACTGAGTTAATTATGAAGTGCACACTGAATTAAGTCCATTTTAAAAGAAGTAATAAAAGAGTAAAAAATTCCTACTACAGAGGAGCCTAGGTGGCTCAGCCAATTAAGCATCTGACTCTTGATTTTAGCTTGAGTTATGAACTCTGGGTCCTGAAATTGAGCCCTGCATCTGACTCGCACTCAGTGGGGAGTCTGCTTGAGATTTTTTCTCTCCCTGTGCCTCTCCCTCTGCTCGCATGCTCTCTCTGTCTCTCCAAAATAAATAAATTAATCTAAAAAAAAAATTCCTGCCATAATTACTATCAATGGGAAATGAGATCTTGTTTAGTGTCACCCTGAAATGGTCTGAGACGTGATTCAGGAAGGTAAGGTCTTCTTCATTCATCTTATAGCAATCTAAACACTGCCCATTTTATGGGGCAGGAAGGGGAGGGCCCCAATAACCAAAACTCTATGGACCTGAATTCTAGTTCTGAATGAAACCAAACACAAGACTTACTGTAAATCACTTAAATTCTCCATGTTTCATGCTTACCTATATCAGCTTCATTGCATCATGAATCAATCATCTTACAGGAATATGTGGAGCTTAAATAAGAATTTATTCAGTGTGGGTAAACTTTAGGAGCCTAAGGTAGTGCATAAATCCACAGGTATGGTGATCATAACTTCAACAGGGCTAGGGCATTCTGTTAGGACAAGATTTTGTCATTTGAGTGCATGACAGAAAGTCGAAGCCCAGAAGCAATTTGGGAATTGCTCTTAAAAGCCTGGTGAGACTGTGAACAAAATGACCGCCCTTTTCACATCTATATATCCTAATGCTTTTTTAACAAAATGTCATAGCATATATATCTGAAAATCAGAAGCTCCTAACATAAAAGGGCACATATTACTAATGCAGCCAGACAGAATATATGTATGTATATAGAATATCCTGGGATAGAATATCCAAACAATATTTACATAATATTTGCACTACCCTACGCTAACCCATAAGGCTAACATTGTAATTATTTTATGCATGTTAGAAATTAGGAAAAACAGGGGGCTAGAAGGAAATCTTTGGTTCTTTCCTCAAAGCCTCACAATTTATTACAAGTAAGTAACAGAACTGAGGTACAGAGACAATTTTCCTGACTCAAATATAATTGTCATACTGAAGTTAAGTACTGATATATGATATGTTATGGTTTTCTATTTTCTCGAATACCTTGAATATTGTAATATTTTCAGTATAGATTTAAAAAATAACATAAGAGGTTATTTGTGTATTTTAAAGTACCTCAAAATATTTTTGGACTTTCTCTTTACAACTGCATTCAGAATCAACAGCATGCCTGCTTAAACAAATCAACATTGTGAAAGAATCTGACTTTGGAAATAGATGACATTTAGAACTAAGACTGGAGAAAAAGATCAGTTATCAAAGGTGATGAAACATATTTTGTAAAAACTGAAATGTGGTTATGGAGTAATGACTGCTTCTGTTTGTGTTTCTAATTCTCCACTTGGCATATTATTTCTACCATCCTTTAAAAAGGGTGCCCACAAATGTTTGAATAAATTCATCTTCCCAGTATAACAGTTCTTTTTAAAGATTTTATTTATTTATTTGACAGAGAGAGAGAGAGATCACAAGTAGGCAGAGGGGCAGGCAGAGAGAAAACGGGAAGCAGGCTCCCCGCAGCAGAGAGCCTGATGCAGAATTCAATTCCAGGACCCTGAGATCATGACCTGAGCCGAAGGCAGAGGCTTTAACTCACTGAGCCACCCAGGCGTCCCCCAGTATAACAATTTTTAAAGGAAATATATTTGTGGATGTGTAATTGCTGATTTTTTTTTCATGTGTGTTTATGTGTGGAGGGGTGTCTGTGTAATGAAAAGAGCTTTGTTTTTTCAGTCAAAGTGGACTGGGTTCGAAGGCTGATTCCATTTTTTTGAAGATTTTAGTTATTTATTTGAGGGGGGGACAGAGAGCATGAACAGGCAGAGGGAGAGGGAGGGAGAGAGAGAGAGAGAGAGAGATAGAAAGAGAGAGAGAGGGAAAAGCAGGCTCCCTGCTGAGCAGGGAACCCTATATGGGGCTAGATCCATTACCCTGAGATCATGACCTGAGCTAAAGGCAGGTGCTTAGTCTACTGAGCCAAACAGGTGCCCATTAAATGATAATTCTTTTACCCTCTGCCATAAGCTCAGGTTTCATCTTTGAAGCGGAGATAAATATTGCCTATCTACAGGCTTTAGTGGAAGTAAGGGGCAGGACATGTAAGTCATTGAGCACAGAGTCTCTCTTAAAACACTGTGCAAATATTTGTCATATTTTAAAAAGTCTAATTATAGTGTTTGAAGGAAGAAATAGTATGTTATGCTGTTAAGTTTGAAAGGTGACCCAGACACAGAAACAGTGAGTGATAAAGACTAGTGTTTAACCTAACTTGGAAGACATTTAATATTGTACCTGGATACAAAATACAACTTTGGTCAATTCCTAAAACAACAGTGCTTTGGATTGTTTTTTTAATTCTCTCTTTTATAAATTTTTTAGTATAATAGGCAGAGGCTTAAAAACTGAGCTAAATGAATTAGTAATTGTATGAAATTCTACTGGAAATTCGAGAAAATTCACTTTTAATAGTATACATGGGGGAGTTATCTTAGCAATACACTCTCCTTTAGATAATAAAACACTGAATTATTCTTGGTTGTTTTAAGCGTCTTCTTAATGTTCATTGTAAAATGTTATGGTAGAGATTGTGCTAAAGTTATATCCCATGAGATTTTCTGATGCTGAAAATACTGCTCAAGCAAAAGAGAGATAATAGAGAACCAGACATCATCAACACCCTTGAGAATACAAGAATATTTCTTGGGTCAGAATATAGCATAACACTTCCATTCTGCTTAACTTTAAGTTCTGGGAGAAATATGATATCTTTGATCTTAGCTTCAGTAGAAAAATGTGTGATGATACAGATGTGAGACATAATTGAGATGTGGATACATTTGTTAGTATTTTCATTTAATACTCAGAATAAAATCTGGTATTTTCCTAAATTTAATGTACATTCCACTTAATTAAACATATATTGGGTATCTACCATATTCCAGGCATTCACCTATAAATCGAAAGTAAAGAAATTAAAAACCTTACCTCTGTGATGAGTAGAGAGGGTTAATTAGTAGTTAGATATATAATATTGAGGCTTAAATATCCAAGGAGAAATGTTCTTGGGTGGCTGGAAGAGAGTCAGCTTAAAGACACAGACTTGAAATATTTGATATGTAGGGATAATTTAAAGCATGAAAATGGTGTGTCGGGGGCGGGGGACACCCATAGGAAGCATGGATGGGAGGAAGACCCAGGGCAAAATGAAGGAAACATTTAGGGGTAGATGAAACATGTAGAAGCCCATAAAACAGATTGAAAATGAATTGTATTAACTCAGTAGTGTGATTTGACAGGTTATTTGAAGTGGAAGGAATTTTGGAAAGCCTCTCCAATTCCTAATTTGGCTCAGAAAATGACCCCCAATTTAAATAGGTTATGTGATTTTGCAATATTCAATCACTGGAAAGGGAGGGACGGGACTAAAATACAATATCTGTGGATTACCAGCCCAGCGCTAGTTCCACTTCAGCATGAGATATCTCATTATCTGTCATCCAAAATATAATATATTTAAGTAAATTAATTGTTAAGGATTCCAGTATCATGAATTCAGTTTAATAATTAATTCATGCTCCAGTTTGGCAAATATTTTGTCAAATAATTCTCCCTGATCTTTACCCAGTTTTTAGAACCAACTATATTTTTCAACTTTTCCCCAATCTAAAGGTCCTTCTCTACTTAGGGTGCACTTTCCATTTTCTTTGTTTTCTCCATTTGATACATGCTTACCTTTGTTCATCCTTCCAAAATATCTGTACATTCATCTCCACCCATGTATTTTCCAATTTTCTCCACTCCTTACATTCTAAGGCTTTTGCTGTCTAGACAACAAATGTGTATGTGTGTGTGTCTATGTCTGTGTGTGTTTCCTGACCCAAATGCTGAGAATGACAACAACAAAAAACATACTATCGCCTTCTCTTCACAACAGATATGGAAGAGGAATTTTTTGCCTATTTCATAGTGTCTTTTGGGAGTTTGAATTATTTATTTTCAACAATCTAATTTTACTTTCTTTTTTGACAATCTGAATGCATTCTCTCTCTTACATACCTTGGCTTTCTTAGTTTTAGGTATTTTTAGGTACATAAAACAAATCAATTTCACTTGAAATTAATTTGTGGGTTGCCTCATACCCCTGGCTTCTTGAATAAGTTGATGTTACCTTACTATGTTCTGTTTCACAGGCAAGATTTCCTAAGATGTGTTTAATTAACAAGGACCTACAAACCCAGATTCTCAAATAAAACAGGACCTTGGAAAATTGTTACTTTTTAAATTTCTCTTTGTTTTCAAAGATTTAAGCATTATGACCAACATATCCATCCACACTATAGCCTTTAGAATTAAGTGAGGCAGGACTTTTCTTCATGACTAGTTTTATATTTCCATTCTCTCTTCCTGATTAAAAAATATCAAGGGAGTTCAGCTAAGTTGTCAATATTTTCTCTAGTTTCAAGCTAACTTGGCCAACAAGGAAGACAGCTGAATGATCAACATTCTTGCAGATGTCTTTGAATATGGCTTTCAGACTAGGTCCTTGTTATTCCTTAATGGTACCTGTATAGTCTGTTGTGAAAGACTAAATGTTTAGAGCTCCTAAGAGTTTGATTTTATGAAAACAAGTCTTTGTTCTTTTCTTTTCACATCCCAGGAGAATAGTGTATTACTGGACACTCAGCATGTCTTTAATGAATACTGTGGCATAGAAGCTTGCTGTATCAAATTGTGGAAATAAGTAATTTTGTTCATAGACTAATAGTTTCTTTTTTTATTTCATTTTTATTTTTTTATTATTTTTTAAATTTTAATTAACATATAATGTATTATTTGCCCCAGGGTACATGTTTGAATCGTCAGGCTTACACATTTCATAACACTTAACATAGCACATACCCTCCCCAATGTCCACAACCCAGCCACCCTATCCCTACCACCCCCCCGCCTCCCAACCACCCTTAGTTCATTTTGTGAGTCTAGGAGTCTCTTATGGTTTGCCATTTGCAGTGACGTGGATGGAACTGGAGGGTATTATGCTAAGCGAAATAAGTCAGTCAGAGAAAGACAATTATCACATGACTTCTCTGATATGAAGAATTTGAGAGGCAAGGCGAGAGTTTGGGGGGGGTGGAGGAGAGAAATGAAACAGGAAGGGATGGGGAGGGAGACAAACCATAGACTAATAGTTTCTGTTTGCTTGTTTGCTTGACTCTCTGACACTCCCTAGTAATGTCTTTTGTGCCCCACTGGTTATAACCACCTTTTCTCTCATCCTCCCCAAATATCAAGTCAAGGACCATAATGTCTATTTCCTTTATAACACAGCTGACGATTTCAGTAGAAAAAAATATTGATTTCAAAAATGCAATGTAGCACCTTTTTCTCCCTTCCTTCCTTCATTCTTATCTCTCTTTCTTTCTTTTTCTTTTCCTTTCTTTCCCTCAGTACGAAGTCATTTTTATGGTTAGGGAACTCTAAACCCAGCATCAAAACACAAGGTGTAGGTTTTTATCTTTGATGGTAATTAGATGCATGACTTCATCTAATCCCTTCCCATCATTCTCCTTTTCTCTGACACAGAGAATATATTATTTTCATTTTTAACATGAAGAACATATTACTTAACACAAAGAGTTTCTAGGAGGATCAAAGGAGCGAGTATATATGAAAATACAGAATATTTATTAGCTTAATAAATGTTGGTAAATCAAAATATGTGCCTTATAATATTGGAACTAATACTGAGAATAACAATTTACAGCCACTCTCATATCATTTTGTATTTCAAGAAGTTAAAGCTTAGCAGAATAAATGAAAACATTTGATTAATGTGATTACTTTTTTGTTAAACTTTTTATTTTGAGAAAAATGTATTTTGAGAAAATTGAGCAAATTTATTTTGAGAAAATGTGACAGCAGTCACTCCCCACCTATTTCCCTGACCCCTGCTGGCCACTAATCAATTCTCTACCTAAGGTTTGTCATTTCAAGAATTTTATATAAATGGAATTATATAAAATATAACCACTTAAGATTGGCTTTTTTTCACTCTGCATAATGACCTAGAGATTCATCTAAGTTGTCTTATTTATTTATTTTATTTTTTTAAAGATTTTATTTATTTATTTGACAGAGAGAGAGAGACAGCGGGAGAGGGAACACAAGCAGGGGGAGTGAAAGAGGGAGAAGCATACTTCGAGCTAAGCAGGGAGCCTGATGTTAGGCTGGATTCCAGGACCCTGGGATCATGACCTGAGCCAAAAGCAGATGCTTAACGACTGAGCCACCCAGACCCTATTGTTTTATTTTAGAGTACCATTCTGTATTATGGATATACCAGCTTGTTTAACCATTCATGTTGAAGGACTTTTGGGTTGTTTTTGGTTTGGGGCTATAATGAGTGAATTACAACTAGAATGTGGTAGTTTAGTTTATAATACATAGATCAAAGTGTTTTCCATAGTGACTGTACCATGTTACATTCCCACCAGTAGTATATGACTGGTATAGTTTCTCTAACTGCTCTACATACAGCATTTGGTGTCTTCACTATTTTTTTTAAACTTTCGTTTTGCATAAAGATATCTCGTTATGCTTTTAATTTGCATTTCCCTAATGACTAATGAAGTTGGACATTGTTTCTTGTGCTTTTTTGTCAATTGGATATACAGTTTTTGGGGAATCATCTCTTCATGTCTTTGTTCATTGTCTAATTGAATTGTTTGCTTTTACTGTTAAATATTGCATTCTTAATTTATTATAGATGAGTCCTTTGTCAGATGAGGCTAACAAATATTTTATCTGTTTTCAGTTACATTTTTTCTTTTTAAAAGACACATACAGAGAGCAAACACTTTTTAAATTTTGATAAAGTCTATTTTATTGATGTATCCTTTTATGGATCATACTTGTGGTATTAAAGAGCTCTTTACTTGGCCATAGATTCCAAAGATATTCTCTTATGTCTTTTCTAAAAATTTTATGATGTTAAGTTTTATATTTAAATCTGTGATTTATTTTGAGTTATATTTTGCCCACGTTATGAGATTTAGATAAATGATCACTTTTTTTGTGTATGTATGTCCAACCATTCCAGCACCATTTATTGAACAGGTTGTATTTCCTCCATTGAATTGCTCTTGCATCTTTGCCAAAAATTAGTTGAACATGTATGTACAAATTAATTCTGTTCCATTGATCTTTGTATCTATCCCTCTACTAGTAACACACTATTACTGTAACTATATAGCATTGATCTCAACTAGTGATTCCTACCACTTTATTTTTCTTGATAATTTTAGCTGTATTAGGGCTTACACATTTCCATATAAATTTATAATGAGTTTTTCCATCTCATAGCCCTGGGACTCTCACTGGTCAATGCTGGCAGCTGAGGACCCTTGCTTTAGCAGATGAAAGGGGCCTCCTTGAGCTAAGCTGTCTAGTTCCTCTAGGTGTGGGAAAGAAATCTCTAGTCTGTAGGAACAAATAACACTCCCTGGGCAAGGAAACTATTTTGGTAGGATCATCCTGCTGTGGAGAATGGAGAACACTATGAGATGGATGTTTTTGGTGACAGGGTCTCCTTCCTTGTGTCCCCAGCCTTGCAGTGTCTCTGGAAGGGGAGTTGAGGGGCTGGTAAAGAAAGACATGATGACTTTTTTGATGTGTCGATCTGTCTTGGCCACAGTCTCTGGTTATTTAATCTAACACTAATCTAGGTGTTGCTGTGAATGGATTTTGCAGACAGTTAATATTAAGTAGTGATAATTATCCTGGATAATTGGGTAGGACTGACTAAATCTGTTGGAAGTTGTCAAAGCTAGGCTATGGTTTCTTTGTGAGAGTGAAGAGATCTCACCTATGGTAGGCAGATTTTTCCATGCTCATGAAGTTCTAGTCCTGCCCACAATCTTCCTTCCTTACTGTTTGTGGATAACAGGGTTAGTCTGCGACTGTGGGTGTGAGTTTGCTTGACATCTTTTCTTCAGATACTGCCTTAGTGGTTCTGCTTTTTTGGCTGAACCTTGACTGATTTAATCAACAATTCTTTAATTCACACTTTTAGGTCAAAATGAATCTTAACATAATCAAAAATGTATCCCATATCATAAAAAAAGAAACAATCTCAATTCAATAATTAAAAAAAATTGTTAAACAATGGGTTAATGACTATGTTCTGCAAATTTAGTTTACAAAAGACCACTCAATAATCAATCTGGTCATTTTGGTGTCTTAAGTGCAAATTTAGATGGTTGCACCATCAATCTGATTGGTAATTGCCAAGCAGGCAGCCATTAGCACAGCTGAGCAAGTAAATCAAGCATGATTGTTACACTGATGAATCCATTGTTGTCCTATGCTCAGAGTCCAGTTTTCTTTTTGAATCTAAGTGTCTACTCACTCAGTAAGTAACTGACCTCCCACTGTGTGTCTGTTCTTTAATGGATACTTCCCCAGAAATGGGAGCTAAAAAATAGATTTCTAGTTTCATGGAGATTTCTTTCTAACAAAAAAAGATTTTAAAAAGTGCAGAAATAGTGTTCTAAAGGATTTCATTATTTAGATAAAAACATTCATTCAGTACTTGCTCTGAAATAGAAATGTCATTCTAAATGCATAAGCATAATTAAAGAGGTAGAAATGAAATTATATCCTATTATGTACAATTACTATTTTTGGCAGTGCCATAATTTACCTGATCATTCATTCATTCACTCATTCAACAAACCATTACCTTTTTCAGAATAATCTTTGCATGGTGATGGCACTGAGGATCTGTGTAGTTTAAAGTAAAAGAGAAAATTCTAGGTCTTCATTAAACAAGCTTTTAACTAGCCACATAATTTCCAGAGGAATCATGGAAACTTCATGGTTGAATTAAACCTAACTAAAAAAGTAAATAGGCCAACATAATTTAAAAATTGTTCTCCAACTGCAACATCATGTGATACTCTTGCATCTCAGCCAGCTACTACACCTTCACCCAACTTTCTCATCATGATGAAACAATTGACATCATATGGCAGTTAGCAAGAGTGTTATCAGCAATGGAAGCACAGAGATCTGATATTGCTGTCTTCCTTTGGTCTCTCAGATTATCTACTAGCATCCACTCCTGAATAGTAAAAAATCTCCACATCACTTGGTTGTGCTTAATAATCATCATTAGACAAGTGGAAAAATGACACAAATCTACACAACAGTGGTCACCAATAGCATGAGAACATGCTGATTTTCCTTAGATGGCCCTAGAAGGGGACAGAACTGTGACCACAGCTAATCTTAGTAAATATAGAGAAGAAATGCTGAATGAGAGAGACTAAACTCCATTTATTGCCAAATGCTTGGAGAGACTGCTACAGTCCACCTAACTCTCAGTGCAGCTACATAAAGATTTACAAAGCACATTTTCAAAGCCAAACATTCATTTCATATCTTAGGATAACTTAGATTAATGAGACAATTCCTGCCCCCAGGAATGTCTCAGTATAACAGAGGGAATGACAATTGAAGTTCAGTAATTCAAAAACTGGGCAAATGTTGTTCTAGGTATGCATGTGGTGGTGGAACTGAGTGTGGCTCTTGACTCTGCTTGGAAAAGTTCACAGGAATCTGCACGGGAAGAAGATATTGGATTTGTGTTTTGGATGGTGAGCAGGATTTTGTTGGAAGGATGGTGCAGGCAGAGAAAATGGCATGAACAAATTCACAGAGATAGAAAATAGAATGGTAACACTGCAAGAATTTAAAAAGTAAAACAAACAGCATAAAAAATTGGAGTCTTCTCAAATTCTTTAAAATTTAAGTAAACATTTTGAGACTCCCCTCCCCTTATTGAAGTGTTTTGCTAATACCATAATTTAGGCATGGAACTTGGACAGGATTTATTATAAATTATTTGGTATGTAAGCTTAATTATTTGTTAAGTAAAATTAACGATTTATGATTCTGTTTATAAACACATTTGCCTGCCCAATACAAGCACAAATAACATAACTAAACAAGAATGGATATGTGTAGGGACGCCTGGGTGGCTCAGCTGGTTAAGCAACTGCCTTCGGCTCAGGTCATGATCCCAGAGTCCTGGGATCTAGTCCCACATTGGGGTCCTTGCTCAGCAGGGAGCCTGCTTCTACCTCTGCCTCTGCCTGCTACTCTCTGTCTGCTTGTGCACACTCGCTCTCTCTCTCTGACAAATAAATAAATAAAATCTTTAAAAAAAAAAGAATGGATATGTCTACATTTAATCTTTCTCATCTTTCAAATTTCTGGAAGAAATTTAAAAATGTCCATGAAGTACTGGTCAGATAGTATTTCTTATTACCAGAACTTGTGAGTATAAAATGGGATCGATATCTACATTTAATATGCATTTATTGATAATAAGAGGAGAGCATTTGAGCAAAAATAATTTAAAAATGCATAGAGGATTTGATGACATCAAGTAACAAATAAAATTATGAAATATTGAATGAGATATTGTGATAATATTCTGTGTTCTGTATTCTGTGATAATATAGAAGTAGAGAAAACTGGTCTTAAGCTAGGATATGTGAGGTTATCATCATTTCGTAGAAAATATACATTGAGAAATACTGAAAGAAAATAGTCTTAAATATTAATAACATATTGTTTTTGGAAGGTAGACTTAGAAGTGAATTTTTTTCTCCCTGTTTTCTCAACATTAAAAAGGAGGAGGGTGGGAGGGATAGAGTGGCTGAGTGATGGACATTGGGGAGGGTATGTACTATGGTGAGTGCTTTGAATTTTGTAAGACTAATGATTCACAGACCTGTACTCCTGAAACAAATACATTATATATTAATAAAAAAATAAAAATATGAAATAAAACTCCCAAGAGAATAGAAAAAAAAAAGGTGTGTGCTTTAATGGAAAAACATTTGAATAGGTTTCTGCCAAAAGTTGAAATTGCACAATACCTTTTAAACATTCCCAACAAATGTGCTGGTAAATTCAGTCATTAGGGCTAAGGGACATGTTTTCCATTCTGTCTTTCCAAGATTTTGAACTATTCTCCCATACACTTACCCCAAATTTCCTTTTTGTCTTATTGTCAATCACAACTGCAAAGGCCCAGGCTCTGCCCCTGTCAAAGAAACTCATTTCTAAGCATCTTTGGGCAGCCAAGGGTCCTTTGGCTCTTCAGATACTGAAAAGATTAATTCACTTTCAGAGCTCCAATTTGGAATAGGAGAAAGTTTCCACTCACGAGATCCCAAACCCTGCAGTCCTTCTCTTTTTCTATTATGACTGAAGCCTTCCAAGGTCATGGGATTAAATACTACTAGAGAGAAGTTGATAGTGCCACAGGATAGAAAATGTATTATGTTTTTAATTATGTGTGGAACAGGAAAGAATTGCCTTGCTCCTGCTGTGTGTATATTTGTTTGTATCTCTTTCCCTTTTGCAACAAGGCCATCTCCAGAAAGTAATGAAAATAGATGAAATGGATTTTACTTGAAAAAAGCATACAAGAAATAAAAATTTTTGGCCATGGAAAGGATTTATTTCATCTTCCTCCAGAATCTAAAATATTTAAGAATATAAAGAATATATATGCATATGTATGTATATACACATACATATACATACATAGCAAATACTTATATGCATGCATATATGTGTATGTGTGTATACAAGCACACACATGCATATGTTAGGGAAATATACATGCACACATGCACACACATGAACACACAAGGGGTCCTAAACACCTAGTTGTTGTTTTTTTTTTTAATGAGCTATGTGTTATGTAATTGTGTAATTAAATTTGTGAGGCTCACTGGGAAAATGCTAAAGAGCAGGCTTCCCTGAATCAAAAGACAACTATGAGCGTGGATGTGATTTTCTTGCTGGAGGAAACACTACATACTACCTTGGTGTGTGTGGGTACCGTATAGTCAATGATGCTTGCATCATTGCATCTAGGTCCTAGAGAGAACCTGGACCTAGACCTGCAGCACTAAACCCAATGAGAGTGACCTTGACCCTTTCACAAAATTATATGGGCTAGTATGTGGGGTTTTTTAGCAGATACTAGTGGAAGAAAGATGATTGAGGTCATCCTTAGTGTCCTGTTCATCCTGAGGCCCCATAGGTCTTCCCATAAATTCTGAGATTCATATCTGTTCAGTAGTCTTAGAATGTGGAAGATACCCTGATTCTATAGATTCTATGTAGTACAGTGGTTCACAGGACTCAGGGGACTTGGTATGGTATATCAAAGCTATTATATCGGAGATGGAGGACACAAATAGAAGGAGGCCACCCTCTATATGAGTCCCCATGTCTGCTTACACAGCTTTCAAAAGCAAAAACAAAACAAAACAAAGCACACACACACATCATTTACTTTATCCATTATAACCACTAGACTTTTCCCCCAAAGTATAAAGTTTGATTGTTCTAACACATGTTTTCCTAATTGCAAAAGTGGATGTATATAGTAATATACAGAAATGTATAAAAAGAGTGGGCTTTTCCCCAATAAACCCATCCCTGAAAAAGTCAATGTCAATAATTAGAGGCTGGCACGTATCTACTTATATGCACACATAATTTCCTATTTTTCCTGTCCTTTTCTTTTACTCAGAAATGGAATCACATTGTGTAGTATTAACTTCAATTTGCTTTTGTTATTTATTAATAAAATACAGGTATTTTCTAGGTCACTATAAATGGATTTAAATTTTTCTGTTTTAATTGAGCTCTTTATTTTGAGTAATTGTCTACTCATAAGCAGTTGCAAAAGATAATACAGGGATATACAATTTACCCTTTACCCAGTTTTTCCAATGGAAATGTAACAACTTTGCAAAGGTATATAGTACCAAATCATAATTCCAATGTTGATATTGATAGAATCAAGATAAAGAACACTTGCTTCATCACAAGGATTTCTCATGTTGCCTTTGTATCTATACCACTTTCTTCTTGCCCTCGGCATCCCCACCTCCCCTTACATTCTGGTAACCACTGATCTGTTCTCCATTTCTATGATTTTTCCATTTTAAGAATGATATATAAATGTGATCATATAGTACATAACCTTTTGGCATTGGCTTTTTTACTCAGCATGATTTCTTGATGTCATTCAGGTTCTTGCCTATGTTAATAGTTTGTTCCTTTTTATTATAGAGCAGTATTGCCTGGTATTGATGTTCCTACCCCAGGTTGTTTAGCCTTTCACGGATTGAAGGTGTCTGTGTTGTTTCCAGTTTGGGGCTACTGTAAATAAAGATGGTATACACATTTTTTAACAGGTTTTAGAGTGAACATAAGTTTTCATTTCCCTAGGAATAATTTTTAGGAATGCAATTGTTGGATTTTATGGTAGTTACTTATTTAGTTGGATAAGATGCTGCCAAACAGCCTTTCAGAGTCACTATACCCTGTCACATTCCCATCAGCAATATGAGTCACTGTGATCTCTGAATCCTCTCCAGCATCTGATACTGACATTATTTTTCAGTTTTGCCATTCTGATAGTTATGTCATAATATCTGTGGTTTTAATTTTTATACACCAATGACTAATCATTGTATGCACTTGTTTGCCATCCATAGATCCTCTTTAGTGATATGTCTCTCCGTGTCTTTTGCATCCTTTCTAATTGGATTGTTTTTAATGTTGACTTTTGAGAGTTCTTTATTCTAGACATTAGACCTTGTCAGATATGCAGTTTACAAATATTGTATGCTTCTCTGTAGATTTTTTCATTCTCTTAACAGGGACTTACATAAAGCAAAATATTTTCATTTTGATGAAGTTCAAATTATTGATTTCTCATTTAAGGTTGTATTTTGGTGTCAAGTCTAATATCTCATTACCTAGCTCTGGATCCTGAAGATGTTGTTCCCTGAAGTGTTTGTAGCTTTATGACTTACATTTAAGTCCATGGTCCATTTTGAGTTAATTTTTATATAATCCGTGAGATTTAAATAAAGGTTCACTTTTAATGGATGCCCAATTTTTCCAGCATATTTGTTTCAAAGGCTGTATCTACAGCCATTGAATTTTGTTGTTGTTGTTTGTCAAAAATCAGTTGAGCATATTTATGTAGGGTATTTCTGGTTTCTGTAGTCCATTCTATTGATCTCTATGTCTATTCTTGGCATGATATGTTGTGTTTTCAATTTCATTTAGTTCAATATATATTTTTTAACTTCCTTTGAGTCTTCCTATTTGATCAATGAATTATTTAAAAGGGTATTATTTAGTTTTTAAGTGTTTGGAGATTTTCTCTTTTTCTTTCTGTTATTGATTTCCAGTTTAATTCCACTGTGGTTGGTGAACTCACTCTGTATGATTTCAATTCATTTAATGTGTTGAAGTTTGTTTTATACACAAGACAGAGTCTATTTTGGTTATGTTTCATGGACACTTGAAAAGAATATATATTCTTGTTGATTTTTTTGCCTAGTTCTTTTCTCAGTTGTTAAGAGAGGGGTGTTGAAGTCATCAAAATCATTGTGGATTTGTCTATTTCTCCTTCTAGTTTTATCACTTGTTGATGCACATATTTTTCAGCTCTGTTTTTTGCTGCATACACAATTACAAATCCTATAATGTCTCGATGGATTGACCCTTTTTCTTTTTACTATATAAGAGTAATTTTCTTTGTTTTGATGTTTACCTTATTAGTATTAATATAGTCACTTCTGCATTTATTTGATTAATATTTTTTCATTAACTCCCATGTATCCCCACCCTCTTCCCCAATTGCAATGTATTTTCCTTAAAATTTTCATCTACATACATTTAGAATCATATCAGACAATATTACAATTTTTGCTTCGGCCACAGACACAATTTGGAAGACTCAAAGGAAGGACAGTCTACTGTATGTACTTACATTTTTACTTACAATGTTTTTTCTTCCTTCCTGATAGTCCAAGATTTCTCCTCATATTATTTCCCTTTTGTTCAATAGCTTCCTTTAGCCATTTATTTAGGGTAGGGATGCTGGCAACAAATTATTTTAATTTTTCTTCATTTAAGAACTTATTTTCTCAAATAACATACTCAAAAAAACATACTTAAGAAATATGTTTTTGATGGATATATAGGTTGACAGTCTTTTTTCCCCCCAGCACCTGGCACTGAAAAAATGTTATGCCACTTCCTTTTGACTTCCATGGTTTCAGATGAGATCTCTATTATTACACAAATTTGTATTCCTTTACTGGGAATGTGTCATTTCTCACTGACGACTTTCAAATTTTTTTCGTCTTTGGTTTTCAGAAGTTTGGCTATACTGTGTTTTGATGTAGTTTTATTTTGTTTTGTTTTCTTTTTCTATTTTGAGTTTTCTGAGTTTCTGATATCTCTAGCTTTAAGTCTTTTGCTAAAGTTGAGAAATTTCAGTGATTTTTCTTTGAGTACATTTCAACCCTGTCTTTTTTTCCCTCTTTCTGGGACTCTAGTAACACAAATGGTAAAGATTTTGTAATACTCTACAGGTCCCTGAATCTCTGTTCATTTTTATTCAGTCTATTTTCTCTCTGGTTTTCAGATTAGGTAATTTTTATTATTTTATCTCCCGGTTCTGGTCTGTCTCTTCCATTCTGCTGTTAAATCTGCCCATTTAAGTTTAAGTTTTCTATGGCATTTACTGCATTTTTCAGTTCTGAGATTTCTATTTGGTTTTTTTGTCCTATCTTCCATTTCTTTGTCAACACTGTATTTCTTTGTTGAGATTCTTTATTTCTTCCCCTATTTCAAGTGTATGTGTAATTGCACATTGAAACAATTCTATGACACTTCCACAAATATTTTACAGATATTCTAACATCTGTCATCTTGAAGATAGTATCTCTTTCTCTCTCTCTCTCTCTCTCTCTCTCTCTCTCTCATTTTTTTAAGAGTTTATTTACTTATTCATTTGAAAGAGAGAAAGAGCATGAGCTGGGGGGAGGGGCAGACAGTGAGGGAGAGGGAGAAAGCAGACTCACTAGTGAGGAGGGATCCCCGCCCAGGGCTTGATCCCAGGACTTAGAGATCATGACTTAAGCTGAACGCAGACACTTAACTGATGGAGCCACACAGGCACAACAAAGATAGCGTCTTTGTTAATTGTCTCATTCAGGTTGAGACCCTCCTTGTTCTTCATATGACAAGTGATTTTCAATTGAAAACTGGACATTTTGGACATTACATAAAGAGATTCAATATTATTTAAGCCATCTGTTTTGAGTGATTTCCTTTGGCACTGATCTGTCAAGGAACAAGGGGGTGCCACCTTGTTATTGCTAAATGTGGATAGAATATCAGGTCCCATATTCTGTCTCTACTGACATTTGAAGGACAGAAGGACAAGTTTGCATGTTGTGGCCCTTTAGTGGCCTCCACAGACACAAGGAATTGAAGTCAAGACTCTTCACTATGTCTTCTATGACACCACTTCCAGAGGGATGGGAGGGATGTCTCATTATTGCAGGATGGGAACGGAAATAGGAATTCCCCTAAGTAGTCTCCATTGACACCAGAGGGATGTGGGTCTTGTTATGTCAAGTAAAGATGGAAATCTAAGCTTCCCATTCAGACTTTGCGGGCATGGGGAAGGGTAGGCCAATGTGTTTTGTTTTGTTTTGTTTTTTTCTGGGTGTTTGGCTGTAGTGGAGTGGTTATTTTCTAAAAGTTTTCTGTCCTGCTAGGCTGCTTATTTTCTAGTCCTTTGGCTAAAGAGAGGAGGCTTTTTCTGAGGGTGTTTTTGCTACTATCAGTGTTGTTATATTGCCAACTCTTCAAACTTCGTGTCTGGGATATTGGAAGCAAAAGGAAAACCCAGGAAACTCACTGTTCCCTTAGTCTTCAGGTTCCAAGGTCTCTGGCTGGTCTTCCTTCCTCCACCTTTCAGAGGGTTGTTATATTTGTTTTATAAATAAAGTTTAGGGCTTTTAGTTTTACTTGTGGGAGGAATAGGGAATACACATCTGCTCCATCTTCCTGGAAGTTGAATTACAGTTATTTTATTTTATTTTTTACAAGAAATATTTTATTTTACAAAGAATATTCAAAGTTGGAAACTTTTAGTTTTGCAAAAGAGAAAATGGATTCATGAAGTAAGTGGCTTGCTGGAGACCTTTGAGCTAGTTAGGATAACAGCCAAGATTGGAATCAACTCACTCACTCCCAATTTAAGTCACTTTGTACTTCTCTGCCATAATACATGTTGGCCACTATTGTACCCTCATATTCTTCTTTCCAGTATTCTTCACGATTCCATGGGGGGTTTAGAGACTAAATGGGTTCCCAGTGGACACTGATGGAGAATCCCAAGAATTGCCTACCTTAACTAATGATAGGAATGTTGCACTTATCTTTGAGAAGCACACTGCTAATATATTATGCACTCTCACTCATCTCCAAGAAGACGGAGTTCACAAAAATCTGGAAAATATTCTAAGGATTTTCCCTTAATATTCAACAACCTCCATCCACTTCTAGCTATGATCATTTATTCCTTCTTGTTCAGACCATACTAATTATCCTTTTCTTCTTTATAACACTGATTTGTTTTGTTCTTCTTTATTCTCCCACTCAAATTATCTAAATTATATTTTTACTTCAGCCATTGTCAAATTTTCAAAATGCTGAAGTTTTATTGATTTTTATTTTTCCTAAAATAAAGATAAAATGCTTAACCTGGCAACACACTTTTTTTTAAAACAGTAAAAGAAAGGATCTTCAGTTGGTCTCACACCTACTTCAGCTTCTTGCACTACTTCCCACTTTCTTGCAGTGCTTCAGCCTCATGGCCTTTTTCTTGGGTCCTTGTTCATGCTATACTTCTTTAGTCACTTAGGTCATTAGGCCTTTGCATCTGCCACTCAATCATTTAGAATCCATCTCCAGTTTTCACACTTTTACCCTTTACCCAGTAAATTTGTTCAACTGCTAGGTATCAGCTAAGCTATCATTTTCTAAGGATGTTTTCTTTAATCACGCATTCTTCTCTGCTACAGAACCATATTCCTTCTTCCATGGCACTTCTCCCATGTGTCATGTTACATTTGCAGATATCAGAACTTGATGTATGTTCATCTCCTCAAATTTAGAGTCATCTCCACTCGAAAAGTCCAGGGAGGTTTTCCCTCCCCCACTCAATCTCCAGCAGCTAACTCAGAACCCAGTAGTAATAGATGTCCAGTGAGTACTGGTTAAATTAATGCAGGAAGGCAGGAATGGAAGGGAGGAGAGAGGAAAGGAGGAACAGAGAGGGGCAAAGAGAGAGGGTGAGAGTAAACAAAGGGGTGGAAAAGACACCATGTGGCCCTTTGTTTACAATCATAGCTCTGCTTTTATTTAGTTCAATATCTTCATCCACAAAGTTAATAAAGCAGCCTTATTGGACTGTTGTGAGAATTATATAAAGCAACACACCTAAAATACTTACAAGAAGCCTAGAACATTGAGCAGATAGTTAATGTTAGGTTACATCCTGTTCTACCCTACATCAGGTAATTAGCTAATGGATTTCTCTTAGATGATTTTTTAATTCAGTGTGGGTGTTTGTTTAATTCAGGAACCTCATCCATCAAATAACATTAAATTGTTATTACTTGATGATTTACTACCACTATAACTATTTGTCTTTCACACACATCAGGCAATACAGTAACATAACTGAGAGATGGGCACTAAAGTGTGCTGTGTTTCTCAAGGTCTTTAATTATACAACGATGTGCAAACTTCATTCTTAGCTCACTTTGAAAAGTTGAGAAACCATTACCCCATTGTGTATGCATTACACTGAATCCCATGAAAGACTCCATTGATTTTATAATCCTTGCCATTAGCACTTAAGTGTTTATATTATTCTGTTCCCTGGTAGTTAGAAAACTTGTTAGGATATTATTTTCTTTGGTTTTGTTCTACCTCAAGAGTTATCCCTCAGGCATGTCTGGATTTTAGTGAATATATTCCTTATTTTTGACATTTTATGAGGATTTTTTGAAATGGGGTATCCGTGCCTTGTAGATGGCTCTTTCCAAACATGTAACTGTATATACAGTCATTTAATTGAACCCAGATGGTGTTCTGATTAAGTGGATAGTCCCAGGCTTTAAATAGCAGACTACCAGGACTTGAGTGCTAAATGTGCCTCTTACTAGTGGTGTAATATGGGAAATATTATTTTACCCCTCTGATCCTCACTTTGCCTATTGTAACACTTACCTTCGAACATTGTTTTGAAAATAAAATGAAAAAAGTTTAATGTTTATTATTTGCCAGATGTTTTTCTGAGTGGTATTTATTTATTATGTTACTCAATACTTGCCCAAATCCTGTGAGGTTGATACTATATTGTTCCCATTGTACAGATGGGGCAGTTGCATTAAGTAACTTGCCCACAGTCACACAACTAGAAAATGGCCACATAGGACCATGAATCCAGGCAGTGGGACTTGGGAGCCTGCTATGGCATATCTCCGAGTACTGACTTCTTATGTACTCATGTGGTACAGAACTGCCATGGAATCCTCATGGCCTTCCTGGTCCTTCTACCAGCTGTTACTGGTGGAGATAGCATGTGGATAGTGCTTCATGTCACTGCACATCTCCCAGATTTGATAGGAGCCAACCCACAGGGACATACCATTGTTTCCTGACTGTACTTTGTTCTGAGGGCCTGAGGATATACCTGCACGTGCCACCACAGTGTACCTTCCTCTGGATTAAGATAAATGATGCACAGAGAAGCAGACAACAGTAAAGAGATCCATTGTGAAGGTTCATAAAGAATCATGGTGTCTAAGAGCTGGATGGTGCCAGGCAAATAGTAACTAGAAGTTCTTTCAGTTTTAAAATGAATAACTTGCATCTCAAAGACTTGTTTTAGGTCTTGTAGCACTTTTCAGGCCTTAAAAATGCTTTCACTCATATTTTCCTACAGGATAGCTCTTTCAGGAATGCACAACTAGCCCCATTTTACAGCTGACAATATTTGAGGTCCTTTGAGATTACAAAATTTGACTGAGAAACTGAGGTGGTAATATCAAAACTCAAGTTTGAAATCTAGATGTTTCTTTTTCTAAACCAGGGCTATCTTGATTTAACAATGTGTGTTCTTGCCTCATCATGCTTTCTTCCCTATGTGTTCAGAACAATATTTCAGAACAAAAGAAATGGGACTCTGACGCACAATGAACCCGAGGCCAAATACAGAAAGTTACATTGACTTTTCATTTGGGTAAATTTCCTTACTTCTCTGGATCTCAGGATCTCCAGTTCATAAAAATGGAACTATTCAAATAAATGCTTGGAACATATGAAACCTCTGGAATACAGTTTAATTGGTGGTAGTTCCGTATTTATTTGGATATATTTATTTTACTTTCAGTTCTCATCTACTGCCTTATCTCATGGAAAAGCTGCATGTGACTTTAGACCTCAGATCTAGAGATGGAGGACACAAAGTTTAGAAAGACCTTGGACAGAGAATGAACCACAACAACAGTACGTTCAGCATGCTGGGAGAAAGGAAATATTTTCTGTTCCCAAGGCTCAGGAAATCATGTTTCCCTCAAGTTGGGGGATTAAGCAAAATAAATGATACTATAATAATGAATTTTATATACATATTTAAAAAAAATGTGCAGTCCTTTTCCAGGGTCCTCTGCCACCTCGAAGATCTGAATATTCACATGCTATTTCATGGACCAGAACTACAAAGGCAAGCAGTGCCAAGTCATCAGAAAGTTTGGAGCACGGATAGAAAAGTAAAAGCTGCAATAATCAAGAAAAGCCTGCCAGAACAGAGTGGGGTTCAGGAATGGAGGTGCCCAGAGATATGTGGCCTCTTTCATTACTTGGCTGGGGAATGTTCCTGAAATTGGATATCTCCCCCAAGAATGTCCCCAAAACAAACAAATATGTGTTGAATGAGTTAAATGACTTCCTTTCTGTCTTGTTCTGTGCCAGGTACTGTGGGAAACATGGGATATGTCTGTGAAGAGAACACAGAGACTCTTCTCCTCAGGTAGCTTCCAATCTATGTATGTGGTGGTGAGGGGCAAGGGATAAGCGTGTTGAGAAGGTCTATAAATAAAATAAGTAAACTTTTAAAAAAGATTTTATTTATTTATATAACAGAGAGACAGCAAGAGAGGGAACACAAGCAGGGGAAGTGGGAGGGGAGAAGCTTTCCACGGAGCATGGAGCCCAGTGCAGGGCTGGATCCCAGGACCCTGGTGGGATCATGACCTGAGCCAAAGGCAGATGCTTAAGGACTGAACCACCCAGGCGCTTTCAAATAAGGAAACTTAGGGGCACCTGGGTGGGTCAGCAGGTTAAGCCTCTGCCTTGGGCTCAGGTCATGATCTCAGGGTCCTGGGATCAAGTTCTGCATCAGGCTATCTGCTCAGCAGGGAGCTTGCGTCCCCCTCTCTCTTTGCCTGCCTCTGCCTTTTTGTGATCTCTCTCTCTCTAATAAATAAATAAAATCTTAAAAAAAAAAGAATGAATTCAAATAAGGAAACTTAAAAAAAAAGAAAAGAAAAAAGAAAAAGAAAATCCTGCAAAAGAATTATATTTCTAATTTATTTGCTTGCTTTTCAAAAATAGACAAGATTATCTAAGCACTGCCAGAATACCTGAGCAGGAAACAAGTGTTCTAATTTTACCACCTCTTCAAAAATTCCAAACATCTAGCAAAGAAAGACTTTACTTTAAGACTGGGTGTCTAAAGAGTCAGAGGGTGGAACTGGTATAAAACAAAGGCAGAGGGAAGATACTACATCCTTTTATGAAGACCTGAGCATTTGCTTAAAACCATTATCTCCTCCACTCAGAAGAGGAATTAAAAAGGTATCTTTTTTAAGCACCATATAAAGTGGTATTTCCCCACTTTTAAAGTGATAAAAGTTTGGGCAAAGTGGTTGAGTACCAGAAGGTAAAACTAATGGAAACATTCCAAACAGAACGAAACCACAATGTTAAGAAATAGACTACAACAACAATCTTAATCTTTGGAAGGGATGAAGGAACTATTCAGGTCCTTAAGCTACCTTTGAGGACATTTCTATATCTGTTTTTACCCAAAACCTTCTAGGGAAGAATATGTTATGGGGCATACTTACATCCTTTGATTCTTAGAGTGGGGAAGAAAAATATGAAGACTAAACCGTAAAGAAAATCAGGTGAAAGGTTGAGAGACCCAATCTCAAGTCTGGCACAAGTAGCCAAAGGATAACTATCCTCAACTGGGCCTCATTTGTAAAATGTTGATTATAATACTATTTTTTTCTACCTCAAAAGACTATTCAAATGATCATATTACATCCAAATGCAGCTGTTTAGTAATGGTTATGATAATAATAATAACACCTCTCATTAGTTTTAATTGTATTTGGAATAACTTCTAAATTAACATGGATTGTCAGGATACAATATCGTATAGACAAACCTACCTTAGCATATTAGAAGAAGCATCAAAACCAAACAAACAAGAAAACAAAACTTTAGCAAGTATTCATAATAAAAGCTGAATAAAGAACATGGTAATGTGTGTTTTGATTTATACACAAAATGGTGACTCTCAGTTCATTCTTTAGACTCGGAAGAAATTCAGGGCATAACTACTCCATTAACGTAAACTTTCAGAGAAGAATGCTCACTTATTCTCTTTGAAACATAAACCACATGATTATTTTTACAGTTAATTAGAGTTGACTCTGTTGTGGTGAAATAGAAAGTTTCCAGAGACCAATGTGGGTATAATTTGCATTTTGTTCATATATGATTGTTCAAATCTGGATCTAAATTTCATCAATACAACCAATATAAAGGTGAATCAATCAGTCAAATTCCTGGTGTTTTTCTCCCTTTTTTTTATTATGGTAAAATATATACAACATAAAATTTACCATTTTAACATTTTTAAGTGTAGAGTTCAGTGGTACTATATTTATTCTTAATGTTGTGCAACCATCACCAACGTCCATTTTCATAACTCTTTTCATCTTGTAAAATTGCAATTTTATGCTCATTAAAAATGCTAACTCCCTATCCACCTTCCTCTGGTTCCTGGGAACAACTCTTCTACCCTCTGTCTCTATGATATGATTACTCTAAATAACTCCTAGTTGTGAACTCATATAGTATTTGTCTTTTTTTTTTTTAAAGATTTTATTTATTTGACAGAGAGAAACACAACGAGAGAGGGAACACAAGCAGAGGGAATGGTAGCGGGAGAAGCAGGCTTCCTGCAGAGCAGAGAGCCCGATGCGGGGCTCGATTCCAGGACCCTGGAATCTGACCTGGCCCAAAGGCAGACGCTTAATGACTGAGCCACCCAGGTGCCCCAGTATTTGTCTTTTTGATTGGCCTACTTTACTTAGCATAATGTCCAGTAGGATAACCCATGTAGTTTCATACACCAAAATTTCCTTCTTTTTAAGGTTTGAATAACATTCCATTGCATGTATATACCATATTTTGTTTATTCATTCACTTGTTGGTGGACACTTGGGTTGCTTCCACGTTTTAGCTACAGCAAATGCTGCTATAAACATAGGTGTACAGATATTTCTTTGAGACTCTGCTTTCAGTTCTTGTGGATATATACCCAGAAGTAGAATTGCTAGATCATGTGAAATTATATTTTTAATTTTTTAAGGAGCCACAATCTGGTCTTCCATTGTAGTTGTACCATTTTGCATTCCCTCCAACAGTGCACAAGAGTTCTGATTTCTCTACATCCTTGCCAATACTTGATATTTTGTTTGTTTTCATAGCCATCTTAATAGATATGCAGTAATATATCATAGTTTTGATTTGTAATCCCCTAATAATTAATACCTGAGCAGATTTTTATCTGCTTATTAATCTTTTATATATCTTCTTTGGAGAAATGTTTATCCAAATTCTTTATCCATTTTTGAATTGAGATGTTTGTTTTCTGTTGGTGGTAAATTTTAGGAATTCTCTCTATATTCTGGATATTAATCCCTATTCATATGTATGATTTTCACATATAGTCTCCCACACACTGAGTTGCCTTTTTGCTCTGTATTGTCTTTTGATATACAAATTTTAAAAATTTTTATCAAGTCTAATTTGCCTAGTTTTTCTTTTTCTTTTGTTGCCTATACCATCAGTCTCATTTTTAAGAAATCATTGGCAAATCCAATATTATATAGCTTTTCCCTTATGTTTTCAAAGAATTTTTTAGTTTTAAGCCTGACATTTAACTCTTTAATACATTTTTAGTTTTTTTATGTGTTGTTAGGTAAGAGTCAGCATGATTCTTGTCTAGTTTTCTCAGCACCATTTATGGAAAAGACTGGCTTCCTCTATTGAATAGTCTTGACATCTTTGTCAAAAATTATTTGACCATGTCTCTGAGTGTTTATTTTTGAGCTGTCCATTCTATTCCAATGGTCTATATGTTAGTGTTTATGGCAGTACCATACTGCTTTGATTACTGTAGCTTTGTAATGAGTCTTGAAAATAGAAAGTGTGGAGTTTCTTAATTTCCTGCAGGTTTTTGTTGTTGTTGTTGCTGTTGTTGTTGAGGTTTCATATGAAATTTCTGGTATTTTTTTTTTAATTTCTGGTATTTGTAAGCTATATTGGTTCTAAGTGATTGAAATAAGTGTTTAGTCTTCACCCCATCAACTGTATGCACATGTACAGATATACAGAAGAATAATAAGTACTCCATATGGAGTTCAGGATGCATCTGGGGTACAGATGATACTGAGAGAGTCTTTTATACCATGCTAAGGAGTACATCTCCTCTCTATGCCTACCTCTTCTACCAACTATGACCCAAACAACAAATATTTCCTGTTGCTGTGCCCCAACCAAAGGAAAATATCTCTCTCTCAAAGGGTAAGATATGGACTGGGTTGTGGGTGTAAAAGAAGATTATAACATGTAACTATGTAGACTGTTCACTGCCATCCTCACTGCCATGACTTTATTTTCTGTTTTCATTTTGTGCATCTGTGCATCTGCACTTGTGCGTATGATTAATAAGGTGAAGACCATACACACTCATTTCAACTATATAGAGGCAATGTGGCTTAAAAATAACAAAAATTTCAGATTAAAGGGGAAAACAACCAGATACATCAAAAGACATATATTGAGCATGTTTTCATATTAGAGGTTTAGAGTACATTACTCTATAGAATAAATGTATGAATAAATTACATATTAATCAGATAACTCTCAAATTCTGGCAGAGAAGTATTTTTATTGTTTGATTGTTTTTTACTCTGATCTAGACACTAGACACATCCACGGTTGTGTCTAGTGTGCAATATGTTCCAAAACATTTAAGTGAAATGAAAGATGAGGAAAACAACAGGAAAAGAGCATATTGACTATCAATTTATATTTGAAAAACCAGATACTCTTCCTGATCAGCCATGGATAGAATCTATCTAGACTAAGTCAGTAATGAATAAAATATTTAGGGGAAAAGATATAAAGCCTGCTTTTAGGAGAGAAATAGAGGAAAGAAGGACTCATGGAACTCATAAATCTGCCAGGAACTAGGTTAAAGATTCTTTACATCGTGTCACATTTAATCTTCGTAGCCATCTCCTTAGATAAACATCTTCAACCACATTTACAGATGAGGTGCAGAAGAATATGAAGGTAAAGTAACTTGTGCAAGGTCAGACAAGAAGTATCAGAGGGAAGAATCAT
This sequence comes from Procyon lotor, assembly GCA_028646535.1. Lineage (NCBI taxonomy): Eukaryota > Metazoa > Chordata > Mammalia > Carnivora > Procyonidae > Procyon > Procyon lotor. The sequence continues at coordinate 93,183,783 of CM053605.1, read as the reverse complement.
TTTTTTAAAATCTTTTTGACTCCAAGTCCAGCACTGTCTTTTGTAATATGTTTACTTTGAAACATTTCAAAAATCTTTAGGTAACAAAAAGTATAGGAAATGATTTAAAAATGTTCAATAAAGAATAAAAGGAGTGGTCATTTATTTTAGAATAAGAATGGATTTTAGGGATAGTAAAAGCAAAGAGCATTAGAAGTTTTTTCGGTGTCTACTGACATGTTCAACCCTACAACACTCTATCAGATGATAATTCTCAAGAAACAGAAAACTTAAGAAATCCCTACAGTCAGGAGTCAGATGTAAGATTTGAGCTACAAAACTCATGCTCTTCCATTACACTGTGAGGCTTCTATGTAAACTATGGCAGAGGAGAGAACACTGAGATAAATCAACAGGCTTGTTATATAAGGCCTCACACAGATAATGCTATGAAAAATATAAAAATAAACAACATAATAAATGCCTCATAGTATCTTAGTAAGATTAAAGAGAGAAACAACTGGCTACAATGAAGAAATATATTGACCATTTTTTCATGTGAGAACTTTGAAGTATATTACTTTATAGAATAGATGTATGAATAAACAAACAAGTAATAAAATCTGGATTGGAATTTCACTAAAATTCTTAGAACATCTTTAAATTATGCTGGATTTCAATTAATTTATATTCTTTCAAAATCTCTATCAAATGTTGCAGGACTGTGAGCCAATAACAGTGAACATATTGCACTGCATTCCGGTTATCACAAGAAACACTTAAATTCCTAAGTAAATTTATTTAAAAATGATGCTTTAGCTTCAAAATTAGAATGCCAAATAATTGCCACTTCAAATAGTTGAGCAGATTTGAATATTTCTTATTTTGGTGCTTTCCTTTTCCTTAAAATGTATTCAAAACCTTACTTATATATGCATTGATTCTTTTATCTTTGGGCTAGATGCATAAATTTGTAACTAGCTGATATACTTCTTATTAAAAAAACTATACAAATACACATAAATATGTGCACAAAACTATCAAATTCTGTTATATATTCTACTGACTTTCTGGATATACTACCATTTTTTAGCTTATCTACTCAATATGGCAAATATAAATCTGTCAAAAGAAATATTTTATGAAAATATAATCATAAATTAAAGATTGGGTAACTCAGCTAGTATAAAATAACTATCCTTTTTTCCCAAAGTAGTAGTATATTTTAAGCACTTCTGAGAGGATAGTGAAATACCTACGTCTGATTGACTGTCTTATTAATTAGTGATAGACTGGAATTTTAGATCCTGTCTAGAAAATAAATCATAAATAATTTGAAATAAAAAAATAAGTTATTGGATTTTGATGAGCCAAATCACTTGGATTTTCAAAGAGGACCATATAAACATTCTGCTAATTTCCTTAACAAAGTCAGATGTTTCTAGTAATAGCTTATTATAGTAAGTTGACTCAATCTTCTTGATGAGAACAACTAAACCAAAAGAAAGACAAAAGTAAAATTTTTAAAAGCAAAATTTGACTGAAATATTGCTGGATAGGTTCCAGAAAAAAAAATATCTTAGAGACATAAGCTATCATTTGGGATCCCATTAACTTTGGAGGCATCTGTCAAATCTGGAAAAGTCTACTGAGACTCTAACTGAGACTCTTAAAACTTAAACAAACCATCTGAGAAGCCCAAGAAATAGGAACAAAAATTAGAACTTAGGAAGAAATACCAAGAAAGGGGGAGATGCTCTGACAAACCTTTAAGATGTAGCCCATGGATAATGTTAAATTAGAATAAAAATTGAAAATTAAACTATCTTAT
>CM053605.1:93153200-93181473 GCA_028646535.1 Procyon lotor | reverse complement strand
AAAAAAAAAAAAAAAAAAAGTGTCTTTAGGCTTGAACTTCTTCACTCTGTTGCAAATAATTTCACTTCCTTTGGGAAGAGATTAGGAGCTATCTTTGTAGTCTGGATCTCCTCTAGGCACATTCTTTGAACCAGAGCTCTAGGGTAATTGAAAGGACCACAGCAAACTTCTCTCTGAGTGACACTCCTGCTCTAGGAGGGTTGGTAAGAGGGCCTGGCATGAAACCACAGCCTCATGCACCAGGGAAAAGATGATGAGGACCTCAGTCTTCTCAACATGCTGTGCCCAAAGTGATTTGTAATGTAAGCCTTCATTATATAAGTGGGGACAAAGCAACAGAAGAGAACCCCCACCTCTTAACTGCACTCAGCAGGACTTGTCCTGTTCTATCCTGAAATAAAGTCCTCTGCTTGAGAGATGGGAGACAAGGAGACTTATGTTCTTTGCTGAAATAGCCTGGAGTATAGTCTACTTCACTAATATAGAAAGGAAGAGAGGACAGTCTTTGTTCAAATACTACAAACTTTCAACATTCTTACCAAATTTTTATTCATGTTCTTGAGTAGATATTTATCCATTGGCTATTTATCCTTCAGACTTTCCCATGGCTTTAAATGGAAAAATTTGAATATAACTTTTACTTGTTTCAATAGATAAAAGATCAGTGGAATGCCCAGCACTGTCATAATAGTGGTAGGTCTCATATGGTTATATCTATATGAATCTTCATTTTTGTATATATATACTGAAATAGTTGTAGCAGAAATTATATGGTGATTAAGAATTAATTTAAAATATTCTAGGGAAGCGTTTAGGGATATAGATGCAATAGGTTTGGGTATATTGGAACTGAGTAAAAGATGAATAAGTTTATTATTCTTTCTTTCTCTTCCTCTTTTTCTTTTTCTATTTTTCTCTCCAAATATGTATATTGTAGGTGTCAGTAAGTGTGTGTTTATGTGTTTGCAATTTTAGACTATATTAAGAGTATATATAAGAAACTGTTAGCAGTGGCTAAAGTGTCCTGTGGACAGTGTAGAAGAGAGACTTAGTTTTTAGAACTTATCCTCCCCTCAATTTTTTTTTTTTGATGATTCTGAAATATGGTCCTATCTTCAATTTGGAATATATTAATATGGTGCAGCTTATTACTTTGTTAAAAAAAACCTGTTCAAGATCAACCAGTAAGTTAGTGGCAGCGTCAGGATTTGGTTTTAGATTTCTAACACCTAACATCATTTTTTAACATCTAATTTCTGATCCAGGGTTCATTTATGTAATGCCATGTTTCCATTCTGATTTTGGAACAAGTTTATTCTATTCTTCAGATAAGTGGGAAAAAGATCATTAACAATTATTTGAAAGAAGATGGTTACCAAAAAAAAAGTTTGAAGGATCCAAAATAGTATGTACTTGCTACATGTAAAGGTATAACTAAACTGGTTGATTTAAATCATTCTTAGAAGACGAAATGTGGTTGTGAGTGGGGAAACTAAATCGTCTTATCAAGATGAATCTACATCATGAAATCCACTGATTGTGATCCATATCTGTCTAGGTAATATATTTATTTAACTTAGGCCTCCATAGTAAAATGAATATTTTTTATAATTTTTCCAATAATAGCAGTAATAATGATATATACGTTCATAAGAAGTATAAATGAGTAGGTCATGTATTACAAAATCACAGACTGAACAAAAATGGATATTTAAAAACTTTAATAAATTTCAAATACCTCATAAAAATTTTCATCTCTCATTGCTCCTTAGACTTCATAGCAGCACTATAATGTTTAATAATCAGTCCTCTGGGTTAAAAAAAAAAAAGGTTTTATTTAAAATGTTTGTCAAATTCTGTGGTATCAATACTTGGTGCTCAAGTTCAATCTACTAATGAATTAACAACTAGCCAACAAAATTTCTGAAAATGTAGTAATTTGTTCTCACAGCTGGTTAATCAGCTCCTGCTGGGTATGGGCATTGAGCCTCACTGCCCAATGCTAACATATGCATTTGAAAATTAAACCAATTAGTGCTAGATTTTCAGAGCCAAGTGGTCATAAACTGAGGGTTTGAACACATATATGGTGGCTAATTGTATATATCAACTTGACTGGGCCATGGGGAGCCCAAATATTTGGTCAAACACTATTCTGGGTATTTTGGTGAAGGTATTTTTGGATGAAATTAACATTGAAATGGTTAGACTAGATAAAGAAAATGACCTTCCCTCATGTAGTCCTCATTCAGTTGCAAATCTGAATAGCGCAAAAAGCCTGAGTAAGAGGGAACAACTGCCTGACTGAGACAAAGGTCTTTTCCTGACTTTGGACTTGAGATGAAAAATTGGCTTTTCCTGTGTCTCAAGCTTCTCAGCTTCCACAGAGAAACTTTTACCATCAGCTCTATTGGTTGTCAGGTCTTTGGGCTTGGACTAGAACTACGCCATCAATCCTGGATCTCCAGCTTGCCAAATACAGATCTTGGGATCTCTCAGCCTCTATAATGGTATGAGCCAAATCTCTATAATATGTATGTATGTATGTATGTATGTATGTATGTATGTATCTATCATATATCTAATCTATCTTCTATCTATCATCTATCTTTCTACAATCTGTTTATCATCTACTATCATCATCCATCTTTCTATCATCTGCCTATCATCTACTCTCCATCCATCATCTACCTATATATCTATCATCTGTCTAATCTACCTATCCATATATTTCTGTTTATCATCATCTACCATCTATCTATCATCTACTATCTATCTGTCATGTATTATCTATTATCTATTTTTATCATCTATCATCTATCTACTATCATCTTTCTATCATCTATCATCTTCTGTCATCTATCCATCATCTATCATCTCTCCATTATCTATCAACATCTATCATCTACGATCTATCTATCATCATCTATCATCTATCACCTATCACCTACTATCTGCCATCTATTATTTATCATCTATTATCTATCTTTCTATCATCTACTATCTATCTATCTATCTATCTATCTATCTATCTATCTAGCTATCTAGCTATCTAGCTATCTAGCTATCTAGCTATCTAGCTATCTAGCTATCATCTACTATCTATCTATCTATCTATCTATCTATCTATCTATCTAATCTGTCACCTACCTTTCTATCATCTATCATTTAACTATCCATTTATGTATCTCTTTCTTCTGTTTCTTTACCCCACTCTCTCTGATAGTTAGGACCTACCAAAAGGATTTTGCATTCCCATATATTATTCACAATTTGCAAACAATTAGCTCTTTGCTTGTTGTTGGGGAGATAATATTGGCTAAGACATGTTTCCCCCTTGAAGTGTTGATAACTTGACAAGGGATTAATCATTCTACAAGGGTTCTGAATTGAGAAGCAAAAGGCCATCACTCAGGGGATAAGGGGCTCAGATTTACATTTCCTTACAGTTATTACTTAAGTTTGAGTTCCTTATAAACAAATAATGGTAAGGTCATGCCTATAACTGTTTAGATATCATTTTTCATATTTTAACAAATTTAACATCTTTCTTTTCCTGGGTAACATTTATCATTATTATTTTTTAATTTTACCTTCATTTATTCATTCTCTGATGTACTTATCCTTTTTTGTTTTGTATTTTTTTTGTTTTTTTCCCAAATATGTTTATTTTATTTTTTCAGTGTTAAAAGATTAATTGTTTATGCACCACATCCAGTGCTCCATGAAATACGTGCCTTCCTCAATACCCACCACCAGACACCCCCCACCTCCTCCCCTCCAAAACCCTCAGTTTGTTGCTCAGAGTCCATCGTCTCTCATGGTTCATCACCATCTCTGATTTCCCCCCATTCACCCTTCCCTTCCTACTCACAATGCCCTCCACGTTTTTCCTTATGCTCCACATGTGAGACCATAAGATAATTGGCTCTCTCCGCTTGACTTATTTCACTCTGCATAATCTCTTCCAGTCCCGTCCATGTTGATACAAAAGTTGGATATTTGTCCTTTCTGATGGAGGCATAATATTCCATTGTATATATGGACCATATCTTCTTTATCCATTCATCTGTTGAAGGGCATCTTGGTTCTTTCCACAGTTTGGTGATTGTGACCATTGCTTCTATGAACATTGGGGTACATGTGGCCCTTTTTGTACTACATCTGCTTCTTTGGGGTAAATACTCAGTAGTGTAATTGCAGGGTCATAGGGTAGCTCTATTTTTAATTTCTTAAGGAATCTCCACACTGTTTTCCAAAGTGACTGCACCAGCTTGCAATCCCACCAACAGTGTAAGAGGGTTCCCCTTTCTCCACACCCTCTCCAACATTTGTTGTTTACTGTCCTGTTGATTTTGGCCATTCTAACCGGTATAAGATGGTATCACAGTGTGGTTTTGATTTGAATCTCTCCTGGGTAACATTTAATTGCACTCGTTTGTATCTCACAACTGAGTGTTCATTAGGGCACTGCTTCAGCATGACCTCTAGAGACTGTAGGACACACAATCTAACTCTTCTGATAGAGAGAGTAGGTCCCCAGTCTTCTCTTACATAATTTCTATAAAGTCAGAGATGACACCAAGAAGGTAAATGGGCATTGTTTGTTTTTAGGTAAGGAAGAGAGAAAGAAAACCTTTTCTTCTTTCTCACTTTATTTCCCTTTCCTTTCTTTTTTATTCTTTTTTATTTTTTGAATTTTTTAAAAAAGATTTTATTTATTTGACAGAGAGAGAGATCATAATAAGCAGAGAGGCAGGCAAAGAGAGAGGGGGAAGCAGGCTCCCTGCTGAGCCAAGAACCTGATGTGGGGCTTGATCCCAGGACCCTGAGACCATGACCTGAGCCAAAGGCAGAGGCTTTAACCCACTGAGCCACCCAGGTGCCCCAATTTCACTTTCTTTTAACTAGAGAGGACTTAGGGACATGCATTTCTTGACAGCAGAAGAGATAAGGGTCCATTACTGAACCTCCTGCTGGGAGTCAAAATTGCACATTTCCTGCAACATTTTGTAAACTACCATTTGGTAGCAAAGGCAATAGTTCGTGAAAGGTGACTTAACAGGGTATCTGCAGTTAGGAAAGGAAACACTAAACCTCAACCCCACAAGAGAACAATAGCAATTTTTCATACCCATGACTTACTTCTCCAGCTATGTTACAAAGAATTTCCCTCATGGACAAACAAGAAGTAAGCCATTACAATGTTTGAAAACACCTTTTGAAAACTGAGCATAACTTCTAAAACATTTTGAAACTTGGCATTCCAAAAGCTTGCAAAATGGTGACTTTCCTATAAAATAGTGTTCTGTGGGGAAGTATAATTATGTTTCTAAGGAACTTTTATAACTACAATAAATGTTGCCTTTGAAATCTATTATGGTGGTTGGATATAGAGAAATCAAAAACATAAAACTTCTCACCGAATGGAAGTAGAATTTCCTTGGAAATTCTTTTGGAAAGAGAATTTCCTTTTTTAAGTAGGCCTCTTTGTATGTCAAAGAGAGAGACCTTTTACTCTCCTTGTCCATGAGCTGAGAAACGTGGGACATTAGAAGTGGTCTGAGCCTATCAGTAGATTTAGTGGTTAGCCCAGGGTCACACAATGCCTCAGCATAACCAGTTTAAACTCTTGGTTTTTTCTCTCAGACTAATGATCCTTTGATGACTTTTTGTCATAAAATGCAAATAAATCACCTTGTCTATGTAAATAAATTTGCCTCAATTAAGAAAGATATTTATTTTTAAGGCATTTTATCATACATATTTTACAGACTTCTCATTATGCAAATGAGAAAAATATGACCAAAACGGCTAAACAGATTGCCCAAATCAAACACCTAACATGTGGTGGAAATGATGCAAAACTTTTAGACTTCATGTTTTGTTGCCTTTCAAAATATCATGAGCAACAGTATCTATTATTAGAGTTGAAATATCTAGCTCATACATAATTAATCCAAATAGAAGTTAGCAGTCTTGGTAAAAATGTGATATATGCAGGACACAATTTGTTAGGATTTATATTTTTTTGGATCTTTTTCCCAATCCATTTGCTGTCTTTGAGAATATAAATTTGAAAGAAAAATATATTAAAATCCATTTAATTATGCTAATGTCTTTGCTTGCATTATTTGCTTATTACTTCAAAAATACAATTAATATTTAAATTTTATTTTGCAAACTTCACTTACCCATGCTAAATTCCAACTGCCAAGTGTATACTTCTGATCAAAATCTTGGCAAAGTCACTGACTTATGCAGCATCTGGAGTCCAATTTCCTCTGCTTAGCCCACTGATACTGTTTGCAGTGTTTTGAAAGGTAGTCTGTTCATCTAAGTAATTGACACAAGTAAGTTTCATATGAGCCCCTGCATTTGCTTCCTTCACAAACCATTAACCAGGGCAATTTTATTTCATGTCCCTGCTAACTTATTCTTCAAGTTGCTGATTTCCTTGGTAATTGGATTTAATAGACAGAGGTGAATAAAGGATGGTGTTTATTTTATAAAACTCAAATTCAGCCTTCAATCTAATTCTGTAATGTTAAATGTGTTATCTACACCTTTGGGGGAAAAACACTTGGTTAGAAATAGTATTCCTTATCTTTATTGTCTAATTATGTTCATAATAAGGATAATCAGCGATAGAGATGATCAGTATAGCGAAGGTAAATAACTGGAGATGGTATGCCTTGCATCTTCCAATCAGTTTCAATATAATGACAAAAATGTTAATTTATTATGGTGTAATATTAGTATATTTTATTAAGGGTGCTACTTTGTGAAGAATAATATATTTCATATACAGTATTCTCATAGTTTGAGTTTTGACTGTGACTGACTTATCAAGATCCATGTGAAAATTAATGGCTCTGTAATGTGAATTAGCATCAGAACAGGGATTATGTCCAAGAGAAATTCATAAGAGAATTATCATATCAATTCTATTACCTTTCCAGTCTCAACTTCTTAATTAATTATGACAATTGTGACAATTAACTGAGTCATATTCAGAATGAATGACTTCAATATTTCACACTAGAAGAAATGCCAATTAGGAAGAATCTGCAATTTATCCAAAGTCACACAACTTTTTAGTGTGAGCAACTCAAACTTAAAGTTCCTAATCGCATGAGTTCACGTAATTAAAATCATTGTTAATTAAATACAATGTGGATATTTAGACACAGAATGGCTAAATCACTGTATGTATTTGTGGGTGTTTTTTTTTTTATTTTGCTTGTTTGGCTTTTTGTTTTTTGGTTTTTTTTCTGTTTGTTTTCTCTGTGTGTATTATTTTACCTTTTGCTTTTGTCAAATACAGAATCCAAGTAATATTTCTTTAAAAAAGAGTTTTGTTTCATTACTTCTTTATATTTGCTTACATTCAATTGAGTTTTAGAAAAGATCTTAGATTCTTAGAACCTAGGTTTGCAAAGAAACCAAATAGTCTGTTATTTCTCTTGCCACCCATTCGAACTCTAAAGTAATGATGTTATCCGCATACTTAATTTTGTTGTATTTTTTATCTTTGTGCTGTTCATCTTGAGTATTTGTATATTTCCCAACTTCTCCTTTTCTCTCTTCCTGTCACTCCCTGCTTTGCTTACCTTCAATAAATATTTTCCTATAATACTTTCTTTGGAAAGTTTTTTCTTTTACTCCCCATTTTCTTGGTGATTTTAAATATTCTTATTACTTCATAGATATCTCATGTGCTTATGATTTCAAAATGTATATTTGTCTCTACTACTCATTTCCATACTTACCTATCTTTTTCCCATGGATTTCTTGACAATAACTCAAAATATCCTGCAGATAGTTTTATCCATATCATGCTTCTCTATGCACCTCATTTTGATTGATGGTTAAATAGTATTTCAATAATTTATGTGAGAAAAGATGGAGACATCTCTGACTCTCTCTCTGTCTCAGACATTCATTTTAATTTTTTTTACTTATTTTTTTAAAGATTTTATTTATTTATTTGACAGAGAGAGAGAGATCACAAGTGGGCAGAGAGGCAGGCAGAGAGAGAGAGGGAAGCAGGCTCCCTGCTGAGCAGAGAGCCCTATGTGGGGCTCGATCCCAGGACCCTGAGATGATGACCTGAGCCAAAGGCAGAGGGTTTAACCCACTGAGCCACCCAGGCACCCCTCAGACATTCATTTTTAAAATCCTGTTATTTTCCTGTCTGCAGATGATGATTTTTCTACTCGCGCATGTATATTCAATAGGCTTACTATTCTACACTTTCTTGCCAATGTGTTCAGCTTCTTCCCCTTTTAGTCCTTTAAAAACCATCCCTGATTTTTGATCCCTCTTGATCTTTAATCAATTGCTTTTAAACCTAAACTTCTGGGTATGGTTATAGAGATGGTAAGATGTGTGAATCAAAGCTCTATACTTTGGCTTGCCTGGAAATTCTATGAATCAAGGAGAGTGTTCTCAGATTTGTGATTTTTCAGACTTCACCATGCAGCTCAACTTCTTTGATTCCTCTTACTCTCAATAGATGACTTCTGACTTCTGCTCTTAAGACCCAAGAAATCAGGTAGAAGTTCCTCAGTCTTGGGACCATACCACTACAAACTTAATCTATACATCTATTCAATCTTGATTCCTTCCCTCATTCAACATCTTCCTTTGTCCCTTAAACATTCATATACCCAGGTTTCAAACACATAATATACTACACCAACATTGTTAGCACAGATTTTTTGCCAGCTTTTCTTATGTCAGGTTTTTCTTTTTCCAAAAAGGTCTATGAATTATTTTGGTGAGTTAACACAGAGAAACAGATTATCAAATTCTGTTAGTTAATTTTTAATTAAGAAATTAAACTCTATAATTCTATATGATTGAATAGTGAACACTTTTTTAAAGGCATGCTAAAGGAATAAAAAAAAAAATGAACACTGTTGAATATAGTAAACAAAGAGAAGTGCCCATCAGAGTAAATCTTGCTTGTCACTCTTCACTCTCCTTTTGAGGTACTTCTGCCATAAGTGGGACTTAGTTTTCATTGATGTTTTGCTTCTGCTGAGTGGGCAATTTGCGCAGTGGTGGTACAACTTCTTGATCTTGTTTAGAGAACAGTATTTTATAATATTTAGAAAGACATTTTCTTGGCCAGATTTTATTGACCAAGTTCAAAATAATTATGAAAGATGAGGTTTACCATTTTACAAAGGATATAATTATGATAATGTATTTTTACAAAAGTGTATCCTTTCTTCATCCTACAAGGTAAAATAATCACAGAGATAAAGAAATGAGCCATTACTTCTTCAAATTTAATTTCACATTGCTACCAGAAAAATCATGCTAAAACACTAATGTGATGAAGAATCTATTTATGTCCCCTATAAACTTCAGAATAAATTCAAATTCAGTATGACTTACTGAGTCTTTCAAATCCAATCTTTGCCTAATTGTCAATACCTTTCCACTCCCAAGTCTTGAAATGATGTTTTATAGCCCAGAAATATCCTTTACCTTTCTATGCTTTCTGATCTGCACATTTTTAGCTTCTTTGCAAAGAAGAGAAGCTAAGTCTTTTCTTCAATAATTAGCTCAAATATTTTAAGTGAATGAATGAATAATAAATTGGTTTTTAAAATCATTCTCATATTTTTGCCTCTGTCCTTTCTCCCCTGCATCACCTTTGCTGTAGGTACGCTTCATAAATTGCATGAATTAATACCTTGCCACCTCTTTTCCCTTCCCCAAACTCTTGCCTTTCTATCCATCATTCTATTCCAAAAGAATGATTTCTTAACCCAAACAGATTAATCTATTCTCTCTTTGAAAAGTACACACTAGATTTCCATTACTTAAAGAACTTAATGCAAAGTTCTTGGTGTTCCAACCAAAACTTCCACAATATAATTTCAAACTGCCTTGCCATTCTCAGTTTATGTATTCTTATGCCACCAAAATAAATATTCCTCCATGAATTCAAATCCAAAGAAGCTCAGACTACTCATAGTTTTACTGAGCACTTTAAGATTCTATTATTGTTTCATGTTAAAATTGTGGTGTTGTTAAAATGCCATTCATTCTCAAGTTACACCTTTAATGTTACCTGCTTCCCAAAATGGCAAGACTTCTATGATCCCTCAGAGAAGTAGAGATCATTTCCGTTAAAAAAAATTACATTCTATTATAGATATTTGTTTGCATATCAGTCTTTCTACTTATGATGGATCTGGACTGATTGCTGTGCTATCTTTCTGGAAAAGTGACTAATACATAAGCATTCCTCAAATGTAGGATGTAGGAGACAGAGAGAAAGAGATAGAAAGATGGAGGGACAGAGAAATAAAAACTATAAAAATGAAATAACAAATATCTCCAGGAATCTTCATGGCCAAAATTAGTGAATTTTATTATTTTAGAAAAATACTTTCATAGATTTATTTAATTCAAATTTTACAATTCTAATGTCTTTTCTTCTTATAAAATCAAGCTGTAAGGACTTATGAAATGTTTCAAAATATCCTTTTTTTCTGAGATCTTTTTAACTTAAAGTATATTTACCCTGAAGATTTCTGACACCCAATATGTGGGTGTTTTTCATCACATAACTGATTCTCCAAGTCTCCAGACACCAATGTGAGAGAGCAGAACAAGGCCAACTTCATTTGTGCTACACCTGTCATCTTGTATATAACCCCTACACTACCTGCTCCTGAGAAAGGTCACAGAATATCAGAACTTGAACCAGTTTGAGTTAGCGGATAGGAATGCGGAATCCCTCACTGCCACAGGATGTAAACCCCGCCTTTTGCCCGCCAAACTTGTGACTGGAGTAATAGGCTAGTTCAAATAGTTACCTTACCCGCCAAACTTGCGTGCCAATTTAGACCAGATTAATAGGCTAGTTCAAATGGTTACTGTAGGGTAAATTGTGATTCAATTGACCACCTGCATGTGGACCGACATGACTATGCAACTTTCTGCGTGTGTTACAGATCTCATTGGCCACCTGCGTGTGGACCGACATGACTACGCAACTTTCTGCGTGATCACTGGCCCCTATAAAACTGTTATGCCCTTTGACCTAGGGATCCAAGTCCTGACCCCGCTGTGTCGGATATACTTGGGCCCAAGCTCAAGCTTGCAAATAAACCCTCGTGCGTTTGCATCGGTATCGGCTCCTCAGTGGTCTCTTGGATTCGAAATCGGGGGTATTACACAATGGGTGTTATATAGCTCACTTCAATTATGATATTTGCTGCCTTGGGCTAGCACAAACTCCATAGTGTAAAGGCTCAGGCCCACAAAATTGTCCCCTCTCCAGACTGCATTCACAAGTCCCAGCCACCTGCACCCCAGGAAATTCTCATAACCCCTTCAATAATTAAATAGAACAGTTCACAGAACTCAGAGAAATACTTTACTAACATTTACCAGTTTATTGTAAAGGATATAGCTCAGGAACAGATGGAAGAGATGCATAGGGCAAGTTGCCCAGTGTGAGGAGCAGAGCAGAGCTTCCTTGTCCTCTCCAGGCACACCATCCTCCCAGCACTTTTCTGTGTTCACCAACCTGGAAGCTGTTCACCAGCTGGAAGCTCTCCCAACCCTGTTGTTTAGGCATTTTTATGGCAGTTCCATTACAAAGGCATAATTGATTAGATCATCAGTCATTGGTGATTGAGTCAACCTCCAACACCTCCCACCTCCCCAGAGGTTGGGGGTGGAGCTCTAAGTTGCAACCATCTAATCACGTGGTAAACAGTGTTCATTCTGATGGTTTCTAAGGGCCACCAAGAGTCACCTTATTGCATAACCTCAGATATGGCTGAAAGGGGCTTATTATGAGTAAGGAAAGATGTTATCACTTTCATCACCCAGGAAATTCAGGGACCTGCCAGGAACCAGGGACAAGAACTCAATATATATTTCTTATTGTCACAATTGCTTTAAATAATTATGAATTAAATGTTTAATAATGTTTGCCTATTTCAACCTATCTTTTGTCATCCAAATCAATTGCTAAATTTTTAACTGGGAATAGCAATAATAACAGTAGAGGCTCCTTTATGTAGCTTTTGGGGTGGTTCAGCTTTGTGAGAGTCCAGTCCTGACTCTGCTGCCTTAAAGTTTTAATGGATCCTCTGCACTGTCAATCAAGCCCCTTCCAGTGACTGAAAGCAACACACAGAGAGGGAAGGAAAAGCAAGGGAGAATATCCTGTCTGCTTTGCTTATGGGCTTTCTCCTACTGACAGATCAAAAGGCACAAAGAGATGTTCTGTTTTTAGTTAGGTTCAAGAGTCTTTCCCTTTCATTTTTCTCCTTGTGAAATGAGTCACTTCTGTGTGTGTTTTATACTGTGGAAGTCCCTACTTCAGAAAACAACACAGTTTTTTGTTGTACTAAAGTACTGATGGAAAAAAAAATAAAGTACTGATGGACTCTTATGTTTACTCTTATATTTAAGCTTTTGCCTGCTTCTCACAAAACTAGCAGAAATAAAGAAGGTTGAATTCCTTTAAAGCTCTGTAGGAATTCAAATGAGCACATTCATAGATAATCTGAATTAGCATCTCTTAAAGTTTTTCCAAAGTGAGACCTTTTCAAATTTACCTCCCTCTAACACACACAGTTTTTATTTCACAAAAATAGTAATATATGTAAAAGATGCCTAAATAAGAAGGCTATACTTTTCCCCCAAATGAATATTTTCTCCATAAAAAGTAACATTTTCAAAATCCACCCCCCCACACACCACTTCTGTGCAACACAAACAAGTGCTAAGTAGCGAGTGATTTTCAAAGGAATAATTGTGTTAAGGACAGAATCACAGGTAGAGGATTGTTGGTACCTCATGGGATCTGTATGACTTGGTTAATCACTCTGAACTTCAGTTCTCTCATCTGGAAACTCAGAGTGATTTGGTGACTTCTAGTGACTTTTCCAACTCTAAATGCTATAATCCCATTGACCTCTTAACAGAAGGAAGGTTAGAATTCTAGGTCTATACACTTAAAGATAAGGATGAGCAGGCACTTGAGGTCAGTAGACCAACAATACTCAGAATCCACATGAGGAGATTGATCACTACCCACCATCAATGAACAGTGTTGCTGTTGTGGTTAGTCAAATCTTGCCTTGGGAGCAGTATTGAGCGATGTGGGAGGCAAAGTCAAAAGAAAAATTAAATTTCCTTACCACCTAGAGCCCACTGACAGGTCCCTGAAAAAGGAAGAGTGACATTCCTCTAGAAACTCAGCTGCCTCTACATTAATACTTAGCTAAGGGCGAAAGACAATCCTATCCTGACACCACACCCCACACCCCCCGCCCCAGATCCTATGAGTCTACTTTAACATATAAAAATTCTTTGGAAACTTCTTTTATCTCTACTACCCAAGATACATGTTGGCAATCATTCTCCAAGAATATGACTCATTGATATACATCTGAAGGGTCTTGTGACTAAGGTTTTATTAAACAGTAAGAAATGGTGTTTTCCTAACAATAGCTACACCCTCAAGGTCCTAGAAACCTTGCTTCCAAAATTCCTTAAAGTCTTTTTTTTTTAAAGATTTTATTTATTTTTTTTGACAGAGAGAAATACCCTCTCTTGTGAGAGAGAGAACATAAGCAAGGGGAGTGGGAGAGGGAGAAGCAGGCTTCCCACTGGGCAGGAAGCCCAATATGGGGTTCAATCCCAGGATGTTGGGATCATGACTCAAACTGAAGGCAGATGCTTAATGACTGAGCCAACCAGGTGCCCCAAAATTCCTTAAAGTCTTATGCTAACCCCAACGCCCTCCCAACTTAAAAGTACACAATGGGCCACTCCTCATGACCTTTACACAGTTCTTTCTGTCCACGAGTCCTGTTGCAGTGTTTTAATAAAACCACCTTTTTTGCCCTGATGATGTCTCAGGAATTCTTTCTTAGCTATCGGCTTCAAATCCCAACATCTTTCCATCATCGGTGAAGGATACACTGGGTCAGAAATCCTAACTCATACTCTAACTGTGTTTTCAAGTAAGGCTCTTTATACTGAAATCTCCAATTTATCATCTAAAGCTTAGGATTCCACAAGGAATTCCACAAAAGAAAAGTAAATGATAACATTATTTGTGATGCAAAGTGGGGCCTAATTTATTAGAAATGATTTACAGAGAAGAAACAGTCTAGTCATCTTTCCTTCTAGTTCAACCATATTAATGATGGGAATAATTCAATTTTCAAAGGAAAATTTTGGTCATCTCTAGTCTGCAATTTGAAACCTTGAACATAGCCTCTCTCAGACTTTCTCCTTAAGGAAGATTAACAAATGTAATTAGCATGGACATTTGAATTTTATGTAAATGTCCAGGAACAGAGCAGGAATATAGCACACTTTAAAGAACTGGGCAAATTGAATCTCATAAATAAATGAATGCTCAAAGATCCATTATATCCTACTTTCTTTTTCTTTTCTTTTCTTTTTTTTTTTTTTGCAAGAAGAGAATCATTCTTTACATTAAAGAGATAGATCTTCCTCTGGCAAAAATCATTACTTTTTAGAGTAAATAAAAGCTAAGTGTTTCCAATTAAAAGTTAAATAAGGGAGGAATAAAAGCTTGGCTTTTAAAATCCCATTTTTGCTGTTTGTTTCATTTTCTCAGCTGTTATAATTGCTAAGGCAATTATAACATCACCTCATCTTTCTACAGCATGTCAGGTTACCATCCATACATTATTAAACACTGACAGTAAGATGAAGAAAGCAAAAGAATGGCTCATTAAGTATCAGGGACTTTGTGTATGATCAATAGTTGAGTAATTCAAAAGAATGTCTAAAAATCATGCACACAATTGGCATCATCCAATCACCTCCTTTTATTTCCCTCCACTCACAGGCAGTACCAGCTGCCTCACACAACCCTTTCTGTCTCCCCATCAGATCCTACTATAAATGTCTGTCTATCTCTTTCCATCAGTTTCAGCCTGTCCTCCCCATATCATGCCATCAGACCCTTTTCAGTGTCACAAATTGCCATAAGTGCAATCTTTTGTAATTTTCTATTACTTAGAAGGTTGTGTTGCATG
Organism: Procyon lotor; assembly: GCA_028646535.1. NCBI lineage: Eukaryota > Metazoa > Chordata > Mammalia > Carnivora > Procyonidae > Procyon > Procyon lotor. Next base: position 93,166,411 of record CM053605.1, on the reverse strand, counting down.
AGTACTGTCCACATATGTCATTCTGCTCATGGTTTCAATATCAAATTGCATCCAGGAGGCACCAGAATGGGGCTGCCAGGAAGTGCATGCAGAGCATGCATTGCAAAAGGGCTTAGCTGGTGAAAACTTCCTCCAATAGCAAACTGGCTTAGTGTGCCACTTAAGTAAGAATAACATGATGTCTTTGAAAAGGAAGGCAGATTTAATGCCCTGTAATTCTCTCTTCTTTCTGAGGATGTTAAATTCCTTAGATTCATTTGAATCCAAAAGAAAGTATTAGGAGGGGAAAGTAGCCTTTCCAATAAAGCCTCCTAAATTTAGACCACCACATTTGAGCTGTTCAATCTTGCTTTCTCAATTAAGTTTTAATCAAAAGAGCTGGTGGTTTTACAGCAACTTCCAGTTTTGCATTGCCAACCAAGGAAATCACCTTAACTTATTTATCCTTTGTACTTTTCTTAATTTGTAAATTCTAATGCTAAATGATTGCTTGGTATAGGAAGTGATGACCATGGACACATTAAATAATTTATTCCTGTAAGTTGTATTTGTATAAATTTCTATGTAACTATGTCACTAAAATGGATAAAAAAAAAAAAAAAGAAGAAAGTAGAGTAAATTATTCCTCACAGTTAAGTTTTCTGGAATGTAAACCAGAGACAATTTCTATATGACCCCAAGCTCAACATCAGAAAATTATTTTCCTTCAAAAATGCATTCATTCCAAGAATATAACTCCATTATTAGTTACTGTAAATTGACCAAAGGAACACCCAGAAGCAACTGGGATTTCTATGCTTTCAGGGAATGTGGATTGTCATGGAAACCCAACACCTCATTTGCGACATCCTGTTACCACTTGCAGTAGGCCAGGACCAAAGAGCAGTGGCTCTACTTGCAGTAGTGTAGCTATTCGTTTATTTAATTTTGTACAGAATGGCCATTTTTGCTTTCCTATGTGTTTATCAAAGATTTTATTTCCATGGTTTTTGAGATGATTAGAGAATTGAATCACTCAGTGGTAGACTAAGTTTTGACCCAAATAAAAGCTTAATTTATAAATTTAATGAGTTTATTAGGAAATAGAACCCTTCTATTATAAAAAACCTATCATGTAAAAATCAGATAAGAAGAAATTGAAGTTCTGGAGGTAATAATAACCAAGACAACTCTGTAAAATCTCTAGCACTCTCATTGCTATTCTAAATCATATGCAATGTGTGTACACATGTAATTTGACATAGGTAAGTAAATATATATATTTTTAAATGAGTCTATGCCAATTTCCCTAATATGGATGGACAAACACCATGATTTTCTTTTTATTTAGTTCTTCAACATGACTATGAATTTCCTTAATTGCAAAGATTAGTGGATAATCCAAGGAATATAAAATCTAAGAAATTAGAAGACACAGCTATTAAGGCATCTTTAAGACTGAGAAACTATGGTGGAAGCCTGGATTCAGGCAAATAAAGAGCCCTTGCAGGTAGTACTAAATACTAAATACTAGTATTTAGTATTAATTTAGTATTATATATATATATACATATATATATATATATATATATATACCTAGCTCATAGGTCAAGTACTAAATACTAAATACTAGTATTTAGTATTAATTTAGTATTATATATATATATATATATATATATATATATATATATATATATATATACCTAGCTCATAGGTCAACCAACAGTCATAGCCTCTGGATGACCCTCAATAATCTAAACCTAGGCTATCAGAGGCTCCTCACCCTTCTCTCCTGTCTTGGAATGTGCACTCAGCTTATCTTTCTTGTGCTTGAAGTTGCCCAAATACACTGCATAGTATACATGCATGGACCCAGGTAAGGCATCTTTGTAAACTTCTACAATTTGACAAGCTTATGCAAAGATCTAATAGTTTTATGGTCACTCAGGACAAGCCTTGTATGTAGATTCCCTTTAATAAATCTGCCACCTGCTAAGTTAAAATAATCTGCCTCTTTCTTGAGTCTCTCCTCATCCTCAATGTACAGGGATCAGTTTCAGATTACACCTCAAAAATGAGCACTTGACCTTGTACCAAAAAAGTGAGGTGACTATATCTGTAGTAGAGACTATTCCTTTTCTGGATCAGCAATGAAAGAGTTTTTACTGATGGTCCCCTAACATCTTGGGCATTTCTGCCAACCACACTGTTCTTGGCTAGGTAGTATACAATCTTGGTTCTATGGGTCTTCAGAAATTCTATAAGCTACAAAATACCCTAATACAAATATCTTTCCTTTAAACGAGCCATGTGGGTTTTTTTTTCATTTATAGCTAAGAACCTTTATCAATATGATTGCCCTATTAAATGTATAGTTTGTGAGTGCTTAAAACATTTGTTTTTTGTTTTTTAAAGATTTTATTTATTTATTTGACAGAGAGAGCACAAGTAGGCAGAGAGGCAGGCAGAGAGAGAGAGGAAAGCAGGCTCCCTGCTGAGCAGAGAGCCCAATACAGGGCTCAATCCCAGGACCCTAAGATCATGACCTGAGCTGAAGGCAGATGTCTTAACCCACTAAGCCACCCAGGCACCCCTAGAACATTTGTTTTTAATGAACAAGAAGAAATTATTTCAGAGTTAGCTAAGAAACTTTTTTGAATGTCCATTCTTCATTCTTTTACCAAATCATATTTCAGTATTTTATTATAGTGCCTCTTATACTGATGTGACAGTCCTACCTAGATTAAAAAGAGTAACCAATGATTCCAATATACCAATATAATTAAGAATCACTGACCTAAGTCAGTCATCCAAATATGACACATTACACTCTTCATCAGAAATTGACCCTATGAAACATAGGGTCTCAGGTATACACCTGGTCTACTGAACAGATTCACCTTAGATACAGACTAGGAATCTGTATATTTATTAAATTCTTCAGGTGACTGTAATACTGCCAGATGGGGACTTTTCCAACACCCAATGTTTAGAAGCCACTGACATGGAAAATAAATAATTTATCAATGAAGCCTAATGTAAGTTCATTAAAACAACTTTATTCTTTATCTGAAAGTATCAATAGATTATTCAAGCAAAAGAAAGTTGTGCAAATCATAGATCTGCACTTCAGGAAAATATCTAATGAAATGGCTCATGGTATTTTTGTGAAGAAGGCAGCTAAGTCAAATTGAATGCAAAAATCAGTTGGATGATTTATTCAGTGGTGCAATATCTATAACAAAAGATACTAATCAATGGAATAATATCCTTCTAACAAAGAAGTTTCATCTTTGAAATGGTCAGTATAGTTTAAGTTGTTTTACAGTATCAACAGTTTTTAATTTTTTTCTCCTAATACATGTCCATTGTTAGTTTGATTGGAACTCTTGTTCACAGCATTTTCACTAGGGCTCTAGGCTGAAAGAATCCCTACAATCTGGGAAACCTCTGTTGGGATGGGGTAGATAATAGATATAGCAAGTTTTATACTAGCTGATAGGATAACTGTTTTCCCACTCTCAACACTTCTCCTGTCAAATGTATAAAATTTTATTTTCTTCACACTAAACAATTCTGACAGTAACTATCTGGTGTTAGTGCAGACCACAGGTTAGGGATTCAGTCCCACAAGACTGTCTTCCACTTCAGACACCAATTGTGAATTCAGGACATCTGTATTTCTGATTACCAGGCTATAGACAAAGGGTTCCCACACCCCCCTCCTTGGATTTGATGATTTTCTAGCATGGCTCACAGAATTCAAAACAAGAGTTTACTTATTATCACTGGTTAATTTTAAGCAATATTAAAAGGGATACAAATGAGTAACCAGATGAAGATGGTTGGCCGAAATGCACAAGATGTTAGGGGACCATCAGTCGAAACTCTTTCATAGCTGATCCAGAAAAGGAAAAGTCTCTGCTCCAGATGGCAAGGTATGGAAGAAACTTGAGTGCAGAAATTTTCTGTCCTCAAGAGTTTGGGGTATGCTACACTCCCAGCAAGTGGGTATGTTCACCAACCTACAGACTTGCAGAACTCTGAACCCATCGTTAAAAACATAGGCATGATTGATTAAGTCATAGACCATTAGTGATTAATTCAGTCTCTATCCTCTTTTCCCTAACCCAAGGTACAATTCTCTAATCACATGGTTGATACTTCTGGAAACATGCTCCCTTTCTGAAACTATGAAAGTGCCCACCAAGAGTCCCCTCATTAACATAAAAGAGTCTTCTCATTAACATAAATTCAGGTATGATTGAAAGGGATTCATGAAAAACAAAAGATATTCCTATCATCTCTATCACTCAAGAAGTTACAAGGATTTTAGAAGCTTGGTCCTAGAAACTGGGGTCAGATTATAGATGAGACATATATATATATAGATAGATATACATATACTATAATATATAGATATATATATATTGTAGAGATACAGTATTGTACAATATGGTACAATACCTCAAGACAGATGATAGAGTACAGATACAATTGTATAGATACTCTGTGTGTGTGTGTGTGTGTAAGTATGTATATACATACTTACACACACACACACACACACATATATATATACATATATATACATATGATGGCACAGGCCATCGGAGATTTATGCCATTTGACCTTCATCCCTTTGAATGAAGCAACTACTATGATGATGCTTAACTTTGAGGGACTGGAGGAAAACATTCTAAGCCTAAAAGGAGGTGCATTGAAATATAAGACTTTTTATATTAATAAGTGTATCATGTCTACATTCAGTATTATTCATTGAGGTAAATGGTTATTATACTTTTTACTATCTTTTAGTATCCAACCAAGATACTCAGTATTGAATTTAATTTCACTTGATCTGGTATACTGGATTAAAGGTGGTAGTGGAAAAGAGTGACTAAAATATCAATCTTGAAAAAAGAAAAAAGTATTTTGGAGGATTATCCTGAAGGACAAACTGTTCATCCATTCTTCTAGATCAGTATTTACCATATGGGCTGCACATTAAAATTGCCTGGGGAGTTTTAAAAAATCGGATGTCCTTATCATACCACAAATCAATTAAATCAGAATTTCTTGGAGTAAGACCAGACATAATCATTTTTATTTAAATTCCTCAGGTAATTAGAATGTGTAGCCAAGGTTAAGAACTACTGTTTTAGATCAATGGTTCTTAAACCCGTGTACATATGGAAATCGTCTATAGTGTTGCAGAGTGTTGTAAAATTTTAGACAGCAGCCCCTCTTCTAGGCTCTGTGCAGTGATGTTGTACAAAAATAGGTTTCAGTTGAATAGCAGAAGGATTTTTAAATGGAGAATGGTCCAGAGAATAAAAAAGAGTTCTTTCTGTAGAAAATAAGAATAGTCTTAATGACCCATTGCCAGGGGCACTAGAGAAACATGTTTCAAATAGGCCTAAATACTAGCCCTACTTTCCCTGGAAACTGGTTTGTCTGTCAACCTGCCAGGATACTTTCACAAACAAGCTTTAGTTGTTGTCCACACCTAGTGGGAAAGCCTGAGTCTCCCAAAAAGCACATGTGGCCAGGGGTAAAGAGACTCACAGACAATACTATCCTCCATTAACAGCATCCCCTCTTTCACAGGAGGTATCTTTAGGACCTGTGAACACCCATGAGGATATGCCACCACATGCTCTGCTCCCTGTAGGTGATGTGTGTATTTTGTGTCTTTAATTGTATATAGGAACTGTTTAAAAATTGTTTTACACAGAAAATTTGATATCCTCGTATCAATCACTGTCACTGTTAGGACAAATATATGGATGTTCTGGAGGGGAGCCAAGTTTCTGTCCCACTTGATGATCTTTGAATCTAATAGTAACGTTAATTTCACATTTTTTTAAAAAAAATCTTGATTTCATTAGTATTACTTAAATATCTCTGTCCTTACATGTAAAATAATAGGGAGACTAACAACATGGGTTGAACTCTAGCCTCCATCACTAACTACCTTTATTATCTGATTCAACCTTTCTGAGCATTCCCCTCCCTATTTGTAAAATGCTGGTGATAACATATAAAAGAGACATCATACCAAATGTAAGTCATTTTCATGATCTGGGTTCAATAGGTATTATTTTCATATCTTGCATATTTCAATTAAAAACAATTCTATGTGAGCCACTTATTAAATTACATGTTTTATTCCAGATTATTAATTCCAAGAGGACTTTATACATTCACATTTGTATTGTTTGTGGGGCATACAAATAGTTTTGAAATACTGTTCTGTATTCCCCATTCCACCACTATCTCTTTTTTCCCTTCCATTGGTTATCCTTTCAATAAGACCTTATTTATTTATTTATTTATTTATTTATTTATTTATTTATTTATTTATTTAAGAGAGAGAGAGAGAGAGAGAGTAAGCATAAGAGTGGGTGAGGGACAGAGGGAGAAGCAGACTCCCTGCTAAGCAGGGAGCACAATGTGGGATTCGATCCCCAGGAATCTGGGATCATGATTTCAGCAGAAGCCAGATGTTTAACCAACAGAGCCACCCAGGTACCCTCTAGTGATTATCCTTAACCTTAATCAATGGATTTGGTATTCTGCATTCATTCATTACACAGAATTCTTTGTCAAATCGTTGGGTTGTCAAGTAGGTTTAAACATGACAGAAAAAATTTAGATGTATAAATAACAAACCAAAGCAATCTTTACTACTACATATGATATCCCAGACGGAGTAGTGAGCAAATCAGAGAGAAAGTCAGTAGAGTTTATATATTGATGGCCTGCTGAGAAGAGGTACTATGCACTCCCTTTAACCCTAATCAGACTCCCATACTATTTCCAGACAGCTCTAAAAATGCTACTACATCCCTGCATAGTGTAGAAATTGTTGGCTTCCCTAGAAAATTGACTTAATATCTTATGCATCTAGAATGGCACTGATTATGTAGCATAGCAAGTCTGGAAAGTTCAGAAAATAGTCATTCAAGTCATTTATTGGTATGCAGTTCAGATAAGAAATCCTGATTAAGAAAGCCTAGGCTAGGTAAATGGAGCCTCTAAGCATTTCCCTATGACTCCAAAGTGGCTTGAGAACACCAGAATCATCTCATGTGGCCCCCAGACCTCAGGAGACTTGACGCTGGAATAAGAAAAGACTAAGGAATGGTATCTGTGAATTAACAACTAAAGCTTGATACGAGCACTGTGCATCTCAGGAGACACTCATAGTGGATGGATCACAAACAAGGACCATACTCCTTCCCCAGTGCTCAAGTCCCAGCCCTCTACAAGAAGCCTCCCTACCTCTTAAGGTCTGGGAAGGTAAAAGAAAATCCTTTATGTATTTTGAGTAAGCCCATAGAGGGAGGCTAGGATAGAGCTGGTCAAAGTAGAAATTAAAGTTTAGACAAAGAAAGTGATTTTTCTTTGAGTTGTCAAGTTGGATTTTTATCTGTTAAACTGAATTTTGTATTATTCATAATTTAAGTGTGTGTTTATTATGGTAGTGAATTGAATTGATTAGTGTGAAGGTATAAAGCTATCTTAGAACCAAGTTTCTCAAATAGTTGATATTTTCCAATAAGAAAATACAATCCAGAAACTTTTATTTCATCTTAAATGTGATAAAATTCCAGAAATATTTTACTCATGAGAAAATTAATATACAGATGCACGATCTTGGTCAATGTTGGGAATATGATATTCATACAATGGAGTTTATTCATAAATATTAAATTAAAGTCAATTTTATAAAATGTAATATTTTCTTTCGGTTCTTTATTTTTTACACTGAAGATGTAAAATATAGAGAACTAAAGAGAGTTTTAATATTAGAGAAATTATATTTTTGAATTTGGAAATAACTCTGACAATCAATTCCATTAGGACTTTTTAGCTCTCTTCCCTAGGAATATAAAAATGAAATAAAAGAGTTTTATTAGTAATTATAGGGATATTAAACACCATTTGCTATAAATCAAAGCACATTAATGACTAATGTTCAGCAATATCTTCCCTCATGTCATATTTGGAGCAGAACTGATTTAAGTGAAGGTAAAAGTATGAAGTATGTGCAATAATTACAGAACTTATTAGAAAAATAATTCAGCAGTTGGGGAATTTAGGACATTATTTCAGATTCTTGCCAGTCTCCTCTCCAGTGAGTAGAAGCATTGGATCATTAGTACATTTCTCCATAAAACTGATTAATTTTGATGGACAGAACTAATTTTATGGTTTCCAATTCTGTGACACCTCAAATAAGCTGTTTCCATTAGGAATCCTGATAGCTTGAAGAGTCAGCTTTGTTGTTTTTTCTTTTCTTCCAACAATTAAGTTGAGAATTCTAAGTTTCACCATCATTTATCACCAAATCACCTTTTCACTTACTATTTCCTGTTTGATATTCCATTATAATCCAATAGAATATCTAATATTAGAAGTTAGCTATACCAAGTTTAAGCAACAGTGTAAAGCAATAAAAATTCCCTTACAGTGCTAGTGAACAAAAATTATGATTGCTTCATCACTTTCTAAAGGAGATAGCCAGTTAAACATATTCCTACCGCATGACCTGGTCTTTCCATTCCATGGCATATATCCAAGAAAAATAAATGCACATGCCCATTCAATGCCTTGTATATAAGTTTTCCTAACACTTTGTTTATGATAGCACCAAATTAGAAACAACTCCAGCATCAATCAAGAAGTGAATGTCTAAACAACTTGTGGCATATCTGTACAATAGAATACTACTCAGCAACAAAATGGAATGAATTATTGATACACATAAAATTTTGGATGAATCCCAATCTAGTTACACTGAGTAAAAGACACATGCAAAAAAAGAAAGAAAGAAAGAAAATAGTTCATAATGTTTCATTTCACTTTTATAAAATTTTAGAAGACACAATCTTCTTTCTAGTGACAGAAAACAAATCAGTGATTGCACAGCAAAGGGGCAGGAGGGAGGAATCACAAAAGAAGGAGAATTTTGAAGGTGATATAACTGTTTATTTTCTTGACTTTAGTGATGATTTCATAAGCCTATGCATATGCCAGCATTTATGAAATTGTGCATTGTAAAATGTGAAGTGTTTTATATTTAAGTTATACCTCAGTAAAGCTGGACTCATCCACTAAAATATCCATATCCTTATCCTTGAGATGCAAGGGTGGTTCAACATTCACAAATCAGTGTGATAGAACAAATTAATAAGAGAAGAGAGAAGAACCACATGGTCCTCTCAATTGATGCAGAAAAAGCATTTGACAATATTCAGCATCCGTTCCTAATTAAAACTCTTCAAAGTATAGGGATAGAAGGAACATTCCTCAACATCATCAAGTCTATCTATGAAAAATCCACAGCAAATATGATTCTCAATGGGGAAAAGCTGACAGCATTCCCTTTGAGATCAGGAACACGACAAGGATGCCCACTCTCACCACTCTTGTTCAACATAGTACTAGAAGTCCTAGCAACATCAATCAGACAACAAAAAGAAGTAAATGTTTTCAAATTGGCAATGAAGAAATCAAACTCTCTCTATTCGCAGATGTCATGATACTTAATATGGAAAACCCAAAAGACTCCACCCCCAAACTACTAGAACTCATAGAGCAATTCAGTAATGTGGCAGGATACAAAATCAATGCACAGAAATCAGTTGCTTTCCTACACAATGAAAATATGGAAAGGGAAATTAGAGAATCAATTCCATTTACTATAGCACTAAGAACCATAAGATACTTGGAAATAAACCTAACCAAAGAGGTAAAGGATCTGTACTCGAGGAACTACAGAACAATCATGAAAGAAACTGAAGAAGACACAAAAAGGTGGAAAAGCATTCCATGCTCATGGATCAGAAGAATTAACATTGTTAAAATGTCTATACTGCCCAGAGCAATCTATACTTTCAATGCCATCCCAATCAAAATTCCACTGGTATTTTTCAAAGGTCTGGAACAAACAATCCTAAAATTTGTATGGAACCAGAAAAGACCCCGAATTGCTAAGGAAATGCTGAAAAAGAAAAACAAAGCTGGGGGTATCACATTGTCTGATTTCAAGCTTTACTACAAAGTGGTTATCACCAAGACAGTATGGTACTGGCACAAAAACAGACACATAGACCAGTGGAACAGAATAGAGAGCCCTGATATGGACCCGCATCTCTATGGTCAAATAATCTTTGACAAAGCAGGAAAAAAATATCCGGTGGAAAAAAGACAGTCTCTTCAATAAATGGTGCTGGGAAAATTGGACAACTATATGTAGAAGAATGAAACTTGACCATTCTCTTACACCATACAAAAAGATAAACTCGAAGTGGATCAAAGACCTCAGCATGAGGCAAGAATCTATCAAAACCCTGGAGAGGAACATAGTAACCTCTTCGACATCAGCCATAGCAACTTCTTTCAGGACATGTCTCCAAAGGCAAAGGAAACAAAAGCGAAATCGAACTTTTAGGACTTCATCAGGATAAAAAGGTTCTGCGCAGCAAAGGAAACAGTCAACAAAACAAACAGGAAAACCACATAATGGGAGAAGATATTCACAAATGACACTACAGACAAAGGTCTGATATATAAGATCTATAAAGAACTCCTTAAACTCAACACTCACAAAACCGATAATTACATAAAAAGATGGGCAGAAAATATGAACAGACACTTCTCCAAAGCAGACATACAAATGGCTCACAGACACATGAAAAATTGTTCATCATCTTTAGCCATCAGGGAGATTCAAATCAAAACCACACTGGGATATCACCTTACACCAGTTAGAATGGCCAAAATCAACAAGACAGTAAAAACAAATGTCGGAGAGGATGTGGAGAAAGGTGTACCCTCTTATACTATTGGTGGGAATGCAAGCTGGTGCAGCCACTTTGGAAACCAGTGTGGAGATTCCTGAAGAAATTAAAAATAGAGCTACCCTATGACCCTGCAATTACACTATTGGGTATTTACCCCAAAGAAGCAGATGCAGTACAAAGAAGTGCCCCATGTACCCCAGTGTTCATAGCAGCAATGGCCACAATCACCAGACTGTGGAAAGAACTAAGATGCCCTTCAACAGATGAATGGATAAAGAAGATATGGTCCATGTATACAATGGAATATTATGCCTCTATCAGAAGGGATGAATATCCAACTTTTGTATCAACATGTACAGGACTGGAAGAGATTATGCTGAGTGAAATAAGTCAAATGGAGAGAGTCAATTATCTTATGATCTCACTTATGTGTGGAGCATAAGAGAAGACATGGAGGGTATTGTGAGAAGGAAGGGAAGGGTAAATGGGGGGAAATCGGAGAGGGTGATGAACCATGAGGGACTGTGGACTCTGAGCAACAAACTGAGGGTTTTGGAGGGGAGGGGGTGTGGGGGATTGGGCGAGCCTGGTGATGGGTATTGAGGAGAGCACGTATTGCATGGAGCACTGGTGTGGTGCATGGACAATTAATCTTGTAACACTGAAAAAAATAAAATAAAGGTATTTGGGGGAAAATAAAAAAAATAAAATGTCTCTATCCTTGAACTAAGGATCTCATTCCTTTCTATCCAGGCTTTGTCTTTGATAAAGGAGATAAGGATGCATATTTTTGTCTCCTTTACATTCCTGCTACCCTCAAAATAAGAGTCTGGTCTTGATTTTTAACTTTAACATTTCCTGAAGCTGAAGATTAGTCCTCTTTTAAGACTACCATTGAGGAGCTCTGGCTCTCAGAGTGTGCCTTAAATTGGCAAGTAATTCCCCTAGGCCTATCAATTTCCTTTTGCAAGCGTCCAATGCTATCAAAAGGAGGTAGTTAAGCATATATTTATGTCATTCTGGTTAAACATCACAGGTATTTGTTCTCCCAATTACCTATCCTTCACTTGCCTCTCATCTCAATTAACCACAGGTGAAAATTTTAGTAATTTTGAGGCTACTACACGCTGGAATAATAATTACTGTAGTGCCCACCAAGAATGGGATCTTATTGGTCTCAGGTGAGTAGGCAATGCAAGCCCAAAACCTCAATCTCAGTGTCTGCTTTCGTGTACTATTTATAGGACTATTGTGTTAGCTCAAGTTCTCCAGAAAACACAGCTCAAAACAAAACTTATGTGCTGAAACATTATTGCAAAGTGCAGCCCTAGACCAGCAAGAATGAGGGATATATAAATGAGGCATAATAAGACAGAAAACAAATGCCAGACGGTATGTTATAAAGCTAGTCATTAGTTCACCAAGAGACAGAGTATGCCTTCTAACAGGTGCATGGAAAACTAAGTTTAAGGCCCACCCAGTGGAGGGAACATTGAAGAGGCAATTTATCCATTCACTTCCTTTTGTTTCCTATGATACTCCTTACCGACACACATAACCACATTTCCTGGTGGTGTCACATAAGCTTTTTAGACAGCAACTAGGAAACTGCAGTCTATCTTTTTACTATGGGCCTCTGCGTGAAGAAGTCCTGAGAGAAGCAAGAAGCTCTGGGCATTCACTTTCAGATGGTAGAGACTCACAGGCCTCAGGGCCATCTTCCACAATGACTATGCAGAGAAATGGCCAGGCATCAGGAAAGCATGTGAGGCACTCAAGATACCTACAAACTAAAACAAGCACTCAAAATAAGGCACAGAGCCAGGCATGGAACACATGCATTCTTGTAATTCACATATATATTCTAGATCTTTAGATCTAGATCTAGATTCTATTCTAGGCCTATTCTAGATCTATTCTAGATATAGATCTTCATATTTCATTTGTTGGGTGGTCAATAGCATCATCTGCTTATCTGCTTCCTTGCCACCTGGTTCCCAACTCAGCAAGCCAGCTTTTCTTTATCTGTATTTCTTCCTAACCTGGCTGAGATCCTGGCATTGCTATTGCTTGCCTGCTACTTTCTCTTTTCCTTGAACTTTCTTGTACTATATGTTACCAATTTCTGATATATACCACTTCCATAATCTTTTTTTTTTTATTTTTATTAACATATAATGTATTATTTGCCCCAGGGTACATATCTGTGAATTGTCGGGCTTACACATTTCACAGCTCTTAACAGTACATACCCTCCCCAATGTCCACAACCCAGCCACCCTATCTCTACCCACCCACACCACCCCCCCAGGCCACCCTTAGTTCGTTTCTTGAGTCTAGGAGTCTCTTATGGTTTGTCTCCCTCCCCATCCCTTCCTGTTTCATTTCTCTCCCCCACCCCCCCAAACTCCCGCCTTA
>CM053605.1:93127604-93152700 GCA_028646535.1 Procyon lotor | reverse complement strand
GTGCCCGTTCGGATCACATTTGTATCTTTAGGGTAAATACCCAGTAGTGCGATTGCTGGATCGTAGGGTAGCTCTATTTTCAACTTTTTGAGGAACCTCCATACTGTTCTCCAGAGTGGCTGTACCAGCTTGCATTCACTTCCATAATCTTTAAACTTCCTTGGTTTCTGTGCAAAAAGGATGCATTCCATTATCTACCTACCTATCTCTATTATCTATTTCTCAATCTATCTGTTATCTATTATCTATCATCATCTATCTATCTTTAGTTATTTTTAAAGTCTGTACCACCAAGAGCTAAACAAAGTTATTTTTTTTCTTCTTTCCTCTTCTAGCCAGAGTCAAACCTAATTTGATTTTTACTTTTTAGAGCAATGTATCAGCATGAAGACCTCAAAATCCATGACTGCTTCTCTTGGTTGATCTTCAGGAAAAGTATATTAGAATCCCTATTTGATAGATTAGTAATCTGAGCTCTAAGCACCTAAGGGACACATGAGTTTTCCTTACCTCTTACTAACCTACAAGCAAGTGATTTTAAAAAAAATCACATATATTCTAAAATAAGTGTATTCAGACAATATCAGGATAGCCTCAACATTCTCTGTTAATCAGTAGCTTGTATCAGCTGCTTCATGAGACAAACAGTAAAATGTTTCAGTGAATCTAGAAGAGATAAATGAAGCGTGTTTTTGGTTCCTCAAGCCAAATACTGGATTCTCTTTCCAATGAAAATTCTTCCCTGTCAATAATTGCCATTTACTTGGCTCATACTGCACTTACTAAATTGTGAGTTGGTCTTCTGATAATAATGTACTTCCACCTATAATGGAGGATGAGAAGAGTGTATCTAAAATGAAGCTTTGATTTGAAGACAGACTTAAAACAACTACCATGTGAATCCACTTAGCTATGGGATGATGAAAATATATATTATGCATATTTATTAGTTTTATATATGTATAGTACATATACATATATATAATTCACATATCATTGAATAAATATTTAAATTCAGCTTAAGCAGTAGCCAAGCATTAGCTATATTCCAAAATAATAATAATAATGTTTTATCATAATAGAAAATATCTAGTTAAAATATCCAGTCAGGGGGGCACCTGGGTGGCTCAGTTGGTTAAGCAGCTGCCTTCGGCCCAGGTCATGATCCTGGAGTCCCGGAATCAAGTCCCACATCGGGATCCCAGCTCCACGGGGAGTCTGCTTCTTTCTCTGACCTTCGCTCCTCTCATTCTCTCTCTCTCTCTCTCTCTCTCAAATAAATAAATAAAATCTTTAAAAAATATATCCATCAGTCCCTGTCTGTTCCATGTTGAAAAGGGTGATAAAGACATCCCTAACCTTTTGACTATTACTATTTATTGGGAATACATTCCTTCAATCATTGGCTCAAACTCACAAAGCTGAAAAGACAGGAAGATACCTACCTGGGCCATGAATAATGAATAATCATGTTGCTTGATTCTGACTCAAAGTTAAGGGACAGAAGATTTAAGAAAAGTGACATGGAGAAGGACGGACAGGCAATTTGTTGAATGCCGACTCTGTGCCAGATATTATGGTAAAAGCCTTCTGTGATATAATGGTCAAGAGAATTCTGAGAGGTAGATATGAGAATCCTCCATTATACTGAAGATCCTGGCATTGGTTAGTTAAAATTTCTGGCCCAAAATATTTCAGGAGGAAGAGGTCAAGTGTTTTATGGCATTGTCATTAGGGTATAGTCTGGCTGCATTATGGTTTAAGATGATGTTGGTTCATAAGGACCCTTCTGTGTTAGAGCACCTTCCTTAGGTGGTCACTGGTATTTGTCATATCCCCGTAGCTAAGTTTGCAAATTCTTCTCGCTATAAAATACCAGAGATCGTTTTGTTAGTAGCTTGAATAAATTAATTATAGCACTGTGTGTGTGTGTTTGTTTGCTTTAATTTTCATGGTGAGGTTGATTTTTTGGAACATTTATGATGCTTAATTTTATGTGACAACTTGACTAGGTCATGGTACCCAGATACTTGGTCAAATATCAGTTTGCATGTTGCTCTGAAGTTGTATTTTTTTAATGGAATTAATAGTTAAATCTTTGAGCCTTTGATGAATGCATCTTACTTTCCATAATGTGGGTGGCCATCATCCAATCAGCTGAAGGTATTAAGAGACCAAGACCGAGCTCCCTTAAGGAAGAGGGAATTTTGCCTCCAGACTGCTTTCAGATGTAAGCTGGAACATCAGTTCTTCCCTGGGTCTTCAGCTTGCTGGTCTATCTTGTAGATTTTACATTTACCAGTGTCCACAATCACCTGGCTAATTCCTTAATTCTTTCTCTCTTAAACCCTGACTAACGCAAAATGTGATAAACATTTCAACACTAAATAAAAGTCCATGTGCCTGCTATGGACCTAACAACACGAGAGAAATTTACAAAGTCTAAATTAATTTCTATTAACCATAAGGCAAAGACAGAAGAGAACAAGAGGAAGAATAGTAATAGGACATATGATTTTTTTTAATGTTGGGAGGTAATGACCTGAGCATTCTGATATAATTTTGGTGTGCACAAAATGGAAAATAAAATGAGAATAGCCATAAGTATATTTCAAAAGTTCGTATCTTTTCATTTCACTTTTATCTTTAAATATAATAGAAAATTTAGAAATATATACCTGAGCTACTATTAGTTTAATTGTCTTTAACAAAAAAAAGTTCTTGACAGCATTACCCAGTTGAGAAAAGTAAAAAAAAAAAAAATTACCCAAATATCCAAAGCTACATAATCATTTTTAAGTTATGGTATATGTAGATACTTGAATAGGTTACAGATATTAAAAAACAGCTTGAGAAATACTTAAGGGCATACAATAATGTTAACTATTTAATACAAACTGAAAATAAAAAGCCAAATTGTGCAAACACTCATGATATAATCTATGGGCCTGTATGTTTGGTAATAGGAAGTTAAGCACTCAAGGTTATCCCTACATAGAAAAATAATATTTTCAAAATTATAATTTTTTCCCAAACTTTTTCTAATCAGCATGCTGCCTTTTATAGCTTGAAAGTCTCCAAGTATATTTTTATTTGAAAATAAGAAAGTTATGAAGGTTATGAGAGGAGAGAAAGAAGCCAAGAGATACAAATGGAATTGGGTGGAAGGAGAGGGAGAGCAGACAATACCCTTAAGGTTCCCTTCATTAATTAGGTTCCTTATTTTCTATCACAGAATCTAGTATTGTCAGAAACGGGCACTGCTGAGTTGAACTGAAATGAGCATACCTTACCTTCTTCTACTTCCACCTACATCAAGCAACTTTTAGAAAGAGAGAAATAGGAAGAAGGAGAAACAAGAATGTATATTTTGATCGAATGCCTAATGTTTAAGTGTTAAAGTCAATATTTAGCCAAATCCAAGACCAAGACTGAAGTTGCATATCACTCTCCGATAATAAACTTTTGGAATACAAGGGCAAAGCCTAAATTTTACCCAGGAAAGTTACTGTTACTCCATTATTGTTACAATTGGAAATGTCATGTGATCAGAATTTGATACCTCTTAGCAACAGTGTTGCGATGGCTAGATGGCTAGATGGCTCTGCACTGTTTATATGGCACATGTGCAAAACTAAATAGCATTTCCAATAAAGTCAATGGGGAATCTGATTCTTGTGGTTCAGCTCTGTTGCTATAGGACACTGAAGATGGTGATACTGCCCATCAAGTCATGAAACTATTCTTCTCTAATTATAACTGAATCACATGAAGACAAATTTACTTTCAACTCTTGGGTTTGGAGATTTGGCCAGTGGTAGTCATGGGATTTCACTGAAATCATTCCACACCTAAAAGTTTTGTGCACTGTTTGAAAAAATTGGTGTGTGAATATTTATAGAAGCAGGGTTAGGATTGTTATTCTCCCATCTTTTTTATTTGTAATATCTGTGTGTGCAATTGCTGCTTCATAGTGACTTGAAACAAATTTGCCCTTAATTCTTGTATCTAGAAATGAGTCCAGAGCAATATAATTGGCAAACAAATACTGCTTCTGAATTTCCATCTGCATCTCAGCTTTCATTGCATGACACCAATTTCAGCCTCTTCCCTGGAGTGGAATGATTTGTATATCTTTACAGCAGATTTTGTGTAAGAAATACTTGCACTCTTGAAGCACAACAATTTGATTACTTATTCAGCAGGTTCCAGCAAATAAACTTCTTTCCCTGCAAGCCCTGCATTATTGTTATCTGCATGGTACAATATTAAGGCTTCTTTTGTTTAAACAGCCTTTTAAAAATGTAATAGCTTCCATTTCATATTGATTAAATATTTTGCATATGCTGCGGAAGGTCAAAAATCATGTAGTTTGTCTTTGACTAAAGAAGAACAATAAACATGACTATACACGCACACAAACACACACACACACACACACACACACACACACACACACACACACACATATATATATATATATATATATATATATATATATATATATATATATATCTATCTATCTTACGGTCAGTAAGTATATATCTACTACTTATTTCTTTAATGTTAATAGTGTTAAATACACAATGAAAATGGGATGAAAACACTGTACCCTTGGAATTCTTAAATTACTCAGAACCAAGGCAGGGGATAGGAAGGGAAAAAATGAAACAAGATGGGACAGGAGAGGGAGACAAACCATAAGAGTCTCTTAATCTCAGGAAACAACCTGAGGGTTGCTGGGGTGGGTGGGGAGGGATAGGGTGGCTGAGTTATGGACATTGAAGAAGGTATGTGCTATAGTGAGTGCTGTGAATTGTGTAAGACTAATGATTCACAGACCTGTACCCCTGAAGTAAATAATACATTATATGTTAATTAAAAAATTACTCAGAACCCCTTCCCCTTGTTAATATCATTGCATCATGGCACATTTATCTGTCGGTTTAGAAGAAATTCTAAAGGATTTCTTCAAATAGTAGCTATGTTGCTAGTTGCCTGAGATCCTGAAATCTTTTGCCAAGGAAGTAGATCACAAAGAATAATCTTTAATTTGCTCCAAAGTTTTTTGAAAAAAGCCTTTTCATTCTTTTTCTCCCAAATATCTGATTAGAGAAAAGTAGTACGTTGACTAAATCCCTTGATTTTTGTGCACAGTATATTATCATTAAACAAAAGCATTGTTTTACTAGCATATTTTCTATTAAAATGTGTTCCTTGGGATTTATAACTTGAGGAAAACTCAAAAAATTCTTTGTTGAAAGTGGTTGACAATTCTCTAATAATTATTTCATTGGCCTTTTATTTAAATATTTAGACTCAACCTTATAAGCATGATTTACCATATGTATTGTTATAAATGAATGTAGAACTTTTACAAGTACTGAAATTTTAAGGTAAAACAATAGATATTTCATCCATGATAAAAATTCTCGAGCAGTTTTCTTTTAATTTTTTGATTAATTGATGAAATAATCATAATTGAAATATAACTCCTAATGACAGTTTTGGTTAAGGTATGAATCTAATTTACTATTTAATTCCACATATGTTAAATTATAAGATTATTTCTTATTCTTCTATTCCATGTTATTTTTAAATTTTAACAGAAACTTTTGTTAGTTCAAAGAGAACAAAATCTTCCTAAAGTTACCTGGTTAGGATAAATTCTCAACAGTTTTAATAGACATAATGTACTTAACTGTCAGTATTTCTACCCATTTGTAATGACTTCAAAGTTCTTAATAACGAATCTAGTACATAAATCTAATAGCTCTTACCATAATTATTAATGGTTGAATTATTTTATTTTGCAATGATTAATAATTCATCTGACTGATACTCTTTTCCATATAAATTACATAAGAAGATTTAATTTTAAGTTATGTCTCTGGTGCTTGCCTGTTTCAACTGAATATTGAGATATTAACAATAAATCAGAATCACACGCTTCTTTATAATCCTGACATTGGCATGATAATCATGATGTCACCTGCAGGATCACATAGTCATTGATCACATAAATCTTAGGGATACCAGCCAGAAAAGGTTCTGATATTGTCATCGGACTGTTTGGCTTTCCAAAAGCCAGAGAGAAGCTGAGGCTGAAAATCATTTAAACAGGTAAAACCAAATGTGAGTGCATTTGCAATAAGTGCCCTGTGCTTATGTCACAGTAAAGAGAAGATGGGGGCTTGCCTTTATAGAGATGTGTTTGTTTGTTTGTTTGTTTGTTTGTTAAAAATTTATGTATTTATTTGGGGCTGAGGCAAAATGAGAGGGAGAGAGATTCCTAAGCAGAGTCTGCCCTGAGCCTGAGCCTGACATGGAGCTCAGTCCCAGGACCCTGAGAACATGACCTGAGCCAAAACCAAGAGTCAGATGCTCAATCAACTGTACCACCACCCAGGCACCCTGACATGTGTTTCATAAACATGACTGCTGAGCATCTCCTATATGCCAAGTGATGTGCTAGGTGCTAGGGATGCAGTCTGGGAAGTTAGAAGCCTGGGTAACTCCCTGTCCTCCCACACTGTCCAGTGGGAAAGACTGTATGGTAAACAGAGCATAGCCAGTCTATGTGCCAAATGTTTCCGGAAAGGTATGCACAGAGAAGCCTTAGGGGTGGGGCCTCAGCACCTTGGAAATAGGTAGATCAGCATAAAGGCATTCCTTATGGAGGTAAGCAGCAATGCTGACAACTCATAAGGGATAGAAGATCACCAGGTAGGAAGAAGGTTTGGTAGATCTGTGTAGCTCATATACTGACAAGTCACTCACTCTGCCTCCACGACCTCCACAACCAAATGCTCACCAATTACCCCCATGAGACTGGCTTTCACTCCAAATAGGCCTCCTGTCACATTGTACCCTTATCTGTCTCTCTTTATCCCTCTCAGATGCCTCTAATTCTTGCTTTTTTTTCCCTAATACTTGCTTTTATGTGGTTAAAATATACAAGAGAAAGTCCCCGAGTAGGATTTTCTTGGCCTTGTTTGTTCGTCTAGTGATTTTAAAATCTTTTTTTTTTCTTTCTTTCTCTTTCTCTCTTTTTTTTTCTTTTCTCTCTGTGAAAGTCGAAAATTAAGATCTGTCCTGAGGGGAGAAAACTGATTTGACAGTTAATGACTTGTTTTAGGATGATTTCAAAGGCAGTTGTGAAGATACCACAATAAAGCATGCTACTAAAAAATAGGAAATCAGCTTGCGTATTATACACTAAACTTTATTTTTATGAACATCACCATACTGCTTGTCATACTACAAACTCAGCCTCCAAATGAGGGAAGTAATATTTATTTCTTCTTCTTTTTTCTGGTTTTATTGAAAAATAATTGACATATATCATTGTATAAGTTTGAGGCATATAGGATGATGGTTTGATTTATACATATTATAAAATAATTACCATAGTAGTTTCAACTAACATCCATCTTCTCAAATAGATACAATAAAAAGGGGGGGATCTCATGATGAGAACTCTTAGTATTTACTCTCTTAGTGTACAGCAGTATTAACTCTAGTCAGCATGTTTTACATTACATCCCTAGTACTTATTTATCTTATAACTGGAAGTTTGTGCTTTTTGACCACTTTCTTTCATATGCCTCTTCCTTTCCATACTCTGCCTCTCTTATTCACAGTCTGGTCTCAGTAAGTTTTTGTTTTGTTTTTGTTTTTTGTGCTGGTCTGATTCATTTTGCTTTGCATAATGCCTTCAAGGTTCATCTATTTTGTTGGAAATGTTAGGATTTCCTCAATATTATAGCTAAATAATATTCCATTGTATATAAATACCACATCTTCTTTATTCATTCATCCATTGTGAGACACTTAAATTCTTTTCATGTCTTGGCTATTGTAAATAATGCTGCAATGAACATGGGGGTGTATGTATCTTTTTTTGAGTTAGTATTTTTATTTCTTTTGCTTTTTCATTTTGCATCTATATTACCAGAAACAAAATTGCTGGATCATATATGGCAGTTCTATTTTTAACATTTTGAGGATTCATACTGTTTTCCACAGTGGTTGTACCCAGTTACATTGCCACCAACAGTTCATAGAAGTTCCCTATCTCCACATACTCACCAACATTTTTTACTTCTTGTCTTTTTGATGACATAGTTCACATATGTATTCCCTCAGCATGCCACACTACAGACTGAGAAGTGCACCATTTTTTGATGGGAATAAACATATATAAGCTCAAATTGACTCTGCCTGTTTAAGTCCACAACTTTTGTACTGCTTAGTCTCACAGGTGTCTGGCAACTGGCCTATCTAATGCCTTCTCACACTGTCCTCCTTTCTGCCTGGGGCTTCAAGAACCTTGAAAGCAAGGGACAGACAGGGCACAAAGATTCCTTTCAAGCTCTGCATACCCCTGAAGCAGTGAGGGAAAGCCAACCTGAGTCAAATGATATCTAGACCAGTTTCCAAGTTTTTAAATTGGTATTATGTGATGCTTAATTGGAATTATTTCTAGAAGCCTGAGGGATCATTGTCTCTAATCAGGATAATAAGTAATTAGTGGGCAACTGTAAGGTGGGAAAAAAATCTAAAATACCTCTGACTCATTTGATACAGTGTTTATATGTGATAATGCTTCATGTCTTCTCATAACAAATTCATTTCTTTAATTAAAAAACTTAAGACTGCAGTTTATATTAAGATCACACAAGCATAGCCTATTCTCAGATCCAAATGAAGGAAATAAAATCAAGGGACATAAACCCAATTTAACAGGGCAAACTTGCTAGTGCAGTGAGGCTGCCATAGAATTTACTCCTGGGTTAGGTTAGTGAGTTCAAATCCCACACTTCCTTAAACAGAAGACTTCTGTTTTCACCCTAATTTTGAAAACATTTAGTTTTTCCTGACTGCCTACAGGATGTCTCAGATGGAAAAGAGGACTTTTTTAGATCAGCCCCATTCTGTTTCATCTCCATAAACTCTCCAAATAATCACTGTGCTAATCACACACTAGGTGACCTCCACCTGGGTTCTGCAATCAAACCATCCTCTTTCCTGGGAATCCCTTCTGTCTTTTCTCAACTATTTAAGTTGGGTTTGCTCTTATATGCTATCTTCATTTTGACATCCTCTCCAGTCAGTGAGCATTATTTGGATTAACCATTATTTTTTCTATGACTTTGCTTACATCTTTTTTTTTTTTTAGCACACTCTGTATTTCCTTAGTTTCTTATTTGTCTCTCTATTTTGTTTGTTTATCACTAGGAGAGTTCCAGTAAACTTTCTTAAAAACATGACAAATTTAACTATACATACTAATTCATCAAAGAAATTTACTGACGTCAACTGAATAAAATTTAACCATTTCCCATTTCAGTAGCAGCCAGAATGTACTAAACAGAAGTGGTAAGGGATACAATGCTCATACAATTTATTTTAAAACTCCATTCATTCAAAAGTATTTTCCAAGAACGTATTATATGTCAGGTATGGTTCCAAGTTCTTAGGATATACCAGTGAACAAAATATCAATGCTATCAGTCCTCTGTGAAGCTTTCCATCTAACAATAGAAGAGATGAATAAAGAATGGAACAAGTACATTGGGGATTGGTGATGCATGCTATAAAGAGAAAACACAGGGCAACATAAAGGTGTTTGGGAATACAAGACTGTAATTTTGATTAGGGTGGTGAAGAGTCCCCTTATTGAGCTTCTGGCACTGGAGTGAACACTAGAGGGACCCAAAGTGAAGGACAACGATATTTAGGAGATGGTTTTTCCAAGTAGAGACAACAGCCAGCACAAGGTGTAGGAGGCCTTTCTTGGGGGGAGTGCAATATGGTGGGAGAAGACTGAGTGTGAAAGAAAATCAGTATTGGAGAAGTAATAGATGTGTGTGTGTGTGTGTGTGTGTGTGTGTGTGTGTGTGTGTGTGTGTGTGTAGGAAGATCAAGGGGGATAGTTTGCCTAAAGGCTTGCAGATCATTGTAAGGGTTTTGGCTTGAAAATTAAAAAAGTAGGGAGCCATTGTGGAATTTCAAAAAGAAAAGCAGCATGATTTACTTTGTGCTTATAAGGAATGTGTTGAGAATAGACTGTAAGCAAAGCCACAAGGGTTAATAAGAGACTATAGGTGAGTCTAAATGAGAGATGAAAAAGGCTCAGATTCAGTGGATAGCAATAAAGGTGGCATGAAGGATTCATAGTTTAGATATTTGAAGAGAGGTCAATAGGTAACTTTAATGTGAATGAGATATGGAGAGGAGCCAAGGACGATTGTCAGGATTTTGTCCTCAACAACTGGAAGAATGTATTTACCATTCGCTGGAATGAGAAGCCCATTTCCACCCATAAAGAAAGAGGATCAAGAATTCAGTTGTGGATGAACCAACTTTGAAATGTCTATCAGGCGTCTACATCGAGTGTCAATAAAACAATAGGCAATATGAGTCTGAATGCCAGGCGAGAGGTGTGAGATAGAAGCATAAATTTGAGAGAAATTGCCATATTCATGGCATCTCAATCATGAGATTTGATGAGAACACAAACAGGGTTTCTATAGAGAGAGAAAAGGAAAGAACCAAGGACTGGCCCTGGGGAACTTGAACATTAATGTTGAGAGGGAAAGGAAGGGTAAGCAAAATGAGCCCATTTGAAAATTACTAATTTGCAATGAGCCCTCCAGAAAAGTCAGTCAACCAAGCAAGGAGTGTGTGATGAATACCACTTGTACTTGACACTGTACTGAGAGATTTCAGGGATGCATAATAACTAGAACTGCTCTTGCCCTTAAGAGATTTACAGTCAAATTGGAAAGTAGGGCAGACAGACATACAGAGAGACAGGTAGGCACACATACAGTAAACATTATTAATAATGCCAAAAGTCAAAATGCATTTTTAGCATAATGTATATTTACAGAATGTCAGACTATCCACTCTCCCGAATAAAATAGAATTTGCTTTGCTTCTTGAAGGAGGAGTTTGACCCTTCAATGGACTGAGCATTCCAGACAGTGGGGATGAGGCATGAATGAAGAAGCAGGTATGCAAGGCTATGTCAGCTCTGGGGCTGTAAAGAAGGGGTCAGTAGGTTGAAAAAACAGGTAAAAGCTTGGAACAGACATACAGGTTTAAATACTTGATCATAGAGGTAAAGGGGACACGTGGAGACTGTTTGACCTTGGCTGTTATTAATGAAAGCAAGATGTTGGAAGATATAATAAATTGCTCCCCAGGTATTCAATGTCCTTAGGCATCTCCACTCTTCTTCTTCTTTTTTTTTAATTTAATGATTTGACTGGTCTGAATCCTTGTCCGTTTTCTCATGTTTCTTCCTCTTACACTTTTTCTTTGATGACTATAGTGCATGGCAGGGCTGGGCAGGATTCTGACATGGCTTATGAAGAAGTGAGTTCACAAAGACTTTGGTAATATTTTCCAGGAGCTTTTAACCCAAATCCCCTCAACTTAAATTGCAAAGTATAAATGAAATAAAACTTTCCACATCAACTCAGTTCAGGTCAAATGACATTTATTAAGCATCTACTATAAGCCTAGAGCTTTGCTGAATTCATGAGACAGAAAAATGAATAATGCATGGTCTCAGTCTTGATTTTTTACTGTTGACATTCTGGAAATTAATGCTTTCAATATATTATGGTATAGGAAAAGACAAAAGTATGCACAGCTAAAAATAGGAACCCAGAGGAACATGAAATTTAGGTTGGGGAAAGACTCCTGATGAAGGTGTTCACTCTGTTTTGAAGGTAATTAGGTGGATTGAAACTTAACTGTAGTAATGGTTAGCTATGATAGGTGGAGTATAGGGGTGATGAGGCATCTTTCCCTTTTCTATTTATGTAAATACTAAAGTGACTTTTTAAATTTTTATTTTTTAAATAAAGAGTTGGCATACACAGAGAAGAAAACTGTGTTCCTTTGTAATAGTCATTACATTTATTGCACAAAAAACAATGATGTTTGTAATTTTAAGTTTTGTTTCACATCTTAATATAGTGAAAGGTCATCCCACAAAGAAATATGAGGAAGGGCTTTCCAGGCATCCAGAAGAGCATGAATAGTCACCAAGAAGCAGTGAACCGCATGGGGTTTACCAGGCATTACCAGAGCAGGCAGCCAGATATGTGGTAGACATGGTGCCCAGAGAGGGAGGGTGCAGTGGTTGGTTATCTGGGAGACCCTCAGTTTTAGGAAATGAGCACAACTTTTAATCTAGCGACTATTCTTCCTCACTCTATATTTCAGGATGATTGTTAAATTGTTTAATTTTTCTGTCTCCTTCTTTTACATGGAGAGTAGAACACCTTTACTAAATACTGGCAGTTTTGTTGTTTTTTGTTTTTCAGACTTTTCTTCTCTTTGTCTTCTCAGAACAAAGTGGTCTCTCAGAATAGTAAAACTCAAAGGAAAAAATGTTCACATTTTCTCAGAAAAATGAAATCTGCTATGATGGAATAAGTAGAGTAAAGCTTAGAGTTAAGTCTAATTCATTTATTCTTATACAAATCAGAGGCAGTCATATGTTTGCATTCTGAAATCCATCTGAAGACTACAGAAAGTACTGACAGGTACCTGAGTGATTCATGATTGATCATCCAAAGAGACCCCCTCAAGATGATCAAACAGCCTCGTCGGGAAGACTACAAGTCTCAGGTGTCACCAGTGCTAATAGCCCACCTAAATTGTTATATATACTTGAGTTCCATTGACATATTAAATAGAATAAGATGAAAATAATAAGATCAGCTCTTGGGAACCAAGCTCATCAGTGCTAAATTAGACCAGAAAGTGATTGTAGATATGAGTAGGAGTATCTCACCCCCCCCCCCACAACACACACACACAGTGTTCATAAGAAATTGGCATTGAGTAATAAAATAACAGCTTTAATGAAGTTTTTAAAAAGTTTTGATTATTGTTCAATTCATCTTAGCCATACTGCTTTATTTGTTTGACACTATTTTATATGGTATCTTAGATTGGTTTCCCTGGAAACAGACTCTGAAACCAAATACTTTTTGCACATAATTTATTAGGGAAAACTCTTGGAAGATATACCTTCAAGGAAAGGAAGAAGTCAGGGAGAAGGTGAATTGTGATGAGGCCTCCTCATTCTACAGGAAACTCTGGAGCTGGACAGTCTTATAGAGGTATTCCCAATGGGAGCATGGGCATTCCTGCACTACCCAGTCAGCTGCTGTGGGCTGCCCCTGGGCAAGGCAGGATTGTGCACCTGTAAGAGATGGAATATTGTCAGGAGTGGGATATTCCAGCAGCCAAGGGATGGGTGCATCAGCCCTGAAGAGGGGATCTGGGATGGGGTGATAAGACTAGTAACACAGTCAGCCTACCATGGGGTTGATGAGAGGTATACCTTGTATTAAAAATCATGATGAGGGGGAAGAACTCCAAGCTAAGGTGGAGAGATTAGATCCCTCTATGATAACTAGAGAGATGCAGACCAGAACAGAAACACAAGGGAAGTGTGTATGTTTTATTTTAGAAAGATGAAGAAGTTTTTATCTGATGACTGCTATTTTCTCTATAAAGTAGGGACTTTATTTCATTTATCTTGACTGGTGTATATGTAAAATAAAACAATCTCCCCCAGCATATTTATTAATTCAACTTTTTAGGTACATAGTAGTTTAGTTTTGTGGGTTATGGGTTATATTATTTTTGGTGTCCTATTGCACACTGTGGTTTTTAACAGTTTATAAAAGACCTAAAATCTTTCTATGAAGAGAAAAATTATAGAAATTACAACTAAAGGTGACTTTTTGACATATTTTTAAATGGCTGTAACATTTCCACCTTATATATGCATTACAATCATTTAAACATTAATTTCTCTTAAATAATGCCATAATAAATATTCTTATATATGAAAAAAATAAACAAAAATCATGATGGAAAAATTGGCAAGTTTCAGTATTTACACAAAAATGATTTCATCTGACCTGGTTCAATGGGTTATGATATTTGGAATCCCTATGAACCTAAAGTAGACATTTAAGTTTAAAGTTTTATTTGATTTTGGGGATTTCACTGAAAATAGTTTCATATATTTTGATAGATTTTTCTCTCTCTGCTTTGGGATATCACTCTTCTAACTTACCAGAGGGAAAAGGGGAAAATGCAGGGAGTACAGATGGAAAAATGAAACCACCTAACAGAAGACCTGCTTGATATTAGATTTAATTTCACTCAGAGGGTTGAGAAATTCTACTTATAAATCTGTCTACTTTGTTCTCTGGTCTGTGCCAGGAAGAAAGGAAAGAAATACCAGCTTAGATTATAGATGAGTTGATATGATTTGTATGGACAAAATAAATAGAATGGCCGAGGAAATGTGGCCGATGTCTTAGAGGAATGAGGCATGGATGTTACAGTGGGTGATGTTGAAGCATCAACATCAGGGGAAAAAGGGGTCAGCCAGAGGCTGGAAGTTTCAATTTTGGGCTCTTGCCACAGCTTTGGACTTACCTGCCCTCTTGGCTGTGCCACCTTATCTAGTTGTGCCTCAGTTTATTTTGTTGTTAAATGTGGACTTGCTTAACTCACAAGATTATTATGAGAGTCAGATGATAGGTCTGTGTACAGGCTTTGCAAATTATAAATCACAAAGAAGTAATTGATGGGAAATGGAACCGTACTATGGGGCTAGGATGGTTGAAATAATGTCTCAGAAAAGTCCAAAATTCTAAATGGAAATTTTGGACCACTAGGATCGCTTTAATTTATTTTGGAAATAAATTACTGAGGTGACAATCTATGTAAAATGCTAAGCACACTGCCTTCACACAAAATGCAGGCCATCAGTCCTGGTATTCTCTGTTTTGTAGTCAGAGACCTAGTCCAAGGCATATTATAAAATGTAAAATTCTCAGAGAACTGGATGCTTCTTGGGCAGTAAAAAAAACCACTGTGGTTGTTATTTGTTTGTTCGTTTATTCCATTTCTCCAGTAAGACCTCTTAAACCAATTTTACTTCAGGGGCACTCAGGGGCAATTCTTTCAAGATTTGGTATGTCCTTTTCTCTTTAACAGACTCAAGTAGTACAAAGTAAAGGTGATTAGTGTAGAGCAAGAGTGGTGTTTTTTGTTTTTGTTTTTCTTTTCCCCCTCTACATCCAGAAGTTCTGGGTTTCTTGTATTCCTATGCAGCATACTTACTGTTAAGGTAAGTTTTGAAAAATGTACCTATATTTGATTTCAATGATGTAAAATTCTCATGCACTGGAGAAATGCATAGAACTTCGTAGAACAGCAAGAGCAAATGAAATATATATTCTAGTCTGCATTGAGGAAGAACTCCTCTCTGTGTGACTGGAAGGCTTTACATATATATCATGCCCTTTCTTCAAAGAGGATAAAATAAAACAGGCAATTGTAAAACTTCTGTTGTTAGTGATAAAATGTCTTCTGCATGAATCAACCTTCTCTTTAACTATTAATAAAAATGACCTCAGTTCACTTAAAATAAACTTGTCCTGAGCAGGCTTGCCACTCACTTTTGTGTTCTAAATGAAAGTTGTTTAGCATAAGCATAATGGCCTAAATGGGCAGTGACAGACAGCACATTTGATCCACAAGTACTGAGGACAGAGATCAAACACGAATTCTACAAAGCAGTGTTAGCACACTATAAACATGACAAACAAATGCAGATGAAAAGAAAGCTCATGAATAATAGATGAGAGATTCATTGAACACTATTAAAATATGCAGAGTCTGGGTAGCTGATGGATTCCAGATGGAATAGGTCCAAAGGACAGGTAAGTGAGAGAAAGGCCAGCCAAAGTAAGCTGATTAAGTGATACAGAGATAAGCTCCCAAAATGGGAACTCTGGAGAGCAGACTCTTAATTGTATATTTCTAAGTGAGACTGCCAATTGAAGGGTATGGAAAGTAGATATGACACTTACAAGCAAATGTGTAGATGATGGTGCAAAGAAAGGAGAAAACAAAGTAAAAGTAGAAGGTCAGGGAATACAAAGTTAAGTGAGCACAAAATGCAAATGAAAACCATGTACATCATGATGAAATGAAAGCAAGGCACTTTCCTTGAACAGGGGACAAATGTGCAGGAGGAGGGAAACTGGCCAAGAGCTTGTTACTGGAGAATTTAGGTTGCTGCAATAATGTGTAAGTTCAAAATAGCAAACAATACACTAAAAAGAGCCGAAGATTCTTGTTTAGAGGGTGCAAAGCAGAGATATTTGTTGTTCAAATAAGAGAGATGCTTTTCTTTTTTTTTTTTAAAGATTTTATTTATTTATTTGACAGAGAGAAAGAGATCACAATTAGGCACAGAGGCAGGCAGAGGGAGAGGGGGATGCAGGGCTTGATTCCAGGACCCTGAGATCATGACTTGAGCTGAAGGTAGAGGCTTAACCACTGAGCCACCCAGGTGCCCTAAGAGAGATGCTTTTCTAAAAAAGCTTTTGTTATTCACCTTTTGAAGAAAAATGCTTAATATATTAACTGTTTTTTATTTTGCATTATGGAGAGATAAGCCTTCTCAAAAATAAATTTTCCAGATTATGGCTATGTTTTCCATTCAGTATATGTGCTGCCGAAGCGAGAACTATGTTTTCCATTCAAAACAATGTTTTCCATTCCACTTTGAAGAATCACAAGTTTCAATTATGAAAATGAAAAACATTTATACATATCCCATGCTTCTCCACCATTGGGGAACATAATCATTTTTTTCCTTCATAAATAAGTTTTACCACAACTTACTTCATTATTATAGTGGGAACAAATGTGATAGCCTTCTTGTACAGAGTATTATATTCGACATACTGTATTTTAATTTAGCTATTGCCATGGTTCTTACTCTCAAAAAGTAAATGCTGTGTCTATTAGCTCATGTTTGCAACTCAGTTTGCTCATGTTTTGGAAATAATACATACAGAAGAATAGTTTTTAATTTTCTTAGGTCAAAATATTAGCATATTTTATCTTGTCTTTACATAAATATATATACAGAATCAAACAATCAGGATCAGACTGCCCAGATTTGATGGAAGGAAGGTAATAATTTACCTATACAGACAGTATAGAGGTAGAAATAGCTTAGGTTCTGATGGGAGCTGGGGAGAACAGTCCTTAGGATAATTCATGGTTGTTTTGCAAAATTAAGAGAAAGTGTTAGTAATACTGATAGCAGCTAACTTTTCTGAGAACTTTCCATTTGCCAGTTTATTAAAAATTGACAAATTTGTCTCATTTAGGCTTCCAAACAGAGATGACATCACCAAGATGGTGTCATAAGAAACCTTAGCAACCATCTTCCTGCTAAGATTAACATTATACAGCTATCCAGGAACAAAAACAGCTCCAGGAGAGCTCTGGAGTTGAGTTAAGAAATTGAATCATACAGTGGTTTTATTTTTAATTTTTTTTGGAGGAAACTCCATACTGTTTCCCAAAGCAGTTGTACCCATTTTATAATTCTACAAACAGCACACAGGGCTATAATTTCTCCACATGCTAACATTGGTTATTTTCTGTTTTTCTTTCTTTTTTTCTTTTTAGAGTAAACACCATAATCACTGTGAGATCTCAGGTAAGATCTCATTGTAGTTTTGATTTATACTTCTCTGGTATTAGTGATGCTGAGTGTCATTTCATATGTACATTGGTCATTTGTATATCATCTTGAAGAAATGTCTATTTAAGACTTCTGCCCATTTTTTAACAGGTCTTTTTTCTTTTTTGTTGTTAAGTTGTAGGACTTTATATATTTTGGATATTAACCCCTTTTTCTGCTGTTTTCTGACCTAATCCCTGTAGACTGTATGTCCCAACCTTCCATTTCACTGGTTTCTTTCCGTGCCTGGATGGCTCAGTCAGGTAAGCCCCTGCCTTTGGCTCAGGTCATGATCTCGGGGTCCTGGGATCAAGCCCTGCATTGGGTTCCCTACTCAGTGAGGAGCCTGCTTTACCCTTTGTCTCTGCCCCTCCCCCTGTTCATGCTGTCTCTCTCTCCCACTCTCTCAAGTAAATAAATAAAATCTTAAAAAAAAAAAAATTGGAAAAAAAAAAATTGGGGCACCTAGGTGACTCAGTTGTTAAACATCTGCCTTTGACTTGGGTCATGACCCCAGGGTCTTGGGAGCTAGCACCACATAGGGTTCTTTGCTCACCAGGAAGCCTGCTTCTCCCTCTCCCCCTCCCCCTGTTTGTGTTCCTTCTCTCACTGTGTCTTTCTCTGCCAAATAAATAAAATCTTAAAAAAAAAATCAACTGGTTTCTTTCTGGAATCTACCAGTGTAAGACTGGGTAATGAGGGGAAGAGCAGAGTCAGGGTACTTCCTTTCCTTCTTTCTGCTTTAGATTATATCTATTTTCTGGCTTGAACTCCAGTGTCAAAAACCCATTGTGTTTCAGAATCCATTGTCTCTCTCCAATCTAGAGATAGAAGGGACTTTCGCTATTGTTTTTGTTGTTGTTTCCTGTTTACTTTCTCTGCATTTATGACATTTGGGAAAAACAACAAAATAGCAGCAAAACACCTTATGTTAAATATCTCTGCTTTTTATGTTTATGTGTGCTGTTGCTTTTTTTTGTTTGGAGCCTGGTGAATCAACCAAGATCATAGTGTGTTTTTCTCTGTACTCATGGCATTATTTTTTTTTTAATATTTTACATTAGAATTTTGTTAATCTTCATATAGACCCTGAATATTTTTCAGATAAAAATGACATATAAAGAAATGCAGAAATTTTATTTACAATTTATTCATTTGATAAAAGTGTATAACTTTAGGATGATTATCCCAATTAAGATACAGAATATTTTCTTCACTTTGGAAATTTCCAGGGTTTCAAAGATCTACAGATACACTCTTCAGTGAAATGAACATAACTGGTGAAAAATAATTAAAAATCAACCACTTTAAGTCTCTGGAAATTGTCCTAATGGCATACAGAAAATGGAAATTGTCCTAATAGCATACAAAAAATGAAGAAACATTTGTTAAGAAAATCTACTAAAGCCTAATAAAATAGCAAATGTCTGTGGTATTCAGACTGTGACCCACTCCCTCCTATTCATCCTCCCAGATCAACATGACAGAAACTCCAAATCAGGTGGGTGCAGTCAAGAACACAACATTCCCTCTATCCCTAGCTCCTAGTCAAAAGCTATGGTATCCTTCTCTGGGGGGCACCTCCCCAAAGTCCTCTTCCCTCCAACTTTGTGTTGCTGAGGCTTAATTCAAGGTTAGTATGGCTGAGATTCTGGGGACTCTCTTTTTCCATGCATCTTCTACTGAGAGGTAATAGTTCCACCCAAGGTGTGGCAGGGTAAGAGGACTGGAACCCTAATCATCTTTACCTCATTGTATCCATGGGGCACTAAACGCACTCGTAGTGCATTTTCCTATCCAGGGAGAAAAAAGCAAAAAGGAATAGAGGTTACTGCCTTTGCCCTAACCTGCCCCTAAAGCAAGAGTGTCAATCAGAAGGAAGTGTGGCATTGTCTCTGACAGAAGCTCAAGCTCTGTGGCTCAGATATTTTAATCAAGAGTAGAGGCAACTGATAAAACAGAGCTTTGAAGTTCTCACTTAAAATGCTGAACTTATTTAAAACTGTATAAGGGAAATTTCAGGCCTATGGGAACCATAAAAAACAAAACAAAACAAAACAAAAAAACAATAGAGACTTTGATAGTAACCAAACTAAATGATAAGCTAGCTAGTTTACCAGAGAGAATGAGGGAAAGAGATCTAAGAGTCCGCCAGGAGTATGAACAAAGCACAAAGATTGATCTCAGAACCAGCACTGCAAAGGATGCCAGACAGCCTGTGGAACAAGTTACACCCCAGGGTATTGTTGAAAACAATTGAGCAATCAGCTGGCAATTAGTGGAATTCAATAGCTGGATGTGGTCAGTAAACAGAGAGGAGAGTCTTATTAAAACCATTGTCATCCTAAAGTGAATTTGCAGATATTCCAGTCTGCATACTTTGAGGAACAACATTAGAGGATTCACCTGCAGAAGAAATGAATATCATTAAAACAGTTCAGCCAGTCCCTAAACAAACAAACAAACAAAAAACAAAAAGGATAAACAGAAATAAGAAGGCAGAAATAGACAGACAAGAAATTAGAGTTAAAAAAAAAGAAATTAGAGTTTATACAATATATTATTTATAAAGTCCAAGTATAAACAAATAATTAGGAAGTATGCAAAGAAATAGGAAAGTCTGACCAATATACCAAAATGAAGAAACAGAAAATATGAGAGGGACCAGATATAGAAGAAATGACTTCATAGAAACTATTTTATTTTATTTTTATTTTTTTTCATAGAAACTATTTTAAATAAATTCAATAACTAATGAAAAAATTTTAAAAATCCTTTATACTGACTCATAAATAGTATCAGAAGAGATAAAATTTATTTAAAAAATAAAATTCTGGATTTGAATAGTACAACTAAAATGAAAAAAGTTACTAGAGGGGCTCAAGAGGAGATGTGAGCTGGTAAAAGAAGGAATTTACAAACTTGAAGATAGATCAATAGAGATCATGCAAGTCAGAGAACAAAGAGAAAAAAATGAAGAAAAATGCAAAGATTCAGAAAAATGTGGGATACCATTAAGTACATCAACATATGCATAATGGGAGTACCAGAAGGAGAGGGAAGAAAAAAAAAAAAAATATATATATATATACTTTTTTTTTCAAAGAAATCATGGTTAAAGTCTTCCCAAATGTGATGGAAAACATTCATCAATACATTCAAGTAGCTCAGCAAACTCCAGGTGGAATAATTGCAGAGACTAACATGCAGACACATCAGAGTGAAAATGTTGAAAGACAAAGAGAAAATATTGAGAGGATCAAGAGAAATCACCTTGTTATATACAAGAGAAATAAAAATATTAACAGGTGACTTATCATCAGAAACACCTGGGTCCATCTATTAGTGGGATGATATTTAACATGCTGAAATATAAAATAATAATTATAATAGCTAACACATAAAAGAAATCTATACCCAGATTCCTATATTTCACAAAACTGGTTTTCAAAAATGAAGGTGAAATGAAGACATTCAACGATAAACAAAAACAAGAGAATTATTTAATAGCAGATCCACCTTATAAGAGTATTAAAAGAAGTTCTTCAAATGAAGGAAAATAATCCCAAACAATTATTCAAATACAGTCGCCTTAATAAAAGGAGCATCAGGAAGAAGAATTATATAATTATAAGAGACAATATAAATCCAACTGTCTTTTGTTTTCTCTTAATATAAAAAGTAATTGTATAAAATCTATCATCTATTTATCTATCAGTTTTGTTGAATCTATAATATACAGAAATAGATTATTTTTGTGAATAACATTACAAAGAAGATGAATGGGAGCAAAGTTGTATTAGAGTAAGGAAGTGACACTAGGTGGTACTCAAATTTATAGTAACAAAAGAAGACAAGTAGAAATGATAAATAATAAAATTAGTATAACAAATATTCTTCATCTATACTTGCTCTCCTTCTTTCCCTCCACATCCTTAAAAGATGTAAAATTATATAAGGTAATAATTAAAATAATCTACTTTGGGGCTTGCAACATATATAGATATAAATATGCATATCAATTATAGGACATAAAGGGGGAAATAGAGTTCTGTAGAACTAATGTTTATTTACTTCCTTGAATTAAATTAATATAGATTAATGTAGATTGTAATGAGATGCATTTTGGAAGTCCTAGATTAATTACTAAGAAATAATTCAAAAAAGAAAAAAAATTAAAGGAATTAAAATATTAACATAAAAGTATTTAACTTGAGTTAAAAGAAAGGAGTACCAGAAATAGAAGAACAAAGAAATTTGGTAGACAAAAAGTAAAATGTCAGCTATAAGTTCAACTATATCAATAATCACATCAAATTATAAGTAGATAAAATTAATCCAATTAAAAAGCAGAGTTTGTCAGATTTGGTTAAAAAAACACTCAATCCAACTATATACCATCTAAAGCAGATATTTAACAGTAAAATGCACAAATAGATTGAAAGTAAAGGGATGGAAAAAGAGATATCATGAAAATAGCAACCATAAGAAAGGTCAAGTAATTACACTAATTATATATAATAGATTTTAAAATAAAAATGTTACTAGACTTAACGAGAGAGATTTTAAATGATGAAAGAGGCAATCATTCCAGAAGATACAACAATTACCAATATACCTATGACAGATTGTAAGAACAGACAATTTAACAGCAGTTGGAGACATATATTCCATTTTCAATAATAGATAATCCAACTAGTTAGAAAACAAATAAGAAAGTAAAAGACAAAAAGAACATTAAAGCCTAGAGATAAATTTCCAGTACCTTTGATTTTGCAATGGTTTCTTAAATATGGCAACAGAAATTTATGGCAACCAAATAATATATAGGTAAATTGGACTTAAAAGTTTTTATGTTTTAAAAAAAGTTTTTGTGCTTTAAAGGATACCATCAGAAAAGTTGAGAGGCTCATCTTCTGAATTAGAGATATATTGGGAAATCTTTTCTGAAATCAGATTGTATCTCATATGTAACATAAGAATAACTCCCATAACTCAATAATAGACAAGTAGATCAACTTAAAAATTAGTACATGATCTTAATATATACTTCTCCATACAACATATAGAAATGGCCAATAACCAAATAAAGATGTGCAACATTATTTGCTATTATGGAAATACAAATCAAAATCAAAACTAGATATCACTTTACACCCACTAGGATACTTAAAATTAAAAAAAAAAAAGATAATAGGAAGTGTTGGTTATACTTAAATAGATTGTAGTGAATGTTGACAAAGATGTGGAAAAATGGAGCTCTGAGGCACTGCTTGTGGGACTGTGAAATGCAGTCATTTTGGAAAATATTCTGGTGATTTCCCAAATGTTTAAACATAGAGTTATCACAAGACCTAGTAATTTCACTCATATATATTGCCAAAAAAATAAAAACATATATCCATACGAAATCCTTTACTTGAATTTTCATAGTAGCATTATTTATGATATCCAAAAAGTTGAAAATTATTCAAATTTTTATCAACTGATAAATGGATGTTAGAAATGAGATATGCATGTAACAGAATATTATTTGGCAATCATAAGCAATAAAATGTCTGTGCATGGTACTCCAAGGATAAATCTTGAAAACATGCTAAGTGAAAAAAGTCAATTACAAAAGATTACATATGATATGATTTTATTTTTGTAAAATGTCTAATATAGAAAACCACATCATGCTACTTTCAGTCTCAACTCTAAATAAGCAACTTCTGATTGATCACTATCGATGATCTTACCTCAATATAATCTTTTTCAGCATCATACATGTTGTTGCATATATCAATATTCCATTAATTGTATTGCTTAGTAAAAGTTCAATGTAGCAATTTACCACAATTTTTTTACACATTTTTCAATTAGGGACATTCAGATTATTTCCAGTTCTTGGCCATTTTGAATAAAACTGCTATGAATATTCTTAGACAAATATTTTATGTACATATGTTTTTATTGCTCTTGGAAAAAAACACATAATTTTCTAATTCAGGTTATGGGGAAATGTAGTTCAAACTTTGTTATGAACTGCCAGAACTTTTACAGAGGTTACCCCATTTTACACTCACACTAGCAGTGTAAGAATTTGGGCCCTCCATTTCTTCACTAAGATTTGTTATAGGTATGAAATGGTTTAGCATTATGGTTTTATTTAGAATTTTTCTGATGACTAATGATATTGAGTATCTTTTCTTTTGCTTATTCATCATTTCTTTCTTTCATGAAGTCGTTTTTCCATTTTATGATTTTATTTAAATTATTTTCATTTTCCCATTTGTTACTGGTTTCTGTGTGTGTTCTTTGCATACCATAGTACTTTCTTAGATACACGTACAACAGATACTTTCCCCATTCTGTGGTTTGATCTAATATTTTCTAAGGGGTAAATTTTGGTCAGCAGAAGTTTTTTGTTTTTATAGAAATCAGGTTTTTATTTTTATTTTGTATTTAGTGTTTTTAGTTCTTGAGGTTTTGTGTATGTTTTTTTTAATTTTAAATTTTATTTTATTTATTTATTTTTTTAATTTTTATTGACACATAATGTATTATTTGCCCCAGGGTACATGGCTGTGAATCCTCAGGCTTACACATTTCATAGAACTTACCATAGCACATACCCTCGCCAATGTCTACAACCCAGCTACCCCAACCCTACCCCCTGCTTCCCAGCCACCCTTAGATCGTTTCGTGAGTCTAAGAGTCTCTTATAGTTTTTCTCCCTCCCCATCCTCTTCTGCTTCATTTCTCTTCCCCACCCACCCAAACTCCCGCCTTGCCTCTCAAATTCTTCATATCAGAGAGATCATGTGATACTTGTCTTTCTCTGACTGACTTATTTCGCTTAGCATAATACCCTCCAGTTCATCCACGTGGTTGCAAATAGCCAGAATTCGTTTCTCTTGATGGCTCCAGAGTATTCCATTGTGTGTGTGTGTGTGTTTATATATATATATATATATATAAATATATAAATATAAATATATAAATATAAATATATATATATATATATTTATATATATACATACCACCTCTTCTCTATCCATTCATCTGTTGAGGGACATCTAGGTTTATTTCCTTTCCTGACTTACTAATTTTTGCCATTCTGACTGGTGTGAGGTGGTATCTCACTGCGGTTTTGATTTGTATTTCTCTGATGCTGAGTAATGTGGAGCATTTTTTCATGTGTCTGTTGGCCATTTGGATGTCCTCTTTGCAGAAATGTCTGTTCATATCTTCTGCCCACTTCTTGATTGGATTATTTGTTCTTTGGGTGTTGAGTTTGAGAAGTTCTTTATCGATTTTGGATACTAGCCTCTTATCTGATATGTCATTGGTGAATATCTTCTCCCATTCTGTCAGTTGTCTTTTGGTTTTGTTGACTGTTTCCTTTGCTGTGCAAAAGTATGGATCTTGATGAAGTCCCAACAATTTATTTTTGCCCTTGCTTCCCTTGCCTTTGGAGATGTTTCTAGGAAGAAGTTGCTGCAGCTAAGGTCG
>CM053605.1:93069206-93127104 GCA_028646535.1 Procyon lotor | reverse complement strand
TTAGATGATCTGTCCATTTCGGTGAGGGGGGTATTAAAGTCCCCTGCTATTATTGTATTATTGTTGATGTGTTTCTTTGCCTTTGTTATTAATTGGTTTATATAATTGGCTGCTCCCATGTTAGGGGCATAGATATTTACAATTGTTAGATCTCCTTGTTGGACAGTCCCTTCAAGTATGATATAGAGTCCTTCCTCATCTCTTATTATAGTCTTTGGCTGAAAATCTAATTTTTCTGATATAAGGATTGCCACTCCAGCTTTCTTTTGATGTCCATTAGCATGGTAAATTGTTTTCCACCCCCTCACTTTAAATCTGGAGGTGTCTTTGGGTCTAAGACGAGTTTCTTGTAGACAGCCTTTCGATGGGTCTTGTTTTTTTATCCATTCTGATACTCTGATACTCTTTGATTGGGGCATTTAGCCCAATTACATGCAGGGTCACTATTGACAGATATGAATTTAGTGCCATTTTATTGCCTGTTAGGTGACTGTTAACTGTACATTGTCTCTGTTCCTTCCTGGTCTGTTAGGCTCTCTCTTTGCTTAGAGGACTCCTTTCAATATTTCCTGTAGGGCTGGTTTGGTGTTTTCAAATTCCTTCAGTTTTTGTTTGTCCTGGAAGCTTTTTATCTCTCCCTTTATTTCAGTGACAGCCTAACTGCATATAGTATTCTTGGCTGCGTATTTTCCTCAGTTAGTGCTCTGAATATATACTGCCAGTCCTTTCTGGCCTGCCAGGTCTCTGTGGATAGGTCTGCTGTTAATCTAATATTTTTGCCTTTGTATGTTACAGATTTCTTGTCTCAAGCTGCTTTCAGGATTTTCTCTTTGTCACTGAGGCTTGTAAGTTTTACTCTTAGATGCTGGGGTATAGACCTATTTTTATTGATTTTGAGGGGGGTTCTCTGTGCTTCCTGGATTTTGATGCTTGTTCCCTTTGCCAGACTAGGGAAATTCTCTACAATAATTTTCTCCAAAATACCTTCTGTCTCTGTCTCTCTTTCTCCTTCTTCTGGGATCCCAATTATTCTAATATTGTTGTGATTTATGGCATCTCTTATTTCTCGAATTCTCCCCTTGTGGTCCAGTAGTTGTTTGTCTCTCTTTTTCTCAGCTTCTTTATTCTCCTTCATTTGGTCTTCTATATTGCTGATTCTTTCTTCAGCCTCATTTATTCTAGTAGTGAGAGCCTCCATTTTTAATTGTACCTCTTTAATAGCTTTTTTAATTTAACCTGGTTAGATTTTATTTCTTTTATTTCTCCAGAAAGGGCTTTATTTCTCCTGAAATAGATTCTCTAATATCTTCTATGTTTTTTTTTTTTTTTTGAGCCCTGCTAGCATCTTGATAACTGTCATGTTGAACTCTATTTCCGACATATTACTAATGTCAGAATTGACGAGGTCTCTAGTCATCGGTACTGTCTCTTCTTCTTTTTGTGGTGAGTTTTTCCACCTCGTCATTTTTTCAAGGTAAGAGTAGATGGGTGAGAGAGAAAGATTCTCTGGAGTTCTGCAGTTTTTACTGATTGATTAACCAAGTCTTGGCTAGATATTCTTGCTGATCTTCTGGGGGAGAAGCCAGTTGCTGTGGTTCTCAAATGTCTTTTCCTGAGGCAGAATTCCACTGCCCTTGCCAAGGGATGGGCCAAGCATTTTGCTCAGGTTTGCTCTAGGGGTCTTTGTTCCCTGCGTGCTTTCCGTACTGCTTTGCAGGCTGGGAATGAAAATGTCGGCCTCCCAGTCCCTGGCCCAGAGGAGCCGAGTGCTGGGCACCATGCTCCTCAGCACGCCCTCAGAGGAAAGTGGTCAATCACTCCTATCTCTCCTATCTGTGGCCCCCGCTCTGTGCTCAGCTAGCCCATGGTGGAGCGCCTCTGTCTGTGGCGTGTGCGACCCTGTCTGGAGTCCCCAAGCCAGCAGATTCCTGCCGAGCGCTCCCGCACCGCTTGACCCAGAGGTGGAAGGAGGGGGTGTCTCTGGTGCTGCCTCCCATGGGGCCCCTACTTGAAGTACAGCAGCCCTATATGAACTATATGTCTATATGTCTCAGTTCATATAGTCCAAGGTAAGCTTAAGCAGCCCCGGCAATGCGCAGCTCCTTCTCTGCCACTGGCTTCTCTGCCCCAATACCTGGGAGCTCTGCTGCACTTGGGCTTCCCTGGTCCCTTGGTGACCCCATGGATTCTGAAACCACACTGTTCCCCTGAGGGCTGAACCCCTCTTAGCCTCCCGAGAGATGTCCCTAAGTGGAGCATCTAAAAGTTACAGATTTTGTGCTCTGTGGCTCTGCAACTGCTGGGAGCCGACCCCTCTCCCCGGTGTCTCTCCCAGTCGCTTTGGATTCACTTTTTCCATATGTCCTATCTTTTGGAAAGTGGTCGATTTTCTGTTCCTAGAATTGCTGTTCTTATTCTCTTCACTCTCCTGTTGTGTTTGCCGGCTTTTAGAGTGTTTTTTAGCCTTTCTAGCTGGACTTCTGGGACCCAGTACTCTGTGCCTCCTACACCTCCACCATCTTGCCTCTTTTTTCGGTTTTGTGACTTTTTGAAAGATTTTCCCAAAATATTTTCTTATGTTTTCTTCTAGAACTTCATACTTTAAGCTTCTATGCTTAGGTCTATCCTCTACCATAAATTAATATTCTTTTGTGTTAATAAAGATGAATGAGGTTCATTATTTTCTGTACATTTATATAGGCATTTTAGTATGGTTTATTAAAATACTTTAATTCTTGGGGCACCTGGGTGGCTCAGTGGGTTAAAGCCTCTACCTTCCACTCAGGTCATGATCTCGGGGTCCTGGGATTGAGCCCCACATAGGGCTCTCTGCTCAGCGGGAAGCCTGCTTCTCCCCCTCTCTCTGCCTGCCTCTCTGCCTACTTGTGATCTCTCTCTCTCTCTCTGTCAAATAAATAAATAAATAAAAATCTTTAAAATAAAGAAAAATAATTCTTTTGTCTTCTTTGTGAAAATTAATTGACAGCAAAAATATGTATTTATTTTCATTATTTCCCTATACTATTTATTTGTATATACTTATGTTAGTATAACAATCTTAATTATTTTAATATCTTTCCTTTGTGATTGATTTGGCTCTTCTAGTTCTTCTCCATTTTCCCCTGACTTCTGGAATCTTCCTGTCAACTTATATTTTAAAAATTTCCAATATAATATTTTGAGTTCTGTTTAATCTACAGATGTTTGTAAAAATTTGACATAAATATGGAATCTTTTACTCCAATTTATATTCTAATCTAAATTATATTTTTCAATTTCTCTTAGAAATGTTTTGTAGTTTTCACAGCACGAATGTGGCATATTATTTGCTTAAGGCTTTCCAGATTTATTTGTGCTGTCCAAATAATACATTTCTCATATTATAGTTTCTAATATATATTCTAGTATAAAAAATAACAATTATTATTGGTATTTTGACTTTGTATCTTGTGACATTGCTAATACACTAAGAACTTGGAGTGGTTGTTTTAGAGAATTGTTCAGATTTTCTATGAAAATTA
This sequence comes from Procyon lotor, assembly GCA_028646535.1. Lineage (NCBI taxonomy): Eukaryota > Metazoa > Chordata > Mammalia > Carnivora > Procyonidae > Procyon > Procyon lotor. The sequence goes on along the minus strand of CM053605.1, from coordinate 93,123,583 downwards.
TCATGAAATCTTCAAATAGGGATTGTTTTTAATTGTTTATTGTTTAATGTTAATGCGTTCTGTATTTTTCTTTCTTTATTTCATTGATGAGGATCTCCAGCAAAGTATCAATAAAAGTAATGAGTGAAAGAGAGCATTTGATATCTCTCCAGTAAGTATGGTGCTAGCATAGGCTTTCATATATACTTTTTATCAGATTGTGTAAGTTCCGTTTTGTTCCTAGTTGCTGATAATTTTGATCATAAATAGGTGTTGAATTTTTTCAAATCCCTCTTTTCTGTATATCAGTATTATTTAAATTAAAATTAACATTTAAATTATTATTTTTTTCTAGAAATTATTTTGTCATTACTCTGGATAATGCAATTGATTTTCAAATGTTAAACGGAACTTGTATTCCTTGTATAAACTTCAATTGGCCATAATGTATTAATCTTTTTTTCGATATATTTCTGGATTCAATTTCCTAACGTTTTCTTAATAATATTTGTGTCTATATTCACGGAAAATACTGATCTATAATTTTTTATAATGTTTTGATTGGGTTTGATATCAAAGTAGGCTGATTTCATAAAATGATTTGGGAGTGTTCCCTCTGCTTCTATTCTCTGAAAGTGTTTATATAAAATTAGGATTTTCCTTAAATATTTGATGTAATTCACTGGCAAAATCCGTAGCCTTTTAGTTTTCTTTGGTTAGTTATAACCAAAAATGTCTGGCTTCTGTTCTGGTTGATCAAAGCCTCAACTTAGTGCCAATTTACTTCATAAATTCCTTTTATGTGAAAATTACTTAATTTCATTGTTCAAAGAATGTTTTCACTGGATATAGAATTTATTTTTTTTATCCTCCAGAACTTTATCTTTTGGCCTACATTGTTTCAGGTAAGAAATTGGCCACCACGCTTATTTGTTCTCATGTGTAAAATATGCGTTTCAATTTTTTGATCTCTACCTATCAGCATCTTGACTGATGTGTCTCAGAGTGGTCTTCTTTGGATTTATCTTGCTCAGGGTTTGCTGGAATTTTTGGATGTATTAACTGTTTGCCTCATGAAATTTGACAGATTTTTGGCTATTTTTTTCCCAAGTCCATTTTCATCCCTCTTTTGTATCTGTCTCTTCTCCTTTTGGAATTTTTTTTACATATATGGTAAATGACTTTATATTGTTCTGTAGAGAACTGTGGCTCTGTCAATTAATATTTCTGTCTTATTTCTCTTTGGATACAGATTGTATAACATCTATTTTTCCACCTTTTGGTTCCTTGGTTATTTTTTCTGCCATCTATCTGCTGTTACACCAATATATTGAAATTTTATATCAGATATTTTACTTTTTAATTTTAGAAAACAAAATTGGTCTTTTTATCATTTGCATTACTATGCTGCTATTTTCCATCTGTTTGTTCATTATGCCATCTTTTTTATGTTATTCAGCATATTTGTAATAGGTTCTTCAAAGTGCTTCTCTGATAATTCAAACATCTGTGTGAATTATATATTTGTTTCCATTGGCTGATGTTTTTCTCTTAATTATGGTTTATATTTTCATGTTTCTTCACATGTATATTGTTTTAATTGTATGATGAACATTATATATATGTAGAGAGAGAGAGTTTATGCTTCTTGTTTTTGTTCTCTGGATGATGTTGCTTTTTGTATAAATAAATAAATAAATTGCTATTTGACAACCTTGAATTTTTGGATGCTTGGTTTCATATGTTGCTAGTGATGTTATGTTCAGGTTTGCCCATTAACTTGGGGAAAATTCTTAGGTATAGAATACTCTTTATTCATTATGCATAGCCTTTCCTAGGTTTCAGTAGGAAGCTTGGTGAACTGGTCCTCTAACTTGGTGGAATTAAGACTATAAATACAGTTTTTCTCTTTGGCAGATGGTAGTTGAAGTCTTTGCATATTTTTCAGGTTTTTATCTCTTAATTTTCATCAGACTGTCTGGTGTCTTCCCCATGTATGCACAGTTCATGGATCAGATACAAGTATGAGATCAGTTTACATAAAGATTTCAGGTATTCTTTTATTGTGGCTTCCTACTCTACTGGAATTTTATACTTTCATTTAGAGCTTTCTGGCAGTGCTAGAAAAGGGCTCTGTGCTGCGTGTTCTAGAGCATGACCTCAGAAAAAAAGTAATATGAACATAAACCTAATTTTGCATATTTTTAAAGATTAAAAAATGTAGAACTTCATTGTTATTTAAAATTGTCTGAAAAACTTTAAAAAATTAAAAAAAATAATAAAATACCATAATCTGTTTCTATCATTTTTTGTATACTTAGTTATTAAAGATATGTCAGAAATGGAATGATGTGAGTATATTTGCTCTGACATTGAATCCTTGCTGACACCATAGTTATACATGTTATTAATTTCTTTTTCTATGCATTTCAATGGGGAATTACATTTCTTTCAAATAGCATTTTCTTCATTTTGTTTATATTAATTTTTTTCAGTTTAGCTTACTTGTAAAACTGGGTTGGCTAGCATTTTGTATTATCATTCATCCTTTTGTGATGATTATTATTATTATTTTCTTAAATCATTATTTTTTAAAAATTATATTAAGGTCATTTTACTAGTTTGCTAAGAGTAAATTTTTAAAAAGGATTACATATTGAATATCATTTTTTTTCATTATCTCTTAAATCAATCCTACTTTTGGTCCTTCCTTTTGCCTAAAGATATCATGAATGCTATTAGATATCATGGTAATAAATCATTTGTTTGTTCCAAAATGAATATTACTTGGTCAGTATTTTACTTGATTTTATCCTGTTGTTATTTAATTGTGTATTAACTTCTAGCTTTGTTATTTTTCAGAAGTCTTTATTTTTTTATAGTAGTTTTGGCTTTACAACAAAATTTAGAAGAAAGTAGATTTTCCATCTTCCCCAGCCACCCACACATGAATAGTTTCCCTGGTTTTCAGAATTACTCACCAGAATTGTACTTTTTATTTTTTAAAACAAGGATTTACCTGCGTTGACACATCATAATCATTCAAAGCTCATAGTTTGCCATAGGATTCACCCCTGGGTCATACATTATACATATAACGTGTATCTCCATTGTTATGGTATCATAAATTTTCACCTAAAAATCCTCTGTGCTCTATTTATTCAACACTTTCATTTACCCCAATTCTGGCAAGCACTGATCTTTTTCACCTCCTGTTTCACCTTTTCCAGAATATTATATAATTGAAATCAAACAACATGTACCTAGTTCTTCCAAATTGACTGTTTTCACTGAGTAATATGTATTTAAGTTTTCTCCGTCTTTTTATATCTTGGTAGCTCATTTCTTTTTAGCATTGAGCAACATTCCATTGTCTGAGGTAACACAGTTTGTCAGTTCACCTACTGTAGAGCATCTTGGTTGCTTCCAAGGGTGGACAATCATGAATAAAGGTACTATAAATATCTACTTGCAGGTTTTTATGTGGAATGCATTTTCAACTCCTTTGAGTAGGTACTGGAGCCCACAATTGCTGGTCTAAGAGTATATTTAGTTTTGTAAGGAATTGCCAAACTGTCTCTCAAGCTAACTATAAAATTTGTCATTCCCACCAGCAAAAAACAAGAGCTCCTATGGCTCCATATCTTTATCATCATTTGTTGTTGTCAGCATTTGATTTTGACAGCTGTGTGGTGGTTTATCATGATTATCTTAATTTCCATTTCCCTGATGGCATATGAGGTGGAGCATCTTTTTATATACCTACTTTCCATCTGTGCACCTTCTTTGGTGAGGTGTCTGTCCAGGTCTTTGATTCACTTTTTAATAGGGTTGTTTATTTTTTCATTGTTGTACTTGAAGAATTCCTTGTATATTTTGGATAATAGTCCTTTATCAAAAGTCTTTTTGAAAATGTGTTCCCCTTGTCTGTGGTCTGTATTTTAGCTCTCCTAATATAATCTTATACAAAGAAGAAGTTTTAAATTTTTGTGAAGTCCAACTCATCAATGACTTCTTTTATGGATTGTGCCACATGTCACTGTTGTATCTAAAAAGACATCACCATGCCCAAGGTCATCCAGGTGTTCTCTGCTACTATCTTGTAGGAGTTTTATAGTTCTGCATTTTACATTTAGATGTATCATCCGTTTTGAGTTAATTTTTGTGAAGAGTATCAGTTTCGCGTCTAGATGTATTTATATGCTTTTGCATGTGTATAGTCAATTGTCCCAGCACCATTTGTTCAAGAGACTATCTTTGTTCTACTTTATTGTGTTTCTTTCTTTGTCAAAGACTGGCTGACTATATTTATCTGGGTCTATTTCTGGGCTTTCTATTCTTTGCCATTGATTTATGTGTCTATAGTTTTTATCTTGATTGTTGTTTTATGTATTTTTCTTTCTAGCTTTTCTTTTACTTATTTATACTAGCATTTGCTTGTCTATTTGATGATTTTCAAAGTTTAACTACTTAGATTTATCAATTTTAATTCTAATTTTAATTTGATTTCTAATATACTAAATCCTGCTTTCAGCTATACAATTACTTTTGGACTCATTGTTCTTTTGCTATGTCAAACATGCAATGGGTAGCTAACCTATGCTTTAACACTGAAAGTGTTTTAGCATATAGAGTTTTTTATTGTTGTTTTTCTTTGTTTGTTTTAGCATATGGATTTTATTGAAGTGCAGTTTGGGGTACACCACCACAAAGGTATTGATTTGTGCTGTTCCAATTTTAATTTATGATCTAAATATTCTGTGATGGCAAGTTTTATGTATTGTGTGATGTAAGTTATTTAAAATAATCATAATTTCTAATTGGTCTAGCTCTTATATTTTCATTATAAAAACATATATTGATTACAAGGTTAGTAGATGTAACAAACTTTATATTTGTGTAATTGCTTGTTTTGTTTAGCTAATGCCCCAAATTTCACGGCATTTTTTCTTAAAAAAATCTATTTACTTCATCTATTCAGGCATTATTTTGATTTATTGCCCAAGTACAAAAATAAAATGTTTTGAAAATTTTTATTTTATAAGTATTACATATTCTTTATTTTGTGTATCAATTAATGTATATGATAACAAGTGAAACAAAAATACACAAAGAAGGGACGCCTGGGTGGCTCAGTTGGTTAAGCAACTGCCTTCGGCTTGGGTCATGATCTCAAGGTCCTGGGATCGAGTCCCGCATCGGGCTCCTTGCTCAGCGGGGAGCCTGCTTCTCCCTCTGCCTCTGCCTGCCTCTTTGCCTGCTTGTGTTCTCTCTCTCTGACAAATAAATAAATAAAATCTTTAAAAAAAAATACACAAAGAAAATATTAACTCTTCTATACTGTGGCTTAAACTCAATCTAATATGAGCATCAATGTTAACTGTTCAAAAAGTACCCATAAAATTAAAATTTCTTATATTTTGAATTTATGAGATTTTTGTTATTATTTGTTTGATTTTCTTGATACTTTACTAATAAAAATGAATTACACACTACTCATCACTCTGAAACTTTCATTTTCATGTAATGGAGTAACATGGGTATTTTTAAGAGTATCATGTAGCTACAGATATCACCACTAGCATTATATGAAAGTTCCTCTCACTCTGCACTGGTTGTGTGCTGACATTTTATTTTACACATTTATTCATTTATTAAACTAATATTTAAACTGATGTCAATTTGATTTAATTTCTGTTTCTAAGATTAAGAGTCAGGTAGAGCACTTTATTATGCATTTAAGAGCCCTCTTGTTTCACTTCTTATGAAACTTCTGCATTTTATATTGCATTATTTTCTTTTCTTTTTCTTGTAGATTTTTAAAAAAATTTTTTCATATTCTGAATACTAACCCTGTTTTATGATGTGTTCATGGCAAATATTTTATTCCTATTTAGAGTTTGGATTTTAATTTTGTTCTGTTTTATTCTTTTAAAATTTTAATGGAGCCTAATTTTTTTTTATACAGTTTACTACTATGTTAGTGCCACTTTGTCTTGTTTAGGAAATCCTGTCAACTTAGAAAATAAAACTTATTTCTTATATCCTTTTTCAAAAATCCTAAAGTTTTCTTCTTTATATTCACATCTTTTTTTTTAAATTTTTATTAACATATAATGTATTATTTGCCCCAGGGTACATGTCTGTGAATCGTCAGGCTTACACATTTCACAGCACTTAGCAGCACATACCCTCCCCAATGTCCACAACCCAGCCACCCTAACCCTACCCCCCCCCCCGCCTCCCAGCTACCCTTAGTTCGTTTTGTGAGTCTAGGAGTACAATGGCGATTAATGTTTGGAATGGTATGAAGTCAGAGTACTATTTCCTGTTTTTTTCCTCCACATTATTAACCAACTCTCCCAACATTATTTTTTGAACACTATTTGTTTATTGATTCAACTGATATTTACTGAGCACCTACTAGGTGCCAGTCACTATTTCAGATAACACATTTATATGAAAATATTAAGGCATTTGGAATACAATAGTGAACAAAATAAACTCCTACTCCTAATGGAACTTATGTTCTTATAAAGGAAGACATACAGTGAATGGTAAATATAGTAAATTATCACTATGGAGAGTAAGGGAGAAGGGCATAAGTGCTATGCAAAATGAGAACTGAGTGAGAAAGTCTAGGTTGTGATTTAGATAGAGTGCTGGGAATAGCCCTCACTAAAACATAAATCTTGGGCAAAAATCTGAAAGATGTAGACATCTAAGCAAAGAACATTACAGATAGAACATCCACTTATAAAATTCTAAAACACAGAAATCCTTGGTATTTTTAAGGCGAAATAAGAGGACAAGGTGTCAGGTATAGAGGGAGGAAGGAGAAGATGACTGACAGATAAATGCAGGAGGAAGGGACCAGCTAGTACGTGTGCATCATTTATGACACTGCAAAGACACAGGTTTCTACTGAGATAGGAAGTCATTGTAGAGTTTTTAGTCTGGAGTGACCTCCTTTGTCTTATATTTTAAAAGGATCACTCTGGATGCTTCATGGAGAATAGAGTTGAGAGGGGACTGGTGACAGAAATAACTGAAGAGACAATGGAGTTCTCTGGCAGAAGGTGAAAGTGATTCAGCCTGTAGAAGGCGGTAAAAAGTCGCAAGACTGGATAAACTTTTCAAGTAAAGCCAACAGGATTTCCTGATGAATATATGGTTTTAGAATGTTCCAAAGATATTGGCTAGATTCCTTGCCTAATGAGCTGGAAGGATTGTGTCACCATTACTGAGAGGGGGTTGGCTGTGGTGAAATAGATTTTAGATCAAAGTGAATTTTGGTCTTATTCTTTAGAACATCTATTAGTCAGGGGCACCTGGGAAGCTCAGTCAGTTCAATGTCTCACTCTTGATTTCGGCTCAGGTGATGATCTCAGGGTTGTGAGACTGAGCCCTATGTTGGACTCCACACTGGGTGAAAAGCCTGCTTAAGAATCTCTTCTCTCCCTCTCTTCCCCTTCTCAAAAAAAAAAAAAAAAAAAGAAAGAAAGTCTATTACCCAGATTTTTGTTTGCATTTTCCATCAGCTTTATTTGCTTCTTACTCCAACCACTTCTTCAGTGTCCAGTTTATGCCTATTTCACCATTTGTGTGTTTGTGCAGCCTGGCAATATTTTGCTTTAAGCTTGTTGCACAAAATCCACTATTCATGTTGCAGAGAATTTATCTTCATAGCTTGAAATACTTCAGAGAACCACCTCTGATTTCACACGTGCTATACCCTAAAGAGACTATTGAACAACATCTCCCAGATGAACAGTTCTTCGATGCACTTCATAAGATTCTTCATCAGTTCCTCAAATTTAAGAGGCTAAAGCTCCCAGAGCTAGCCGGTGAAGTAAGAGCAACAGATAGAATGCAGTGTTGGCAAATTGACTGCTTCCAAAAGGAGAAAGTGACTGACTAGCAAATTCTACTGACACGCTAAGAAAAGTGAGGACTCAAAACTGACCATTGGTTTATCAATCTGGAAGACTTCGATGATTATAGCAAAAACAATGTTGGTAGAGCTTCGGGTTCAAAAAAATGTCCAGGTTATTCTCAATGATATTCTGCCAGAGGAACCAGGAATTATAGTCCCCACATGGACTTACTGGGTCAAACTACCTCCGCTTGCTCGCTCTCTCTCTCTCTCTCTCTCTCTCTCTAAAATAAATAAATAAAACATCTTGTTTTAAAAGTAAATATTTTAATAAATATCTTATTTTATAAATAAATAATTTAATAAATACTTTATTTTATAAATAAATATTTTATTTTAGAAATAAACAAAATATTTTCTTTATTTCAGAAAAAAGAAAGTGGAGGGATGGGCAGAGGGAAAGAGAAAGAGAAGGAAAGAATCTCAAGCAGACTCCCTACAGAGTGTGGAGCAGGACTTAGGGCTTGATCCCATGACCCTGAGATTATGAACCAAGCTGAAATTAAGAGTCAGACACCTAACCAACTAAGCCATTGAGGCACCCCAGGAAATGTTTTTACATATTAATTTCATTTATCGGAAAATAAGAAAGTCTGAAAATAAAAGAGCTAATTTTAACCTTGGCACTATATTTAATTGCTTATTTACCTACATATTCTGTCAATTATTATATTATGAAGGTTGTACTGTTAGAGACTTATGTGCTATTTTAATAATACATACTTATCAATATCAATGTTTGCTTATGTGCAATTTCATAAGATGTAAAAATTGCTTCATATTTGCCGAGTTACTTTATCTTTTTCAAGTTCTCTATATGTTTTTTCTTTTAAGTGTTGTCTTACAGATAATATATTGTATCCTATTTTTCTGAAACAATGTAACAGTTTGTTGAGTAGTAAGTTAAACCTACCTACACTTACTACCACTTCTCTCACTAACAGAACTCTTTTCTGTCATTTGGTTTCACATATTTTTGAATTGTCATGTTTTCTCTTTCCTTTCCTGACTTGCATAGAACTTGTATATCTTATACAAGATATTTACTCTAATTATTATTCTTTTTTTTAAAAGATTTTATTTATTTATTTGAGAGAGAGAAAGTGAGAGCATGAGAGGAGCGAAGGTCAGAGAGAAGCAGACTCCCCGTGGAGCCTGGAGCCCGATGCGGGACTTGATCCTGAGACTCCAGGATCATGACCTGGGCCGAAGGCAGTTGCTTAACCAACTAAGCCACCCAGGTGCCCCTCTAATTATTATTCTTATTAAAGATTTTATTTATTTATTTGACAGAAAAGGAGAGCATAAGCAGGGGGAGCAGCAGGCAGAGGGAGAAGCGGGCTCCCCATGAGCAGGGAGCCTTTTGTGGAACTCAATCCCAGGATCCTGGGATCATGAGCTGAGCAGAAGGTGGATGCTCAAATGACTGAGCCACCCAGGTCCCCCTGATTATTTGAAAAGTATATATTTTATTTTTGTCTTCAGTGTTTACTCTATTTATCTTTTCCCTGATGATTTTGTCACCTTTAATAAAGTTTGTTTCTCCCATAGCCATGCCAAGCACTTCAGAACGTTCTCAACCTGCATTGTCTGTTCCTTCCACACTCTCTATTACCCCTTTATGCCGGTGTTATCTATGGAACTTGTAATACTACATATTATATGGCATACATTTCTAAATTCTTGCTCCTTTACACATTTTACTAATTCACTTATTCATTCTTGCTTTTCACAGCATTCTTTTGGTTTTATTTTCATTTTGCTGGAAAAGCTTCACCAAAGCATTTTCAAAGTGGGATTTTATATTATAAACAATAACGTGCAGAATTCCTGAAAATATCTTTACTGCTTTCCCTTATTTAAAATACTTTGTAACTGAATATGCAATTCCAGCCTCAAAGTTATATTAACTTTGAAGACAATGTAACCATCTTTCCCTTGACATCTGAAGTTGTTGATGAGATGTTTGATAATATCCGGATATTGAATCTTCACAGATATCTGTTTCTTTCTCCCTGGAGGGCTTTAGAATTGTCCTTTTGTGTTTAACCTTCTTAAATTTTACTGGATAGATCTCTTTTCCTATCATTGTATTTGGCATTCTAAGATTCTTTCCAAAATGAGGTATTTCAACTTTTTATAATTAAAAAAATATTCCTTCAAATGTTCCCTCCTCCCTTTTATTCCCATTTACCTATATTCATTTATTTTCACTTCTGTTTTACAGATATTCCCATTTCTTCTTGTATATCTTATATCTTAGCTTGAAAAAGAATGTCTATATGTCCTTGCTTGATGTTTTCTTGAAGAATTATCTGATCCGGACTTCATATTCAATAATTGATTCTCTAGCTCTATCTATTCTACTATTTAATTCCACATAGTGGCCTTTTTATTATCACTGTAAATAGTTAAATATTACATTATTTATAACTATTATATTATATTTTATATATTTATATATAATTAAAATGTTATATATATTTTTTCTGCTCAATTTTTCTGCTTGGTGCCTCTTTATTTCTTCATGTTCCTGCTTCATATTGCCAATGTTCTTACATGTGTATGTTAGTAAATGGATCATGTTTAATTAAATAGTATATCAGTGGCATTAACTCTATTGGGTTCTGTAACAGTTGCTTAGTTTCTTACCTTTATTTATAAAGGGATAGATATATTTCCATGTGAAATCATATTCACTCAGAGTATCAGCTATACCCACCAAACAACATAAGGGAGTACGCATATCCAGCTTCCGATGGCTCTAATTAATATAGACTGGGCACACAAAATTTATTATTCCCTCAAGGGAATACTGGCTTGCTCTTTACTGCCCTACTAATACTAGTCTTTGCAAGGGACAGTCCCTTAATCCGAGGTTTATGGACAAGGAAGAAAGAAGGAGGATGTATCCAGGATTCCTCACAGCAAGAGGGAAGCTTCCTTGACCAGGCTAAGCAAGTCCTATGGTTTTTTACCTCTTAGCAGTACCTGGGCAGGTAATGTTTCTCCTGGCGCAATGAGCAAACAGAAGGCACCAAAATAAACTCTTCTCCTGTACATCTATCTCCCTTATCCCAGACATTTTCTCTTCAGACCACTAGGTTTCTCACAATACTTATAGTACTCCAGATCGTTATCGTTCCCCTCCTCTGTACTTAGCTGGGGTCAGGCAGGCCAGGGTGGCACTCACAGCTGGAGTCTGTTTCCCATTTTGCCAGGACTCCCAAGTCTCATAATTATTATATTCTCTCCTAAATGTATCGTTGATTCTCCTTTTTTATTCCTCCCATAGTTTAATTTTTTTAACATTTTATTTTATTTTTTTTAATTTATTTGACATAGAGAGTGAGAGCGCACAGAGGGAGCAGTCAGCAGAGTGAGAAGGAGAAACAGGCTCATCACGGAGCAGGAGCCTGACATGGGGCTTGATTGCAGGACCCTGAGATCATGACCTATGAAGCATCATAGGCAGATGCTTATCCAACTGAGGCACCCACGTGCTCCCCCTCCATGGTTTAAATAGTCTTGCTAAGAGTTTGTCTGTTAATCAGTCATTCCAAAGAAACAGTAAAAAACTATTTGTTCTTTGAAATATTTTTCTTCCAATCTTACTAATTTAATTTTTTATATTTCTTAAATTTTTTATGATTTATTTTAAATTATTGTTTTATGTAAATTTTTATTAGGTTTTTATGTTACTAATAAAAACATATCTGATGATTTTTTCTCTGAAAATATTTAGGCTCCATCCTAAAGATTTTTTGTAAAATGTTCTAATTTTGTTATTTTCCAAGTAATTTTTGCCCTTGAATTGTTTTTTAAAGAAAATATTTCTTAATTCCCAAATAGCCACTTTTTATTTGTTTCTCAGTTTTGGTTTGCCAATTTTTTTTCTCATTTATTTCTGGTTTATTTTGTTATTATCAAGACTATGTACTATACATATTCATTTGAGAAGATGCAGGAAAGAAGATTTCACTTTGGTGCCTTTTGTTTGCTCATTGTGCCAGGAGGAACATTACCTGCCTAGGTACTGCTAAGAGGTAAAGAAACCATAGGACCTGTTCAACCTGAATAAGGAAGCTTCCTTGCTGCAGTGAGGAGCCCCAAATGTTTTGGGGATATTTGATTTACCAAATCCTTACATATTTATATTAAAATTTATTAATATTTTTTTAAATCAAAGTCTCCTTTAGTTAATGTACTTGGACTCCTGTTAATTGATGCATTAAGGTTTTAGATAGTTATAACCTTTTATTCCTTCTGTTTTCTATCTTTACATTTTGTTACTTTTCCTAGTGGAATATCTTAAGCTATAATTTAGATATTAATATTGAGTTTATAGGGTACCCGGGTAGCTTAGTCAGTTAAGCATCTGACTCTTGATTTTGGCTCAAGTCTTGATCTCAGGGTCATGGGATTGAGCCCTACATCAGGCTCCAGGATAAATAGGGAGTTTGCTTGAGAGTCTCTCTCTCCCTCTCCCTCTTCCTCTGCTCTGGCTAACACACACTTTCTTTCTCTCTAAAAAAAATAAATAAAATCTTTAATATTGAATTTATTGTGGCTTTGTTTATCCTTTATTTTTACCCTTCATTTACCATTCTTTTTTTTTTAAGATTTTATTTATTTATTTGACAGAGAGAGAGATCTCAAGTAGGCAGAGAGGCAGGCAGAGGGAGAGGAGGAAGCAGGCTTCCTGCTAGCAGAGAGCCCGATGCGGGGCTCGATCCCAGGACCCTGAGATCATGACCTGAGCCGAAGGCAAAGGCTTTAACCTACTGAACCACCCAGGCGCCCCACTTCATTTATCATTCTTAATAACTACATTTACTTAAAATATTTTTAAGCCAGTATGACTATCTTCAATGGAAAAATTCAGTCCTTTCATATTCAATATAACTGAAATATTTTATTTTGTCCTCTCTTATTTTATAGTAGATGTTATAGTTTTGAAACTGTATCTTACTTTTTTATTTTCTTACTTTGTTTTTTTGTGATCAATTTCTTTTTTCTTCAGTTCCTCCTTTTCACATACCAACCACTTTTCTAACCCCCCACAATTAAATGAACACACCAGTCTTACCCCTTAATTTGAAATCCTACAATGCTTGCAGCATTTAGTGATAGTTAGCTTTGTGGGTCAAATGATCACAACAATATAATGTAACTATATGTCTGTGTTTATTCTTTGTTTATGTACTATGTTTATATTCTGTTTACTCAAATTCCACCTTTGTCTAAGATGAAATATTTGTGAAACATTTACTTCCTCCCTAATTTTGCTGCCTTTTAACTTTATGTATTTTGTTTGAGTAATTTAAAATATTATATTAAGCTTTTATTAATACTTGTTACAATACGTCTCTGTATTCTTTACCTCATTCATGGCATTTATATTACACATTCCTAAATAAATTTTATCATCTCTTTAGTCATAGCATAATTAATTTCCTGCTATTCTTTCCTCTTATATTCATCTTCTTTTATTTTGATCACACTGGTCTGTGTGGACTAAATTGAGAAGGTAAGACAAGTGTACACTTCATCTTAGCCAAAAGGCCGAGAAGTGATATGTAAGTAAGACAAGTGTAAATTGAGTGTTTTGTTTATTTGTTTTGTTAGTTTTTTAAATAAGAACATGAAGTTTATTCTTGAGGTCCTAAAGATCTCAAAATTGACTTTGTTTGTCCTGAAGAGTTCATTTATTCATTCAATGCAACTTTTTTAAAGTGCTGCTATGTGAAAGGCACTATTTTAGGATTTGAGAGTACAAAAGAAAATAAAATAGGTGAAATTATCTGTTCTGGCACTTATACTTTAATTGTTTATGATGGAAATTAAATAAATAACTTAATATTGAAGTAGGGTAGATGCCTACAAGTACAATGTAGAAAATTAAAGCAGCAAGAGAGCTCAGGGAAAGTTGGAGTGAGTTTATCATAAATATGGTGGGTATAGACATTGCTGCTAAGAAAATAACCTTTGAGCAAGCAGGAGATGAGGAAGACTGTCACTAGTATCGGCGAGTGGAGAGTCCAGAAGAGGAGAAGAGCAAGCATGACTGTCCTGCTCTACATGAAGAGTGCCAGACAGGCTGAGTGATACCAAGGAATTCAGTGGGCTTGAGCATAGGAGCATGGGGAAGACTAATAGGCAATGTTGGAGGAGAAGCAGTAGAAGCTGAGGCCACATCATGTGAAGTTATGTAGGCCATTAGAAGCTCCTTGACTTCTACTTTGAATGAAAAGTGATTGGGTAGCTTTGAACAGAAGAATGACATGACTTAACATATTTTAATGGGATCTCTCTTGCTACCAAATAGAGAACAGAGAAAATGAGTGTAGGGGCACCTGGGTGGCTCAATGAGTTAAACCCTCTGCCTTCAGCTCAGGTCATGATCTCAGGGTCCTGGGATCAAGCCCCACATAGGGCTCTCTGCTCAGCAGGGAGCCTGCCTCCCCCTCTCCCTCTGCCTGCCTCTCTGCCTTCTTGGGATCTCTCTCTCTGTGTCAAATAAATAAATAAAATCTTAAAAAAAAAAAAAAGAAAAGAAGTGTAACATAATTAGCAAGAGAACAATTGAGAGGATCTTGCAGTCATCTCATCAGAAATAATGTTAATTTGATCATGGTGATAATAGAGGAGGTGGTTAAAAAAAATGTAGGACCTTGAACCCATCTTGTAGATAGAAAGGATAGGAGATTTTGCTTTGTTGGATATAATCAGAAATAACCGCAAAGATCGGGTATAAGAAACTGAAATGGGGTTGTTATCAATTGTGGTTAGGCAGGTATTGCAGGAAAGATAATTTGTTCAGTACTGACATACTTATTTTGCAATGCCTACTGGACATTTAAGTAGAAAATGTCAAATACATAATTAGAGGTATAAGCCTCGAACTCAGGGTAGAATTTAGACTGGCAGGACCTAGGATTCATGGCTCAAGATTTTTTCCTCAGGAATCTGTAAATGCTGACATTCTCTTCTCACTAATAGTGTTGCAATTAATGCCTAATGAATTTTATAATGGACTAAAAAAATTAAAAAAGCAAAACATGTTACTGCATTCAATGCACATGAAAAAAAAGAGTTACTAAATTGTCTTTAATAACAGGAATTTATCTTACCATTATATATCCTTTTAAGAAAAAAACTCACAGTTGCATATCACTTTCTTAAATTACATTACATAAGTGCAGGTTTCCAAATTTCCTTGACATTCAGAGTATAGAGTGTCTTCTGGATCAGAATAAGCTATGAACAGTTATTCAGAGGGCAAAGGTAGCACATAGCTTTTTTTTTTTTTTTTAAAGATTACATTTACTTGACAGAAGCACAGTGATAGAGGGAACACAAGCAGAGGGAGCAGGAGAAGGGAGAAGAAGGCTCCCTGCTGAGCAGGGAGCCTGATGTGGTGCTAGATCCCAGGGCCTAGGACCATGACCCGAGCCGAGGCAGACACCCAACGACTGGGTCACCCAGGAACCCCAGCACATAGCCTTTTTAAATATAAACAAAGATTCTTGATCTCTTTTAAAATCATAGAAAGGGGCTTATATTAGAGGGATATTGCAGAATCTTTGTGTATTTGATTAAATTCATCAGTTTTTCTTCTTAATAGAATTACATATTGCTACATATTATCTTACCTTGAAAGTTACCTGGAAACCTTTTTCCAGATACATATCTGGTCCTGGACAATAAGCTCTTTTTAGTATATGATTCATCAATTCATAGAGTCTATGCTCGTATCCTAGCTATGTGGCTAGTTTTGCACATTCTCAAGCAATGACCTCGTCATCATAACCTTCTCCATCTACTGGGTTTCAGAATCTCTCATCTTTCAAGCCATCCTTCTCCATATCTGTAACTCAATTTTCTGCCATGTCGGCTCCACCCCTTACTATTTTTCAAGTAGTTGTAAATTCTTCACTGGAAATATTTTCTTTTTTTAAAACTCAGTTGACTTCAAATTCATCTCACTTTGCTGTCCTGTCTCATTAATCACCAAGGCCACGCTTCTTTGATGTCCATGTAAAGCAGTTTCTGTGTAAAATTTTACTCTGATTTATGAAGTTAGTCTCCAAGGGTCTTTTTCATCTGTCTCTTGCATGCTAAGTTTGTTTTTCTTCCCTTACAATGTACAATTTCTTCACGAGAACCATACTTTTGTTTTGCTTATTCAAATTTCTATTGCTCAGACCTAACAAAACCTATCATTTGTCCCAAAATATTGTTTAGTTTCTTTTTGGATCTGTCTTTCTGTTCTCCTGGGCACTGCTAGAGTTCTCCATTTTGAATTTAATGGGAAGACCTGAATGATTTGAGTTCATATTATTAAACGTATTAATTCAGAAGAAGGAGAATGTCATGGTTCATGAGTTGTTCGACAAGGGAACTTTTTCTGTGGTTTTCTTTCATTTGCTGGGAAACCCACTGGTCAACCACTTTTCTGCTGGGTAAAGATAGAAAGTAATTGCCCTGCACTATCATTGGTTGGCAGAGGTGAAAATGACTAAGTACAGAAGAATTTCGGTCTGTCTCATGTTCTTCCCTAACTTCTTGATTTTGATTCCCTAAGATTAGAAACAGTTTCTTACCAGGTTCAGTGTATTTCACCCCCATGTTAAGAATTCTAGTCAGGATCGTGGGGCGCTTGGGAGACTCAATTGGTTAAAGCCTTTGTCTTAGGCTCAGGTTATGATCCCAGGTGTCCTGGGATCGAGTCCTGTATCAGGCTCTCCACTTGGCAGGGAGCCTGCTTTCCCCTCTCTCTCTCTGCCTGCCTCTCTACCTACTTGTGATCTCTCTCTCTGTCAAATAAATAAATAAATAAATAAAATCTTAAAAAAAAAAAAAAGAAAGAATTCTAGTCAGAATCGCTTCTCGGCCTTTTGGCTAAGATCAAGTGAAGAATTCTAGTCAGGGTAACACAATGCAGCTCGGCCAAGCATCTAGTTATGTTTCAAGAGAAATGATTTCAGTATCTCCTAAAACCCTTTTTTCTTGTGTACTTGCCAGTGACATTTTTAATTTTCTTCATTTGATTTTTTATAATACTTAATAGCCCTTTCATTGATAGTTGTGTCTTGCCATCTCAGGTTTTTTTTTTTTTTTTTCTGGTTGAAATAACCTAGTGGAAAGTGAAATAACCCAGTGGAAATTTCCCAGTGAAATAAACCCTTTCAATCTGGATATATTTCTACCACATTTAGAAAAAAAAATTCTTTGACTTTTGAAGATGTGTGTGTGTATAAGTTTTCATTCAATATAGTCACTGTTTTTTTCTAACATGCCCATATTCTCCAGACCTGTGATTGTTGGGACATTTTATTTTCTTTTTAAAAAACTTTTTAAATTTTCATTTTAATTCAATATAGTTAACTTACAGTGTGATATTAATTTCAGGTGTACAATATAGTGATTCAACAATTCCATACATCATCCAGTGCTCATAACAAGTGCCCTCTTTAACCTCCATTACCTCTATCACCCACCCCCACCCATCTTCCTTATCAGTTTTTTCTCTATAGTTAAGAGTCTATTTCTTGGTTTGCTTCTCTTTCTCTTTTGTTTTCCTTTTACTCATTTGTTTTGCTTATTAAATTTTACATATGAGTAAATTTATATGGTATTTGTCTGTCTCTGACTTACTGCAATTAGCTTAATAGTCTTTAGCTCCATCCATGTCATTGCAAATGTCAAGATTTTATTCTTTTTATGACTGAGTAATATTCCACTATATAAATATAATGGATATATATTAGGATATATATGGATATAGTGGAATATATATATATATATATATATATATATATATATATATATATATTTCACATATTTCAGTGGATATATATATCACATCTTTATCCATTCATCTATCCATGGACATTTGGGCTGCTTCCATAATTTAGCTATTACAAATAATGTTTTTGTAAACATTGGGGTATATGTATCCTTTTGAATTAGTATTTCTGTATTTTGGGAGGGAGATAAATACCCAGTGGTGTGATTATTGGATTGTAGGGTGGTTCTATTTTTAACTTTTCCAGGAACCCCCATACTGTTTTCCAGAGCGGCTGACCCAATTTGCATTCCTACCAATAGTGCACAAGGGTTCTTTTTCTCCACATCCTCACCAACACTTGTTGTTTCTTATGTTTTCTATTTTAACCATTCTGACATGTGTGAGGTGATATCTCATTGTAGTTTTGGTTTGCCTCTCATGATAATAAGTGATGATGAGCATCTTTTCATTTCTCTGTTGGTCATCTGTCCTCTTCGGGTAAATATCTGTTCATATCGTCTGCCCATTTTTAATTGGATTATTTGTTTTTTGGGTGTTGAGTTATATTAGTTCCTTATATATTTTTGATAACCCTTTACTGTATATGTCATTTGCAAATATCTTCTCCCATATAGTAAGTTGCCTTTTAGTTTTGTCAATTGCTTTCTATTTTGATGTAGTTCCAATAGCTTATTTGAGCTATTCTATTTTCTTATTGAGTTTATCATTTGATTTAGTCAATAGAATGAAAATAAAGGGAACATTAGCCTAGTAGGACCATTTTTGAGCAGATATTTTAGGACCCATACACAACTTTTTTCTCACTTCTACAAATGCCAGCTTTTCCCTTGATTATTCCCTCTGTTATCTCCAGGTAAGGCTCTAGATTCCAGAGTAAAAATAATGTGGAGCAGAGCTACTAGAAACTGCTTCTAGTATTTAATGTGAATGAGAACTTAAATATTTGTTTAAGTTAAATATTTGTAAGCCACTGAATTTGGTACTTTGTTGTGCAGCATAATCTGACTGATACAATATCAGTGTTGATGGAGATTTTCCTCTACATTTGTCTTATTCTGGTTGCATAGTTGTTTTAGGGAGGAGTTTAGGGAAATTTTCTATGCTACCATTTTCTCCCCATGAATATTGATTAATTTAATTTAATTGAGTTATTGAATCAAAATATATTATTAAATTTAACATATCTTGTGAATGTATATATTCAAAATGCCATAAGATAAATGTATTCAATTACTTTTGATTTCTCTTTATATCTAATTTTATTTGACATTTTGTCTGTCACATTTATGGCACTGTTCTAGCTCAATCTTTTTTTTTTTTTTTTTTAAAGATTTTATTTATTTGACAGAGAGAAACATAGCGAGAGAGGGAACACAAGCAGAGGGAACGGCAGCGGGAGAAGCAGGCTTCCTGCAGAGCAGAGAGCCCGATGCGGGGCTCGATCCCAGGCCCCTGGGATCTGACTTGGGCCGAAGACAGCCGCTTAACGACTGAGCCACCCAGGCGCCCCTGTTCTAGCTCAATCTTCTTCTGATTTTAAATTAAGTCTTTTTCCCAGTTTCTACAATAATGAGTTTCTTCTATATGACTATTTCAGAGATAAAGGTTATGGCATAATTAAAGAACCATGTATAAATCATTTAACTATTATATTAAATTGCATACCTAAAATAGATCACAGCCACAAGGTTTGTATATCATCAAGCAGAGAAATGATTGACATTAAGTCAAGCCAACCTGGAATGAGTTTAATGAGGGGGCATGATTAGGAAACCAGTCATTTGGGAACAAAAAAATGTATTAGTTCATCTTCGATTTTCTGAGACTTCATCCTCACTATAGATAACAAAAATCAGATAAAAAATTTTGGAAAGAAATGAGAGGTTGAAAACGCCAGTTTCTTTACACTGCCACTGAGAAAAATATATAGCTACTTTGTAATGGTCCAAGCCTTTTGTAATATGAAAAAGGGCATATATATCAGAAGGATATTCTGCAAGGACAATTCCAATTTTTAGGAGATGTTTGACGGCTCCAGACTCCTACATTTTAGATGAAGAAGACTAAGTAATCAGTTAGCAGTATTTGTACTACTCAATTTTGAACTTAATTACAGGTATCTTAAAAAAAGTTAATCCCTTTGAATGTTTCTATCCTACCATCTGTCTGGATTGTCTTCATCTTCCTACATCAGAGACAAACTTCCCCTCATATTTTAATATTTAGCTTAGTCCACATTAGGCAAGTCTCTTTTGTGCAACTTCTGTATTCCCATCAGAATACAAAATGGCTGGCTCCCTCTCTCAGTTGTCACATTTTATTATCATTAGAACATAAACTTCTTAGAAAGTCTTTGTAGGTGTTGAGTATATGTCTACAGAATGAATGAATGAATGAATGAATGCATGAATGAATGAAAATTAGGTGGTTTGACATAAGTAACAATTAAATTTGGTAGGGTCACACACTGAATTGTCTTACACATTAAAGGGTCAATGAGATAACATTACAAATCAACTAGAAAAAAAAAATCCAGGGGCACCTGGGTGGCTCAGTGGGTTAAAGCCTCTGCCTTCGGCTCAGGTCATGATCTCAGGGTCCTGGTATCAAGCCCTGCATTGGGCTTTCTGCTCAGCAGAGAGCCTGCTTCCCTTTCTCTGCCTGCCTTTTTGCCTACTTGTGATCTCTCTCTCTCTCTTTCTCTCTCTCTCTCTCTGTCAAATAAATAAATAAAATCTTAAAAAAAAAATCCAAGTGCTGGTGAGTATACAGAGCAACTAGAATTCTCATACACTGCTGGTGTGAATGCCAATTGGTACAACCCCTTTGGAAAGCTCTTCAATAGTTTCTCGTAAAGTTAAACATTAGTATAAAATAGAAGTTCCACTCTTAGGAATTTACCCAGTGGTAGTGAAAACATATGTTTCCACAAAGACCTATGCACAAATGTTTATAGTAATCTTATTCAAAGGAGCCCCAAACTGTAAACAACCTAGATGCTTGTCAACTGGTGGTTGGAATTATGGTATGTCCATACAACTAATATTCTCAGCAAAACTGAATGGATTTGATATGTGGACCAATTGGGATAAAATTCAAATATATG
Source organism: Procyon lotor (assembly GCA_028646535.1). NCBI lineage: Eukaryota > Metazoa > Chordata > Mammalia > Carnivora > Procyonidae > Procyon > Procyon lotor. Next base: position 93,102,748 of record CM053605.1, on the reverse strand, counting down.
ATACTAAGTGAAAGAAGTTATACTTAAGAGAGCATATTACTTGCTTTCATTTATATGACATTTTAGAAAGGCAGAACAATAGAGATGAAAATCAGATTGCCAGGAATCTCTCCTTTGGTTGAAGAAAGGGGGTGATTGAAAAGAGACATGAGGCAATTTCTTTGGTGAAATGGGGCCATTTTATATTTTAGTTGTTGCAGTGGTTAAATTGTATATTGTTGTAAGTTGTATATTGTTAAATTGATTTTATAAATCTGTTTTGCTCTCTTCTTTAAATGAAATAAAATGCCCTTTGCATTCATTATTTATATTACATCCTTACAGAGGTAGAAGTAGCTAATATAAATTATGAAATTTTCAGAAAATTTACATTTTGAGTGCTTGTGCCCGAGTTACTCTGTGCTCTTTACAACCCCTTCAGTCATTTAAGCAACACCATGGATTATCATCATTCCTCTTCCACAGATAATATATTTAAAGATCAAATGACACTGCAGCAGGTAAGCATTGAGAGTGGGGTTTCTAACTAGATCCTTCTGGCTCTTAATTACATGTGCCAACACATGGGGTTATTATGACTGACAGGAGAACTGTCATTCTGAACAATCTTGGTCACATATAAATAGAATTGTGTTATTTTTCTGGCTAAAATGTTTCCATTTATTTCCTTTTCATATTGAATAATATCTACAACTCCTCATCATGCCTCTGAAGTTCCACATAAACAGATCCTTGTCAATCTCCCCATCTCCATCCCATTCTGTCTCTGGTCCGCCAGGCTCCATACAGGCACAACAATTCTGCATGTGTGGCTCCTTGCTCTGGCAAATCTCTGCATCCCACTCTTCCTATAAAACAATCCTATAAAGGATTGTTTTCATTTTAAGGTCTCAGCCTAGATGTCGTTTCATTAGAGATATGTTCCCTCATCACTCCATATGATTTGTTTATTATCATTTTCTCCCAACAAACAAACCTGGTATATTGCCTAGGACATAATAAATACTCAATGAATGTTTAGAATAAATAAATGAATACATTAATGAATAGGCAGGTCCAGAGAGAAAACTGTTACAATTTAGTTCAAAAGGAAAGACAATTTAAAAGGAGAACTTTTCAGATTTCAATGCTGAAATCCGAGGTCTGCATATATTAATGAAAATCAATAAATAGCAATAGCCTTGCTGGAAAGACAGAAGCTGGGATTAAATCAATTAAGAATGTTGTCTCTATGTAAATTAGAAACATCAACTAAATTAAACTGCCGAAAATGGAAGATTAAAAGAATATTAATGAGCTGATAGAAACTTGATAAGACTTCCAAAATGTTGTTGTTGTTGTTGTTTTTGCTTCAGTGAGAACCAAAGATGAGGAAAAGGAATTTTGAGAGTGTTTCATGCCTTCTTAATGTCTTACAAACACAATTTGCTGAAGGGCACTGCCTCAGACCTTCATCATCTGAGTTAAAATAAAAGACAGGCTGAGTCCTTTCATAACTTCCTCCCACATCAGGGATTAAGCAGGATTCTTTCGAAGATTAGTGCATGCTCCTGTACAAGTGTTTCATGTTGATATTATTTTCGAGAAATGTATTTTACTGTGATAACCACACTAAAAGACAGTGTCCTTGATGCCACCCAGGGCAAGTTTGAAGGGTCCACGGAACCCTCTATTCCTCTGGTGGGACCCCATCCATTGAAATATTCCTTGGCAGGAGGTAAACTTAGAACCAATCTTCCACACACAACAGGCTTCCCCACAACACACATGTGTACACACATACATTTTCAGGGTAATCTTCTCATGTCTTTGTCACTATTATCTCAGAAAACACAACAAACCCATGCGTGTCCACCATTTTCATAGGGATGTGAATCTCCTAATTAGGCCCAGTCTGCCTCTCTCCCAGGTCCCCTAAATTCTTCACGTGTGCTGCTTCGTCCATAAGCAACATACCTCATTTCTTCTACCTCTTCTCTGAGTACTTGCTTTTCCTTCTTGCTCTAACATAAGTCTAAAGAACTCCAAGGACATTGCTTCCATTTAAAGAGGAGGCTCTCCATGTCCTCTAGTCCTCAATTTCTACTGGCCCTGATTGGAAGTAGGTTTTTCCTTGCCAGTGCTTCCAAATAATCCACTATTTCCACACTCACATAACATTACCTCTTCCTGCATTCTCCTAGGAAACCATCTTTGGTTAAAACCACTTTCTGCCTACTATGTGCCTTCACGAGGACCACTGATCATATTTGGGGAAAACAAACAGAAAAACGCTGACCGCTCTCAATGAAATGTTTAATAGGGAAATTTCAAGTCGGATTTCAGCATTGTCTAGCAAGTCCAGTGTATATCTCTTTACAAATCACTGTCTCAGTTTCTGAAAAGGCTAATTCCCATATCAACAGCTCTTTCAGACTTCCACAACCCATCACCTTTTCTCTTTTACAGCTCCTGATCTTGTTTTTTGTTTCACTGAGGAAATAAAACCATTCAGTAAGTACCTTTTTGATCTCCTCACAGCTAAATCTTTTTTTATCCTGATTCATACTTATATGCTATTTCTTTCTTCCCATACACTATCCCCATGACTACTGCTCCATTTCTCTGAACATGTCTTTATCATTTACATTACATTTACATAATCTAAAAAATTAGTCAATATTTGTTACCTCCATTTGCTCACCTCTCATTCTTTCTTGGGCCTTTGTTTCTAAAAATACCTAAGCACACATGGCCTCAACAATGAGAAATATGATGGTAAATTCTCAATATCCATCCCACTCACCTCAGAGTTTATATTTGACCCAGTTGATCACATTTTCTTCAGTTGCTTCACTCAGACTCACATGTTCTATAGTCTTTTCACTTCCTCTCTCCTCTCTGCCTTGTCTTCTGATGTTCTCTCCTCTCAATATGCTTTAACTTTCTATATGATACAAATAACTCCATGTAGTTAAAGGCCAGCTGATGGCCCCCAAATTTGTATCTTTATCCATAATACTTCCTTGATCTCAGGTTCATATAAATATCTACCTGACATTTCCACTAGAATGTTTGAGAACTATCTTAAGATTTCCCTGGCCTTACCAAATCTTTAATTTCTATCCCTAAACCTGTTTTCCCTTAGTGTTCCCTCACTCACTAAACAACAGCAATATTTACCCAGATGCTCAGGAACCAAGACAGAGTCATCCTAACCCCTCTCTCACTTTTACAAGCAGTGTATATTATTCACATATTGCTGCATAACAAATTGCCCCAAATGTAATGGCTTAAATTAAATGTCATATTATCTTACCATTTCTGTGAGTCAGGAGTCAAGGCATGACTTAGTTGTGGATCTCTGACTCAAAGTCTCTCCCCAGGCTATCAGGATAGCTGTTTTCCAGGGTTACAGTCATCTCCAGACTTCACTGGGATTGAGGAGTTTGCTTTGTGTAGTTTTTTTCATGCTTCCATTTCTGATGGGTTGTTAGACTAAGGGCCTTGGATCTTTTCTTTGTCATTTGAGCCTCCCAACGGAGCCCTTTACAACATGGCTGCTTGCTGTCCCCAATATGAGTGAAGCAAGAGATAGAGGGTCAGTGAGCGAGCACGTCAAGAGAGTCAGTTAGAAAACAAGAGTGTGTGCTCAAGAGGCAAGTCCCAGTCTTCTGGTCATTTAATCTTCAAGTGATATTCAATCAATATCGGGATATTGATATTCAACCAATACTCAACGCTGAGGACCAATTTCAAGGCTGCCTTCCACAAGTAGTGTGCTGAGCTGAGCTGATAGGCAGGGACTCAGGAGAGTGGACTATGCAAATTGCTCTCTAATTCTGGTCAGTGGAATCACATTTGGAACTTGATGTCAGCCATGTTGGGAATATGTACACCAGTGAAACTGACAAATATGACATATCAGGACTTTTTCATTTCCAGAAATTTGATTGTTAAACATTTACCAACATACTGCTACATATAAACCATAGCCAGCATATCAGCATATCTTGTAAGGATCGCTTTCCAACACACTTTCAGTTGTCCAGTTCTCATCACTTAGCATTTTTACAAAATAGTCAACCCCCATCTAGCCTAAGAGCAATAGCTTCCTAACTAATCTCAATTTCACTTTGCTTCCCATATCCATAGGTTTCTTTCTTGCAACAGCCAGAGATTTGTGAGTTAGATCATGCTAATTCCCTTGTTCAACACACACCAATAGTACCCAGCCATCTTAGAAGACAATTCAAAGGCAGCTATGCAAGGCCATATATAATGTACTCTTGCTAATACCTCTAATTTTGTTCTCCTTCCATTCATTATGTTCAGCTTCACTGGGCTCTCTTGTGTTTTGAACAGACTAAACAAGCTCACACCCCAGGGCCTCTGATTTTGCCTAGAATGACTTCATCCTATATCTCATGATTTTGCCCATATGTCATGCTATCGCTGAGGTCCTTTATGTCAAACTGCACACTTTAACCTGTAGCTCATCCACCAGTGTTTTCTTCATAGCACTTTTAGTTGCCTAACATTACATTTTTTATACATTTGCTGGTTTGTTTATTGTCTTTTTTCCATATTAGAGGTGAGGGCAGGGACTTTGTTCACTGCTGTGTCTGGCATATTTAGGAGTTCCATAAAGATTAGTTGAAGGGATGAATTAATTATAATAATTTCATCTGCTGTTCACAATATATTTATAAAACAGTTGTTATTAACAACTGCTTACCAGTGAGGAAGCTCAAAGAATCCCAAGACTAGATATTTGGTTAACCAGGATTCAAATTCAGGTCTTTGGGACTCCAATGTCCAAGGTCATTATGTTAATTCTTAATTTATTTCTCCTAGCAAGCCATTCATGATTTCTGATAGTGGGGAAATACTTTACAAAGATCTTGGGTTGCACACAGGATAACAGGAGACACAGAAAAAATTAATCATAAGTTGACTTGTCTGTCTCCACTAGTTCAAAGTTCCTTGAGGCTAGAGATGGCATATCATTCACCATTTTATCTCCAATATTTAGGATAATTTGGGCATACAGGAGGGGTACAATGTACAATTGTTGAATGATTCTATTCATTTGTTCATGTTCATGTATTAAACACGAACAAATGAATGGAATGACACAAAATTACCTCCCTAGCAAGAAATACAATAGATGATGAAGAAAACATGGAAGATTATTAATCATGGCAGTGGCATAAAGATATAGCTGAAAAAGTTCATTACATTTAAGACAATGTACAAATAACAATACAGAATCTGAAGTTTCAAGAGTATGATGTCTCCATAAAATATAACTTTACATGGAGCAAAAATCTTTCCTGGTTATAAAATAAAATTTCTTTTTAAAAATAACGGAGTTGGTGTTCTCTATTTTTATCCTAATTCTTCTATGTTCGGAGATCAGACCAAGTCATGTCATCATAAATAGATGAATGTATGAATGGATAGGTGGATAAGGGGATGGATATTTTGATGAGCAGATAATAATGAAGTGAAAGGAGACACAGTTTATTATAAGAGCAAGTCTTCCACAAAATTGGCATTGAATCAGAATCTCTAGTTGTCACTTGACTGTTTTAGAGCTCAAAATGAGGGAAAGGTGGCAGAGGGGGCTGTAGGACTTTTAAGAGGATTCTGTAACTAAGTGTAAATTTCCCTCAGATTTCCCTCAGAATTCCCCCAGAATTTCCCTCAGAATTCCCTCAGATCCCTAAGTGTAGATTTCCCTCAGATATTCCCTCAGAACACAGACATGCTTAAGGATCTGCTGTCATGGGTTTTTTTAATAAGATAATTTCTTTCCATTGTTACCCAAAGCAAAATGTGATTTTTTTTTTTTCAAGAGTGGTGAATGGCATAATCTTATCACCACCATTTACAAAAGAGTGCTGATCTATGGGAGAATACAAAGGTCAGAAAAAGGGAGAACGGAACCTGTCCCTATGTTGAAAGCAAGGTAGACAATTGTGAATGAGTTTCTTGGGAACATGTTTATTAAATATTGTGGAAATCTATGGTTAAAGACTTCCAGGTAAATCCTTCACATGTCCAGAAGAAAATATATGAAAAAATGTAGCAGTATTATTATTCATAAGATCACAAATTAAATACTTACAGGTATTTACTTCTTTAGTTGAATAAATGAAGCTGAAACTCATGTTTCTTCTAAATTTTTCAAGCTTAGTCTTTCTGAAGGGAAACATATAAAGAGCATAATTCCATGATTTTTTTTCTTTTTTTGCTAAGAAATATATATTTGGGAAAAATAATTATGGCATTGAGGTCCAAATTTTAGGTCTTTCTTCCCATTCTCATGTGACATTTAGTGAAATGAATTTTCTCAACTCTAAAGCTGAGCAGAAATAATCTTTCAAAAATTAATTAACAAACATCAGTATTTGCAATATCAATCTAATAATCAAACCCACAGGGTAATGAATAAATCTTCTCTGACGAGGAACCAATATTCAAGTTGTCTTCAAAGGCCTCAATTTGCACACATGCAAAGAGATAGAAGAGCAAATATGCCACTTGTTTTCTTTTGAAAAAGGTCTGGGATGTAGCAGGATGTTTGTTTACCACTGGATTTTTAAACCAGATTTTGCTCTAAAGCACATAAAAGGAAGAGCTAAATCTGGTGACACTAAAAATGCATATCATGGAGCCTTCAGGGCCTCTTCCATTGCCTTGTCCTGTGCCAGCAGTAGAACTTTGGCCTTGGTGCCCTGACACTTCTCCAAACTCCACCTGCCCTGTTCCCACCAGGTCTTTCCCACTGCCAGTGCACTAGCTTGCTTTTCCCAAATGATCCCACTGCTCTTTTGGTTTCACAGAGAATTCTCCACGTGCTTACTTTTTTTTTTTTTAAGATTTTATTTATTAATTTGTCAGAGAGAGAGAAAGAAAGAGAGAGAGAGAGCATAAGCATGGGGAGCGTCAGGCAGAGGGAGAAGCAAGCTTCTGGCTGAGCAAGGAGTCCCATGCCGGACTCAGTTACAGGACCCTGGGATCATGACCTGAGCTGAAAGCAGGCACTTAACCTACTGATCCACCCAGCTGTCCCTATGTGCTTCTTAATATTCCCCTGGGTCATCTGTCTCCCAAACTTCCATCAACAGACATTAATTAAGTTACTCCCCAAAGAAGACAAGGTGATGATGACAAAGAATACCAGTCTGTAATAAGATTAAAAAAATACAAAAAAACCCCTCAGAATGACATCCGTATATTTTGATATTAAAGTGTTCTTTTATGTAATGATCAGGAGAGATGGTGGGTTTTTTTGTTCTTGTTTTAGGGTCTGAAAAATTCCTGCAACATTAAGCTCTACATTAAAATAATACTATGTTAACTGTGAAAGGTTTAAGATTTTCTGTTTCTGAGATGAAATGTTCCTTTTCGGTGCTGACAGAAGGCTGCAGGAAATAGAGACTTCCTTTTCTTTTAATTGCATTTACTGTATAGTACTTTATTTATGGACTTTTGATTTAAGCCTTAACATTCCAATTAGGTGGTGGGATAGATATTTATATGCTGAGTACTACTGTTCTTTTTCTTATAAACTCATTTCTAGAGTTTAAATTCTCTATTTAAATTTGACAGGGAAAATTGACAAGGAATCTTTTTTTAGACTTCTGTTAAATTTGTATTTGTCTTATGGCCAGCAATACTACAGGGACTATATTCTGGAAAGGAAACATTTATTTGAAAATGATGAACTCTTTCACTACCTTTCGAAGAGAATAGTAGCATCAAATAACTGTTAGGGATACCATCATTATTAAAATTTATTCCTTACTATGTCAGGTGTCTCTTAAGCTGCATTTAATGTATTAACTTCAAATTGAATGAGTTAAACAGAATTTAAAATCCTCAGGATTTGATCTCTCTTGCTAACCAGATAGGATGCTGGAAGTGACCTCCGAAATCAGCATTTACTTATAAACCCCAATCTACTCTTTTTTTATATTGGCATATAACATTATATTGGTTTCAGGTGTACAGTGTAATGATTCAATACTTGTATATATTGCAAAATGATTACCATGATAAGTCGAATTAAATCCATCACGATAACGGAGACAAAATTTTTTTCTTGTGATAAGAATTTTTTAAGATTCACTCTCTTTATCAACTTTCAGATAGCAATACAATATTATTAGGTGGTATTTTTTAAATCTAATTTTACAAATCTTTGAAATCTGAGAACTACTAATTTAAAAAAAAGCAGCAGCAGCAGAACTGGTTTTCATTGTGGATTCTAGTTTAAAGTCTGAGACTGCCATTTAATATTTAAATAACAGAAATTTTTATGTGACATGGAACTTTCAAGTAGTTTCTGTGACTTGCAGGAGATGCTGTGAAGCAAAGGAATAAGGAATAGAGATTCTAGAGATACTGCCTGTGTGACATCCTGAATCCTCACTTAGGCAGCATGGTGACCATGACCTTATCTTTTTCTCTCTTCCTACAAGGATGATGTTTGTAATACATCATGATTATTGAGATGGAATGAGTACACAGACGCTCTTAAAATAGTTCTGGGGGGTGCCTGGGTGGCTCAGTAGTTAAGCGTCTGCCTTCGGCCCAGGTCAGATCCCACGGGCCTGGGATAGAGCCCCGCATCGGGTTCCCTGCTCTACAGGAAGCCTGCTTCTCCCGCTACCATCCCCTCTGCTCGTGTTCCCTCTCTCGCTATGTTTCTCTCTGTCAAATAAATAAAATCTTTAAAAAAAAATTAGTGCTGGCACATGGTGAGTGTACAAAAAGTGTTTTGCTATGATTATTGTTATTAATTTATTTAAATCAGGAAATTTTAGTGGTAAATATCACGGAATTTTGGAATCGTGGACTTTGGAATCAGACATCAGCATTTAAGTCCATGATATTCTAAATATATATATATATTTTTTTGAAACAGTATCTAATCTTCCTGAGCCCTCGTTTTTCATGTATAAAAAGAGGTTATGAACAAAATTTACTCCAGAAATGTTACAAGGGTTAAATAAGGCATGTGAAAACAAGGCTCTTAGTAAACACCTAAATGTGTGTATATACATATGTGTAGATGCAGCATGTATGTATACTGGCATATAATATGCATGTTGTCAAGATATCAATGGCTGTCCTCTAGCTCCTGAACTAAGAAGGGTTGCAGAAGACCACTGATGAAAGCTTCCTTCAGGAATCTCAGAGCCCTCCTTCGGTGTCCAGCACATCTCTAGGCATCCTTCATTAACTGTTCACCCCAGTTTAAAGCTACTTTCTAGTATTAGAATCATGTCATCATCACACCCTGCATGCCCCCAAACCCATCTCCATTTCCTTCATGAACACCAATTCAAATTATCACAAGATGGATGTGATGACTGGAAAGCAGGACATGCAGCTTGAAATGGATCACTTGACCACTCCCAGCTTAAAAAGCCCCTGTAATCCATTGTTCAAGTGTCTCTCCTGTTCATCTCACCTTTCCTCTGGCTTCACTTCTCTTTTCAATTTCCTCTCATCTCTTTTTCCTCCCTTTCTTTAGAATCAAAGTAAAAAGTCTCACCCTGCCGCATGCAAAATAATCTGGCCAACTCTTGTTATCTCAGAGAGTTTTTTGATACCAAAGCACAGAAATAAAATTCTGTTTCTGTCTTAACGTCTATTTATTTTTACCCCATGAAATGAGAAGGGATTAATGTATTCCAACCAGATTTGGAGAGAATATTTAGAATGGCTTGACGAAAATATAAACAACATATCAAACTTCAAATTAAATTGTGGGGGCTCCAGGAAACAATTCTTTTCATTTATTCTGAAGTCTGAGTTACATAACTATGACCATTTCAAGAATAGATTTTTAGATCTTTACATTTTAAATATTTTGCCGTAATTTGATAGATGAGACATGTTCAATCACTGTCATGTGATTGACTTTATTTTGTTACTCTTTAGTGAATACACATTGGAAATGATATGAGGATAGTTGTGACCCAAATGTGAACATCAATAAGAGCTGACAATTAGAATTTTGAGAGTGTCTTTAAGTGGTATGACAATGAGAAACTACATAACAATGAACTTTCTTCCCCTTGCCCCCTCACACACAGAGTGAACACTATCATGACCATTAGGAAAACGCAAACCCTTGCATGTGTAAACAAAACTAAAATGCAGTGTGGGAAAGTGTGCCCCCAAAGGGATAGGCAATCTTCTTTCAGAACTTAATTTCAGCGGAAATTAAAATATGCATTACCAAACCTCAGGTTGGTCATTTGTAAGAGGGGATGCTAGCCGGACCTCACAGGCTGGTGTGAGTGCTAGGGAAGGTAACATAAGCAGCCCACGAGGAGTGATCCGGCATATCTTGGTTGCATTGTTACTCATCATTCTTTTGGGTTTTTCTCTCTCCATTTTCTTCTCATTACTTTTTAAAGTCAGTTATCTTCAACCTTGTAATGCAACTTCCTTCTCTAATGGTCCTCTGCTCCAGAAGGGAAGTTAAACATGATAATTTTATTCCATGGTTTCTCTCACATCTAAAAAAAAAAAAAAAAAAAGAAAAAGAAAGATCAGGTCCAACCTTTGCCACCCTGTCCCCTAGAGCCCCAGTGTAGCATTTTGATTGTTGCTAGTTTGTTGCCCATGGTATGTGATCTGTCAGAGGACCCCCAATGAAGACATTTTAGAGGAAAAGTTTTACTACCAAATTCAATAGCTTTGCAACTTCGTTCTTGAATTTATTCTGTAAACAAATTCTGTTTTGCTTAAGAAAATCAATGTTTGGTGGTGAACTTCTTTGCTGAACACTTTTAAACATTAAATTTGGAAGAGCGCAGTTAAAGAATGGAGTGAGAAATGAGTTCTGCCAGTAGGTTTTAGGATCAAACATTGGAGGCTTTCAGCAGCCAGTATGAGAGTCCATTTGTTGAAGGTACTATACCACCTAAAGGAGCTAAAGGAAGTTCAGAATATTAGCTCAATTCTACCTGTCCCATCTTGGGAAAAGGCAGAGCCAGGTTCAGGACCCCTCAAAATCAAGGTACAAATAAATAAAAGGGAATTTTATTAAATAAATAAATTAATTAATTAATTAATTAAATAAAAGGGAATCATCCACTTAAAAGCTCATAGGTGTTTACTTGGTACCGGAGCCTGACTCTGTGTGTTAATCCCTTTAAAAATAGATGGATCTTCCTTTCTGGTGGAGCTGTGTGATTTTGCTTTGTCTGAGACATTCTCTTAACATTACTTAAATGCCCTGGCTGCCAGTATCAGACAGTGGATTGATCTTGGCTCCCTTTGATCTACAAATTTGCATTTGTTTGGCATCCTGGAGGATGCCAAAGCTGACCCTGGGCTCACCTGTCATATTTCCTGGCAGGGTTCACATGTACACCTGTTCCTCAGCTACACAGCATGCATTCTGGGTGTGATGACTGCTTTTAGAGATGTACCCACTTTGATTTCTTAGAAATACAAATATGTTAGAAAGTTATAAGTGGCAGTTGTATCATATGCATTCTTAATTATTTTTCACTTTTTATATTTATAATATCATTTATTAAAGCATCTTCTAATATGCATAAATGGATGCTTTTACCCTAAAACAAGGCTTTCTATATCTTTACCCCCCTTTTTACTTTTAAACACATTTCTAGTTTGACATGTTTCTTTCTAGGTGGACCAAATACTTTTAAATTCTTTCTCAAAGGAAACAAAGACAAAGCAAACTTTCTTTTAACTGTATTATATATCTCCTTTATATCCCCATAAAATGCAGGTGCTAAGATGCTCTTTCATCTCAACACCTGCATTTTATGATTCTTATGATATAATATATTTTATTTGTGACTCCTCAAAGTGGATTTAAATGCAAACAAAAGAAATGGGATTCATTTGAAATGAAAGGCAGGATTGGCAATATGTTTATCCGGACTAATATTTTTAAATACCTATCCACCCAGAAAAGATTAATATAAGCTCTAAAAGACAAATCCATAAACAATCTTATCTGCCATTTATTAACCTCTTATTCCTTTCATTATTGTTCAAAATCAAAAAGGTTTGACCAAATTACATACTGATCTTTTAAATGGTAGGCATTATTATAATATTCAAATCTGAATAATCTCTGCTTGAAATAAAAACTATGAAAGTCCCAACTTTTGTTTAACTCAGGTCCTCTGTAATTAATTACACATTCAAGATGATAAAAAGAAAATGCCGATCTGAAATTGTTTGCAATAGCTCCCGTAATTTTCAAATAACGACAGGATCATAAGTGAAGCTTCATAATGAGTTTTCTTTTCTCTTTTAGTATCACAGATATAATCAGAAACCAAGGTCGCAAAGTAGATGCAGTGTTTATAGTCTAGCTTTAGGGCACAAAGGAATGTCAAGGGGAAAAACATTTGAAAAGAGGGGAGTATTATATCAAACAATAGGTTTGCTGAAAACTACACTTCTGACTAATTTGCAAGACTTTGGGGAAAGTTATTCCTTTGACTCACTCTCCCTTTAGGGTAGTTCAGAACAGGATATAGGCACAGAATGGTAGTAATTGGTCATGAATCAACCTAAACCTCATGCCTTTACTTTTATAATTATAGACATGAAAGAGGAAGCCTTGAGAAATAACCAAAGGTAATCTATCCCTGGACTTTACTTGGAAAACCGTCCTGTCTTTACAGAATTGCTCTTTCAGGGTTGGTTGGTTGTTCTCAAGACAGTATCTATGGAGATTATCTCCAAAAAAAGAGGAACTCTACATTTAATTTAAGGTTTCAGTGTTATCTTAGAACCTGTGCACCTGTAAGCAGCATCAAATCTGTAAAGCTCAGTGAACCCATCTGGAAGATGGACATGAAAAATAAATCTATTTTATGAGGTCATTTGGTGAATAAATATGGAAGTCCTTCAGGGGACACTGCTGCTAGGTTCTGAAATGACTAGAGAGATATATTTGCTCATTTCTCTAGTAGAAAGAATCCACATTTTTCCTTAGCAGGTGAGGGGTCCAGGCCATGACAAAAATAGTTTTTACTGCTAGGATTCAGTAACCTTTCAATCAGCACCATGTTTGTTCAATATGGATTCTAAAAATGGCATCTCTCCGTTAATTTCCTCCAGTGGTCCTTTGTTCTATGTGTCTGACATTGTCATATCTTTGGGTAAAATTTTGTCTGGACTGCATGTTCTTCAATGTAGGCCAACTGTATATGAGTGAGCCTTTGTATCCTCTCTCTCTCTCACTAATGTGGTTCACCTCTGTTAGCGCTATGGTGGGAAGGAGGCAGGAACAAAGGTGTTGGAAGCAATGAGATAGGGCAGAACAAACAGAGGATGGAAAGTTGACTGGCTGGTTTTAAATCTGTTCCATTCCTTACAAACTGAGAATTCAGGCAAGTCCCTTAACTCTTCTTAACTCTGTCTTCATCTGCAAGATGGGTGATAATTTAGGAATGCTATAATAACGAGGCTGTTAAGACCAATAAATGAGCTAATATTCAGAAAGCCCTTAGAACACTATCTATAAGTATTATTCAATAAAAAGATGTGAAGATAAGGAACAATTGGATAATCTTTATCATGCAAGCCCGTTGCCCCTATTTAAATTGTCTTGAACTTAGGAATTAGGAATTGTGTTTCCCTAATTGGCCATTTTAAAATTGATTTGATTCCTGCCAGCTTTATTACAATGAGGACACAAATGGCTGATATGATTCTGTCCCTTTAATAACCTAATTAGAAAGAGAAAAAGCAACAAGAACAAACAAGCTGTCCTCATACATTTCAGTCATTAAGAGGAACCCCTTGGAGTGACCATCTGAAATGAAATTAGTTTTCTCATACATTGACTGCAGGTGGATATTTGATCCACTTAGTCCCGGAGACAAGGCCAAGGCTTCATACAGGTGAACAAGACCCTCTCATCACGGAGATATCTCTTAGGATGATGATGACCACCAGAACAGGGAAGAAACCTACATAAAAATTCAGTAGCCACAGGGGAAGGCATGGCCATTTTAAGGCAGGAAGCTTCAGGAGGATACAAAATGTCATCTATTAAACTAATAGGATAACATTTTTAGTTTTTATTTTCAAAGAAATTGTTCCGGCCCCACTCATTCCAAGCAAAAATGAAATTGATATTTGCAGTCTTTATTTCCTCTTCCTTTAAACAGGGGCAAAAGTTAAGTTCCAGTTTATTCTTTTTATTTGCTTCTAAACAATCTGATTTAAAGTAAAAAGTAGGTTTCACTTCTAGAATTCTAGCAGTAGAAGAGTTTCATCTAATTTTGTAAGAATCATTTAGGATAAATCAAAATATGACATGATGAGGCAGATGAACAAAGAACATGAGCCTTGGCCCTGAGAGGAATCCTTTTGGAGTCCCGTCTGGAATCCTGGCACTGCCCTTGTGTGGCATTTTCCCTCTCTGAGCCTGTGTGTGCTCGCTTGCAAGATTAGAGCACACGGGGCTGTTGTGCAGATCAGGTGAAGTGTCTCACGCAAAGCGGCTTGTGATTATATCTGACATTTAGTAGGTACTTAAAAATATTTATTCTTTTCCCTTTATTACCGTAAAAGGCAGGCTGAATATATGAATAAGTACTAGGCACTAAGAAAAGCTTAATAATTGCTTGTTAAAATTAACTGTTAATGCTTTGGGTGCATATATCTTTAACATTATCACAAGATGATGGATGGACACTTATGTCACCCCTCCTTCCCGCCCCAGCACTGTACAGAAGTTCTCCTTAAAAAATATTAAAGACAGAATTTGAGAGATTGAGTGAACTCTCAGATTTCCAACTTTCCTTGTTGATATACCTGAAATATATTAAAGATTCTTTTTTCTTTTTATCTCTACGCGTTCATTATTCCATAAGCCAAAAAGAGCATTAAGCCATGGTATTTAGATGGAATAATAAAACCTTTAGAAATACTCCCACTTTTGTATTTGCAGATTTAATTAAGGCTGAGTGAGTAGAGAAAATCTGCTTCAATACCACCAACCTATTAAAAATGAGAAGACACACAAAGGGAGATATTTGTGTTCTGTGATCAGATACGTGGAAAACCTGCTGAAGTGGGAGATGTAGAGTTCCTCTCAAGATAGAGCCTGTTCTACTTAATGGATTATCAAGCATTTACTATAAAAACAAGTTTCATTGCATTTAAGCAGTATCTTTTTCTGGAGAGAAGGTTTCTAAGAATATGTGAATAAGATGCCAGGGTACTAGGCTGTAGTAGTCATCCTTAAGGAGACCCTCAGTTCTTTTTCCTCAGGTTGTCCTCACACTTGTTTCCTACCCTTACTCGCAAATGGGGTCCATGTCTTGTCAATTCTGCTTTCCTTATTTTCTCTGTTCCAGGAGAAGGTGATTGATGTCCTCTCTATTTCAACAACCATGATTCTCCAACCCACTCATTAGGGTGCAGTAGGCATGAGACATTCGAAATGGCTGCCAAGCCCACTGGTAAAAGCTGTTTGTTGGTGTGGAGTGAATTCTCAGCCCTGAAATAGCCTCTCTCTGGAGACTTCCTTCCAGACATCTCTTTCCTGACCCTTCTCCCCCTGTTCTGAGCTCTGGCTATTATTCTGAGTTTGTTTAACTTGACTATGTCATTGCTCTTTGCCTCACCAGTAATCTGTTTAAAATACCCGCTCCCTCCTTTCTTCTTTTCTTGGAGAACCATGTATGCCATCCTCTCACCAACAAACAATAAATCTAGCATTTCCTCCTGTATAAAGCCTTTCTGATGGCATGTGACCCTCCTAACCATACTGCTCTCTGGTCACTCGTAGTTTCTCATGTAAAACACCAGCTACATCAGGGTGCTGATGTATATGGTTGTTTCCATCATTAGACCATAAGTCCTTTGAAAGGATGGATGCTGTATTAGTAATTTCTATACTTTCAGGACTCATCACGTTAAATATTTGTACTTTAAAGCAAATAAGCAAACACAACAATGCTCATGTAATATTTTGAATAAACTAATAATTAAGTGAATGAGTGAATGTACAAGTGGGTGAGCAAGTAAATGAATGCAAGAACGAACAGATGAGCAGATAATGGGACTTTCTGATTTTCATATCCTCATGGTCCTGACCCAGATATAACTGTTGCATCTCACTGACTATACACAACTGTAATTGTGGGAGCTGGTTAAGCAGATACAGTTAGGTACAGGGAGCTCTAGATTATAAACTGAACCAAAATTGTTCCAACTTGGGAAAGAGGGGGCCAAATTCCACAACCAATTGTTACTCACTGGCTGAGGTTCACTGCATAGCGGCACAGAATGGTAAGAAAGGAACAGATGGTAATTACTATCAGGCAATAGTCAGGGCAACTGGGAGCTGGGGCAACCACTGATAAAGCTTTTCAGTAATATATGAATCTTTAATGATTTAATGGGACAATAAGTCACATTCATTGAGATGCATAGGTATTCCCCCAGGAATAAACTCTATTAGCTGCCCCAGTGAGGTGCCAGAGCCAGGACAGATGTTTCCCTTCTCTTCCACCTGTGCACCACCTCCCCTACCACACACACACGCACACACACACACACACACACACACACACACACACACACACGTGCACTTGACCAAATCCACATATGCACACACACCCACTACTCATCTTAATATTTTAAATACTTTTTTTAGTAGAGTAATTGTGAGTAAAAAATGCTAAAGCTTTGACAATAACATGTCTCTGAAATTCTACATGCCTCTCTTACATGTTCTGTATCTTGGATAAATTACTGAAACTCAAAGTGCCTTAATCTTTCCTTCTGTATAATGGAAATAAGAATGTCTCACTGTTTTTAATGATTTCTCAAGAGGAAAGTTAGCATATGTCTGAACATTTTAGCATTTCATTATTATCATTCCTCCTGTTGTCATTCCATCTGTGCCAACACTATTTAAGAGTAAATATGTATTATCTGCTAAACAGACAAGTTTTCCCTGATATACTAATTCTGAAAGGGTGTATATATAAGTGTATATTAACATGTTATGAATTTAGTACATTAAATGAAAGAAATTTTGGTCAAAAGTAAATTAGTTATGTTGACATTTGATTGATGGGGGAAATAACTAATCATTGACCATTGCTATTCACTCTTGTTTTATTTATCCTTAATCTTAACTTTTATTGTATTCTTAAAACATTTTTAACATTTTATTCTACTCTATTCATTTTTTATCTTGTTTTTGGTTTACTGCAAATTCTGTTTTACTTTTTTTTAAAGATTTTATTTATTTATTTGACAGAGGGAGAGAGATCACAAATAGGCAGAGAGGCAGGCAGAGAGAGAGGGGGAAGCAGGCTCCCTGCTGAGTAGAGAGCCCATGTGGGGTTCGATCCCAGGACCCTGAGATCATGACCTGAGCTGAAGGCAGAGGCTTTAACCCACTGAGCAACCCAGGCACCCCACTGTTTTACTTTTTTAAAAGGTAAAAATTTGGAAGATAAATATAAGTATGGAAAAATAAAAATATTAAATAAATCAAGATTTATCATTTTCCTATACTATGGAGTAAATGTTAAAAATATGCTGTTATATAAATATATTAAATGGCATAGAAAAAAGGTCATGATGCATTATGAAGTATGTTTATGACATAGTATATTCAGGATGATCCCAAGTATATTGGGTGGAAAGAAGGTCCTGAAAAAATGTTCACCAAAACCTTGTATAAGGGAGAAATCACTGACAAATTTTCTTTTCTTTTTTTTGTGATTTTATATTTTCTAAATTACATACAAAGAAAATAATATTTAATTAGAGAATGTTAAAAAATGGGAGGTGGTTTGCATTAATTTTCAAGAAGATAGTAATTAAATGCTTTCTCAAAGAACACGGCTAATCCAAACTAAGTTAAAATAAATTATACACGAAAGATCTAGTGTCTTTCTTTAATACCTTCATTTAAGTTTTATTTCTGCCATATTTTAGGAATTTTTATGATTTCTTTTTCCGAAGTCCCTCCTCAGAACATCTGACTTGATTCTTTCAAATTCATCTCCTATACAAATGTGTTACCAATCCCTATCATTCTGCCTTCTATCAAGACTCATCATAAACCCTAACAGTCTTCCATGATACCTTCTCTAACCAGCCAGGCTAAAAATGATCACCTTTCACTTTTAGCTCCTAAGTTTCTAACCATGGTCTGTTTGAGAGACTTAAGTTGATGTCAGTCAGAATCTGAATTCCATATTTTCCTCTTTGTAACCATCGAATTTTTTTTATATCTCTGAAGCAAATAATTAATTTTCTTATTGTTCTTATTTACTTGTTTATAACTTTCTTATTTATCAAAATATAATAATAATTTCACTTACCTTCTAGAATAATCATAAAAATAATGAGATTATACTTACACATTTCCCAGGGTGATTTCCCACATAGAATAGAAGCTCGTTCAATTTCAATTTCTTCCTTCACCTTTTTCTACCCTTGCATTCATGCTCAGCAATCAATCCTTATGTTAGGGAGCATTTTCTAGTTACTTTTAAATGTTATTTGTTCTGTTATCAGTCCATTTGTTGCTCCTTTATTAATAAAAAGTTGTATTTTATTTAGAAAAGCAAATATAAAGCTGTTAGTAAATGACAAATCAATGCAAAAGTGCATGGAGAAAAACTCATTAGAGACCCTCAATCCTTCCTTCCCTAAAGCAACTAATGAAGTAATCCATGTTGACAAGTTAGTGTATACTTTTCCAACTTTCTCCAAACACATACATATAAAATTACACACATCTAGGATATCTGTTGTTTTTGTTTCTTTTTTGCAACTGGCTTTCCTCAATTTTATGAATATTACTGTAGAGCAATTGGTATTAATCTAGATGTATTTTTAATAATTTCCCAATACTTTAAGTACTTGCAGCAGTTCATTTAATCCTGCCTTTTTTTTTTTTAAATATTTTTATTTATTTGACAGAGAGAAACACAGCGAGAGAGGGTACACAAGCAGAGGGAATGGTAGCAGAAGAAGCAGGCTTCCTGCAGAGCAGAGAGCCCGATGCGGGGCTCGATCCCAGACCCCTGGGATCATGACCTGAGCCAAAGGCAGATGCTTAACGACTGAGCCACCCAGGTGCCCCTAATCCTGCCTTTAATAAGCACTTACTTTCTCAATCTGTGACACTTTTAATTACATAAAGAAGAGCTGGTTCCTACCTTTTTCATTGTTAACATCATCTTAATTCTCTCTCCCACCCTTAAGGGATGAGTTATGATTGCTCAAAGTTAATTGTATCTACTCAATTTTCCTTTACTAGTGAGTGGTCCATGGATGAGTATGTGGCCAGGTTCTTTGCAGTGGGACTTAAAGAGATACATACTGGGTATTTACTTCCCTTCCCAGATTAAAACACCATAAATTTGGGTGGAAACAGTTTGGGTGGAAACAAAAGAACAGTTTTGGCCCTGTCTCTTCTATACTACTCAGGATGACATTATCTGTGACTTATGACTGTGAGGAAATGACTGAGTTAATTCTAGAAACCTCAGATGAGACATCGGTGAACTACTAAATCAACCATGAGACCACCATGCTTTAAACTTCTTAATAATTAAGCAATAAATATGCTTAGTATTTAAAATTCTGGGGCGCCTGGGTGGCTCAGTCGTTAAGCGTCTGCCTTCGGCTCAGGTCATGATCCCAGGGGCCTGGGATTGAGCCCCGCATCGGGCTCTCTGCTCTGCAGGAAGCCTGCTTCTCCCGCTACCATTCCCTCTGCTTGTGTTCCCTCTCTCGCTGTGTTTCTCTCTGTCAAATAAATAAAATCTTAAAAAAATAAAATAAAATTCTGTTAATAGACCCATCTATTGCCAACAAAAGCCTTTTAAGGGATACTCATATAGTAGGAAGTTGTAAGTGTTAATATTTTCATTGTTCAATTGAATACATGAAAGTTACATATGAAAATCTGCTGGTGAGATTTGCCTTCTTTATTACGAAGACCCTTTAACAGTCATTGGAGAACAGCGACTTAGATAACATATTAGTCAGTGTGTTGGAGCTATAATTCACAGACCTGCCATTTCATATAGTCTGTTTACAGACCTAAATAGACATTAAGCCTTCAAACAAACTTAAAAGTTGTTACCTGATACAGTGTGTATGCTATTGACGAAGTAGTTCTGGAAATCTATTAGTACACTAAACTGTTATTTTAAAATATTAGTGTATTATGACTTAAGGCGTGTTTTTTTTTTAAAGATTTTATTTATTTATTTGACAGAGAGAGAGAGAGATCACAAGTAGGTAGAGAGGCAGGCAGAGAGAGAGAGGGAAGCAGGCTCCCTGCTGAGCAGAGAGCCCGATGTGGGGCTCGATCCCAGGACCCTGAGATCATGACCTGAGCCGAAGGCAGAGGCTTTAACCCACTGAGCCACCCAGGCGCCCCTTAAGGTGTGTTTTAATTGGCTCTTTTTTCTTTCTCATTAACCAGGTTTGAGGTCTATCTTTCCTAAGGATCTTAATAAAAGATGATAATGGCAATGTGAGATGTTACTGATTTTTTTTTTCCTTTTAGGAAGAATCCTATGCAAAGTAATCCTGGAGTCACTGCATAAAGAAAGATATGTGATGATATTTTCATTCTTGATATTTAATTTGTATAGTTCTCCCCCACCACCACCCAGCTCTGGCTATAGGAAATTTCCAACTAATGAAATTTAAAATTTTGAGGCTGCTTCTGGTTTATTTCTCTGAAGGTATTTTTCTCAATATATCTATATCTATTTATATATGTGTGTATATATGTATTTTATGTGTGTGTGTGTGTGTGTGTGTGTGTGTTTTATTTCTTTAGAGGTAGAATTTGTATCACAGCTTTTGAAATGAACCTCCACAGTGCATTGCACCTACTGAAGGCAAACATTTTAGAGGGTTGACAGAGATCCAATCACCAAGGCCAGGAGGCACTCATGGAATGTGAGTTCTTGCAAGATGTATTGTGAGTGAAGCTCCCTGGGTGTTTCAGGAATCACAGCTAGGACATACTACTGTTCTAGGATTCCGGGTGAGCAATTTGAAGCATCCCCTTATGCAGAATGGGGTAGAATCATGAAAAACAAGTGAAAGTAAAAGCCGGGGAAAGCGGACTTTGGCAACCAGTTCCCTTTTCTCTTTCTGTAAGTGGTAATGCCATAAAAATGGCATCAGTATCTTTCCATTTCCGCCGGAACCACCACCGTCCAGTAATTCACCAAAATGACCAACACAAAGGGAAAGGTACCCACTGTATGTTCTCTAGGCCTTTTAGATAACATGGAGTTGTTCCTTTGGCCTCATACAGGTGAATCTACAAGAAAGGTGATATTGTATGCATCAAGGGAATGGACACTGTTCAAAAAGGAATGCCCCACAAATGTTACCATGGCAAAACTGGAAGAGTCTACAGTGTTACTCAGCATGCTGTTGGCATTTGTTGTAAAGAAACAAGTTAAGGGCAAGATTCTTGCCAAAAGAATTAAAGTACGCATTGAGCATATTAAACATTCAAAG
The DNA here is from genome assembly GCA_028646535.1 of Procyon lotor. Classification (NCBI taxonomy): domain Eukaryota; kingdom Metazoa; phylum Chordata; class Mammalia; order Carnivora; family Procyonidae; genus Procyon; species Procyon lotor. The sequence continues at coordinate 93,081,214 of CM053605.1, read as the reverse complement.
AGCCAGATAGCTTCCTGAAGCGTGTGAAGGAAAATGATCAGAAAAAGAAGGAAGCCAAAGAGAAAGGTTCTTGGGTTCAACCGAAGCATCAGCCTGCCCCACCCAGAGAAGCATGCTTTGTGAGAACCAATGGAAAGGAGCCCGAACTGCTGGAACCCATTCCCTATGAATTCATGGCATGATAAATGTAAAGAAAATAAAAGACCTCGAGACTGTAAAAAAAATAAAAAATAAATGGAAGAAAGGAAGAAATAACTGGAAATATTTTGCCATTTTTGAAGAGTAGGAGAGTAATTTCCTAATTTTTTTAAATTTCTAGACCAGGGTCTTTGGCTATACTAATTAATTCACCCATTAATTTTTTTTAAAGATTTGACTTATTTACTTGAGAGAAAGAGAGCATGAGCAGAGGGAAGTAGGCTCTCCGAAGAGCAGGGAGCTCCAATGCAGGGCTCAATTCAAGGACTCCAAGAACATGAACTGAGCTGAAAGCAGACATTTAAATCAATTGAGCCACCCAGGCGCCCATCTTTATTAATTGTTCTTTTGTTCTTTTACTTTAAGCAAAGCTTGGGGTGGGGAGCAATATCATCATTCTTAAAAATAAAATAAGGCACATTTTTGTCCCTAAGGAATTTACAATATACTATTAATGAAATCATATTCAAGTCAAATATTAACAATTCTCAGTACTTATTTCAGCAAGGATTCTATGTTATATGCTAGGGATAGAAATAGGTATGAGTAACAGTACTTTTTAAATTTCTTCAATGCTTTATTCAACAAATATTTCTTGACCATCTTCTTATGATAGGCCTGTGCCAGATGTTTGGACAGAGTGTTGAATTAGAAAGCAGAGAGTTCATAGAGCTTGCAGGGAAGGGGGTATTACTGATAACTTGACGGGAATATGTGAAACAAGTTTTAAAAACACTTTTGAGCAGGAGAAATTGTCTCAGCAAAGCTGAAGAACTGGTAATAAACTGGTCCTGTATAGAGAGTTCGAAAAGCACAGGCTGAATCTGGGGAGAATATTTGGAATGGTAGCAGGACACTACACCCTGGTTTCTTCTGTTTGCTGTAGAAGTGATCATTGCGGAAGGAATTCAACTTTGATCTTCCCAAATGGGTATTGGCTTGATGGGAGGGCATTCTTAAAAATTAGGGTGAGAGAAATTTCGCTAAAGGAGAGAAGACAGGGGCTCCTGGGTGGCATAGCCAGTTAAATGTCAGACTCTTGGTTTCAGCTCAGGTTGTGATGTCGGGGTTATGAGATTGAGCCCCATGTTAGATTCTGCACTCAGTGTGGAGTCTGCCTGAGATTTTCTTTCCCTCTCCCTCTGCCCTGCCCTCCTCCTCTCTACCTCTCTAAAACAAATAAATAAATCTGCAAAAAGAAGAGAGAGAAAACAAAATTTACTTCCTCATTATTTATTGTAAAGATTTTTTTTTTTTAATTTTTATTAACATATAATGTATTATTTGCCCCAGGGTACATGTCTGTGAATTGTCGGGCTTACACATTTCACCACACTTAACAGCACATACCCTCCCCAATGTCCACAACCCAGCCATCCTATCCCTACCCCCCCACCCTGCCCCACCTCCCAGCCACCCTTAGTTCATTTCTTGAGCCTAGGAGTCTCTTATGGTTTGTCTCTCTCCCCATCCCTTCCTGTTTCCCCCACCCCCCAAACTCCCACCTTGCCTCTCACATTCTTCATATCAGAGAGATCATGTGGTACTTGTCTTTCTCTGACTGACTTATTTCGCTTAGCATAATACCCTCCAGTTCCATCCACGTCGTTGCAAATGGCCAGATTGTGTTTCTCTTGATGGCTGCATAGTATTCCATTGTATATATATACCACCTCTTCTTTATCCATTCATCTGTTGATGGGCATCTAGGGTCTTTCCATAGTTTGGCTATTGTGGACATTGCTGCTATAAATATTCGGGTGCATGTGCCCGTTCAGATCACATTTGTATCTTTAGGGTAAATACCCAGTAGTACAATTGCTGGATCATAGGGTAGCTCTATTTTCAACTTTTTGAGGAAGACTTTTAAGGGATGTACAATGTGCCAGACACGGAGTATAAAATATAAATAAAATAGCTCTCTCCCTTTTCTTTAGGAGGTGCTCTACTGAGGGAGCATGTCCATCTGGTGTGAGTAGGAACCACAAACACAAATTAAAAGGAGGAGCTACAAGTTGATAGGCCTCTGTCATCACTGTGGTTGTTTCTGGGGGGTTCACTATATCAAGATTTGTAATGAGATGAGATTGTGAATGATATAAGCAAGCCTCAGCAAGCTACAGCTGGTGGATCAAATCCAGCCCACCACCTGTTTTTGGATAGCCCTTGAGCTGAGAATGTTTTTTACATTTTTAAATAGTTACAAAAATATCAAAAGAAGGATAATTTTTCACAACACCAAAATTATAGAATAGTCAAATATCAGTGTCAGCGAGGTTTCATTGAAACATCGCTATGTTCATTTGTTTACGTGTTACCTATGGCTGCTTTTGCATTAAAATAGCAGAGTTAAGTAATTATGACAGGCTCTGTGGCCTGCAAAGCCCAAGGCACTTACCATTGGGCCATGTATAGAAAATGTTCATGTGCTTCTGATAGACAGCAATCATCAGCTCGCTGGTTCTATCCAGACTGGGGTGGGGTGGGGTGGAGGCACTGTCTCCCAGCCCTCTATGCTGCCTGTTCCATCTCAGCCACAGTTCAAGCTGCTACTCTTCCTTGCTGGTCTCCCATTCTGTCCTTACTCAGACAGAAGCCCATGCATACTATCTTGGCCCTCTGGAGCCACCTTTTCACTATTCGAAGGAAAGGCAAATTCTTACTATCTGGTTACAAGCATTTCCTTTCAGGGAGGCTTTAGAATCAATGCACTTCAAGTTGAAGGAAAGAGCTATTTTGCTTTAGGTATCCTACTTAGGCACAGCTCCTTTGTCCCAGTGTGCTTACATAATTAGGGGTGCCAATGGCAACTGCTGGAGGTGGATGAACAAAACTGCATCATTCTCTTCCAGAACCACTTTGGCCATTCAAATGACATGTTCTTTTTCTGAATCCAGCTTATTATTTTAAACTCTTTTATTTGGATAAGTTCTCCCTCAGATCAGACTCTCTTTACAAGTGCTCTGTTGTCAAAGGAGACTCTTGTCCCCTGCCTCATTTTACCCATGTGCCAGTGGCTGTGACCATGTACACATCTTAGCCTGCCTTCCCAGGAGCCTGCTGAGCCACCAAGTCACTCACCAAATCAACACAAATATAGAGGAGAAGTCTGATTTCACTCCCAATGATATAGGTAAGTTTGCTTTTCAGATTTTGAAAATTTAAAAAAAATAATAATAAAAAAATCAAAGACTGAATTTCCCTTTAAAAGTGAAAATTTAAAAAAATCATCTTCAAAAAGAGAAGAAAATTGAGTGTGATATTCTAAGGAAATCAAAATGGACCATGTTCCATGGGCAGACATTTCCTCTAATAAAGGTCAAGGTGATCTGTGGCCCGTCTGACCCTTTCAGTGGGAGTTTATGTTTGAAAAGATATTTGATAGTGATAACCATTTTTTTAGAGGCACAATTGCACTAAGCAAAATTTAGTCAAGCACAGGCTAAATTAATACAACTTGACACCAGTAATAAACTGCGCAAATTCCTGTGAGCTTCATCACTCTCCTTTTGTATTAAACGTCATCCTGTTAGACGAGGTATTGGTGGATGGTGCACACTGATGCATAGAGCGGATGGGTGTCTACTAGAATATTCTGTTAAGGGACAGCTCAACTGTCAAGGTTGGAGCTTTGGAAATCATATCTTCTTCCCTTTGCTTAACAAGCAGGTGGCAAAGGCTACTTTGATTTCATTATTCTGCCCATTTGTTCTTGTTTAGATTCTGTATATTACAAATGAGGATTTACTTCCATTCCCATGTTTCTACTCTCCATGTCTTGTTACCTGCTATTACAGTCCAAATCAGTGTGAAGTTTTTACTATTTGAAACATTAGTCTCCTAAGGATTATCACTGTGAAGGGAAAATGTCCTTATAGTAGTTGGAACTGTACCATGTTTCTGCTTCACTATCAGAACCAAGGAAGGGCGTACTAAAAATATGTGTCCCTTTTAACCAGTGCCATTAGAGTAAGAGAAGAGAAACAGATGTCCTGCATCTTACTCTTCCTGAGTAAGTAAGCAAGCTTGTAAAAGGTTTCTGGGTTCATTCAAAAGAAACGAGGTTTCTTGGGGACCACAGGGAGGCTACCAACAGTGCCGGTGCTGTGCTAGACAGCATTTGGGGGCTTTATAGACATTGTGTTTTATTTCTCACATTTCATCTTCTTGAGGAGGAAGGTCATTGTTAGCTCCATATTGTTTGTGTCTGATATTCAAAGAAAGATGTAGGTGATTTGCCCAGGGTTGTAGAGTTTTTTAAAGCCCAAGGCAAGAGTTTGTCTGACCCAAAGTCAATTTTTTCCTTCACAAGGCCCTTAAGTCTTTCCAGGTAGTTAAGCAAAGATGACCAGTGCATGACCAGGCCCTCAGTAAATAAATGAGTCTCAGACATCAAAAGTATGGCATAGAGAATATAGTCAATAAGATTGTAATAACGTTGTTTGGTGACAGATGGTAACTACACTTATAATGGAGGAGCACTAAGTGATGTATAGCATTGTTGAACATTATATTGTATACCTGAAACTAATATAACCCTGTAAGTTAGTTATACTTCACTAATAATTAAAGAGGAAAAAAAAAAAGACAGGCTGTATTTAACCAGTCTTGCTCATTCCCTAGACCACATTTGCCCTTCCACATGATATCGTCCTGCCACATACAGACCTATGTCCTCAAGGATAAAGCCCCTCTCTGTCAGAGGATCTTCCTTATTTACCCTCACTGTGAATATATACATGTATTTCCTGAGGCTGTATGTTAGATGGCAGGGATAAATATCAGCTTTATAGACAAAGTCTCTGATTTCAAATAATTTCTATTCTGAAAGGAGGAGGAGGACAGCCGTGAATTTTGCTATTATTAATGATGCTGAATAGGGGTGACATTTATCATTTGCTCCGTGCATATTAGATATGTTATTTATTAATTATCTGAACAACAGTGTGATATAGCTGGAGCATTCCCAGTTTCTAGAAAAGGAACCAAAACACTGATGAACATAAGCAACTCACCCAACTTCACAGCAGTTAATGGCAGAAGTAGAACTTGAATGCATGGCTATGAGCTGCCAACACTCCTCCCTGGTCCCAAATCATTGCAATCCAATTCAGGGTATAATTAAAAAAAAGGCACAAAAAGGAAAATATGTTCGGTGGTGGAGAGTAGAACATGGCATTGAGTTTGACTAGTGTTATGAACTGAGTATCTGTGTCCTCTTGCTAAATAAATTATGTTGAGCCCTAACCTGCAAGGTGATGATATTCAGTGATGAGGCTTTGAGAAGGCAATTAGGGTTAGATGAAAGGCCATGAGCTGATAAAATTAGTGACCTTAGGAAAAGTGACACCAGAAAGTTTGGGCTCTCTTTCTGCCATGTGAGGAAACTGAGAGAGGTGGCAGCCTACAATCTAGGACCCTGACTATGCTGGCACCTTGCTCTTAGACACCCCAGTCTCTGGAACTGTGAGAAATGAAATTTCTCTTGTGGAAGCCACCCCATCTATGGTACTCTGTTAGGGCCTGAGAGCACACCAAGACAGACTTTGCTACAGAAAAGTGGGGCATTGTAGCAATCCTGGCTGCATGGAAGCAGGTTTAGAATTGAGTCTTGAGTGGAAGCTCAAAGCATGTTGAGATTTGTGCTCGAAATACAGACGGAAAGAATGCATCGAGGTGTCAGATTTTGTAAATAAGAAGCATGCTGTTGAGAACTGGAGGAAAGGGAATCCTTGTGATAAAGGCCACGGCTGAACTATTTTTAGTGTCTTAGCAATGGAATTGGATATTTAGTTGAGGATATTTCTTTCTTTTTATTTGACAGAGAGAGCGAGAGAGCACAAATGGGGAGCAGCAGAGGGAGAGGGAGAAGCAGGCTCCCTGCTCAACTGTCTACTCCCCTGATGTGGGGCTCAATCCCAGGACCTTGGAATTATGACCTGAGGGAAGGCAGACACTTTAACTGATTGAGCCATCCATGAGCCCTGTGGCTATTTCTACCTGATTGCTTTTATCAAAATACAAAAGGAGAGAGATGAATTGAGGGGGAAAAAAACTGTTAAGCACAAAGGAACCAGAAGATTTGGAAAATTCTGAGCCTATCCAAACAGGAAAAAAATAAAAAATCTTGTTCTGAAGAAAACACTAAGTGTGTGTGACTGAACAATCATTTGATCAAGAGACCTTGAGCTTAATTAGCCATCTCAACAGAAGCCAGGAATAGAGTTGGGATCATATTAGCAGAGACAGAGCCAGTGTGAAAAAGGGGCCATGGGAGGTAGGATGGAATGAAGACCACTAGACTTCTCAGATTCTATAGTATGGATCTATAGAACTCTTTGAACATGCACTATCCTCCGAATGAAAGAGAGAAGGACCTCAAGAGTGTAAGGGCCTGCTTAGCCAGAGCGATTCCATCTTGGTTAAATAGACATTTTGTTGTTTGTGCAGTGAACTTAAATTGTCCTCCTCCCCCCTCCCTGAGGAATTTACTCAAAAACAAGCCCAGGAAGATAAGGGCAAGTCAGACCAGGTGAAGGCGTCCAATCAGTAAAAAGCACATATGCAACCCCCCTAACCACCAAAGAATGTAAACCCCGACTTTTGCCCACCAAACTTGTGCGCCAATTCTGACCAGAGTGATAGGCTAGCTCAAACAGCTACTATAAGGTAAATTGTAATTCAATTGGCCACCTGCGCGTGGCCTAACATGACTATACAACTTTCTGTGTGTGTTACAATCTCATTGGCCACCTGTGTGTGGTCAGGCTTAACCACCTGGCCTTTGCTCTATAAAAGTTAATCTGTGAGGCTGGGAGGGGTCGCTCTCTCCATAGAGACGGCCCTGACCGGTCAGAGTAATTCTTGATGCTTGGCGCGAAATAAAGCCTTGCTTGACCTTCGCTTTGTATCAGACTCATTCCTTTGATCGCGGACCCCAATAAAGAGTGCTTCCACTATCTCTGCAGACCCCAAGTATGCAGGCCTGTGGCAAGGCTGCCTCTGCCTAGGTTACAAAGAGGGAAGCTGCTGACCAGCAAAGCCATGTGAGTGAGCCCAGCCTGTTCACTTCACAGATGTCTATGACGAGTTCCTGCACAAATGTCACTGGGCCAGGGAGGGGGCCCAGCCATTCTTCCTGCTTCTGAATTTCTAAGAGTTCTGAGAGACCACCTCACTGGTTCCAACAGAGTTCAATTTTCTTTTTTCATTTATTTATTTGACAGAGAGAGATCACAAGTAGGCAGAAGGGCAGAGGGGGAAGCAGGCTCCCCGCTGAGCAGAGAGCCCGATGTGGGGCTCGATCCCAGGACCCTGAGATCATGACCTGAGCTGAAGGCAGAGGCTTTAACCCACTGAGCCACCCACGTGCCCCTTCATCAGAGCTCAATCTTAATAAACTCTTCTACCTTTGGAAAAAAACCATTACTTTGGCATTTCTGTCTTTTGAATTTACCTCTGATTTTCAGAACTGTGTATATGTTTAGAACAGTATATAAAAAACCCGGGGGTACAGTGGTGTTTATATCACAGCCAGTTTCCCGTTTCTTTGCTCTTCTTCACTCCCATTGCTTCACTTGACTAGCCCCAGAAAACAAAATAAAACAAAACTTGGAAATATTTACCAATTTATCTATTTTCATATCCTGGAAGTGTAGTGAGGTAGGGGAGACTAACAGGGCCTGAATTCTCTCGTTAGCAAGTAAAGGCAGTTTGAGATCATTGGAGCTGACAGATATTGATTTATTCATTCACCCAAAGTGAATGTATCAAAGGACCACTCCATGCCATGCCTTGGTCATGCATTGGTGAATGAGACTGAGTAGACCTCATGCACAGGGAGTCTATATCCTAGACAGGGCAAACAGAAAGTAAACAGGCATGTAAACCAAAGTTTAGATAATTTCACACAGTGAACAGTGCATAAGAAGGGCAAAGGAGTCCTGTGGGTAAATAAGAACACAGGTCATATTGAAGGAGAAGGGGAACAATGGTGAGCATTGCTTTAGGAAGGCCTCCATGGGGAAATTAATGACGTTTGCACTGAAGCCCGAATGGTGAGCAGACGGTCCCACAGAGTGTTGGGAAAAAGCGCAAACCAGGCTAAAGCAATAGCAAGTACAACAGCCTTGAGATAGGAATGCTCTTTTCAAATCTGAGAAATGAAGAGGTGTGGCTTTAGTGGGATGAGCGCTGGGTGAGACTCAATGAACTGGAGCCAGAAGGGAGCAGGGTCTCATTTAGAAAAACCAGTAAGAAACTACATAACAGAAGGGGAAGACCTTTCTCCTTATTCTTCAAAGCCACTCAGTATGGAAATCTGATATCCCAGTCAATCTGTTGCCATCATCCCTCCTGCACACACTCTCAAGGTTAGACTGACCTGAAATAAGTTAGAACAAGACTTGTCTGCACCTCAGAGCCCTGGGGTTTCCTCTCCATCCCAGTCCGTTCTATAAGCAACATAGTTTTTCAGGCTCATGGGGGAGTAGACTTTATCAACTTGCTATTCAGTGGGGGCTCCTTTGTGCCTTTGACAATTATTTCCTAGGGATGCAATCACTTCTCTACTTATCCTTCAGCTGAAATGCCAGTTCTTATATAAAATCTACTCCCATCTCCAGAATTAGATTCAGTTTCTGAGTTCCCACATTATCATTTCATATTCCCTTGATTTTTTTTTTTTTAAGATTTTACCTTCTTATTTAACAGAGAGAGAGAGATCAGAAGCAAGCAGAGAGGCAAGCAAAGAGAGAATGGGGAAGCAGGCTCACTGCTGAGCAGAGCATGATCCCAAAACCCTGAGATCATGACCTGAGCCTAAGGCAGAGGCTTTAACCCCCTGAACCACCTAGGCGCCCCTCATACTCCCTTGATCAGTATCACTGTAATTATTCTTCTTATTATAGCACTGTTATCTTTGTTCTGTGTTAATTATGTAGTCCAGGAATCGTGAAAGTTTATAATTGCTAACATCATTTACCCCAGTACCTCCAAAAAGCCTCCCTCAAAGCCTCCAGATGGCAGGGATAAGCACATTTGCACCTACCTAATGGAGAACTTGGCAAATAGCACTGCGTTTTGCTGATCTGTTGTTTGAATATAGAAAAGTATCATCTAGATCTTAATTTTATGTCCATAAAAATAAAAATAAATGAAATACATAAATAAATAAGTCATAAATAAATAAAAGTAAAAATGTCAGTGCTAAAACATTTATTACAAGTATATATTTATATAATATGTACATAGGATTTATACTATACATTTGCTATGTTTCTGAAGAGTGGCTCAAAATTATATTAACAAAATGTATTCTCTGACTTGGTACTATTATTAAACACAATATAATTTGTATTTTTGTTCTATGAAATGACTTTACAGGCAAATTGTGTTAAATATTAGTATTTATGAAATCGACATATTATTAGTTGATTTAACTATATAAGAAAGACAATTATTCCAGGCTTCTGATTAAAGGGCTGGGGTGGTTGGTTAAACCTAGAAATAATTTTCTGTGTGAGAAGATATATCAGAATTGGGGAATGCACCTAAGTGTTGAAGACAAGTGAAGAAGGAAAGCGACACTTTGCCATGACAGCCGCGAGGAATGTGCCCAAGTATAACAACATTACAGCAGGTGAACGTGGGTGCATATGTATCATTACTATGAAATATGGTAGGGGAATTGGATATATGTCTTTGTTTGCCTCAGCGTTATTCTTTACAAAATAATCACTGTTATCCTCCCTCTGCCACCCTGTTTTAAATCATTGAAAATGGTTATTTCTGATGTTTTGCCAAAGGACAGACTATAGTTTGCTTCACAATCACATTTGTCCTCCAGGCATTCCACATTCATCCTTTTGGCCACCTGCATCTGCGAAATCTTTCATGCAAGAAGGAAGAGAGGCCAGATTGGAACCCCAGATAAAGGACCCGGACCCTGGATGCAGAAAGTAATGCCACTTCACTGCCTGGTGGCACAGTCAGCATGAAGCCATTTTTCTCTTCTCTCATCTTGCATCTTCCCTTGGAAGATTATTGATAGATAGGAATCTGTGAACCCGTTTCTATTCTTTAAAATATCCAGCTCATAATGTATAATAAAAATATGTTTATGTTTTCTTTCCATGAGATTAAAATGTTTTTCTTCACCTTCCTTTACAGAAAACACATTTCAGACTCAATAGAAAAGACTTCTCCAGATCCTCTCATAGCTCAAAAAAGCCATATAGAAAACAGTGATCCATTTATAATACAATACAGTTTATATAATGGGATATGAATCATATTTTTGTACCAAGTAGAAAGAAATTTGACAGTTTAAGATGGATTCCTCAAAGCTGATGCTAAGGAAATTTCTGTAAAAAGAAATATGTTTCCTTAATCACTTCTCTTATAGTGCTGGGGATATGCTTGCACAGTTAAAATGTTAGAGTCAACAAAACTTGTATTGAACCAGAGGTGGAGTGGGAGCTTGCATTTGGCATGGGGGTTATTATGGTAATGTAAGATTTTATTGCATATTTCTTACTTTGTGAACCTCTCTTCTCTATTATCATCTTTTGTGTATGAAATTTGCAAGTGGAATTCCGTTTTCTTCTCCCACCACACCTTTCCAAGACTGTAGTTATATCCACAACTCCCAGAACTCTACCTACCTGAAGAAATAATCACTAAAACCACATCTCCCAAATTAAAGCACATCTGACATTTCTTTTTTTTTTTTTTTTTTAAAGATTTTATTTTTATTTGACAGCGAGAAACACAGCGAGAGAGGGAACACAAGCAGAGGGAATGGTAGCGGGAGAAGCAGGCCTCCTGCAGAGCAAGGAGCCCGATGCGGGGCTCGATCCCAGGACCCTGGGATCTGACCTGGGCTGAAGGCAGACGCTTAACGACTGAGCCACCCAGGCACCCCACATCTGACATTTCAATTTCCATCCAGTTCCATATAACAGGACAGAACTTAGATTTGCCAAATAACTAGAGTTATATTTTTTTAAATATTTTATTTATTTATTTGACAGGGAGAGATCACATGTAGACAGAAAGGCAGGCAGAGAAAGAGGGGGAAGCAGGCTCCCTGCGGAGTAGAGAGTCCAATGCAGGGCTCGATCCCAGGACCCTGAGATCATGACCTTAGCCGAAAGCAGAGGCTTAACCCACTGAGCCACCCAGACACCCCTAGAGTTATATATTTTAAATAGGAACATGGTCGCAAATTTGGGGACACAAAGAGGCCATGATATTTCATCTTAGAACGGGGTGGGGGCACAGGGGAGTCCATAGCTGAATTTTAGCACCATGTCTGCTCTTGAGTTTCTGACTGACCTTGAGTAAGTCATTGAAAATCTATGCCAGTTTCTTTACACTTAAGATGAAAGTCTTGTGCTAGGTATATGACATTCTTTCCAGGTATAAAATTATAGATTCAATATGAGTGTTGAAACAGAAGAAACTGAGAATTTTGCAACCTGATCAAGGTATCCCCCAAAACCCCGCTGATATCAGACTGCCAGTAATGTCTATTTCAGAAATAGCCCAGTGGAATGAGAGGTCATTAATGGGTGTGGAGAGTCTAACTATGTGGATGAGGAACTTGTCACAGATGCAGCTGAGGTAGAGTCCCTCTTGCAGAACACATTATCATTTAAATTCTTTTCCATTTTCACATCAAAATCATCCATTTTTTTAAAAAAGTCCAACAAATTAAAAAATGGAGCAGAGAGGAGGTAATTTGGAGAATTCTTGATATTTCTTTCAACTTGCACATGTGTATGACTGTGTTAAACTTATTTTTTTTT
>CM053605.1:93020426-93068706 GCA_028646535.1 Procyon lotor | reverse complement strand
GAATTCGAGGGTATTATGCTACGAGAAATAAGTCAATCAGAGAAAGACAATTAGGAACTTGAGGCAGGACAGGGGGTTGTGGGGGCGGTGGGGGAGGAAATGAAACAGAATGGGCTCGGGAAGGAGACAAACCATAAGAGACTCCTAGACTCACAAAATGAACTAAGGGTGGCTGGGAGGTGGGGGGGTAGGGATAGGGTGGCTGGGTTATGGACATTAGGGAGGGTATGTGCTATGGTAAGTGCTGTGAAATGTGTAAGCCTGATGATTCACAGACATGTACCCTGGGGCAAATAATACATTCTATATTAATAAAAATAATAAAAAATAAAAATTAAAATAATAAAACAAAATAAAATACAAAGTATACACACATACACACATACTAGCTCAGCATAAGAGAGAATATTCATATGCCACTTGTTCCCAAATTCCTTCTTTAGACTTTTGATTTTCCCAGTTTACAACGTTTCTTCTAGAAGAGATTCAATGCAGAATGTGGACCATGTATTGCAATTTTAGCAAAGAATGGAAAAGTACACAACATTTGCAAATGCATAGATATGCGAATTAGCTATACGTTTCAGGGAAGCTTCAAAAACATAGTAAGATAAAAAAGAAACATGGAAATTCAATAACAACAAAAGTCAATTTTGTATTACACTAAATACTTTAGCCTACACATCCAGTCACCTCCTTCCTCACTTTTTGCAGATAAGCTTACCTTCTTCTCTGCACAGAGAGTATATGTTATTTGACACTAACTTGAAAACTCTCTTTTTACCATTTGATGTTGTGCAGAGTAAATAAGTTAATATGTAAAGAAATTAGAATAGTATGGACAAACTAGTATCATTATATGTTATTATTACATATTGTACTTAGTATATGAAATAGAGATATATATAAATATATATAAATTTAAATTTATATATAAATATAAATATATGTATATTTTACTACAGGTACCTCAAATTCAATATCTAAAAATAAAATTATCTTATTTCCCTTGAGCCCTACTTCTCTAATTAAGGTTCTTAACTCAGTGACTGATGTTGTAATTCCAACAATCACAAGCCAAACCAAAATCAGTTCTGTTCATTCTGCTTTCTTTTTTTTTATTTTTAAATATTTTATTTATTTATTTGACAGAGAGGAGAGAGATCACAAGTAGGCAGAGAGGCAGGCAGAAAGAGGGAAGCAGGCTTTCCGCCGAGCAGAGAGCCCGAAATGGGGCTCGATCCCAGGATCCTGAGACCATGACCTGAGCTGAGGGCAGAGGCTTTAACCCACTGAGCCACCCAGGCGCCCCCTCTTCACTCTACTTTCTAACTGTCTTCTAATGTGATAACTCCTCACACTCCCCACTGCTACCACTCTGGTTCTTCACTGGTGGACTGATTCTCAGCCTGCTTCCATTTCTGTTATATCCATCTCTCCCATGAACTGGAGACAAAGTGACCTCTTGAAAACACCCATACTTCAGCCACTTGGGTGGCTTAGTCAGTTAAGTGTCTGCCTTGGGCTCAGGTCATGACCCCAGGGTCCTGGGATCCAGCCTCATCAGGCTCCCTGCTCAGCAAGGAGAGAAAAAGTACACCCATACTTACCATGTTCTTTTTCTTTTTGTCATGACCAAGTTCCTGACCAATATTCTAGTCTCATCTCTTGTTGTACTTCATTTTTTGTCTTGTTTTAATTTTCTAACTTTCTCTCGTTTTGTATCTTGTTTTAACTTAGGAAGTTATTCGTTCTTCCTGTGTACATTTCTTCGGAATATTCTGTCAGTTTCACTTCTCCATAGTTAAGTTCAGAATTCATCTCCAGTATCATCTCCTTTCAAAAGCTTTCCTAACACCTCCAGATTTGGATGATATAGTCTTTCTATTTTTCACAGTTCTCCCTACCTATAAAGAAATCATATTGCTTGTTACACTTTATACAAGTGTTTCTCTAGTTACCATCAGAATCATCTAGATGGTTTATTAAAATATAAATTGTTTGATCCACTCCCAGAGTTTTTGAATCAGTACTTCTGAGTTGGGACTTGAGAATTTGCATTTCTAACAAGTTCCCAGTCGATGTGATTCTTGCTGATGTGTGCTAACTTTGCAGACTTCAGATGCTGCTGATTGAAGCAGTCGGTGTCCCAGGGGTAGACCTGAATGAGGCATGAAGTTGCCCTAACTTGGCTCTGGACTTGAAGAGAGAGCCACTGTTGGTGTACAGTTCTGGGAAACCACAGAGTCCAAGGAATCAGATAATTAGAATTCTGCTGCACATTAAGGATAAGAGTCATTTTTCCTCAGAAGCAAAGAAATGGTGCAGTTATTTCAATAAATAAAGACTCCCTATCATAACTATTGTAACTTATTATAATAATACACTTATTTAAAAACTGCAACATGTTCCCTAGCTAATCTAGTGCAAAAGCTTCATTTTATATTTAAGGACAACTCCCTGGGACTCAAGTTCTTCATTTGTGGAGAGTCATATTAAAATTGGTGATCAATTTGTGACTAGTCCTGGAGTCACCTCCAGGACTAAAAATCTGAAATTAGAAACATTGTTGCAAAGGGATGCTCAGCAGACAATACGTAGGAACCCATGGGGCTCTTGGGAAAGGATGCAGCACAGATCCAGGTTTAATGTTCCAGGTATTCCAGTCATAGAAAGAGAGCAAGAGTAAGGGGGAATCCAAGCCCTGCAACAGATGCTTTTGCTGAGACAACTGGACAGATAAGTTTTCAAATTTCAGATATGCCACTTAGCAGCTGTGTAATCTTATCTGAGTCTCCATTTTCTCTGATGTAAAATGGGGATTCATATATTGAAACACTAGAATGACAGTAAATTTTACTAGTTACCACTACTGCAAGGCAGATAATCCCCAGGCCCTGACTCAGACGACACTGTCTTCATACTTGTTGTGGTGGTTAATTCCTTCTGAAAAATATGAGCTCATCTTTGTTACATTCTTTGTTGCATTCTTTCCTGAGAACCCCATGGGTTCCTTTGTCTGGAACCCATGGGTTTGATTTTTTTTTTTTAGGACAGCAGCTTATTGCACTTTGTAGGGCTGGCCAAGATCAGAGCTGGATGGAGAAAGGGTCAGTTTATATACTGTCAGGTGTTCATTTCTTGACTCTATGCTCTATTCATATGTAGTATTCTGCATATTCAAGAACACTTTCTCCTCACACACAATGGTGTAGAAGAAATAACAAAATTAATGAGATTGGATCATGACATCAATGAGAGAGAGACAGAGAGAAATCCTAAAGAGTTCTTATTATAAAATAACTCTACACCTCTACATCCAACAGACCTTCCCCTAGTGGAAGAAGGACACCAAATGCTGAGGGAAGGGAACGGGAGATGATAAATCTGCAACCATCTTCAGTAGCAAAAAGTCCTTTAAGTGCCTGACAATGACTGCCAGAGCCAGAGGCAGGACAGTAGTATGGAGCAAAATATCCTGTGGATCAGAGACCAGGAATATACTTGGAGAATAAAAAGAACTGCCCAGTGACCCCAGAAGCAAGTAGTCAGGCTAAAAACAGAAAGTTAATGACTTGTCTTTAAGAAATAAATAAATCTCTGGAGACTCACCAGTGCTTAAATCCCACATCTTCTGAATGGAGAGTTCTAACCCTGCCCTCAAAATATTTGAAGCCTGACCCATCCTCGCACACTACTGCAAAAAAGAAGTAGGCACTCTTTTTTTTGTAGATAAATGCATTTGTGTCAGTCTTTACTATTCACTTGAATACAATGTCTGGCATGCTGTCCAAAATTTATAAAAGATGCAAAGAAGCCAGAAAATATGACCTATATTCAAGTGGAGTCAGTATAAGTCAGTCAATATGAGTAGATCCAGTTTTTGAAAGTATTAGGTAGGACTTTGTCATAGTTGTGTGTAGCAGTATTGTGGGGGGTAGTGTGAAATGTAAACCAATACAATCTTTTTGGAATCTAGTTTAACAGTTTCTAGTAAGATATAACATTCAGCTATTCTACAAGCTAGCAATTACACTCAGGTATACTGAAGGGAATTAAAAACATATCCACACAAAGACTTGCACACAAACAGAAGCTCTTCCCAAAACTGCTAAAAAATGGACCCAAAATCACCAACAAGGAAATGGAGAAACAATCTATTGTATATTCATACAATAGAATACTACTCAGCAATAAAAACACAGGATCCACTGGATTTTTGTTAATGCCAACATCGTTAATGAATCTCAGAAATATTATAGTAGACAACAGAAAACAGACACCAACCTATACATGCTATATGATTATATTTTCTTTGAAACTCTAGGAAGATAATTTAAATTTCTTTTTTTTTTTTTTGATAATTTAAATTTCTAGTTAGAAAATAGTTTAGTGACTGTCTGGGGCATAGCTACTTGATGGGGTTGGGGTACAAAGGAATTTTCTTTTGCCTGATAGAAGTATTCTATATCTTGATTTGGGGTTGTTTACTATATAGATGTATATGTCTCAATTCATTAAAGTATGGGGACATTTGAGGCACCTGGGTGGCTCAGTCATGAAGTGTCTGCCTTTGGCTCAGGTCATGATCCCAGGGTCCTGGGGTTGAGCCCCATATGGAGCTCCCTGCTCAGCGGGAAGCTTGTTTCTCCCTCTCCCACTCCGCCTGCTTGTATTCCCTCTCTCACTGTCTATCTCTGTCAAATACATAAATAAAATCTTTAAAAAAAAATATGGGGACATTTTAATGTATGTACAGCTATACCTCACAAATTTGATTTTAAAAAATGATGGTGGAATAATTGCATTTTGCCTCAGACAAAAGGGGAGAGATTTATCTGTGTCAGACATGTACCACAGGAATTGCTGAAACAGTTTTCAGACTGAAAAGCAATGGCTCCAGATGGAAACCTACATCTGAAGGAAAGAGTGAAGAATATCACACAAAGCTTTATAAAAATGTCTGTCTATATGTCTGGGTCTCTCCTTCCATTTATTCATCTTTCCATCTATCTATTAGTTTTTTTTTCTACATACCCATCTTACTCTGTTCCACCCAAAAGCTACTTTTGGCTTTGCACATCTCAACTGGGACATTTACCTCACTTTAGTGTAACTGACTGTTTATATGTGTGATTAACTTGGCTTTGTGTGTCCCAAGGGTATGGACTATGTTGGTCTTTTTTGCCAATTTTTTCACAACAATTAACATGGCTCCAAGCTAACTCGATAAATGAATTGTTGTGAAAGAATTTTTTTAAAAATGCATGATTCCATGAAAAAAATGAAAGAAAAACAGAATTGTTGATGCTGAAAAATAGTTTCCTGCTTTTCACAAGAAAAAGTCGCTGACAAGAATTTAAAGTCTACTGACCAATTGCCATATTTATCACTGAAAGAAAAACAATAGACCATTTCTTACTCAACATGTCACTTTAGGGGACATAACTAATATAACATAGCTCCCACACTAAACAAACTGGCAATCTAGCTGAGAATATTAAAAGGTCTATGTGCATCACAACACACCAGATGTTAGGTATATGATGAGCTGTGAGTGTCCAAAAGCTCTTTTGTGGAGCCATGTAGCAGATGACTTCATGAGAAGGCATCATTTGATTTGAGCAGGACTGCATGGGCAGTTCAGTTGGTAGATCAGTTTGAGCCATATTTTTTTGGAAAATGGAAGACATTTCTAGTAACAGCGGAGACCAACTGAAGAGATAGATTTTATATGCAAAATATTGTGATAGATTTTATATGCAAAAATATTTATATGCAAAATATTATTTATATGCAAAAAAAAGAAAGATATGCGGGATCAGATTAACGGTGATATTAAAGGAAGTGACAATTACTTTATCTACTATTACAGAGATGTTATTGGCATCTTTTATTCCTTTAGAGTAAACCACAATCATTATAAATGCTACCGCTTCTCCCACCCCTGCTCTCATATTGCTAGCAATCTCTCAGTGACTTTCATGTACCATTCTTGTGCGAAGCATTTTATATACACTATACTAGAAAACTATCCCAACAACCCTAAACTTAGAGAAAGATAGTCAGTCTACTGACATTACCTAGGTTGAATAAGTAATAAGTGGCAGAAGAAGGAATTCTAATTGAATTCTATGACTTCAAAAAACCATCCCATTCTCCGACTCTATATGATTACAAACAAGGCTTAGTGTTTCCAACACCCCTTAGGCATCAGAAAATCCTCCATGCCCAAGTTATTGCCACAAGATGTGGTAGACTGAGCTTTACATTCCCCATCTATTTCCAATTACATTTAGATTCATAACCGTGATCTTGTGAATAAGATATTTACTTCTCTGAGTCCTACCCCTGCCCCCTAGCAGTCCCCATGCCTTGCAGAAGATGGAACTTAATGGTCTATGTCAACTTAGAGAAAAAAATTCCTTCCATAGCTGGAAAACAACATTTCTTAGAATTTTGTTTATTAAACTGCTTGAAAGTTCCCAAGAAATAGGTTGCTTACAGATCTGGTGTCTCTCACAGCTCCTTCACTGACACCACACTATCTGGGAGGAAACTGAGCTGTGTTTGAAGGAGAATTTTAGGGTGATGAGGTCCGCAGATTATTTTTTTTTTACACACCATTTCGTGAAATATTAAATGTTTCTAACAGCGCAAATTACAAAATGAATGAGGATGTACGCTTTTTACCCTATGTGGTTCTCTCTATTTAGCAGGATTATTTCCTGGTTTCATAGACACAAATCACTTTTTAATGATCTTTCCCATTCAGACATTTGATCTCTTAAAGAGCTGTTGGGTGCATTCAGTGATATTTAATGAACATGAGCCACACAGAATGTAAAGTGAGGGAGGGAATGGACCAATGGCTTTGACTCAGGCACCATTCAAATATCTTAAGTCCCAATATTCTATTTTAACATGGGTCCTTTGAAGTTGTCTTTGTGTGATTTCTAGAGCAAGTAGGAGCCCCTGCTCACTGATTGGAAAGGTTCTATCAGCTTCATGGGCATTAAAGTCCTCAGAGAACAGACTCTGCCAGTGAGTTAAGATGATCAGACACAGCAGGTTAAATTTCCATTGGAGAATTGTTCTTAAGACAGCACATCAAGAGACAAATACATCACCAAATTATGTCTGCATCCTGACAGAAGGCATAGGCAGAGAAAAATCATTCTCCTGATGAGTGGCCCTTAGGTCTCCCTGTGATGAAAGAGTCTGACTCTGTGAAGGTATTCCCCACCCCCACATTCTTCTTTGCCGCTGTTTCTCTCATTCACTTTTTCCAGACAATGTATTACCATTTCAAAAACATGCATCCAGTGCTCATTTGTGGCTGGTTTCCACTGACCGCTGTAAATATAAGCAGATATGAAACATGCTTTGGGGTCATGTGACAGAAATAGTAGATAGAGGTTCTCTACAAAATACTCATGGTATCTTCACAACACACTTAATAGATGGAGGACCTTGAAGACATTTCTTCCTCAAATCTAGCAGACATAGAAACAATTCCCTGAGGTTTTGTCATGACAAAAGATATTGTCATTTATAACTACCATTTGGGGGCTCGAAATCCCCACATTAAAAAAAAAATTTGCATGTGTATTAATTCCATTTTTTAAAACTAAATGCTAAATTTCTTGAATACAAAAATCTTGCCAACTGAATCTTACCTGTTATTGCATTCACATGACATTCTAGACTTTATTTTTCCTAAATGTGCTCTCTGACTTAACACAACTCAGCCTGTGCTGCACTGTAGACAAAGTTACTTTGATTCAGGTACCAACTCACTAGCTGACTCATCAGCTGTATTCATTCTGCTAGAATGCTGGCTGTTAAATCTTTTAAATGTGAATTTTGGAGACATAGTCTCAAATTCTCTTGACTTTATCTGGTAATTTGTAAACCAGATGCAATATTCTCTGAATGTCTTCGATGGCATGAATTCTTTAGTTTTTAGATATCCTTTTTGTTGATTTTGGCTTCTTTGATACTATTGGCTGAATTTCAAATCTCAGTGAGTTTTAATTATTCTGTTTTGGCAAATCCCTGCTTAACTGCCTGTTAGATGCTAAAACCTGCCTGCTAAGGGGGTGGTAGCCAGGACATAGGATGAGAGCAGGTTTTCCTCAATCCTGCTCTCCTGCCTCTATCCCGAGGCAGTAGCTGAGTAAGCAATTTCCCTCTGACCTGACCTTTGGGCAAAAACCCTTGCTGACAGCTCCTTTGTGTGAGCAAGGAGGGAGAAAAAGCAGGAGGGTTTATCTTCTCTGAGAGCAACTGCTTTAGCTTCTTGACTTTTTTTATCTGATGGTAAGAAGTTTCCCAGGACTTCTCTTTCTTGCATTTCAGGCTGTGCTGTTCCCTGGTTTTATTTGTCTATGTATATCACTCATTGGCTTTTTAAAATTGGAAAATTCTTTAACACATGTGGCCTGCTAACAGCACTTTTTGACAGAGCATTTATTCAATAATAATTTATTCAACCTTTACTAAGTAGCAACCACTATTCTAGGGCTTGGGATTCAGCAATAAAAAGAAACAAAGAAACAAAGACCTGTACTTAATGGGTTAGATTGGAGAATGAGATAATTAAGAAAAAAAAAAAATATATATATATAGTCTAATGACAAAGGTTAAGTGCTTCCAAAATTAAAGAAAAAAAAAAAAAAAGGAAGGCAAGAGAAAGAAATAAAAGGAGGGAAGAAGGAAGAGAGGAAGAAAGAATGCGGAAGTGATAAAGAGTAACCAGGGATGCCGTGTCATACTTTGTGGGGAGCAAAGAATCAGTAAGGATGTACCATTTGTGCAGCCACATGAATGAAATAAAGGAAAGAAACATGGATACATATGGGACAAGAAGAAATGACAGGTGTAAAGCTCTCAGGTAGGGATGTTGGACATGGATATAAGGCAGGGGTTTGGAAGGCCAGGTTGGGTAGAATTTTGTAAGCAACAGGGAAAAGAACAGTAAGTCAGCTTGGACAGTTTCAGACCAAGAGACATTATGGAGAATTTTTTTTGTCATTTCAGTTATATTACTGTATTGTCAACGTATCAAAGGCATTATATTCTTGCAGCAAAGGGGCTTAATTGTTTTTAACAACATTTCCATTTATACTTTCCTCTTATAACATCTATTAATATATTACAAAGAATTAGTGCTCAAGAAACCATGTTTCTGGGGCACCTGGGTCGCTCAGTGGGTTAAAGCCTCTGCCTTCAGCTCAGGTCATGATCTCAGGGTCCTGGGATTGAGCCTCGCATTGGGCTCTCTGCTCACTGAGAAGCCTGCTTCCACTTCTCGCTCTGGCTGCCTCTCTGCCTATTTGTGATCTCTCACTGTCAAATGAATAAATAAAATCTTAAAAAAAAATTTTTTTTCCTGAGAATTTTGCAATAGAACCAGTTGTGGGTTTTTTTTGTTTTTGTTTTTTTTTTTTTTTTTTAGAACCAGTTTTTACCTCTTAATTATAATATCATGATTTTGACTCAGAGGTCAGACCTGCATTTCCCAAGTTGTAATTAAAATATCTTTTTATTATTTCAAATCTTGACCCTATCAAATATATTCCACTGCTGCCCATTTCTGTACAGGTTGTAGATAATAATACATGTCCTTGGTCCATAATTTAAGAAACAGAAAAGGATAAAATTCTTTAAGAATTGGTCTATAGTGACTGTTATCCATAAAGCTCAAAGGTCAAAGTAATTCTTAATAATCAGATGATGTATAAATATCAGGGTTTCATAAGAATTTTGGCTGTGTTATGGTGATTTTCTATATTTTGTATTACTTCCAGTCAGAGAGAAAATTAATCTCTCTTGTAATTGTCACTTTTCTCCTTCATTCTGTACTTTTAATATCATATATATATATATTTTTAAAGATTTTATTTATTTGGTAGAGAGAGAGGCAGTGAAAGCAGGAACATGAGCACGGGGAGTGGGAGGGGGAAAGCAGACTTCCTGCTGAGCAGGGACCCAGATGTGGGGCTTGATCCCAGGACCTTAGGATCATGATCTGAGCTGGAGGCAGGTGTTTAATGACTAAGCCACCCAGGCGCCCCAATAACTCATATGTTTTAAAATGCTTTTATTGCTACAGTAATACATTTATCTAAAACCAAAATAAGAAATAGATTTCTTTTTTCAAAATATCCCTACCATGTGCTAGACTCACTGTTCATGTTCATATATGAGTTTCATTTTGTGCTGATTTCATACCTGTGAAGTATGTATTACTAATTCCATTTTTTACAAATAGCAAAGTTAAAAATTGTGCTGTGTTCTTTATAGAAATAGAGTTGGGAGAGAATAGAATCAAACATCAAACACATTCTAATGCTAAGATCAATAATAAATTATATCCATTAACCAATGTTTATAGTCAAACAACACAAAAATGGATGATATAACTTTACCCTCAATAAGAGTACTGCTTAATTTAAAATAAGCCAGGAGCGCTTGGATGACTCGTTCAGTTAAGTGTCTGACTCTTGATTTCAGCTCAAGTCATAATCTCAGGGTAATTGAGTCCCATAGGGGGCTCCATGCTCTTTGTGAAGTCCACTTGAGATTCTCTCTCTCTCCCTCTGTTTCTCTGCTCCTCTCCTCCCTCTCTCTCTAAATAAATAAAAAAAATCTTTAAAAAGATAAAATACCTTAATATTTAAGATTGCACCTGTAATACTAAGACTGATAATTTAATATGTTTTTCTATACATTATCAAATTTTATCTTTTATTTTTCAATAGTCTTAAGTGTGCAAATAAGTAAGCAAATGCTCTGATAGATTAAAAGGTTTGCCAGAGTCCCATGGTTCCAAAGTGGCAGAGCTAAAATTCAAATTCTGCTTCTCTGTACCAATCCATTTTCCACGGAGCTCCTGCTGTCTTCCTATGCTTCACCTCTACCTATGCCCTTTGAGTGGTAAGCTCAGTGAAGCTTTCTTTCTGGGGTAAATTATCTATTGCTAGACATAAACCCAAGGACTTAGAAAATGAACACAGTCATGATTTTTTAAGATATATGTTGAGCTCACTTATCCTGCCTAATCAATATATGAATACAGTGGATGTAGTGGGGAGGGGAAATGTGCAAGAAGGAAGGAAAATAGTATTATGCAAAGTGAATACAGAAGGTGGTGACAAGTTCTGCATGATTTAAGAGCAGAGAAGAAAGATTGGTCTGATTTCCTTCAGGAAGAACCCTTGGTCTATCCTCATTTCACAAGGGAACAGCATATCTCAGAAAATGAATGTATCTTCAGATTTTAATGTCATCACCATGGAAGTCACTGGAAGGTGTTGTTGTGACCTTCCCCCGCACTGGAGGATTTCATGATGTATGCTCTGTTGATGAAAATTCAGAAGACCAGGGGAGCTGATGAAATACAGCTAAGTGATTCAGAGAGTAAATATTAGGTTCGGTGCCTGATTGCCTCGTATTTTAAATATTTCAATGCTCCCTGCCTGACTGGACGGGAGTAAAGTACTCACTATTTAGCAACTTCAGCCACAAAAACACCTTAATAGCATCATTCAAAATGTATACTGTCCTCTTTAGAGTAATGGGCTTTTGATGATAGTAATCAAAGAATGCTGCCTTTGTGGATTGGAGTCATAGCCATGTTGAGAAATGATGACTGTTAAGGACATTTCTTTTCAGTAATTGTGTGCTTTGCTCAGTCCCTTTCTCTGATTTAATATCTGTGGCAGTGGGGTTGGAAGGGGCAGGGTTATTCTCCCCCTAACAGAATGGGAAGTGACATTAAGGAGGCAGATATCAGTGGCAGAGATATCTAAAATATGTGATCTGCAAAAATAAGACGCGGTCTGAGAAAGAGCCAATGGGAAAGATTAGAGATCAGAAAAAGGATGGGTTGCATATTAATGCAAGCCAAGATCTAGAAACCTGGGCTATGAATTTAGAAAATAGGATTTAGATGAAGGATGTCAGGAAGAGTTGATAGGCTGGGGAATAATGCATGGTGCTTGGAGTTGGGGGCAGGAATCTCTGATTTCACCTTGCCTTTAATGAAGAAAGGAGACCAGATGCAAGGGACTGAGAGATGGGAGCATTTAAACACAGAAAATGTTCCTATTCTCCACATAATGAGTCTCTCTGTCTTCTGTCTTAAATGCCCCAAGGGGTAAGCTGTTTTGGGAAATGGAATAGTGAGGGTGGAAAGGGGAACTCTTAACTCTAAGCATTTTGGTTCTATGATGCATTGGATATTTTCCCATGGTAAGAGTTCCCCAGGAGCCACATAAAATATACATGAGTAGTTTGGTAACTCAGAAAGAGTTTTGAACCTCGAGTCTGGAAGCATGGGCTTTTTTGTCTTAGCTGTGCCATTTACGATTACTGTTATATTTGCCATTCTTTGAGATGCTGTTTCTGGCCTTGTAGATACCACATATTTATAGATATATGTATAGCATTTGTCGACAAATTTTTATGTGCCCATTATATCATTTAATCCTCATAAAAATCCATAGGGTATTATTCTGCTGCTATACTCATTTCAGAGATGACAAAACTGAGACCTAAAGAGTCCAGTATCTTATGGAATCAAGGCTGCACCTCTTTAGAAACTGACTAGTAGGGTGTGGGAGATGGTGGTGCTGCTTCATGCCTTCTCCTATTTACTTTTATGAGCCTACTTGGTTAGGAATCTATTTGCATAAAAGCCAGAAAAATAAATAGAACTATTTCATGACATTTTATTGCATGACAAGTAGAAGGGACAAAAGGGACTTAAAAATATGTATCCTATAAACACGGGACCAAAATAGACCGGTCAATCTCTACACATTGATCTATCACCAACAACTACATTTTTTGCACAAATTATTTACCTTTAGTCCCCCAATAATTAAATCTGAAAAACACCATATAATTTGCAAGTAATTTTAGATTATTAGATTTCACCATGTGTTTACAATCCTTTACACAGTTACCTGTCTTTCCCATTCCCCAAAATAGAGTTGCCTGTGAAATGAACTACCCTGGCAATCTGTTCCTTTGTACATTTATTTCTGCAGGTTCTGGAGACTAACTAGGTGGTTAATGCTTCTGGGAATAATCAAACACTAAGATTTTGGGTCAAAGTATTACCCCTAAACTTGTTGCAGAACCTGGACTGGATCCTGGCAGAAAAACCAAGCGGCACTTGGAGACTAAAAAGGATTGGAGATTTATTAAACACTGGTGGGCCCAGAGGAGACCCTTCTCCAAAGGTCTGAACCTCGAGCACAGGCAGGGAGGGTAATTTATACCCTCCTACATGTGCATACTTGGTATTTTGGTGCGCGTGGGAAACAGTGTAGGAAAGAAACGGAAGGGCTTTGAGACAGGGACTGGAGTTCCCTTGCCAGTTTGGTTGGTCAGTTTAATGTACAGTTTTTTTCCTTATCATTCCCCCCTTTGATGCCCCTTTAAATACCTAGTTTACAGGGCATCATTATCACCTGCTATGGGGATAGCCCTGCAAGGCTAGTATCTGGGCAGTAGCTTGCCTGGTAGCAGTGTTTTCTATGAACTTAGCAATCCATCTTAGGTTCCTAATCACAATAAGCAATAACAAGTTTCTGGGAGAAAGTCCAGTCAGAGGGGAGCAGCAGCATAAAGTCCCAACTCCTGAGGTGAGGAATATCACGCCGACGAACCAGTGACCACCATTAACATATGTCCATTGGTCGGTGGGGTCTCATCAAAGGTGGAGCTGGAGCCAGTCCATAGAGCCTCGTTGGGCTTTTCACTGGTGTGACTCATCCAACTGGTGAGTCTTCTTTGCTTTAAAGTGGTGGGCCCTTTGGATGACACCTGGTACCTTGAGGGCAGTAGGGGTGGTTAGAACAACAGTGTGGAGCCCTGTCCACCATGGTTTGAGGGGGTTCTTTTAAAGCTTCTCAGAAGAGGTGCCTTAGAGTTTTTCCCAGGCCTTGGATGTGTTGGGACACTTCCAAGTTTTAATCTGTTCGAGGTCTCTTTTAAGCCCACTTATTACAGGATGTGGCCTGCCATAGAGCCTTTGAGGTGAATTATAGCTGCGGGAATTTTTTTTTTAAATCCAGTTGACTAGAATAAACAAGATCAACGAACTCCAACAGTTATGTGTAATAGAAGTACAATGTTCAGGTCCAGGCATAAGGGTAGCTGGGTTTAAAGTTTGACAGGTTTTTAAGTGTAGCCTGGTATTTAGTAAGTCAGCCTCTAACATGTATTGGTGGTGGCCTTCAGTTTTTAAGGATACTCTGGCCATGATAGGAAGTCATTATAGTCAGGGACTGTCCTATAGTGAGCTTTGAGGTTCCTTTTACCAGAAGCATTGTTGCAGGCTTAGCTAAAGCCTCTGTTTCCAATTATACCTCTATAAAGATGGCTTCTAGGATAAATATGACTGTGAGGAATGAAATAGTTAAGAAAAACTTCTTTGGGGTAATGCATCAATATCCTGCCTATAAGGAATCACTGGCAAGTGGTGACTTATCAAGAGGTTAAGGGCATTCCCAAGTACATTATTCAATCCAATTATAAAGAAAGTGGGTTCATCCATTATCTCCACAAGTCCATAGTTAGCCCTATGGAGTGGGGTATGTTCTGACTTTTAGGGAATGATTTCATTATCCCAGCCACATAGAACTGGTCAAGGTGATAAGTTACACAATTGTTAGGGAATTAATCCCATTTTCCAGCTGTTTAAATAACTATGTACCCATGGGGTTCTGTTATTATTCCCACAGAATAACAAGCAAGAAGATGGTCTATATGTGAGTTACTGTGGTAGTTTCTCTGAAGTTTCCCTCAAGTTGTCTAACTTAGGTAAACAACAAACATTGGAAGACAATCAGATCTAGAATTTAACATCCACAAAGGTGTGTTATTAAAACGTAATCTTTCTCTCTAAAATAACCCTCATTTCCAGAGATAGCCAAATCAGGATTAATTTATTTGAGAAACAAGTTCAGTTTTAACAAACTTGGCCTAATTATTTACATAAGCTCAGTAAGAACAGTGAGTGATCATATATAGATCTTTTAGAATCTGCTTCGCTGGAACTTTATGAGGAATCTCTAGGTTGAACTTTTAGTAGCCTCTCCAGGTCAGAAGCCAAACCAAGTACTTGCCATCAGACATGCCTGTAATACCTGTAGATTTGGACGAATTCCTCTTCCCGAGGTCCCCAAAGTATCATGAGGTTCCTGTGCCTGCCAGGGAGTGACATTCTTTACTCACCAGGTGAGGCTGCCAGAACTCTTTAAGCAAAGTATCAGGCCAAAAGTTCCAAGGGGCTTTATGGCTCCAGGTTTCATAAAGTCAACCTTAGCTCCGTAAAGCTGTCTGGTCATATCTGAGTCTATGCATGTCTTTCTCAAATATGACATTCCAGTCAAAGCCTTGGTAAAATAACCAATGCTTCCAATGGTATCCTGTTACCAGGAGAACAGATTTTTATTGAACTTATGCAAATGACTAGGATTATCATGGAAGAAAAGAATACTTACTGAAACCTTTTGATTTTGAGGGTTCAAGTTGAGAGAAGTTGAAAGTTTTGGTTTGTTTACAAATGAGTATTTTACATTTCTGTAAGCCAGATATCTTAATAAAGTTTCCTTAGTCTGGAAGAGTAAACATTAGAGAACCAGCAATGTTTCAAATAAGAGTCCTAACACCATAATCTTTTAGTTTATTTAGTCTAATGTTACTAATTCTGGTTTAGTATGAATACAGCTTTAGTTAGTTCTGGAAATTCTTACCCATTTTAGTTTTAGGATTTTTTTTCTTAAAGATTTTATTTTTATTTATTTGTCAGAAAGAGAGAATACGAGCAGGAGGAGTGGCAGGCAGAGCAGGCAGAGGGAGAAGCAGGCTCCCCGCTGAGCAAGGAGCCAGAAATGGGGCTCGATCCCAGGACCCTGGGATCATGACTTGAGCCGAAGGCAGTGGCTTAACCAACTAAGCCACCCAGGCATCCCTTAGGATTTTTAATATATTGAATACTTGTATTTGTCCTAAAAGTCCTTTATATGACTCTCTCTGAAGATGAAACTCATTTACAAGAGAATTAGAACAATTATAAATGACAAAAACCTCAGAATAGACGTGGTTTTAAGGTTAAAGAGCTGATGGGATGGGAGTTTACATAGCTGGCAAGGAAATCAGGTTATTTCTGTGACACAAAACATTTCAATAATTAAACTATCAAGTGATGACCTTATTAAAATGTTAGAACTTTAGGAAATGTATAGAGCCTCTAGAATAGTTATAGCATTTATCCAAACGTAACCCAAGGTTTATCATTTATCAGTACTTTGAATAACTTAGCATAACCAAAGAAAAGGCCTGGTGAGTTAGAGGCTTCATTTAGTTTAAATCTTGTGAGCAGAGAGTAAGCTGACTTACAGTCTTATACCAGTGTTTTAAATTCATTCATTTCAACCTTAGTCTATCTTGACCACAACTAAAATTCATTTCCAAGGATTTCCCTTCACAAACCTTTTACAACTTTTATTTGTATTCAGATTTTGTCCCAAGCCATTTTTAACAACCATCTGATTTAGAACAAGATTATCTTTTTATCTTTAACAAAATGCATTTCCATTTCTATCTTTTACATATCTCCTACTATTTTACATATAGAGTTGTTTCCCTAATTTCCAATCTTAGTTACAGTCAGAATTTTTTTTTCACTCTTTGCGAAACCTTAACCTCCAGTGAAGACTAAGGAGTAACCAATTGTGAATTGTTACACCAGAATTCTCTAGATGGCAAATTTGTGAGTTAGTTAAGTACAAAACATGTTTATCAAAAGATTTAAATATCCTCAGTTTCTTTGCATTAAGAGGTCAAAAGCACAAACCTATGTTTAGTCATTAATGACTTAGCATTCTATATCCTATTTGGAAAGACCCAGATGTCCAACCAATGTAATTTCATTTATTATCCAAGCACAACTTCAAACTTTTAGTTTACCAAAGACTTTGGAAGTCATCTTAACAATTATTTAAGAAAACTTTAAGACCATTAACCATCAGCATAGTTGCGGGTAGGAGGGAAGTTTTTTGGCTACCGGTGATAGGGGATGATAATGGGACCTTTTTCTTTTTTCCCTCATGGTTTCTCAGGGCCAGTTGGTTCCTTCCTGCAGAGATATAATCTATATGGAAATGTTCCAGGAGAGTGCTGAATCACCCCAGGGCACTTGTTTCCTCTTCTTAACTAAATGGAGCCACCATTTGGTCTTTTCTTTCATCTTAGCAGAAGCCAGTGGAGGGCAGGGGGCAGAAAGGGGGGGTAGGCTGGGGCCCAGGGGTTCCCATGCCCCAAAAAGGCACCTCTACCTTAATGAAACCAACAAACTTAATTTAAATACTTAATTTTATGTTCCCTCTGGATCCTCCCCATGGTCAATTTTCACCTGAGACATATGGGGAAACCTGGTGAGGGTGATGTTAGGTCCAGGGGTGCTCTTCTTGCTCCTGATAGCGAAGGGAGGTGCCTTGTGCCTGCGATAGTGGGGTGGCCTGAAACCCAGTAACTCAGGTGGCACCCAAGGTGGTGCAGAAATGGGAGAAGGGCATTGGGGAGGCAGAAGAGAGTAAGTGCTGCCGGAGGGCAGATGCCATGGTTTCCTGCCCACAAAAGGGGATAGGCAGGCCAAGTTGGGTCAAAGACAGGCGTTTCCCCAAAGCAAAGACAGTTTCAGCAGATGCTTTAGAATATTTCTTAAAGTCCCCATCCTGTAGGATACCTGGGATCATGACCTGAGCAGAAGGCAGGAATTTTACTGACTGAGTCCCCCTCAGATGCACCCCCCACCTTGTGTAGTTGGTGTAAAGACAAAGGGTGAGTGTCCCTTCAAAGGAGAGATCAGATGCCCTGCCTGGCCACCTTCCTGGAGGAGCCACAGAATCAGTCCACCCGACAAGCCAGGCCAAACTGCACATGCACTCATGCACTCAATCCAGAAGTTATTACAGTTCCTCCTCCTCTGGGAGGCCCTGACCTGTGGAATTCTTTTTGGAAATTCCTTCCTGTCCCCTCTTTCGTGGGGTTCCTGACCTGAGGGACCTCCGCCCCTGGGAAGCCCTACCTGTGAGACCTAAGAGGTCTCTGGGGGGATCAGCCCCCTGATTCCATCATGATAGATAGGCCTGACTGCGTCTTGGGGTGCCCGGCCTTACCAGAATCCGACGTCAGGACCAGGTCCTCACCTGCCAAGTCTCCTTGCAGTCGGGTGGAAACAGCGGGGTGGGGTCAGCCCTACGTGAGTGGGCGGGAGACTGCCGAAAACTAGGCAGGGCGGGCCTTCTCCCTTACGATCCCCTCGATCCGGCATCGCCGCGCCGTTGTCCCAAACCTGTGGCAGCAATGGGCCAGCATGGTTGGGTTTCCTGGTCAGGGAACCATATGTTGCAGAACCTGGACTGGATCCTGGCGGAAAAACCAAGCGGCACTTGGAGACTAAGAAGGATTGGAGATTTATTAAACACCGGTGGGCCCAGAGGAGACCCTTCTCTAAAGGTCTGAGCCCCGAGCACAAGCAGGGAGGGTAATTTATACCCTCCTACATGTGCATACTTGGTATTTTGGTGCGCGTGGGAAATGGGGTAGGAAAGAAGAACCAGAAGGGCTTTGATACAGGTACTGGAGTTCCCTTGCCAGCTTGGTCGGTCAGTTTAATGTACAATTTTTTCTTTATCAAACTGAAAGAGTCATTGTCAAATTATGGAGCATTAACCATGTTAGACAAGGAAGTACACTTTCAGATGGCTGAATCCAAATAATTCTGTTTTGTCATGAGAGAACTGCTATCCCCCAACGAAAAGATATCTTGGCTAGTTTCACACAAGTTAATTTCAGGGCAGGGACTGGAATTTGTGTTCTGGTTCCTGATTCACTGATCTTATCTTTACCTTTAATTCTTTTTAAGGCACACACAAGACATTCCTGAGGCTTGAAGTCTCACTAACAACTGCAAAAGCCAATGTGGGATCTAGTTGAAAGAAAACAGACCTACTCTTGAGCTGTTTTTTAAATGGAAGAAATAGGACTGGGTGACTACCCCTGTGTTCATGGCAGACCTCAGCAGTTGGTCATGGCAGTTTCCTTGGGTCGAAGTGTGATCTCATTATTTGTCTCTGGGTGCAGTCTTGCAACCAGCCATCACTAGCTCATGGGCAGTGGCCAGTTTGGTGGCTAACTCACAGAGGAGAGCTGCAAAATGCACCTCCCTGTCAGCCTCAGTCAAAGAAAGTTTAGATACTGACTACTGCCTGCAGGTACTGTGACTTCCAGAAAGGTACTACCTATGAGCTTCAATTTTCTCAATATACAAAATGAAGATGCAATTGTTTCCACTTCCAAGAACAGTGCTTCTCCATCTTTGGCTCGCAGCAGATAATCCTAAGAGTTTATTTCATCACAAAGGGCCAGTCTTGCTGAAATAAAATTCCCATTTAAGCCTGTTTGAGAACCATTGCCCTAGTGCATAAAGTGAGGCAGGTAGAGCATTTAATACTATCCGGCACAAAATAAGATCCAATTTATTATCATTATCCTGTCCTGTATTAAATGATTTTAAGACCCATTCTAATTTTAAATGTCTATAATTCTGTGACTCTATGAGAAAGGTACTTTAGCAATATATAGGGGAGTTAACTAACTGAAAGGAGTTTTCATTTCTACTCAAATGAAATTAATAATGGTATGAAAATTGTTAAACACAAGTAGAGTAAATATGCACTTAATAGGTTTTAACTACCCATGAGTAATTGCTATTTAATAGCAATATAGAAAACAATATAGGATAATGGGAGGTGTTACTCTGAGAAGAATAGAATTTTGTATTCCTTTGTTGGTGACTTGGTTCAGTAATAAAAGCAAAGTAAATAAGTGGCTACTTTAAGTCTTGTGAAATGAGCCTGAAGTAACGTCTTTAAGACAAATGTTAATTCCTTCTAATTGACAGTTTGCAAGGATCTGATTTCTGCAAGTCCTGAGCTGAGTGACATGCAGACAATTGCTTAATGAACCCAACCAACACTTTGTATGAATTTTCATGGAAAGTAAAACTCAAATTCCATTTCAATAGAGTAAGACACAGTGTGCTCCTCTAGTACCCTTACATTACTAACAACCTTTATCTTCAGATATCTGATGTAATGTCTGGTATCTCTGAAACAAGTTACGATGTCATTGCCTTGAGAGTGCATGTGATTTCAGCAGGAAAAGAAACAGTTAAGAACCAGGCAGGTATACACAGTCATTAAGCTTAAGATCATGAAGCACTGCCATGGTGTAACCTACTAGGGAACACAGCTTTGAAGATGCAGCTTTGAAAACAAAACTCATAGCCTAAGCTGTTACTTTTTTTTTTTCCCCAATGGCAAATATGCACATGGAAAACAAGTATCAAAAGACACAATTGAACATTTATAATGCATTAGGCCTTATCCTAGGCATTTTACTTATTTACACTTCATCTTAATCTAAAACTCTTATAAAAAGATATTGGTTCTATTTAGAATTCCTATATAGACTGATTTTGAGACATGATTAAATAAGAAGGCACCAGGTAAGCTATTTATTACCTTTTTCAGTTCATTTCCACAATCTACAAAGAAATTGGTTTTCCAGTTCTAACAGCATATTTGGATATGCCTCTTCAGCTTGACCTTGAGCCCTTACTCTCCTGTTAGTCTGAGTGTGCTGGCTTTTCCATTTCATATAGCCACCTCTTGATAACATACACCCAACCTTTGCCCCAATTCCATTCCACTGCGGCTGACTGGTGCAATCTTGCCTGTCTCTTCCAGTGGGCAGGAGATTGCATCATTCACATATTTGCAAACTATATTGAGAAATACTTTTTTGAACGAAGGCTCTATAATTATCCAGAAATTAGGTATCTTACAGATGGAGCATTTTTAGGATCTCTAAAACATTTTAGACAACACAAGATCTACTAGAATGAAGGGTTCCTACATGGGGTAATTATTTTAAAGTTATCATAAAGTTCCCTATACAATCACACTGAAACAGAATCACCATGCTATGCAGTAAATATACTCTCTGCTAAGTACAAACACAATGCAGACATAAAAATGGCATGTTGATTCTATTGGTGCTATTATCCTATTTGCTTAGACAGTATCATTAATATGTGCTGAGTTCTCATTTAATAAAGTTGGACTGACACAATTAACAGAACTCAGAGAATTAACAATTGTTTTTCTTAATTATCACGTTTCTTTCTTATTTCCCAAGTTGTTATGAACTGGCTTTGTGAATATTTCATGTATCGTCTGCTTTATCCCTGCTTCCATTGTTGAAATGCAAGCCCTTTCCTCTGTGTAGGGGTATCAGGAAATCTCTTTCCAAACATCCCATTCTAGTTCCTTCTGCACACTCCAGCAAAAAAAATCGTCGTAATTTGCATGCCATCTAAAAACTTTTCAATGGTCTGAGTTAACAGGATCTGAGATGAGGAGGGGTAAGAGGACCAGGGAAGCTTAAAAGAGATGATAAACAATGGATGTTGCAATGAATAGGAGTTGAGTGGGCCCCTGTGTTAAGGGAGACTCGTGTGTCCTTAAACACATCTAGGTGGGCTAGAACCATCTATTTAAAGAGTTTACCTGGATGCTTGCTAAAAAACTCTGTGGATTTTATTACTTGATCCTTTGTTGCTTAGTTGTAGCCCTACTGAAAACTTAGAGAAAAAGACTCAAGCTTGAAAAAATATATATACATATTTTACATCCAAGGCTAATAACTCTCTGTTCCCTGGAACTTTTTCTTCTCATCTCATATTCTTCCTGGGTTCTTTATCTATTTCGCTTTTGTGTTTATTCCAGTTGCATCATTTTTAATAATCTCATAAGGAAATTATGCACTTTTTCAAGGAATTTGTTGTTTAGGCAAGGTCTATAAATAGAGTCTGAGCTCACTTTTACTGAACTAGATCAGCAAAGACTTTCATTAATTACCCCTTGTTAAGTATAGACCTTTTTGCATGTGTGTATATGTATGTGCATTTCTCCTTTCGCAGACATTGATCACATTTGTTTCTCTCCATTTCTGCATCCCTTTCAACAACTGTGCCTTTCCTATCTCCTAATCTGCCTTGTGGGTTCAGCCCTGGGCTGCTCAGGCATCTGCTGCCTTTAGGTTGTACTCCATTTGCTCAAAACCCAGTAGAATCCAACACCAAGACATCCCTTATTAGAAATTAATAAGATTCTCATTTGCCAATTTTGAAGCAGAAAAATTATCAGTATCTAATTATCCCTAATGCTAATATGCATTGCTTGTTATTGTACCTTTTGATTTGAAAGCAAAGATATTAACCAAGTTTTCAAAATACAAACTTAATGCATTCTTTGACGGATACCATTTTTTAAAGTAAAATTCTATTAAATGCTTTTATTCAAAGCAGTATTTGCAGTCCACACCAGTTTTCTTGAAGAACTCTTTGTAATTTAATTCTCCAAAATTTGAGGTCAAGATTAAGAAAAAGGCAAATAAAATAATTTAACCCCTTATCCATATAGTCAGAAAATAAATGTAAAATTCATATCAGGTAAAATTTTGTGATCAGTGCATTAAGAACCATAAAACAATAAAGAAATACAACCAAACATCTAGAAAAAAGAATAACGAACAGAAACAGACAAATTACAAAGAATTATTTAAAAAAAAACTCTATTACTACTTTGTGATTTTTTAAATTACTAGAAAAATAAGATTAAACAATACCATCTTTCATTCAGAATAGATACCTTAAGATCTTTGATGTTAGCAAGTCTTGGTGACTTAGGAAATTGAAACAGTATACATTTCCATGAGAAAATAAATTGGCACAAGGAAATTGAGTGGCAATTTGGAATGGTTATTAAAATACAAAGTATGAACATCACATGATCTAGTAAGCTTTTGAGACATTGTCCTTAGAAAATATTCACACATACATACAACAAATTAAGAAAGAGGATTTTTACTGAAGCAAAAAAACCAAAATCCACAAAATATATTAAGAACATAATTGTGAAACTGATATATTTATACTTTGGAATGTTATGTAGTATTTATACTTAGAAATATATTGTTGAAGAAGCTTCTGAAAAAAATGATATATATTGGATGATACAGTTTATATAATTAAATACTATATATTTGTGAGTGTGTAAATATAAACGTCAGTGCATTATGAAGTATTGAAAGAATCAACAATAAGCTAATAAGACTGATATATTAGAAAAGTAGATGGAATAAGAAGGAGGCTGTGTATGAAGGCTGTAGGAAAAGGATAATTTTGCATATCTGTAATATTATAATTTTTAGTAAAAAGAATGCATTCATATATTCCTTATGTAATTAAAATTAATGCTATTTTTATTATAAATAAAAGAAATAGAGATGTTCTATAAAATATAGCATGTATTACAATTTGCAGAATGCTGTGAGGCCGTGTAGATTTTATTCCTGTTGTGATTTTGCAATGCTAGTGTTTTATTGATTTTCAAGCACCACTGATGCATACTGTCAAACTGTGGGAGGCTGTGTGACTCATGGCTAAGCACACGTGCTTTCAGGTCATGTTTGATTTCTGGGATCACCACTCACAGTTGTTCAACATTGTCAGATTGCTTAACCTGCCTGTATTAGTACCCCTCTCCTACCCACCTGATGTATTCCATAGGACTATTCAGTGAAAGCAAGACAAAAACAATAACAAACAAATAACGATAACAACAAAAATCCAGAAAATGAAAACAAAAATAGTGGCACCCATGATAATGGCAAAAATAAATGATGTCCTCTAAAAATCTTTAGACCAAGGTGAGGCAAATAGCGTACCCTCATGACACAGGAACTACTTTAGTTCCTTGCTGTGCAGAAAGCCTCCTGTTTTCATAGCTTTCTTTACACACACACACACACACACACACACACACACACAGAGGTTTTTTTTCACACACACAGTTTTACAAGTGCGTTCACAAAAAAGCAATACTTAAACAATGATATTAAAAATGTGAATTGGACACTTAAAAGAAGCAAGAAGATGTAGTAATTTTTAAATTTCCTTTTAAATTCCTCCTCATGTTTATCTAGGGTGAGAGCTAAAATATCGTTCATTCTTTTCCATAAACTTGTAAAATCTCAGCACTTATCAGAAAATTTGAATAAGTCATCACTTTATCATATGTTGAGTGACATAAAATACCAAAACACTGAACTGAGTCAACTTAAAATTGGCTCTGATGATTTACAACTTCAAACTCTTCATCTATTTTGGTTTAAGTCTGGATTTGTCACACACTGACATTTTTATATGTTACCAAAATGTCACCATACTAAGGCAAAAGAAGCTATTACATCAAGTGCCCTTGAAACGCTTCCAGCTCCCAATTCTGCGTTAGCTGTGGTTGATGTACATGAAGTGACATTTTTTTCATAGAGTTCAGAAGAAAATGTTAAGTTTGAGAAGCCAAGGGTTTATGAGGCAAAGGCCGTATCTCAATCTGATACCTTCCCCTCCGTTTATCACCACTGAATATTAACAATCACATACACACACACGCATACACAACACTTTTCTATCTAAAGGGTAACTTCAAAACTAATCATGGCTATCAAGATTGTCTGCTTGTATAATAAATAAAAATAATTTGATTTTCAAATTCTTCAATGATTCCTAACCCCTATGAAATTCAGATTCTTCTCCCAGACTTAAGGTTTTAAACAATCCAGTTGACTTCATCTTACACAGGTAAACCTACTTTGTGACTTCTCTACCAATATTCTCTTATTCTGAGTCTTTGATAACTTTACTATCTTGAAAAATATAATAATAATCTCTTTAGCTTTTTTGCTCAGGTGAACTACTTTTTCTTTCTTTTTTTTCAACCGTTGAAACCTTCAATCATCCCTTGGGAACCAGGTCACACTCACCTCCCTGACAATTTCAGGCCTTACTATTCACCCTTCTTGACTTAGGCAGCACACACTCTCCATACCGAGGCACAGAGCACTGAAAATCTACATGTTTTATTCTCATCTGTATAAATTAAATGTAAAATCCTTGAGAACCAAGCATGCAAATGACTTTGTTCCATGAGGATGGCAAGAAGGAGGACTGATTACACTTGGTTATCAAAAAAGAGATTCCAGGGACGCCTGGGTGGCTCAGTGGGTTAAAGCCTCTGCCTTCGGCTCAGGTCATGATCTCAGGGTCCTGGAATGGAGCCCTGCATCGGGTTCTCTGCTCAGCAGGGAGCCTGCTTCCCCCTCTTTCTCTGCCTGCCTCTCTGCCTACTTGTGATCTCTTTCTCTCTCTCTCTGTCAAATAAATAAATAAAATCTTAAAAAAAGAGAGAGAGATTCCAGTAAACAGCTCAGAGACATGAAAAGACACTCGACCTCACTCATCATCATGGAAATGCAAAACAAAACCAAATAAGGTGAGATATCACCTCACACCTGTCAGAATGGCTAAAAACAAAAGGCAAGGAATAGCAAGTGTTGGTGAGGATGTGGGAAAAAGGGAACCCTCACGCACTGTGGGTGGTAATGTAAATTGGTGCAGCCACTATATGGCTGTTCCTCATAAAATTAAAATAGATAAATGAATGGAAAAAGAAGATGCAGCATGCATACACACACATGCACACACGCACACACACACACTGGAATATTACTCAGCCATAAAAGAGAATGAGATCTTGTCATTTGTAACAACACGGATGGACCTAGAGGATATTATGCTAAGTGAAATAAGTCTGAGAAAGACAAATACCATATGATTTCAGTTATATGTGGAATCTAAAAGACAAAACAAATGAACAAACTTAAAAAAAAAGAAAAACAGAATCAGACCTATAAATACAGAGAACAAACTGATGGTTGCCAGAGGGGAGGGGATTAGCAAAATAGATGAGAAGGGGTGGGAGGTCCAGGCTTCAAGTTATAGAACGAATAAGTTAGGGGGGCAGGAAAGGCACAACATAGGGATTACAGTCAATGTTACTGAGTATGGTAACTAAGAGTAGCTAGGACTTGTGGCAAGCATAATGTAACACAGAGTGTAGAATCACTGTGTTGTATGCCTTAAACTAATGTAACATGGTATGTCAACTATACTTCAGCTAAAAGAAGATGAAAAAAATACATAGAACATTCCACATTTATTTTATAGAAGAGCCTCTGACTATAAATAAATATTCAACAAACGTTTGGGGTTTACTAAGCTCTGGGTCTTTTGTTAGCCTTGGAATATATTGATATATATATCAGGCTTTTAACCAATGCCCTCAATATTCTTAGAACTAATAATTTCAGGTATGGTAAGTAATCAGAAGACATGTTAAAAAACCAAAGATAGGGAGACCATATGCAAGCTGCAGCTGTGGTATTCTGATGCCAGGGCTGGAAGCCCAGGTCTGACATCAGCGTTAAAGCCTCTAGCAAACGTGTGGATCCAAATGATATTGAGGAAAAGGACACTTATTCCTTTGTAAGGACATGAGAATCTATGTTGTTACATAGATCTCATATCACCACATTGGCTGAATTCCTGGAATACATAATCAGGTCTTCTATAGTAAATTACATTCAAATAAAGACTTCTAAACTAGTAATGGACAACAGTGCATCCTACTCCAGTATCTACAGTGCTTTGAACTAAGACATATGGAGCAGGAAACAAGCTGCTTCCTATATTGCAGAAGATCATAGCAGATAGCCTCAGAACTTTCTTTGCCAGACTTTGGAGAATACCCCTTAGTTAGGCATGCCCTAACATAGCCTGTATGTTTAAAGACACAGTCTTGCTTTAAGAAAGACTTTTAATAAAGAGACTAATACTCTTACTTTCAGTTACCTTTATAATATTCTAGCATTATAAAAGTAAAAATAAGAATAACTTAAATATTGACAGTGTGGATCATAATACTGTTTTAAGAGAAAGTAAAAAAATCATCATATAAGGGATATACAGTATATGCCTTGGATGATATCATTAAATTTTTAAAAAATATTTCTGAAATAATCATGTTTATTTGGCTCATATTTTGCCAAACTTTAGTCACATTAAAAATCATAGCTTATGCATTTTAACTTAAAATTATATTTTTTGAGTTAAGATTACATAACATATTTTAAGTCTATCTGTTTGATTTAGAACACTAAAAGATTTGGATGCATGGAAAATGCATGTCCACTGACTCTGGACAC
Organism: Procyon lotor; assembly: GCA_028646535.1. Taxonomy (NCBI): domain Eukaryota; kingdom Metazoa; phylum Chordata; class Mammalia; order Carnivora; family Procyonidae; genus Procyon; species Procyon lotor. Next base: position 93,041,451 of record CM053605.1, on the reverse strand, counting down.
AAACAATGTTAAATGTTAGAAGGGTTGGCATTTTAGAACGTTAATCTCCACCTCTATCCACAGGTGATTTCCAGGGAGGTTGAGGTGGTGAGATGTGGATTGGTAAAGTGGAGAAAGAGAGAGAAGAAATAAAGTCTCTTGTAGACTTGCCATTTTTAAGCAGACCGTAGGTAACTGTGATAAACATCCAAACAGCTGGGTAGGGGGATAGCAGCAGACCAAAGTTTCAAACATTAATGGGCTCATGCCTGCTGAGACTCAGAAGTCTATGATTTAGATGAGATTGATAACTGCAGGACACTTAGGATTCTCTTCCTTCCAGGAAGGGACACTGCCTTTCTGAATGACAGGAATCAGCACAAGAATATTGAATCATTTTTGAGGGAGGTGAATAATATGAATATAAATAAGCATCACTTCAGAACAAATAAGGCAAGTGGACTAAATGATTTAGGGACAACTAGAAAACTAGATATCAAAAGGCAGGCATTTAATGGCCTTTTGGTACTGGTAAAGTGATCACTGGAAGCAAGTAAATTTACTATTGGGTGCTTATGAATGCATTTTATAGTTTCCGACAAAGAGAGCTTCTTATCTCATGAAGGAATTTTTCAGTTAGATACATCCTACTTAAATTCCAGGATGAGAAGCATTGATTGGGTAGCTCAATATTTTGACAGACACTGAAAATGGGACAAGCCTCAGTTCTTACATTTTAATTAATCTTAGCTTTAAAGTCTTTTGTAAACAAATAATTAATTTCCAGTTTCTCTAGAGCATATGTATAGTAATTAGAATGTTAATGCAAATGTTTTTGGAAATGATCATTGATGTAAACAGGCCAGTATGCCCCTGGGGATTAGCCCAAGTATTTTTCTCAGTACAGAGCGTGGATACTGTTACTCGTAGGGTGATTCCACAAAGTGCTTGTAACCTAGTCCGGTGCCCAAACTGCCAAACTGAACACAATCCAGCTCTCTCCTCCCAGCAGGATGGGATGCAGCATCCTGGGGTTAGGGTTAAGTATCAATACTCATTCTCTTGCCAAGACTGGCCATCTGCTGAACATCCTTTTACCTTCTCAGCTCCCTGGTTTTAGGCTTTTCCCATTGCTGCTAACTAATCCACTTGGCTTTCTCATAGTCAGTCTCTTATTTCCTGGATAGAAGCTTTCCTTGATAAGGCAGTTGATACAATGGAACTGCAGACTATGAAGTCAGATCACATGTATCTGTATTGGCCATAGTCACTGAATCTATTGAACTTACAGTTTTCATATGTGGATGCAGATAATAACATCATACAAGGTGTGCAGGTAAATATAGCACCTACTTTATAAGGTTTCATCAAAAATTATAGATGAATGTACATAGGTAAAGTCCTTACCACAGTGCTTGCAATGCAGTATTATAAGCTCTATTATTATTAATCATCATTATTATTATTCAATAACATATGTAAATGCTTGGCATGTAACAATTGTTCCATCAGTGACAGCTCCTAATATTGCTCTCATTTGACATTCTTTTTAGCTATGTTTGTTTTATATTTCATCTTAGTTGGCATGACAAGAACAGGAAATATGGTGGTCAGATTCTACATAACTATTTTCCTTCTTCCCAGCTTTAAGAAACTCATGTGTAAACTGCATTCCTTCATTCACTTATTTCTTCTTAGAGTTATGTATTCAATAAATATTTGTTGAGTACTTGCTCTATTCCAGACTCTGTGCTGGATTCTTGTAAATACATATGAGTTTATATAATTCTCAAAATTATTGGCTAAATAGGCATTATGGTATTCATCTTATTGATGAGAAAACTGAGTGGAAGTTGAAAAACCTATAGAGGTCCATTTGGAGTTCACTATATCTGATCCCAAATCTGGATTCCTCTGGATACCCCAAACTAGCTTTAGGCAGTTTGTCTCCTCTGTTATCCAAACCCAGCACAGAACTAGTCAATTACATTTTACAAATAAGAATATAAAACCTGAGAAAGATGATTAGTCTCTATAACTTCCACGTACATGAAAGGTTTACGATTCCCCCAAATTACAATTCCATGCTTCTAAGAATCCAGTCTCTGAAAGTTATGTTGTCATACCCCGACTCGGCAGTCATAGACAGCCTCTGAAATGACTATTTTTCATTTGAAATGGTGTTTTCTAGCTGTATTAATGGCTACTCTCTGCACAATTGATCAGTTCAACTTGGTGGTTGATTCGATTTGGTCATCAGCACAGCTGTAGAAACCATAGGCATCATTTTTTTTCCCAACCATGTGTTGTTGCTGTTGAACAAGCACAACCATAAAGTTACATAAGATGTTATAGTCACTGGATTAGCTGCATGGACATGTGGATTGTTGGGAGGCTAGCTCCTTCATTGATTTACTTCCCAGTGTCTGGGAGACTTAGAGGGAGATGGTACTATGCATATTTTGTTTGTGTCTTGGCAATATTTTTAGTTCTCCTTGGGGGAAAGAAAAAAGTTGAGATTTTTTTCCCCTGAACTCTCAATCAAAACTTGAAAAATGCCTAGAATTTCATTTATTTTGCACCATGGACTAGGTTTCTTTTCTTGACGTGTTGGTGCAGAGAATGTGTGCCAGAAAGGAACATTGCTGGCATAAGGGTTTTAGGGAACCTTTATTACCTCTTTTCCTTTTCCACAGAAACAGCTGGTATTTAGGTGGGGCTCCAATTTTTGTCTCTTTGTTCTATCATGATTTTAAATTGGCTTATCAGAATCTTATGTAAGGGAAATTTTGTGATTTGGGTTTTTTTTTTTTAGTTTATTTTTACACAATTTACCATGTTTTCTAAATAATATTCATGTATGCATGAGTTTCCAATTCATTTAGACATATTCAGATGAATGATTGCTACAGCTTTGGCTTTTGAATATAAGCTATTCAGACATTTCTTCTGAATCTTCATGTTCATTATATTCATATTCTTCAAAATAATTAAAGCATGGGGTAAAAAAAATCCAAGAATAATACATGAACCATTAGCCAATAAAGAGTTTCTTCTTCCTCTTTCAGAACAAATTATCATCATTATTATTATTGCTATTTAGAACCCATAATAACAGTAACATACAAAATACAAAATCCTTTTTTTTTTCTCATTACCCTTTCCAGCACAGAGGGGTCATTTTCATAATGTTATGTGGCTTCATCAGTCCCAAGGATTTCTTATGTCTCTTACCACCTAACTCCACAAACAACCAATGTCTTAGGTCTCCACTAATTCAAGCTCCTACTTTCCTGATTTTCTTTGCTTGAGTGATCAATACTTTATCTCCATGTAACTCCCCTGGACGTAGAAACTAGCTTTATAAAATAGTGTTGCATATCCAGAATTGGATTGCTTTTTTGTTCATTTACAACTCCGGTTGCTTTTTTGCTCGTTTATTACATAGAGATGTTTCCTGCATTCTTACTGATAACTATCCATTGTTTTCCTTTAAACAAATATTCTGCTCCAGATCAGGCTATGTACCCTGACATTTTTATAATTGTCACTATTCTACCATAGGAGACTCAAACCAGTCACCAGTAGGTTTTATCTCATCATTCTTTTGTTCAAAGGCACATTCTAATAAGAAACATTATTGTGAGAGATTAGCCTGTTGTAGATTTTTTTTTCTCCCAACTGTCCCTGCTTATGACCAAGACATGTATTGGCTAGATATCTGTAGATTATTTGGAGAGCTATAATCACACTCATTTCATTACCTCATCTTTTCTCTTCTGCAATTTATTCCCTTGTCTATCCTCTTGGAAAAAAAGCTTTTGTTTCCCCAATTTTCCAGATAAGTAGAGCATTAAATTTGGGTGTGTAGTTTTGATCTTTTGTGTATAAATCCCATGCCACTCATTGACCTCCTCTCTCATTTTTGTTTTATTTTGTTTTAAAATCTGTGCTTTTTCTTAGAAAATTTTAGCCATTTATTATCACTTTAAAAATCAGAATATCACTGTTTTTATAGAAAGCAATATAGCTAAATGTATCAAAAGTCTTCATAATGATTTAAACTTTCATCAAGCAATTTATAAATTAATGATAGTATACATGTATGATGCAATGTTATTCAGTCATTTATGTGTCTCTCCCAAAGAATTTTAAATATTTTTGAGATGCTTAGGAAATAGTTATTCAACAAATATTTATTTCTTTAAAAGATTTCATTTATTTACTTGAGAGAGAGAGCATGAGAGGGGAGAAGCAGACTCCTTGCTGAACAGGGAGCCGGATGTGGGACTTGATCCTGGGACTCCAGGTTCATGACCTGAGCCCAAGACAGTAACTTAATAAACTGAGCTACTGAGGGAACCTCAACAAATATTTATCAAGCTTTATTATATGCCAGATCCTGTTTCAGGGGTAACGAAAAAATCACTAAGAGATTATATGATAGTAGTGTCATGATTATTTACAATTAAATATAAAAGAAATAGAACAAAATAGCAACAGAGATATTTGATAGAATGTTTACATTTTTCATACCTTAAAAATATTTTCCACATTTTTCAACAAGTATTGTTTTTTTTTTTAATTAGAAAAGACCCTAAAACTATTAGCATGTAACACCTTCTTCCACGTGCTTGATTAGCAGGTAGAGTAAGATAATAATAGGTAGAATGATATTACTAATATCTGGGCCTTAAGCATGCTGGTAAAATCAACGTAATATTGGAGGGAATTTTGTAATAGTTCCTAAATATCTAATGATAGAATAATTGCATCAGAATCAAGAGGATGATTATATTAAATATATATTCTACGTTTTACTTCAAACCTCTTGAGTTAGAGATTCTAGGTAGGAATTTGCTTTAGCTACTGTCAATGCTCATTAGTTTGCTGGGAAAAAAATTACATGAAATCTTAGCTGCTTGTAACAACAAATTTTATTATCGCACACAGTTTCTGAGGGTCAGGAATTAGGAAGCAGCTTAGCTGGGTTGTTGTTGTTCAGGATCTCCCACAAGGCTGGGGCAAAGTTTTAGCCTGAGTTACAGTCATATAGTCATTTGAAAGTGTGGTTCAGGCTGGAGGATTCCTTCAAAGTGGTTCATTCATATGACTGTTGACTGAAGGCCTCACTTTCTTCTCAGGTGTTAAAAGAAAGCCACTGTTCCTTACTACATGGTCTTCTTCATAGGTTGCTTGAGTGCCCTCATGACTTGACAGCTGGCTATACCTATAGCAAGTGATTCCAGAGAAAGAACAAAGAGGAAATCACAATGCTTAGTCCCCAAATCACACACCATCATGAGTCTAGTTTGCACTAAGGAAAGGGAATGAAATTCCAACTCTTAAAGATAAGAATGTTAAAAAAAATTCCTGGATTACCTTAAAACCACCCTAAACCTTCAGTGTCTGTGACTATACCACAAATTCTTCCCTTTCTAATTCTAAAGCACAAACAGAGTGGAGATTAGTATATCATTCCTCTCCCAGTTCAGGAATCCTTATCTGAGCAGTGCCTCTCCATGTGTCATTTAGGACCTCACTTAGTTAAAGGGAGGGCCTCATTCCACATGAGCCCATTCTCTCTTTGAACAGATTCAGCTTACAAGATTTCTTTCCCTTAATACTGAGTCAGTGTCTATGCTGGGAACCTCCCTATATCAGTTCCAATTTCTTAGGTCTGTGCAAGCTAAAAATGAAAAGCATTGTGTCCTCCTCCTCAGAGAATTTGATTCTGTAGGATAATGGATGTGGTCCTAAAGATTTCCTGGATGAGTGTCATGAGAAGAAGGCTTGAGAAATATGGGTTTCACAGGGAAACTGCTCAGAAAAGTAGGTACACAAGGAAAATGAAAGCCTGAAATTTGAAGTGAATGGAAGGCTGGGAGAAAGGAGCTATATTCTAAATGGTAAAGGAGATGTTTCAAAACACATCTTTATGACGTTGTCAAGACATTTAAATTTTGTATGTATGAAACATGAGACTATAAAGTGCTATCAATAGTTCAGAACTGAGGAAAAGGAAACACTGATCTTTTGGCAAGTTTCATCAAGTGAGATCATTCAAAGGAAAAAAACAAAACAAAACAGAAAATGAGCAAATAAACAAACAAAAAAAGAAACCTTTATAATTGGCCAATATCCCATTGTCTCTATGAAGAGACTTGAGAGAAGAAGATATCCATCTGACAAATAATCCTCCCTCCTTCTTGAAAGGGAGTATGGCAATAAAAATATGATTCACTTATTTCACTTAAAATGTGGGGTAGAGGAGACATCTGATTTTTTTTTTAAGATTTTATTTATTTATTTGTCAGAGAGAGAGAGAGAAAGTGAGAGCACAAGCAGGGGGAGAGGCAGGCAGAGCAGGGAGAGGGAGAAACAGGCTCCCCACTGAGCAAGGAGCCTGATGTGGGACTCGATCCCAGGACCCTGAGATCATGACCTGAGCTGAAGGCAGATGCTTAACTGACTGAACCACCCAGGTGGTTATAGGTGCCACCTAGGCATCCCAAGGAAGGTGTTATAGGTGCCCTGAGACATCCGTTTTTAACATCAGAATGTTCACAAGAAGATTCCTGCATCTCAATCTCTGTGCGGGGGTGGGCTGAGCAGCAATCCATGTGCCTTCACCTCACTACTACATTAGCTTGGTGAGAGAAACTTGAAGAGAGAGAGAGAGAGAGAAGAGAGGCATAGCAACTTAAAATAGGGATGTACATCCTTTCCCTGGTGAGTATGACAGATATGAAAGGAGATCTTGTGAGCTCAGACCAAACATGGAAGGAGTCATAAGGAGATGCTGGGTGGCTCCCCATGACACTTCCTGGCTACTGTTATACCATATAGAGGGCACATAGGCATTTTCCATTATTAGGGAGATTGAAGGGGGATGCCAGCTGTGTTTTTAGAGCTGTATCATGTCTTCTTCCATTCAAGAGATCATCTAGCTAAAGACATCAGCACCTGGAATCAACATAAAATGAGCTATGTCTCAGTTGCTTAACTTTCATGGCCACCAATTGAACCTCTATCCACATTGATACAAGTATTTTCCTACCCCTCAACTTATGCCTACCATGTCCATAACAGAAGGAAGTAGGATGGAGACACAGCTAGGGGACACACTATCTAATCTCTTAGAGGGATGAATGAGAACTAGGAAGGGACTGAAATGGTTGCAACTCTAAAATGACTGCCAAAAATGTTGACAATGGACAAAAAAGATCATTGCAACACTAAGGTGACATATATTAGCAACTTCATTTTTTTCTGCATTCCTTCTTTTACCAAGTATATTTTGTGTTTTTAGGATTGTTACCCTGAAAGCCCTGATAGGGCAATTTTTAAAAACTTTTACAAAAAATTAAAACCTTCCATTAATTGCTGAACGGAGACTTTGGAGGTCTGAGGGTGAATCTATGTGATGTAAATGCAAATTCCTATCTTCTTGACACCACATAGAGTTGTAACAAAATTATGTTAGCTAATGTTTTCTGATTGTTCAGTGTTCCACACTGAGCCAGGTACATTGCAGGTATTATTCTATTTAAGTTTTATGATATTTCTTTGAAATGAAATATATATCACCCCTCATTTCAAGCAGTTGTAAAGTAGGGCACAAAGTGATTTGTGGTGGAGAATGAACCCAGAGAGGAAGGCAACATTCAAAGTTATGTAAGAATTAGGTATACAATGGGGATTTGAACCTAGGCAGTCTGATTCCACAGCCCACCATCAATCTTTGCAATTTTATGTTCTTTGACTGAAACTATAAAAATGAAACCAACACATTTTCCTGCCCTTCAAATTAGCTACACCCAATTAAATCCCATGCTCTGATTATTTGGAGAAAAGTTAGTCAGTGTTGCTTTCTGACCAGAAGGCATTGCCACATAAACGTCTAAGTTGAACCACTGATTAAAAGAAGTGGATGCACCACTAATTATTTTCCTTCTGAGACAGAAATGATGGATGTTACATGTCTGGAATTCAATATGTCTCTAAAGACATTGGCAGTCTGCATTCTTTTCCTCTACTCAATTTATAACACATTTCATTACTAAACTTCTCAAATCTCATTTTACTCATTCATTCATTCATTTCATCATCAATCCTCTCAGGCATCAAATATTTATAGATTTATGAAGTATATGCAGTGAACAAAACATTATACCAGGTGCAGAGAAGACCTGAAGAACAACTATCAGATTAGATGGTAAATTTGTTGACAAATTGATCCCAAAGCTACTTGAAGGATGCATAGGGATCGGCAAGAGAAAGGAAAAGAAATTTCCAGGCAAAAGAGGCTAAAGAGATGATTCAGCATGATATGCTGATATTTCAGTTTTTTTCAGTGGAACTCACAGAGGAATCAGTGTGATGATTCTGGGAAGGAAAGTGAAGTCTGAACACTTGCGTGCATTATATACTAAACTTTGAATTTTATTTTGAAAGAGTTGGGAGTCTTTGAATGGTTTTAAGTTTACATGTCATGAGATAAGTTTTGTGTTTTGGAACAGTGGCCACTTAGAGTAGTTGAGAGTAGATAGTTGAGGAGGAAGGGAAATCAATTAGAAGGACATTGAAAATTTAAGTAAGAAATGAAGATCACTTCAGTCCAAGATGGACAGATAAGAACCAGATTTACTCTCCTCAGTGAGACAGTCCAAAAAGGAATAAAATATATGAAAGCACATTTTTAAGGACACAGTAGGGCATCAGTCAGTGAAGGCTACTGATCAGTACAAGAAGGGAAGCAAATCAGGTATACTCTGTGATTGTCCCCACAAAACTAACTCTAATGAGAGTTTCCAGGCTGTGGCACAAACAGGGATCCCAGGCAGAGCCTAGAAAACCCCCTCAGCTGAGAATATGGATCTGGGAATCTGGGGTGGTCGAGACAATTTGGTTTTTCAGGACGGAGTACTGAGAAGAAGAGTTTGAGAGAAATCTTCAGACACTGCAGAGTACCTTCACCACATATTTAGCTAAGTAACACTCAGAACATATGTCTGAGAATACCTGAGGCTAGAATAAGATCCATCTAAGTGGATTAGGGTATCACGTGTGGTATAGAACCACAGACCCAGTGTCCGCAAGCTGGAATGGAATGCTTGCCGGGCATGAAGTAGAACACACAGGAGGGTCTCATTTGAGTCATGAGAAGGAATTATCCTTACACTGAGCACTGCTCTAGTTTCCACCTAACAAACCGTAAAAGCAAAATCAGAAGAATCCCCCTGTTCCCAAGTAAACTGCATCCCTGAACGAAGCTCAAGATTTGTAGGAATGCAAAAACATCCAGCACTCAACAAGTTAAAATTCACAATATCTGGCATTGAAGAAAAGATGATCAGGCTTGCAAAACAGCAAAAAGATAGGACCCATAATGAAGAAAGCAATTAATCAATTGGAAGAAACACTGAATTGACATAGATGTCAGGTTTAGCCAACAGTGACATTTCACAAAGTTATTATAATTGTGTTTCATATGTTCCTAAATCTAAATAGCTTAAAAAACACAAGCTCACAAAAAACCCCATAAGCTCAGAAATATGAAAAATATTGCACTCAAATCAAATTGATTAAAACAAGTGAGAAAAAGAAAAATCATAAAATTTATCACAGAAAAGAAAACATGTTACTTCCTTGGGATGCCTAGGTGGCTCAGTACTTAAGTGTCTACCTTTGCCTCAGGTCATGATCCTAGGGTCCTGGGATCAAGTTCCCCATCAGGCTCCTTGCTCAGAAGGAACCTGCTTCTCTCTCTGCCTGCCACTCCCCCTGCTTGTGCTCTCTGTCACTCTTTCTCTGACAAATAAATAAAATCTTAAAAAAAAAAAGTTGACGTTACTTCCAAAGGAACAAAAGTAAGAATAAAATCGGATTTCTTGTTGAAACAATGAAAGCAAAAAGATAGTGGAGCACCATCTTCTATGTACTGAAATAAAATACTATCAACCCATAATTCTGCTCAGTGAAAGTGTCTTTAAAAAGTGAAAACAGAATAATGACATTAGAGCTGAAAGAATTACTATCAAACCCTAATTACAAAAAAAAAAAAAAAAAAAAAGTTACAGAACATCCTGTAAGCAGATGGAAATGGTACCAAATGGAAATCTGGATCTTTGCAAAGAAATGAAGACCATCAGATATGCTAACTCCATGTGTCATAAATAGCATTGCAGCTTCTGTCTTGCTCTTTTGGATGACTTTCACTGGGGGACCTAGCTGATAACATGGAAGCAGTCCTTGCAGTCCATGTGGAACAGACTATGATCTACCAACAGTCATATGAGCAAATTGTATTGAAAGCAGACCTTCCAGTCCCAGTCAAGCTCTCAGAGGGCTACAACTCTGGCCAGCATTATTACTGCAATTTTCATGTGAGTTCCTACACTAGATACATTCCAAAATTCTACCCTAAAGAAACTGCAAGATAGTAAATGTTTATTGCTTTAACAGAATCAAAACAAACAGATAGAGGTGGCTCAGTCAGTTAAGGATTTGCCTTTATAGCTCAGGTCATGATCACAGGGTTCTGGGATCGATTCCCACACTGGGTTCCCTGATTAGCAGGAAGCCTGTTTCTCTCTCTCCTCCCCATTTGTGCGCTCTCTCTCTCTCTCTCTCTGTCTCTGCCTGTCTCTATCTCTCTCTCTCAAATGAATAAATAAAAACAAATAAACAAAAACTAGATATGAAACAAACATGCAAACAAATCATAAATTCACATGTACTTTGATCCAACATCTCTCTTCACAGATGTATTCTACAGATATGCTGGCACTTTTTGAAAATATGTATTTATGAAGATGCTCACTTAAGCATTATGTATAAGTGTAAAATACTGGAAATAGCTGGTGTCCATAAACAAGTGTTTATTAAGTAAATTATAGTCTATCTATCATCTATCTATCTATCTATCATCTACCTGATGAAACCATTAATCAAGAAAGTAGCAGGCAAAATGGGAGCAAAAGAAAGTAACAGATCTGATAGATACAAAGGTGGTAGAACCACGCATTAAATGTCAGGAGTGAGCAAAGTGTAGAAGATAAGAATGACAGTCTTTCCTGTGTTTCTGTGTTCATACCACCATTCCTCACCTGACTCATCATAAGAGCCAGCTATGGTGTCTCTCCAGAGTCAGTGTCTTATAGTTCTCCCCTTACAGTCAATCTCGACAAATTAGCCAAAGGGCCTTTTCAAGTGTAGGTTGAATAAAGTCATTCCTCTGCTCAGACTCAACTTTTTACCTGTCCCCATTTATTTTTCCTGGCTCCTCTATAACTTCACTTTCTCACTTCTGTGTTGGTTCATTCTATTCTTGCCATAATTTTCCCCTTGTGGTTCCTTACATTTATGGGGAATACCCTTACCTTAGTGTGTTTGTCTTAGCTGTTTCTCTGCCTGCAATACTATTCTTAGAGCCACAAAGCTGACATTCCTACCTGCAAGTGTCTGTTTAGATACCTTTTTCTTAGACTGACCAAGCGAACAAAACAACCTTATTTAATATGACAAACTGTCTCTTTGTTATCGCTCAGAATTTCTAATCCCCCTTGCTCCACTCTACTTCTTTTTATTCTTTCATTGCTTATCACTTTTGAAAAGTGTAAAATATCCTATTATTATTTTATTGCTTATTGCTTATCTGCTATAATAGCACATAAAATCCAGAAGGAGGGGATATATGATTTATGTGCTTACTTATTTTTATGATGTGTCTCATGTTCATAAAGTAATACCTGGTAAATAGTAGGTGCTCAATGCCTATCTTTGTATGAGTGAATAGATTCATTAAGTTTCAAGACTTCACAGTGATGGTATACCCACTTTCATTCTGGACAACAAACTCCCATTAACTCAGGTAGTATTAAATTTGAACTTTTGTGGTGGTCACGTAACTGCTGCTCATTCTGAAATTCAATAGGGAGCATTACAAAGGGGTAATTAGGAATTACTAAGAACGGTATTGAACTTGTGCCACATATGGAAGTCAAAATTACTCTTAAATATACAACATATTTTTTAAAGATTTTATTTATTTTTTTGATAGAGAAGAGAGAAATCACAAGTAGGCAGAGAGAGAGGAGGAAGCAGGCTCCCTGCTGAGTAGAGAGCCTGGTGGGGGGCTCTATCCCAGGACCCTGAGATCATGACCTGAGCCAAGGGCAGAGGCTTTAACCCACTGAAACCCCCAGGTGCCCTTAAATATACAATATTTCAAAACAGTGATGAAGAATGGTGAATAGGTACAAATACAGCACAAATTTTTAAAAGACAAGAGAACATTTATTTCCAGTGTAAACTTCAGCAGTTGCTTTGGATTTCAAATCAGGTGACTGGCAAACCAGTTTTACTTTATATGATGGCCCTATGATGAATGCAGTTTCACACAACTAGTTGCAAACCCTTTCGGAGTTTTCAGATATTTTTGTGCTTTTATCATTTATTCTTTTTCTTTTGTATTTACTATATTAAATTAAAATGTAACATTATTGTCAAATTAAAATATCAAATATAAGTCCTCCAAAGACAATGAAAAAGTATCAGACTTTGATTCACAAATATACAATTGTGGGGTGATAGCACTGTTTGGAAGGTAACATTATGAATCGGTGAGAATAGGCCAGTATAAACCCGATAGATCTCTGGAATAAAATGGCATTTTACAGTGAGTACCTGAGAGACGGTTCCCAAGAGGTATGAGCCCTAAACGAGAAGTCAAAAAATAGCCAGTGGTGCTTATCGTTGGTATTAGGTTAGTGGTATATTTAGTTCCAATTTTCATAAAAATTTTGCAATTTTATTTTTTTCAAGATATATTAATTTATTTATTTGACAGAGAGAGATCACAAGTAGGCGGAGAGGCAAGCAGAGAGAGGGGGGGAAGCAGGCTCCCTGCTGAGCAGAGAGCCAGATGCTGGCTGGATCCCAGGACCCTTCAATCATGACCTGAGCAGAAGGCAGAGGCTTTAACCCACTGAGCCACCCAGCACCCCAAAATTTTGCAATTTTTAATCTGAAACAAGACAAATAAAGCCTTGTATAAAGTTTTATAATTTGCCTTCAGGATTTTATATATTATTCCATTCTACTATGTACTGAGTATTACTGACTTTTCCTTTTTGGGGACTTTGGGGAATTAAACTGCTAGTTTGGAGAGACATACTACCTTGTGAGATAACCTGTGTCCTTATTCACCCCACTTAAACCACCATTCTTTCTGCAGACCATCATATTTACTCATTAGCAGAATTCATTCTGTTAGGTTATGGATTCAGAAAAGGTGACATTTGTAATTTAGTGAGACATTTATTTACCAACTCTGCCACATTGTGAGGATGTAGGGGATGTCTACTATTTTTGAAGAAAAAAGAAGACACTAACATTCCCAAGTGAAGTTTGGTCTCTAGTGTTTGCCATTTACAAAAATATTTAAGTGCAAAAAACTTATTTACTATATCGATTCATGTGCTTTTTGCACAATTGACGGTCAAACTGAATGTTTTCATTTAACTTTATAACCAGAATTCATCCGATAGCTTGACATGGGAAATCTAAAAACAAATTTAAAAATTTGTAAGCATTCTCGAGGCACCTGGGTGGCTCAGTCATTAAGGGTCTGCCTTCTGCTCAGGTCATGATCCCAGTGTCCTGGGATCAAGCCCTGCATCAGGCTTCCTGTTCAGCGAGGAGCCTGCTTCTCCCTCTCTCACTCCTCCTGCTTGTGCTTCCTCTCTCGCTGTGTCTCTCTCTGTCAAATAAATAAATAAAATCTTTAAAAATTTTTTTAAAAATAATAAAAATTTGTAAGCATTCTCAAGTAAAATTTCAAAACTTTATACTTATTTGGTTAATCAATTTCTTTTAATATCATATAGCCTATTATATATTTTCATATAATAGTCTCATCATTTGCCCAATGGAAAATAGTTACGTACATAGAATTTAAAGTTTCAATATTTGTTCCTCCTATTCAGTGAGTTATATTTAATTTTATTCATTAACTTAAGACTGATTTCTTTTTATTTTATTTTATTTTATTTTTTTTAAGATTTTATTTATTAATTTGACAGAGAGAGATCGCAAGTAGGCGGAAAGGCAGGCAGAGAGAGAGGAGGAAGCAGGCTCTTTGCTGAGCAGAAGGACCGATGTGGGGCTCCATCCCAGGACCCTGAGATCATGACTTGAGCCGAAGGCAGAGGCTTTAACCCGCTGAGCCACCCAGGTGCCCCAGAAATCTTAAAATTTAAAACAATAAATTATAATTAACAAAACCATTTCTACTTATGTGAGTATATGAATTCAAAACATCCAAATTTCTTGTCAATATAATACATACACTGCAAGCTAATTTACATATTCAATTGAATTTTGACAATTGTTTAACAGATAAGCAAGTAAGAAATTATTTTAGCACATTTCAAAGTGTCCAGTGTAATGAATTGCACATAGTAATGGATCAAAAATTTCATTTATAAATAACATGTTTTAAGCACTTACTGCAGATGTTGGCACTTCCAAAGATAATGCATGGTTCCCAAAAATAAAGGAGGAACCTTTATATTCCTCCTATAGAGGAATGTGAGTCGTATGTGGAAGGCACATAAAATTTGAAGAACTAAGAAAGAAAACATATAATTTGAGGTAAAGGTGACAAGCTGATCAAATGCACAGAGGTCAAAAAACACAAGGCACGTAAAAACTGGTAGAATGAACTTATAATAATGTACAGGGACACCTGGGTGTCTCAGCTGGTTAAGCATTTGCCTTCAGCTCAGGTCATGATCTAGGGTTCCAGGGATCAAGCCTGGCCTCTGTGCCGTGGGGAGTTTGCTTCTCCCTCTCCCTCTGCCTCTCTCCCCACTCGTGTGCATGCTCTTTCTCTCAAATAAATAAATAAATCTTAAAAAATAAAGTATACAAAATGAAGAAATTAGAAAATAAAATCTCTTAATTTTTATCAATTATTCATTTTGTCTTAAACATACATAGTAAGGACATTGTACTAAATCTCGGTTATGACTAATGTATATCCAAGGTGAGTCTGGCAGATCTGGGATGTCATTGAGATGAGGCGGAGTGGTGGCCCATCAAAAGTCCATTTACCAAAAAGAGTGACCTGCCAGGAGGTTCTATCCTGGGAAAAACAGAATGGGACCTATAAACAAACTCAACAATTAGGTGGGAGTAAAGATCTTGAAGAAAACAAGTTTTCCACTGCTTGGTGTGGATCTTAACCTAACAATACTCATGTCTAAGTATTATATAGAGTGATGCAAAACAAAGTAAAAATTAATAAAGCTGCTTTGCCAATATCTGTATTATTTGTAGAAAAGCAAAAGCTTCTTTGGATCTTTCTAACAGAGGATAACATTCATGCACATACATACACAGTCTCAGTCTCATTCAGTCTTTCTTAACCATAGATGAGACTATTTTGCCAGTGCCTGAGTGATGGTACTCATCAGAATGATGAAAGTATCTGTCATGGGCTGCCTGGGTGGCTCAGTGGGTTAAGCTTCTGCCTTCAGCTCGGGTTATGATCTTGGGGTCCTGGGATCAAGCCCCACATCGGGCTCTCTGCTCAGCAGGAGGCCTGCTTCCCCCTCTCTCTCCACCTGCCTCTCTGCCTACTTATGATCTCTCTCTCTCTCTCTCCATCAAACAAATAAATAAAATCTTTAAAAAAGAAAGAAAGAAAGAAAGAAAGAAAGAAAGAAAGAAAGAAAGAAAGAAAGAAAGAAAGAAAGAAAGAAAGGAAAGAAAGGAAAGAAAGGAAAGAAAGGAAAGAAAGAAAGAAAAGAAAGAAAGAGAGAGAGAGAGAGAGAGAGAGAGAGAGAGAGAGAAAGAGAAAGAGAAAGAAAGAAAGAAAGAAAGAAAGAAAGAAAGAAAGAAAGAAAGAAAGAAAGAAAGAAAGAAAGAAAGAAAGAACCTATCAGACAAAATGGAATCCCAGGAAGGAGGTGGTAGCATCAAGTGCATATTGTCATGCCCAATGGATGAAATTCAGTGATGTCTGATAAGATACTACTGTATCAGATAAAGCAGTGGTGATCCCTGTTGGAGAAGTGGTGCCCTACAAGTGTGTGTTACACAGTTTATGTCCAGGAGAAGGTGATAACTAGAAAAAACATAAATTCTCACTGGAATCCAGTCTAGTGCAATGATAGCTAGAGGGAAAGGAAGCATTGATTAAAAGATGTTTGTAGTACACATCTTAGTGTTTCTAAACTAATCAGAGGTCACTTTAAGGGACTAAACTTGTATATAAGCAAAGGGGAAGTCAGTGGGATTTAGATTAGAAACTTAAAAAGAAAAAGTTATCTACAGATTGATGAATCATGACTAAACCAAGATTATTCAATTTATTGAGTGAATAAAAGGAGATTTAGATAAAAATTACTTATACTCTCACTATCTAGATACATACAGTTACAGGAATCCTTGTAATTTTTCCAAAGTTTCAAAATTTTCTAAACTTTATTAAGAGTGAGAGAGAAGGAAGGTTGAAGAGAAAAGAAATAACCTTATATTGGGACCTAATTTTATCACTTACATAAGTAATATAAATTATATTTTATGTCAGAAAATGAAAAACTCCATTTATTTATTATGACTACATTGAATTCCATTTACTCTCTAATAATTAACTTGCCAGTTAATTAGCTATTATATATATGTGTGTGTGTGTGTGTATACATATATAATTACGTATACTATGTATATTATTATTTAAATAATACCATAATGGTGACCTTACAGACTCAGGTCTTTTTTTCTTTATGGCCATTGTATACAATGCTGGAGTTCCTAAATATTTGTCTGATTACTTGTCTCCTGTAATAGACACTTATTTTAGGGAAACTATTTACCAGAAGTTAAGAACATTTTCTTCTTGCCAGGGCACAGATCAATTAATAGGCTTCACATAATGCAGTAAGTAAATTTTCATGATTATGCCTGTTTATTATCTTCTCAAGATCACATTAAAATATAATCATCTATTTCTCACATGTTGCTCAGACTTCTGGTCAGAGCTCACAGGGATGATGACCAAGAAAAATCCATGGAGCTCCATGGACATGGTCTGGCTGATGCTTCTCCAGGGAGACTAACAGCTGTCACTGGTAATTACAATCTTTCCTTTCTCCTCCAAACTCTGAGAGACAGAGAGCTATTGCATCAAGCATGGGAAAATTCTCACTACAAAGAGCAAGAAATAGAAATTGAAGATAAACTCATGCCTCTTATTGTAAATTGTTTAAATTACTTTATGGAAAAGAAACAACCTAAATCCTGCTCTCCTAGTGACAAATGAAGAAATATTGTCACATAGCAAAGAGCTAAACCTTTCACCAACTGACACAGGTCATCCAAGGACTACCTCACAGAACTACCTTCACTCAACACTGACATACCTTTAAGTCTTCCTAACAGACTTTGGATTGGTTGGTTTGTACCACCAATTCTTACAATTCATATGGTTCAAAGAACATTGAAATGCTTGACTCTTTAGCTTTAAAGATAAACTCAGTAGGAAAAAGAAAAAAAAAACACGCATAATTCACTTGCTAGTTTTCATTTAGAATTAAGCATGTGATTCTATGTGTATGTGTCAAGAAGAGATAGTTAGAGGTTTCTTGAAAAGTTCTTAATGCATGAGAAAGAGAAATAGAATTCTAAGAAGATGGTGGCAGCAAGTGGTTTTGGGCTCTCCCTGAATCTCATCTTGCCCAAGTTAATAAACAGAAAATCAGAACTAAAATCTGTAGGAAACATTACAAAAACAAAACAAAACACAACAACAACAAAAAAAAAAAGCAAAAAAAAAGTGAAAATGTATTCTCATAAACTCCCAAGGATGAGAGGGTTAGGACAGACCTCTCATAGCCACACATGTCTCTTGCTATTAGAAATTGTGTAGGAGAGAGTGAAGAAAAGTCCAAGAGTTTTGGGAGAGCCCCAAGAGCTTGAAAACCTTCGAATTAGCCATCCAGTACAGCCTGAACTCACACAAACAAACAAACAAACAACAACAACAAAAACCCAAACATATACAATGGAAGAGGAAATGCAGGTGGAGAAGAGGTTATTATTAGAAGGCTAATGGGGTACCTGGGTGGCTCAGTTGGTTAAAGCCTCTGCCTTCAGCTCGGGTCATGATCTCAGGGTCCTGGGATCAGGCCCCCACATTGGGGCTTTCTGCTCAGCAGGGAGCCTGCTTCTCCCTTTTCCTCTGCCTGCCTCTCTGCCTACTTGTGTCCTCAATCTCTCTTTCTGTGTCAAATGAATAAATAAAATCTTAAAAAAAAGAAGGCTAATAATATAGCTATCACTTTATGATAACAGCAGAAGAGTAAGTCTTACAGATGTTAAGCTAAAAGTTCTCTTGGCCTATTTCTTCCTAATTGTACAAAAAAACCTCTTTTTACCTAAAAATAAACATCACACAATATTCTTCCAAATTCCATTCAAAGTTATAGGAAAACACAAAGCAGAATGACTCTACTACAAATACTAAAAGTAAATTCAAGAAGATAAGTGAAATGTTTAACATTTTAAAATAAGCTAAATAAGATGGAGGAACTTACGGAAGCTACAGAAGAACTTAATGGACCCAAAGTCAAAGAAATACTCTGTGAAAAGTTAAAGAAATAAGGAAGAGAAAAGAAAGCTAAAAATGTCAGACAACAATTATTAATTTCACTGCAAAATGAATACTGAAATATGTATCACATTAACATAGAAAATGCCTTAAAAGGAATAGAAAAAGCAAAGGAGAATGTTTTCTCAAAATTCAAAAAAGAAATGAAAAAGAGATGAAGTAAAAAAAATGAGAAAATGTGCAAATATGTTTCAATATTATAGGAACATTTTCTACAAATTAAGTATACTCTGAAAAAATATACTTGTGAAGAGTACATAGTGCATCTTAGAAATTCAATCCAAATTAATCAAAACCAAGACATACTTTGTAAAATTATTAGAGCCTAAAGGAAAAGAAACTTATCATCAGACTTTTCAATAGCAGTACTTTATGCTATAAGACAATGCAGTAAAATACTAGAAAATATTCAAGGACTGGAAATGTGAGCCAATGCTTGTATATCTGGTAAACTAGTCTTCATGTGTGAAAGGCACAGAAAAACTGCTTCAACATGCAAAAGCTTAGTAAATGTGTTTGTTGGAACATTCCTGAAGAATCTATAGAAAAACAAACTAGGGCCAACAAAAATGACAGGAGTGATAATGTTAATAAGATTTACACTAACATTAAACGTGTATTTTTCTACAGTAATAAGATTAAATTGCAATTACAGTGCATTCAGAATTTTTAATGGTTATAAGTTGTGGCAATATAAAGACAATGGAGAGGGGAAGGGTCATAGGAAAAGTACATGAAAGGATAACTATGTACCAATTGACTGGAATAATAATATGATATTACCTCAAATTAGATGTTGGTGGAGAGAGATGGGAAATAGAAGCTATTAGTTATTATCAATCTTGTTCATAGTAGGAAATCCATAGACATAGCCCTTTCCTCCATAAAAGAGAGAACTGTGGTTAATTATTTGATAATATTACATACGAAAGTGACCAGAAAGAAGAAAATAAAAATAAATAATAAAACCAAAATAAAATAAATACCAAAATATTTATTTTTGGTATTTAAGAAAATAAAAACCAAAATAAAATAAAAGCCAAAGCCTTTTATTGAAGAAAATAAAATAAAAATAAAAGAAAAGAAAATAAAAACCAAAGCCTTCTTAATATAAAAAGTTACACCAAAATTGAGTGCACACCCAGATAGACTGTCTAGTGGAAGATTATATAAATAATACGCACACACACATACACACACACACTACATCACATAAAACTATTTGAAAGAATGAAGGGGGTTCTACTCATATATGTATAGCTCACTTATAAAATAACAAGGTAAAAAATTTATTTTGACTAACAAAACAAAATATAACAATATTCAGTGGAGAGGAAAAAATAAATAAGAATTCATAAGGTAAAGAAAAAACTAAAAAAAATATAATAGGAAAGCACAGAACAAAGAAGGGAGTAACATTATTGATTATCTGTCACAATAGAATTAAGACCAGAGAGTGTGAAGGAAGGAAAAAGGAAGGAAAGAAGGAAGGAGAGAAAGAAAAAAGAAAGAAGAAAGACACTTCATAATATTTAAGCATAATATTTACCATAAGGAAATACCAGTTATTCATATTTATGCACCCAATTAACAAAGCAACAGCTTTCATAAAGCAAAAATTCTTAGAGAACAACCCGAAATCAAAATTCAGTAGAATAAAACACCTCTCTCAATCTAAGACAGATGAAGTGGTCGAATATTAGGATGATTGTAGAAAACCTAAAACTACATAATCAATAAGGTAGATTTTATAGATTTAAAAACATGCCCACATTTCTGGCTATGATGAAATTCACATGTTCTCTTTTCTCTTACAAACATTAGTTCTCCTCCCATTTAATGTAAATGCTGTTCAAAACTCTAAAACATTGCTAGTGCTGTTATTATTTAACATTTAGAGTGGTATTCATATTTAAACATATTTTACAAGCTTTAATTGGAATAATATTAGATACTGGAAACTCTTGCCCTTTATGTCACCCAAAGACGTGTCAAAGGGACCAATTTGATGTTTCTTAAAAATTATTGCCTCATTTTAGAAAGGTCTATTTTATTTTATTTTATTTTATTTTATTTTATTTTATTTTATTTATTTATTTTTAAAGATTTTATTTATTTGACAGAGTGAAACACAGTGAGAGAGGGAACACAAGCAGAGGGAATGGTAGCAGGAGAAGCAGGCTTCCTGCTGAGCAGAGAGCCCGATGCTGGGCTCATCCCAGGTCACTGGGATCTAAGGTCTGAGCCATCCAGGCGCCCCTAGAAAGGTCTATTTTATTTTATTTTATTAACTTTATTTATTTATTTTTTTCAGTGTTACAAGATTTATTGTTTTGCACTACACCCAGTGCTCCATGCAATACGTGC
>CM053605.1:93005412-93020326 GCA_028646535.1 Procyon lotor | reverse complement strand
TTTGAGGTTGATCAGGATTTGAAACTAGATGAGTCTGCTTCCTCTTATGATTCCGCCTTAGCATATTATCTTTGGGTTCTTTTACTATTAACCCAAACTCAAATGGCTTGGATCATCTGATAGACATAAATTTTGGCATTGTGGGGTTGCTATGTATGATAATATCAGTAAGAATAGCTTATCAGTGTACTATTGCCATCTATTCTAGGCTTTGTAAGTACCAGAACTATTAAGAGGCATATTACCTCTTATAAGTTTTAATACTTAGAAAAGCTCAGTGAGATACTGATATAGGATCATTTAACTGGGAGCAATAAAAACCAAGGTGATTAGCAATATCTAAAAGTAGTTCTTTAAATCTGGCACTTGATCAACTTTAGACAGTGAGCAGATGAATGATAAGTATCAGGACCAGAATTTAAGCCTGTTTTTTTTTAAAGCAAAATATGTGCTTTTTCTTTCACTTGACAATCATGCAGGGGCCATATAAGCCCTATTTGCTTTTGGTCATTGTGAGAAAACACATCCCTATCTGGTGTGTTGTGGTTTTATTTTCCAACGTTAGCCACAACCCCACCTGGCCCACATACCCTTCTAGAAAGTTATCACTTCCCTATCAAAACTCAGTAGAGATGTTGGTAGTCTAATTCCCATTCCCTTGAATGACAGCCTTTGTTATCGATAGAACACAGTAGGAGTGTCACCGCGTGACTTTTAAAACTTTTATTTATTTTTAAAAATTATTTTTGTTTTTTATTTAAATTCAATTAACATACAGTACATACAATATAATAATGTTATGTGTATATATAATATATATTATATGTATAGCAGTATACCATACAATAATAATGTATTATTAGTTTCAGAGGTAGATTTCAGTGATTCATCAGTCTTATACATTACCCAGTGCTCATTACATCACATGCTCTCCCTAATGTCCATCACCCAGTTACTCTATCATCCCATCTCCACCCTTCCAGCAATTGTCAGTTTGTTTCCTATGATTAAGAGCTGCTTATGGTTTGTTTTTGTTTCCCTCTCTGTTTTTGTCTTGTTTTATTTTTCCATCTCTTCCCCCATGATCGCCTGGTTTGTTTCTTATATTCCACATATGAGTGAGATCATATGATGATTGTATTTCCCTGACTGACTTATTTCCTTTAGCATAATATCATTTAGGTCCATCCAAGTTGTTGCAAATGGCAAGATTCCTTTTTTTTTTTTGATGGTTGAATAGTATTCCATTGTGTATATATATAGCCCAGATATCCATCGAAAGATGAATGGATAAAGACGAGGTGGCGTATATATACATATATATATATGTATACATCCATGTATACATTCATGGATGTATACATATATATATATGTATACATCCAAGTATACATTCATGTATATATACATACAGTACATACAATATAATAATGTTATGTGTATATATAATATATATTATATATAACATGCAATATACAACGTTATATATATATATATGTATACATATATACACATACATGCACACAGACACACACACTGGAATACTGTGTGACTTTTGAGGCTAGATTATAAAATATACTTCAGTTTACCCTTTGCTGGCTGGAAGCTGGCTGCTGAAGCCCTGAGCTAGCACATAAACAGTTCAACATCACAGTGCTGCCGTGGGATGAGGAAGCTTACCAGGCCCATCCCAACAGGCAGCTTCTTGTTGCAACATCTCTAGCCAACATCTAACTACAACTGCAGAAGAAACCTGAGCTACAACTCTGGAGAGTCCTCTCCACATTCCTTACCTACCCAAACTGGGAAATGTTGTTTTAAACCACAGTTTTATGTTGATTTATTGTGCAGCAAGAATTACTGGAATGGATACTAATGGCAAGGGTTGCCTAGTATTCATGCAACATCTGATCTGGCCTACTACCTGGTTTTATAAATGATGTTTTATTCTAACATAGCCATACCCATTTGTTTACATATCATTTGACTTCCTTAATGCTATAATAGCAGAATTTAGTAATTTCAACAGAGATTGGTATGCAAAACCTAAAATATTTATTATCTGACCTTTGAAAAAAGGTTGCCCGCTGCAGCCAGTGGGTGTCTTAACTTTTTCACATTCCTGGACATGCACAGAGTAGGAACTAGTTTTTTGGGTTTTTTTAAAGATTTTATTTATTCGACAGAGAAAAACACAGCGAGAGAGGGAATACAAGCAGAGGGAATGGTAGTGGGAGAAGCGGGCTTCCCGCCGAGCAGGGAGCCTTATGCGGGGCTCGATCCCAGGACCCTGGGATCATGACCTGAGCCGAAGGCAGACACTTAACGACTGAGCCACCTAGGCGCCCAGGAGTTAGTTTTTTAATCTTTTTTTTTTTTTTTTTTTTTAAGATTTTATTTATTTGATAGCGAGAAACACAGTGAGAGAGGGAACACAAGCAGAGGGAATGGGAGCAGAAGAAGCAGGCTCCCCACCGAACAGAGAGCCCGACGCAGGGCTGAATCCCAGGACCCCAGGATCTTGACCCGAGCCGAAGGCAGATGCCCAATGACTGAGCCACCCAGGCGCCCCTAGTTTTTTAATCTTAATTTACTCACTTGTTGCGGGAGAATATTTATCAAATGGCGTCTTTTAAAAAAAATTTTTTTAAAGATTTTATTTATTTGGCAGAGAGAGAGAGATGACAAGTAGGCAGAGAGGCAGGCAGAGAGAGAGGGGGAAGCAGGCTCCCTGCTGAGCAGAGAGCTGGA
Source organism: Procyon lotor (assembly GCA_028646535.1). Taxonomy (NCBI): domain Eukaryota; kingdom Metazoa; phylum Chordata; class Mammalia; order Carnivora; family Procyonidae; genus Procyon; species Procyon lotor. The sequence continues at coordinate 93,017,575 of CM053605.1, read as the reverse complement.
TGTGAGGCTCAATCCCAGGACGCTGAGATCATGACCTGAGCTGAAGGCAGACTTAATCCATTGAGCCATCCAGATGCTCCTGTTAAATGGCATCTTCAGTTCCCTCCTTGTATCCAAGTCTTTGTGATGACCCTTCCCATGCTGACTCTGAACTTGTTCACGAGACTTTCTTCAGCCACTGGGACACCAGCAAATGTGACACAAGCAGAAACTTGAAAAGTAATTACACATAGGCACTTGTGCTCTCTTGCTGCTGGGAACCCAACTGCCACCACCTAAAAAAGTTGGGGCTCATCTTCTGGAGGATCAGAGACCATATCCAAGCTGTAATATGCATTCCACCAGTCCCAGTGGTACAGATGACCCAGACCTGCAGCTGAGAATAGAGATGTTAGAGAAGCCATCTTAGAATCAACTAGCCTGGCTGAGCAAACCCAGAATCATGAGGCATATTGATATCCATTGTTTTCAGCCGTTGAGTTTTAGAATGGATTGATATACAACAAAAGCTAACTAATAACATCTATAAAGTCAGTTTTAATGCTCTCTCCCTGTACTCTTTAATACAGTAGATAGCAAATTTGAGAAACTTATTACCCTCAAGAAGTAATATAGGTTAAAAACATAAATTAAAGAAAAAAATTAAGGTATTTAATGATACATTCATTATTCTTTAATAAGAGAAACTAGGAATTGGGAGTTTGACACAGAGAAGGATGATGTTTTACATCCCTAGTCTTTTGAGTTTGATTTTTAATTATATTATCCTAGAAGAGGAGTCTTTAGTCCTGACCCAATGTGACCTAATTTAGGTTCTCATGGAGATCAAGAGACATAACAATCATATGAAGAAGAGTCAGGATGAGATGGAGATTTTCAGATTAAATGAATGGGCAAAGAAACATTTAGAAAAAAAAATACAAGGGGCAGATAACTTTAACATATCCTGAGTTCATTCAGTCAGTGATAGACAAGTTGGCTTTAGAATCTAGAGCAGCCAAACAGGCCTATAAGTTCAGTGGGAGGTTGGGGGGGGGGGGTTGTGGTGGAAGGGTGGGGAACAAAACTCTTTTTCTCAATACCCACATTCTCTCCCTCAGAGAAAGATATTTATATATGTGCTGTTACCACATGCCTGAGTAAAATAATCTTTCAGCAAATTTCATTTTCTACCATTTCATTTCCCAGTGGTAATGCCAAATAAAATGTAGATAAAAACATTAAGTGTAGCTACCTGCTGCTTCAGCACTGGGCAAGATTCCATCTGTAGGCATTCTAATAAGCTCACAATGAGCTCTTTTTGTGCTGCTGTACAATCATAGGATAATTTAGAACAAAAAGTAAAGGTCAGGCATTTAATGCTGCTATGGGTGACCTTTTCACTCCCAACTCTTTGTAAAAGCATCTGTATTAGCAAGTTTAGATGCATCTCTTAAAGAAGCTGTACAATTCCCTCTAGGAACCGTGTTTCCACTTTGAAAGGGCCCCCATGGGGCATGGAGTTCTGCTGAAAACATTCACATGAAAGCAAAATCCTCCTTGTTCTCTTGAGAGATTCTGTGACAATAGGAAAACTAAGTACAAAAGCCAGTAGCTCCCATGCTAAATATTAATGCTAAGAATTTTAGACCTTTAATCTTAGATGTCTAGCAAGAGCTGCTTCCCTTTACTCCTCAGAAAGAATGTGGCATCTGTCAAAGGTCAGCTATATTATGAGCCTCCAGTCCAAAATGTACTTAACTGACTATTATAATTCTGTTGTTAGATGACCTTTAGCAACAGAATGAGACTTTCTCCTTAACCTAAATTCCCAAGGTCACATGAAACAAAAATAGTATCTTTTAACAGTAATTGGAATAACTGCTTATTGCATAATAAATGTCCAATAAATGAAATTTAATTAAATAATTAACTAAATCATTTATATTGTTTCATTAGGGAAGAAATTATGGACAAATATTTTGAAGAAAATAATGTGAAAAACTAGACTTCGGTTCTGTTCAGCAAATGGCATTGAGAACTCATGTGAACACTCAGAAGACTAAGAATAGTCCACACTTCACTGTGTCCCTTCATAGCAGAATTTCTACACACATTGTACGTAATTCCTCTATGTGTTTATAACATAGTGAGTTCCCTACAGTTCCTCTTCTATTTTTTAAGTAAATTTTGTGTGTGCGTGTGTGTGTGTGAGTCAACAGAGAATTCTGTATTCTCATATCCAGAGGACACAACTAAGTTTTCAATTCAGTTCACCTTTAGCAGCATTTGATATCACTTCAATTTTATTTCTAGAAGCACCCACATCCTAACTTAGTGGTCCTTCTCAGTCTTGATTCCTAGCTCCTGTTTACCATCACCCTGGGCTCCAGCATTGGAGTATGGAGCTAGGCCCACTTCCCGTCACCATGTGTACTCTTGTTCTGGTGATCTCATGGACTGCCACGGCTTATTACTGCAGAGTTTATATCCCAACATGGAAGTCACTTTTGAGTATATACTTGTAGGTTCCTTCTTTCCTTCTTTCCTTCCTTCCTTCACTCAGGACACATGAAGGAATTGTAGATATTTCCTGGGATATAAATCAGGAATTAAGAGTGTCTAATCGAGTTGTACAAAGGAGCTGCCAGAAAAAGTAGAAAGAGGTTGACTCTGAGAAGTAATATTGGGACTTAGGAAAGGGAAAGCAGTTTATCTTTCTTTCAATAATGAATGCCTCTGTCTCTGGTGATTATGAAAATGTCACTCATGGACTACCTCATCAGAATCCACAGTGGTTGGTTGTAAGACCCTGAACCAGATGAATAGAATCAGAACTACTGGGGTTACTGTATAAATGATAGACTTAACAAACTTCAGTTCTAAATATTACTTCAGCTTCATGTCCTAGATTTTTTGTGCCTTTTTTGTTTGTTTTACTTTGTTAGTTTTTGTGTCTACTCTTTTTTTTCCCCCAAAATTGTTTATTTTATTTTTTCAGTGTTACAAGATTTATTGTTCATGCACTACACGCATGAGTAGACTGTGTCTACTCTTTTTAATTTGAATTTTGCTTTTGTCATTGAGTTAGCAGGTATTGGTTTCATTTTCAACTATATATATATTTTTGGTACTTTATTGTTCTAAAATGTGTAAATTCTTGTTGTTTTGAACTGTGACCAGAGTCTGAGACATTTCTACATTTTTATGTCAACAGGTTTTGTTGTTGTTGTATTTTAAATATTTAAAATCTTAAACTACAGTCTGTATATTTAACAATAGTGTCCATTTTCTGTTTGGCATAGATTTTATATTATATCACGGTTACTATACTTTGAGAATTTCTATTTCTTTGTAATTTCCAGTACTATTTCTCAATTAAAGGTATTAAGATCTGAGAAAAGTTTATTAAAATTCATATTACAAGTGAATATAATTTTTTTCAATTTCACCTTACAGTTTTAACACATTTTACTTTATATATTTCACTATTATATTCTTGAGTACAAAAAGGTTCATGGCCATTATATCATTTTTAGAGATTTTGCCTTTCATGATTATAAAATATTTCTCTTTGTCCTTTTTTAATGGTTTTCACCTCAAAAGCTACTTTCTATGTTACTAATAATGCCACATCTGCTTTCTTTTCTTTCTTTCTTTGAGTTTTTATTAGTCTGAAAGACTGCTACTGCATCTGTTATCATAAGCATACAGGTACGTATTAATTCAAAGAATCTGAGAGTTTAAGTTACTTAAACCATAGTTCTTTTTTTTTCTTTAACAACTAATGTATTTGCTCTATTTTAATCTAATATAACTTCTTGTGTTTTTCTTTTATTTCTTTTCAGTTGATAAGTAATTCTTATTTATTTTTTCTACTCTGATAATTATTGGTTGTAATATGTTTTATTTAGTCCTTTTTTTCTCTTCTATTCTTTTATAAGTTCTGTCTTTCATTACATAGATAATGAAATTGATTGAACAATAACATTTGCCCTTATTTAAGATATCTTTGGGATCTTTTTAGTTATGTAAACCTCTTTTTTGCCCCATATTATACCTACTCACTGGAGGTGTTTGAGGGGTTTTTGTTTGTTGTGTTTTATTTTAATTTTATTCATCTTTATGCTTCTCATGAATAAAGGTAATGAAATATTTTATTTTATTTTATGAAAATCCTATTTTGTGCATAATTAACCTTTGCATAAAAGCTTACTCTTGTTTAGACTATGCAGCAGCTTTATTAATTTCTCTGAATGCATACATTAGAATATTTGCTTATGAATTTGTTTGCTTTTTTCCTAAATCTCCTACTTTCCAACAACTCTTATTAGTAGTAGCTATTTTGTACAATTGTTTTGCTTGGTCCCTCTTCTTGAACTCCAGAGCCCCCTTATATAATCAGTGGTATTTTCTTGTCTAATATAAGCAGTAAAGTAGAGAGAAAAAATGTGCACAAAGGCAGTATAACAAGATGGTTAAGAGCTCAGATTTCAGGATGAGGCTGAGTTACTATACAGAAAGTCCCCAGAATGGTTCATAGCAAAACCTGCAGCGGTGAAACTATTATCATATACCTTTCTTTTGTAATAGTTTTATAGAGATATAATTCACACACAATATGTTCATCCATGTAAATGTATGTAAAGTATCTAATTCAGTGATTTTTAGTATATTCAGAGTTATTCAACCATTATCACTATCAACAAGAAACCCTGTACCTTCACACCACTCACCCCACTCTATCATCCCACTCACCCACCCAAACTCTCTAGCCCAATGCAACCACTAATGAAATCTATGTCCCTATTGATTTAGTCATTTAATATGGAGTCACGTAATATGTGATCTTTTGTGACTGGAATCTCTTACTTAGCATTATGTTTTCAACTTTCATACATATTTCAGCATGTATCAGTACATCTTTTCCTTTTATTGTTGAACATTATTCAAGATATACATTTACATTCTCTATATACATTCTAGATATATAACATTTTGTTTAACTATTCATTAGTCAATGAACATTTGGATTGTTTTCAACTTTGGAGCATTATGAATAACTCTGTTATAAAGATTCACGTATAGGATTTTGTAAAAACATATTTTCGTTCCTCTTGTGTATAAATCTAAAAGTAGAATTGCTGGGTCAAATGGTAACTCCACATTTAACCTTCGGAAGAACTGACAAACTGATTTTTAAATAGTTCATCATCTTACATTCCCACCAGCACTGTATGGAAATTTCAGTTTCTCTACATTCTCATCAACAATTGTTGCTAACTGACTTTTTAAAAAAATTATAACCATCCCAACATGTATACATTTTAAAATGTGGGTTTCATTATTATTCAGATCTTGGTGAGACTAACAGATGAGAAAATCAATGCCATTGAAAAGATAGTTTATTATTCATAAAGAAGAGGGGCTCACCATATCCTTCAGGGCCATACAAGGAATCCACACAATCAAGGGTTGATTTCCATAAGAAATGGAAAGCATGGTAGAATAAACAAGGATCAGGATTGGCTAGTATAAATGATTTCAGAGGCATCTGGTTCATATGGCTGGCTGTAGTTTTCTGGTATCTGACCCTGGGATAATTAGGCAGGGAAATATTACATCCTGAAGTATGAGAGCCAGATAGAGGAGCTGGTTGGGGATATGGACTCTGGATTGGTAGGTTTACATATGAAAGACATGTATCTAGGAATTAACTTGCCCTAGAATGGGCAGTTTCTCATAAGTCAGCAAATCCCCAGAGTCCAGAGCACTAAAAATATAGAAAATGATAAAATATAGTTAATACCATGAAGTGGCATCTCATTGTAGTTTTGATCTTCATGTTTCTGATGTATGCATTTTTATATTTCATAAAAATTTGCTGACTGTATTTCATACGTTGGACACTATTCTAGGCACAAGACATATAGCAAAGACAAAAGGAGGTCCCTGATCTTTTAATGTTTAACAACCTGGAAGATTACACAGTGAATCAAATTTTTTGTTTTGTTGTTTTGTTGTTGTTGTTGTTGTTTTAATGTAGAACTTTTTAATGAAGATAGTACAGAGTAATATCAAAAAACATGATTGTTGTTTTAGTTAGGGAAAGAGTATAACTACAACTTCATGAGAAGGCAGTCCTAAATTAAAAAGGAAGACAGTCATAGAAAGATGAAGGAAGATCATTCCAGGCCAGAGGAATAGCTGGCACAATTTTCCTAAGGTGGAAGTGATCGTGGGATATTCTGAGAACAGAGGACAGGTGAATGTGGTGGGAACATAGTGAGATAGAAAAATAATAAGGGATGAATCCAGAGAGGAAGTGAACAACCAGATCTTGTAGAACTTTGTATAGGGTATATGTAAGTTTCCTAGGGCTGCTGTAACATAGTACCACAGATTGGGTGGCTTAGAATAGAAGTTTATTGTCTCACATTTCTGGAGGCTAGAAGTCCAAACCCAAGGTGTCAGCAGGGCTATGCTTCCTCCGAAACAAAGGAGGATGCTTCCTAGCTTCTTCCTCACTTCTGGTAGTGTACTGGCAACGTTTGGTGTTTTATGGCTTGTAGTTGCCTCTCTGATCCTTCATTTTCAAATGGCATCCTCCCTGAATGTCTCTTCTTTCATTTTCTTCTTAAAAAGACACCAATCATATTAGATTAGAGGCCCATTCTTCTCTAATCTGAATTTAAAAACTGCAATGATTCTACTTCCAAATAAGTTCACATTCTGAGGTAATAGGTGTTAAGACTTCAGCATTTTACTTTTCATTTGTTGTTATTGTTTTGTTTTTGAGTGGGGAGGAGATGCAATTCAACCCAAAGCTAAGTGATTGCTAAACTCAGTTTCCTCATAATTAAAATGGACATACTGCAAACAAATAATGTTGAGAATTACATAATACACCTAAAATTGTCCCCTTTGGGGATTAGCATATAATTGGTATGGGTTTTGTGTTGGCTATAACTCTTCTGGTTAGTGTTGTTATTACTAAGGAAGCATTGAAAGTGTAAGTGTTCAGAATAAGTTTCCCCAATCTGGGCCACTGGCAGGCAGGTTATATTGAGCAGAAAGCAATAAAGGCCCAAATGACTCAGGAAAACCTCTGATCTTCCTCCTAAATGCATGAGATAATTTAAGTACAGAACCTAATTCAACAAGGACACTATCATCATAAATAACTACAGTATAATATGAAGTAGATATAGTAGACAAGGAGGAGTCTGGTAAGGCCTGTTTGATCAAAGTCCTTTTTTTTTAAAGATTTTATTTATTTATTTGACAGAGACAGACAGTGAGAGAGGGAACACAAGCAGGGAGAGTGGGAGAGGGAGAAGCAGGCTTCCCACTGAGCAGGGAGCCTGATGTGGGGCTCAATTGATCTCAGGACCCTGGGATCATGACTAGAGCTGAAGGCAAACACTTAATGCCTGTCCCACTCAGGAGACCCTGAGCAAAGTCCTTTCTAAGTCTTATTGTTTCTGCATGGTACAGCAAATATTTGTTTACAAATATTTATTTTTTTTCATTTTCCTATGAGTCGGCTTTTTTCCCATTAATGTCTGGACCCCTACACCATTCTCCTTAGTTCGAGATGATATATGTACCTCATTCTGCCTGACTGTGTTTGGAATCTGTCACATTTATGTGAATTTTTCACATGTACATACTTAAATTTGATTTTCTTCTATTAATATGTCTCATGTCAATTTAATTTTTAGACCAGTCAGAAGAATCTTGAAGGCCAGAGTAAAAATTTTTTCCTTCCCAACACCAGAAACCAAATTGTTCAGTAATAAGAAACAATTGAATAAATTGATACAAAAATTAATGAAAAATTTACTGATATGAGAAAATACTCATAATATTTCAGATTAGATAACAAAACCATACATACATATATATACATATAAACCATAAAACCATATATATATACGGTTTTATATATAAAATACACACACACACACACACACACACATATATATAAATGTGTGTGTGTGCATATATTTAGCTAAAATATTAAATAGTGATTATGTTGGGGGTGGTGATATTATTGGTAATTATCATTATTTTATACTTGCCTAAATGTTGGATGGTGAGTAATAGTAAATGAACTGTAGAAAAAGAATAAGCTTTATTATTTTTTTAGTATTCATTCATATCCCCGAACCCTAAATAATTTTCATTTTATGTGTTTCCTTTCAATACTTAATCTGTGTTCCTACATATTTCTATATTACAGTAAAAATGTACATAGTTTGTGTTCTTTTTTCCATTTAATTTTATGCATTTAAATTTTTCTGTTACTTGCTATTCTTTATAGTCATCGTTTTAATGACTGCATATCACCTTGAGTTAATATAGGACATTTAGTTACCTAATCTAATAATGTGTATGTTTACTTGTTTTCTCTATTACATTTTTCTCTTTAAAGATTATATTGCTATGAAAAGCCATGTATGTACAATTTATTTCACATTGTCTGAATTCCTTCCCTAGAAGAAATCTCCAGGAGTGGGTGTGTGATGTTAAGTGGGAAGAACATTTTCTTTTGACTTTCATTACCTTTCATTACCTACTCTGGTGTCAAGAACAATTGCTCTGATTCACTACATTCTTGACAATGCAGAACTATTCAGCTATCTTAAACTTTACCAAGGTTAAGTACCATAAACATTTTGTTTTTAAACAAATACTAATATATGTTACCTGGAGAGCGTAAGCATCACTTAAGCAATAAAAATATCACCTTAATATTGTTTCAAATGAATATTTGTGGTGATTGAACATTTTACCACACTTTATTTACTTTGATATTGTGTCTTATTTTAGTTATTTATTCAAGCTATTTGTTAATTTATCACTTTAAAATTTTATGTAATCATTTTTAGATCCTGAATCCAAAAAGCAACTGTAAAAACACATTTTGAGAAATATATTTTATTATGTGCTAAATATGAGATGACATCAGGAAATTATATTTAATTATATCAGACAAAATAATGACACTGTTGTTTTGTAACAGTCTATAATTTTAAAGGATACTTATTGAATATTTAGGAATGAATGGCTCTTTGTGCTTTAGAATGCTCCATCAAAGGAAAAAGTAAAAGAAGAAAAATAGAACAATGGATAAAACAAAAGTGCCAAGATTGTGATACTTTATATTTGGTTGATGAGCTTCAGAGTAATCATTGCATTATTTTCACCACTTTTGTCTTTGCCAATTTGTAGACATATTTTTAAATACACTGAAAAATGCATCTGTATTACATTAGACTTTAAAAATGTATTTTAGATTGGTATAAACTCTTGTCATATTTGTAGAATAAAGACAGGATATCTAAACTTTTAGATTTTGAAACCTGACATGCTAAATATCATGTTTTAGCTTTTTAGAGAAAAACTGATGACAAAGTTTAGGATCCATGGGTCACGTCACCAGTGCCTCTTCTAGAGGGCTAAGCGGGCCTCTCACCTGTAACCTTTCCACAATAAACATGTTTGCCTTCTTGTCATTAACATTCACTTTCTGTTTGTGATTCTGACAACTTGTAGGATTAAATTCTCCATATATTGATTTGGATGTGCTCCTTGTCCTGTCTTGATCAAAAGAAACATCGTTTTCCCTTTGCAGTGATAAGGTATAGTAGATAGACTGCATAATCTTTCACAAAAGTCATTTCTAAAGTGCTTACCCTTTCCTGACAGCCACGTGTGTGTTATTTCTCCTTTTGAATTATAAATTAAGGTGTTGTCATTTATTAGAGATGAAGATGATAATTTTTCTCTTTGAGTAGAAAAGGCCAGCTAGATTCCTAAACTCAAAACTCAGAAACAGTTCACAGGCATCAGTTTAAGTGTAGCTATTCAGAACAGAAATCTCAATGAGCTGTGGGGTTTGTTGTTGTAGTTTTTCCCAAAGACTTTTATTTTATTTTTTCAGTGCTACAAGATTAATTGTTCATGTACCACACCCAGTGCCCCATGCAATATATGTCTTCCTCAATACCCACCACAGGCTCTCCCAACACTGCACCCCCTCACCTCCAAAACCCTCAGTCTGTTGCTCAGAGTCCACAGTCTCGCGTGGTTCATCTTCCCCTCTGATTTCCTCCCATTCACCCTTTCCTTCTCATAATACCCTCCATGTTTTTCCTTATGCTCCACACATAAGTGAGATCACAATATAATTGACTCTCTCTGCTTGACTTATTTCACTCTGCATAATTTCTTCCAGTCCCATCCATGTTGATACAAAAGTTGGATATTCATCTCTTCTGATGGAGGCATAATATTCCATTGTATATATGGACCATATCTTCTTTATCATTCATCTGTTGAAGGGCATCTTGGCTCTTTCCACAGTTTGGCAATTGTGGCCTTTGCTGATATGAATACTGGGGTACATGTGGCCCTTCTTTGTACTGCATCTGCTTCTTTGGGGCAAATACCCAGGAGTGCAATTGCAGGGTCATAGGGTAGCTCTATTTTTAATTTTTTCATGAATCTCCACACTGTTTTCCAGAGTGGCTGCACCAATTTACCTTCCCATCAACAGTGGAAGAGGGTTCCCCTTTCTCCACATCCTCTCCAGCATTTGTTGTTTACTGTCTTGTTGATTTTGGCCATTCTAACTGGTTTAAGGTGGTATCTAAGTGTGGTTTTGATTTGAATCTCCCTGAGGGCTAAAGATGATGAACATTTTTATGTGTCTGTGAGCCATTTTTGTATATCTTCTTTGAAGAAGTGTCTGTTCATGTCTTCTGCCCATTTTTTGATGTGATTATCAGATTGTGAGTGTTGAGTTTGAGGAGTTCTTTATGGATGTTAGATATCAGCCCTTTATAGTGTCATTTGCGAATACCTTCTCTCATTCTGTGGTTTGCCTGTTTGTTTTGTTGACTGTTTCCTTTGCTGTGCAGAAGCTTTTTATCTTGATGAAGTTCCAAAAGATCATTTTCGCTTTTGTTTCCTTTGTCTTTGAAGACATGTCCTGAAAGAAGTTGCTGTGGCTGATGTCAAAGAGGTTACTGCCTATGTTCTTCTCTAGGGTTTTGATAGATTTCTGCCTCACATTGAGGTCTTTTATCCATTTCAAGTTTATCTTCGTGTATGGTGTAAGAGAATGGTCGGTCAAGTTTCATTCTACATATGGGTGTCCAATTTTCCCAGCACCATTTACTGAAGAGACTTTCTTTTTTCCACTGGATATTTTTTCTTGCTTTGTCAAAGATGATTTGACCATAGAGTTGTGGCTCCATATCTGGGCTCTCTATTCTGTTCCATTGGTCTATGTGTCTGTTTTTGTGCCAGTACCATGCTGTCTTGGTGATCACTGCTTTGTAGTAAAGCTTGAAGTCAGGCAATGTGATGCCCCCAGCTTTGTTTTTCTTTTTCAACATTTCCTTAGCAATTCGGGGTCTTTTCTGGTTCCATACAAATCTTAGGATTGTTTGTTCCAGCACTTTGAAAAAATCCAGTGGAATTTTGATCGGGATGCCATTGAAAGTATAGATTGCTCTGGATACAAAATCAATGCAGAAAAATCAGTAGCTTTCCTATACAATAACAATGAAAATATGGAAAGGGAAATTAGAGAATCGATTCCATTTTCTGTAGTACCAAGAACCATAAGATACCTGGGAATAAACCTAACCAAAGAGGTAAATGATCTGTACTCGAGGAACTACAGAACACTCATTAAAGAAATTAAAGAACACACAAAAAGGTGGAAAAGCATTCCATGTTCATGGGTCAGAAGAATAAACATTGTTAAAATGTCTATACTGCCAGAACAATCTATACTTTCAATTTTTTTTAACACCATCAGTAAAACCAGTTAATAGGCAAAGGATCAAAGATCCTAATTTAATTTTTTAAATAAATATGCAATTTGAACCGCTATCAGTAGGGAAGAGAAAAAATTCAACATGTACTCATGATGCATACCCTGAGCTAGTCACACTCACAGATAATGTCTCATCTAATTTGCTCTTGAGAGTTAGTTGTTGAGTTAATGAAGAACAGCTCAAGGACTTGCCCAGAGCTCTGAAGTCAAGTGATGGATCTGTGTTTGATGATCTGTGAAGATGGATCAGTCTTCTGTCATACTGGATTCTTCTCTGTTCCTCCAGATGCTGCTAAGCAATTCTGTTCCATGGTTAGGCTGATCTGGGTG
>CM053605.1:92979829-93004912 GCA_028646535.1 Procyon lotor | reverse complement strand
TTTTGGCATTATCTACTTACTCATCTCTAAATAATATGCCTTTAAGATTTGGCACCTTTGCACTACAAATTCATGTTCTGCAATGATAGTGACAAATTTGTCTCATTTATATAGCATTCCTCTCTTTACTCTGCTTGGAAACTTAGCAAGATATGTCACTATTTTTAGTACTACTTTAACTGTTTAACTTGGAATATATAATAATCTCAATTTTCCCTATCTTCAATAGCATCTCTTCACTTCAGAGTGGATATACTGAAACTGATTTTCTGAATCTCTCCCCTGCCCCCACATCCACTCCCAGTGTATCTGGATTGTGCCTTAACTTATGTTTTTGAGGGGCACCTGAGTGGCTCTGTCAGTTAAGTGTCTGCCTTTGGCTCAGGTCATGGTTTCAGGGTCCTGAGATCGAGCCCCGCCTTGGGTTCCCTGCTCAGTGGGGAGTCTGCTTCTCCTTCTCCCTCTGCCCCCAACCTCACTCATGCTATCTTGATCTCTTCCTCTCAAATAAATAAAATATTTTAAAAAGAACCAAAAAACTTATGTTATTCAGGTACATGGAGAGGTCAAAACTTCACATTCCATTCTGTGATAATTAAGTCACCCATGCTTTCATTGATAGATTTATTCAAAAATTAAATCTGACAACATTTATAAAATGTTGATTTTGCAGATGCTATTCATTGCAAAGCAAGATGTTACCATTTCCTATACATATGGCATAACTGATGATACTTATGTTACTTACACAAGAATCATGTGCTGAGGTAATATCATCTTTGTACATTCCTCATTTCTCAAAGTTCTGCCATATTTTATTTTGTTTTATGTTTTGGACATGAATTTTCCTGACAAATCTGCTTTCATCATTATTTATTGATGATAGGAGAATCAAAAGCCTATTTCATCACATGCCTAATGCCTTTGTCTTCTTATTCATTCTCTCTAGGCAGGAAACCTCTGAATTTCTTCCAGAAAGTGTTCTCCTTGGATCACCTTAATCCCTGCTACTTTGAATCACTGCATTTTAAGACAAATGTATTGCTATTTTCCTAAGATTTCATATCCCTAGCTTAGATATAATCTTTCTTATATCTTTTCTTTCTTTTTCTTTGTTTTGGTGTTTTCTGCTCAACTTTATTCCTCAAATAATGTCAGAAAGTAAACCTAAATTTCTGAGTATGCTCACATATGACTTTTGTCTCACACATGTGCTTGATTTTCTAACTGGTTGAAGGTTTTTTGGTGGACTCCTTTGCTACTGTGAAGGCTTCTGTTCTTTTTCTAGTATTCTCTAGCTAAAGAGACACTCAATGCCAGGCCCTTTTGAGTTGCATTGGAGGCAATATGATTGTCTTTCCTTCCTTCTGAAAGTTTTTAGAACCCTTTCTTTATCCTTGCTGTTCTAAAATTTCAAGAAGATAATGGCTAGTTGTTGGTTTTTTAAAAAAAATTCATCATGTTAAAATTGTGTGAGATGAGATCTCATGGAAGCTTCATGTCTCTTTTCTGACCTCAGATAATTTTTTTAAAGATTTTATTTATTTATTTGACAGAGAGAGAGAGATCACAAGTAGGCAGAGAAGCAGGCAGAGAGAGAGGGGGAAGCAGGATCCCCACTGAGCAGAGAGCCCCATGAGGGCCTCGATCCCAGGACACTGAGATCATGACCTGCGCTGAAGGCAGAGGTTTTAACCCACTGAGCCACCCAGGGGCCCCTTGAGAATTTCTTCTTGATTTCACTGACAATTTTACTCCCTACACCTACTGATCTATTTTTACCTTTTCTGTTTTTCTGGAATCTCTGATAATTATCAGTGGGCCTTCCTGAAGTCGATTCTCCATCCTACTTGTCTTTATTTATTTATTTTTGAGAGAGACAGCAAGCATGAACAGGGCAGAGGGACAGAGGGAGATGCAGACTTCCCACTGAGCAGGAAGCCCAACATCAGACTAGATCCCAGGAGCCAAGGATCATGACCTTAGCCGAAGGCAGACATTTAACTGACTGGGCCACCAAGGCACCCTTCTACTTATCTTTTAGCTTGTGTTTTTCATCTTTCTTCATTTAGGTTTTTCTTGATGGAAGACTTCAAAGATATATTGTTACCCTTTCTACTTAAATTTTTGTTATCTTTTTTAATATTTATATATTTATTTTAGATGGAGAGAGAAAGCATGAGTTGGGGGAGGGACAGAGGGAAAGAGAGTCTCAAGCAGACTCCCCTCTAAGCACGGAACATAACATGGGGCTCTATCTCAAGACCCTAAGGTCATGACCTGAGCTGAATCAAGAGTTAGATGTTTAACTGACTGAGCCACCCACCCAGGTGCCCCAAATTTTTGTTATCTTTTTAAAATTTTCTAAGCCAGTCTTATTTTTCTGAGAATTCCTTTTGCATAGTATCCTATCATTTTATACACTAACTGAAGACAAAAGTTATAATTATGATCTAACCTTTCTTTTTTATGATAGATCTTCCTGTTTATTTATCTTGGCACTTTTATACTGCAGATTTTCCTCACATAAGTGATTATTCTCAATTTTTCTGATGTGTATTAATAATACACAAAAAGCTTGATTTTAGCTTAGAATATTTCCTAAATTGTATGCTTATTTTCATCTAAATAATTCATTTAAGTTTAGGGGGAAAAAAGAGCAGTTCATTTCTTTTTCTGCTAGTGAATATCTATCTCCATTTATATAGAAAAATAGTACAACGTAATTCTTTTTTTCTTCTAAAGATTTTATTTATTTGTCAGAGAGAGAGAGAGAGAGAGAGCACAAGCAGGCAGAGAGGCAGGCAAAGACAAAGGGAGAAGCAGGCTCCCTGCTGAGCAAGGAGCCCGATGGAGTACTCCATCCCAGGACCCTGGGATCATGACCGGAGCTGAAAGCAGATGCTTAACCAACTGAGCCACCTAGATGTCCCAGTACAACATAATTCTTGTTATAAGAATTTCTAATATTACTCCTGATTTCTCTTTATTTCTTTCTGTGAGACTTGTATTTTCCAAGACTTGAATTTCTCTTTAGGTTTCTGTTTAAACTTTCACTCATTTCTGCTTCTCTTCACTCCAGAAATACTCTAGAATGCCTGGTCCCTCCTCATTCATTAGTCAGGTCTCTTCTGTACATCTTTTGTTCTCGAGGAAGTTGTAAAAAATTTGTTTTTCAGATGGTCCTTTGTTTTTCAGACTATTCTCTTTGCTTTTCTGGTACAACACCCTCTGAGTATTTGTTATGATTTTGTATTATTAATAAAATAACAAAAATAACAAGGTAGATAAGTGAACTCAGCTTGCCATCTCGCTCTGGAAGCTTTCACTCATATTTGAGAAACTACGCTTGCTATAGTGTGGATATGCAAAAGAAGGGCAAATGTGGAGACAGGTTGATGATAAGGGAGTTGATGCGATCACTTAGAAGTAAAAGTAGCTGTGGCAGTGGGAATGGAGAGGAGGGAAATGGAGAGATATTTATGAGGGGTGATACCACAGGACCTTCCAACTATCCCACACACATCCTTTTTATGTCTATAAAATGGATACATGTCTACACAATGTCTCTAATGGCATGTTTTTCTTTGGTATATCTTAGTTGTTTTTGACTTAGTTTCACTATATGTATTTTCCCTACTCTTCAATCTTATGGTTCCATCACCCATTTGAGTCCTATTCCTTAGTCTCTGATCTTGGTCTCACCTTCTAGGACTGGGGCATGGTCTTGCACCAGTGGAGCACATTCTCTGAACTACATGAATTAGCTTCTTTCTAACAGTGCCTTGGGTTTTGGAACCCTTCCCAAACGTCAACTTACTCCTCCAATATCAAAAGATATGGATTGTAATATATGGAACAGGCTATTATTAATTTCTGGTACCTTCTCATTTCTTGTTGAAAGGATAACTGGAATGTCAAAGACCTTAGCAACCTATGTTTAGAATATAAATCTCTAATGAGATCTATGTTCTCCTGCAAGGATTATGTTCACTTTTTCTTTCCCTTAAATGATACTCACCACACCCTGCCTATCACTTTATCCATTCTACCTTTTGCTGCACAAACTCATGCCATTTACTATTTCTTTTGTTCTCTTGTTTTTAATCTTCATCTGTCTTCATAAATTTAAACTCGTTGCCCTTTACTTGGCTTTCTCCCAGCAACAACCTCTATGATAGATTTTATTCTCTTTTCAATTTCTGTCACTACAAGTGCATGCTCTGGTGGTGATTCTCAATGCATTAACTTCTCCTGAGCCTCTTCTCATTGCCAGGGTGAGGGCAAGGGGAAGATGAAAGGTGAAATGTAGGGCAAAGAAAGGGCTGGCTTTCAACCAGCCCCAAGCAGTTATTTGAGGACGGAGAACTCAACCAGTAAATTAGCCTAGACTCTTTCACATTTTTTTTTCCTGGACCTCTGAAATGATCTTAATTTGTTTCCCAGGTTCCAGCTACATCCCTGATAATCCTTATACTAAATTACTGTCAGGGTTATTGTTGTAAAACATCAAGCCAGTTATGTAAAGCTTGTTTCTATATCACAAACTTATCAAAAATTGTAGCCCTTGGTTAAGAGATAATTTTGTGGAAGAGATGAAGAATAGTTGTTTTTCCCCACCCCAGATTTCAAAGAATTAAATACAGTAGACCAGTTTAACAAGCCTGCCATGTAAGAGAGTGGAAAGGGTGGAAGGTGGGCTGGATATTCCAAGGAACTGTAGAAGGAGCATAGAGGTAGCCAGGTGATATGGTGGAATAGTGTAGAGTGTGATGTGCTCCCTGTGCCATCTTCATGGTCTTTAATAAAGCAAGGAACAGTAAGCTCTGAGTGGGATTGGATGTGCTCTGGTAAACAAAGACTTGGGAGATCATTGTGTCTTGTCTGATGGGATTCAGGATCAAGAAGTCTACATAAATTTAGGAGCAGAAACTAAGGAGTCACTATGATTGAAGGTGTAAAAATCATAGGAAGGCTCTGAGCTTATGTGGGAATTGGAGGTGAGGATTAGAACAATTTATATCCTATGTTACTAAAAAGCAGAAGGCCCCAGCCATTCATGCATTGTTTCATCTGATCTCTGCCTAATTCAGGGTTCCTATCCTTAGCATCTGTGTGCAGTGGGGGGAAATGGACATTAAAATCCAAGAGTTGACCTCAAATACATTTCTCACTATAAACTGTGTGATGTTGAGAAAACCATTTTACCTTTCCACACCATATGTTAGTTACCTATAAAATAAAGATAGTATCTACCACTCAGGTGGCTATGGGATTTACTTGAAATAAATTTTAAAAAGTCTGATAACATTTTACTTGATCCATGTTATTTAGTTTTACCAACTTTGCCCAACTTGTGTCCTTGTAATGACCAAGAATTTATTCCCCAAGGAGCAAATTTCAGTGATAGGCAATGATGTTCACCAGGGAGCCCTTCCTTCTATCAAGCCAAAATCTATAACCCTACAGCTTTCACTTACTAGTTCTATAGTAGTTTCTGGAAACATAGTAAAGAGATAAAGTTATCAAAAGTCAAATTCTTGAACTAGGTCACAAAATATATGGTCAAGAGACACTAAACTTCAATCTCCCATGGATTTCTAGTCCCTGAAAGACCATTTCCCCTCTGAGAATTCATCCTAGGTGGGTAGAAATCTTTTTTCTCTGGCATCCCTTAGAAATGAGAACAGCAATAAATGTTCAGCTATCTAACTATATCCTACTGTTAGAGAGTGTTATTTGGATCATGATCACCCTTCATAATAACAGAGAGTGCTCACAATGGGCTATACAAACAATTTCATATTCTCCTTGAAGTTATTAGAACAGATCAACCTTGTCTCCAGCAACCTTTTGGGAAGCTCTCTAAGGATTTCTGCAAATCTTGAAGACAACTGGGTCAGTGTGAGCTTTAATCCAGGAAACATTCCACTTCTCTCAGCATGCATAGGTGGCAGCAGAATTCTCTTTGTTAGGCCTCCCTATTAGGCAGCCACATTTGACAGTTGGATGTCTGGAGATGGATGTATTTTAACAAGTGCCTTAAGCCTTGGGCCTTCAAGATCACTCAGTGATTTTAAGGGAAAACATGCATTACAGAAGTAATTTTACACTTGCCATGCTTAATAATCTTTAATAGTATACAATCACATTTGTTCTTACTTTCATATCAGCAGACAAACTATGGGGAATACTAAGTAGTTAGACTTACCATTATTATTGCAATCTATCTGACTCTTTTCCCTTGTAAATGAATCTTTAATTAGTTAAGTTACCACTGTGCTCTTGTTTACACAGTGAAGCTCTTTAATATGAAGTTCCTGAAATTTAAAATAAACAATAATCTCTGGCTTTCTGTCTCTGTAGTATAATAGAGTATAGTGTAATAGAGATACCTTACTTGCTGCAAAGATCATTTTTGGGCTTGATGATCAGCAAGAGTCAAGCATTTAACTTTCTAACTATCTAGCTCGTGAATACCAAGGAGAGCATTGTGAATGAATCATTGTGAAGCACATTGAATTTAGTGATGGCACATGCTGGGACATCTTCTTGATTGGTCCTCTGGAGGCCAACTCTTTGTCATCTCTATGCAAACAATGCCTATAAATAGGCAGAAATGAACTCAGAATGGGCACTCTGCTTTAAGTTAATGCATATTTATTTTCATGGCCTTCCATTGAAGCAGAATTCCAAGACCAGGCATTGACTCATTCATTACAGGAAAAAGTAGTATCTTTTTTCTTTAATATAATGGGATGAACAAAAAAAACAAAACAAACAAACAAACAAACAAAAACAGCATGCCAGAGAAATCTGAGGGACCAATCTGTTGGTTTGTCTAAGACAGACCAACCAGACATCTGGAGCTCATGTGAGTGAGTACAGGTCAGGTGTGTGGCAGGCAGCCCAACAGAAACAGCACAGACCCTGTGAGGTTTGCCTGTCAGCCCTCAACAAATGTCAACATCTTTCTTCCTTTCTTAGGAGAGAAGGATGAAGATAATGATGATGGTGACAGTAAAATAATAACAATGGGAATAGTGAGAGAAAGTAAATAAATTTAGAGAAAGTAAATAAATTTCCTAAGGCAGGATCTAGTCAGAAGGATCTTGGGATTAAACCCCAGGCACCCTGACTTCAAAAATGAGTACTTCCTCAGAACCTGACCTCTACCAGGCTATATAGCATCATAATCAAAGACTCCAAAGACAAGGAGGGCTGCTGTAACAAAGTACCTTTCAAATAAAGCTATTCACAAACAAATATGTGTTAGTTACCAAACTCAGCAAAATGGAAGGTGAATAAAACTGGTCTCTTCTCTAGAACATCAGAGATTAATGAAGTGTGGATACATGCACATGTAGCTGACAATCATGAAATATTTACTCCTAAGGCCTTTACTTCTAAGTATTTAAAGACTCATTTTTAATATTATAAATATCATTTTATTAGTTCATGATTAATTATCAGGTTTGACAGAAGGATAGACTAGCATGATTTGTGCGTGGGTACCTGTTTTCTACTCTCCTAAAGGCTTATCATACATAAGCCAATGCCCAATGCCATTGCCTACATCTGGGCTTTCCCTAGTTGATGTGAATAAAACTTTTTTATACCAAAATTTTTTTTCTCTTCTTTTCTTTATTTATAATTTTGAAAATTTGTAGGTTCACAGCAAAATTGAGAGGAAAGTTTGGAGATTTCCCATTAACCCCCTGCCCCCATGAATGGATAGCTTCCTGTATTTTCAACATCCCTCATTAGAGTGATCCATTTGTTATCATTGTTGAACCTACATCAACACATCATCATCATCCTAAAGCCCACACTTTACATTACAGTAGTTTATTCTTGCTGTTGTACATTCTATGTGTTTGGACAAAAGTATATTGACATGTACCCATTATATCATTGAATACCATTTTTATTGCCTTAAAATTCTTTGTGCTCATGTATTCACCCCATCTCCCCAAGCTTTGATAGTCAGCAATCTTTTTTTTTTTTTAAGACTTTATTTATTTGACAGAGAGAAAAACAGTGAGAGAGGGAACACAAGCAGAGGGAATGGTAGCGGGAGAAGCAGGCTCCCAGCCGAGCAGGGAGCCCGATGCGGGGCTCAATCCCAGGACCCTGGGATCATGACCTGGGCCGAAGGCAGACACTTAACGACTGAGCCACCCAGGCACCCCAGTCACCAATCTTTTTATTGTCACCATAGTTTTGCCTTTCCCAGAATAGCATACACTCAGAATCATAAGGTATGTAGCTTTTCCAGCTTGGCTTCTTTTACTTAGTAATTTGCATTTAACTTTCTTCCTTAATAAATTCTTTCTTTTCAGTACTGAATAATCATTTTCTGGTTGTGCCATGGTATACTTATCCTTTCACTTACTGAAGGATGTCATGGTTGCTTTCAAGTTTTGACAATTGTGAATAAAGTTGCTATAAAAATCCATGGGCAGGTGTTTGTATGGATGTATTTTTCAGTGCCTTTAGGCCAATACCAAGGACAATGATTGCTAGATCATTTGGCAAAAGTGTGTTTAGTAATGTAAAGAAACTACCAAAGTGACAGTGCCATTTTGCATTCCCAACAGCCATGAATGAGTTCCTCTTGCTCTGCATCCTCATCAGCATTTGTTGCTATCAGTATTCTGCATTTAGGCATTCTAATGGGTGCATAGTGATATCTTATTGTAGTTTTAATTTTACTTTCCCTGATTACATATGACGTGAAGGGTCTTTTTGTGTTTATTTTCCAAAAAGATATATGCATGTATTTACACACACACACACACACATACACACACACACACACACACACATAAATACATACATACACAGGGAAATTTGAGGAGATTCTGTTTCTGTTAAAATTCTGTTTGGCTGATTTTTTAATTGGGTTGTTATTTTATTATCTATATTTTGTAACAATATTATATATATTTTGGATAATTTTCCTTTACCAGATGTGTCTTTCACAAATATTGTCTCGACTTATGTCATTTGTCTTATTCCCTCGACATTGTTTCACAGAGCAGTTGCTTATAATTTTAATAAAGTCTAGCTTATGTTATTTATTTCAAAGATCATGACTCTGGTATTGTGTCTAAAAAGTCATTGTCATATGCAAAATCATCTAGGTTATCTTCTAGGATTTGAATACTTTTATGTCTTACATTTAGGTCTGTGGTTTTGCATTAAGCCTTTTAGAATGTGTAAAGACTACGTCAGGATTCACTTTTGCATGTAGCTGTCCAGTTGTTCCAGAACCATTTTTTTAAAAGGTTATTTTTGCCCCACTGTACTGCCTTTGTTCTTTCTTAAAGATCAGTTGACTCTATGTGGATATCTTTATGGCTTTCTACTCTCTGAGCTAGTCCACTCTGGTATTTTTTTATTCTTTCAGTAATACTACACTGGTTTTATTATTGGCGCTTTATAGTAAGGCTTCAAGTTAGCTAGTGTCAGACCTCTGACTTTATTCTTCTCTTTCAAATTTGTTTAGACTATTCTGGGTGTTTTGCTTCTTCATGTAAGCTTTAGAATCATTTTGTTGATATGTAAAGAATTACTTGCTAAAATTTTGATTAAGATTGCACTGAACGTATAGATCAAGTTGGGAAAAACTGACATCTGACAATGTTGAATATTCCTATGCATGAACATGAAATATCTCTCCACTTATTTAGATCTTTACTCTTCAGAGTTTTGTCAGAGTTCTCATATAGATCTTGAATATATTTTGTTAGATTTATAACTAAGTACTTCATTTTTTTGAGTTCTGATATAAATAGTATTGCGGTATCAATTTAAAACTCCACTTGTTCATTGTTCCTAAATAGAAATCAATTGACTTTTGTGTATTAACCTTATATCCTGCAACCCTGTTATAATTACTTATTAGTTCCAGGGCATTTTTTTTCAATTGTTTTGATTTTTCCACATAAACAATTATCGATGAACAGGGATAGTTTTATGTGTTATTTCTCAGTCCATATAATTTTCCTTCCTTCCTTCCTTCCTTCCTTCCTTCCTTCCTTCCTTCCTTCCTTCCTTCCTTCCTTCCTTCCTTCCTTCTTCCCTCTTTCTTTCTTTCTCTCTCTCTTTCACGTATCATTGCATTAGCTAGAATTCCAGTATTATGATGAAAAGAAGTAGTAAGTAGGAATATATTTTTCTTGCACCTGAAATCAGTGGGAAATCTTTGAGTTTCTCAAAATTAAGTATGATTACTGTAGGCTTTTGAAGATATTCTTTATCAAGTTAAGGAGTTATATTTCTAGTTTACTGAGACTTTTTATCATGATTGGGTGTTAGATATTTTCAAATCTTTTTTATTTTTTACATTTACTGATGTGATCATGTGATTATTCTTTTTCAATCTGTTGATGTGATGGAATATATTACTTGATTTTTGAACGTCAACTCAGTATTATATACGTGGGTTACATCCCACCTGTTTCTGATATATATTTCTACTTAAACATATTTTTATTCAATCTGCTAATATTTTGTTAAAGATTTTGGATCTATGTTCATGAAAGATCTTGGTCTTTAGTTTCCTGTAATGCTTTTGTCTGGTTTTGGAATTAAGTTAAAACTGGTCTTATGAGTTAGGAAGTATTCTCTCTGCCACTAGCCTCTGAAAGAGATTTCAGAGAGTTGGCATTTTTGCCCTTTAAATGTTGGTAGAATTCACCAGTTGACCTATCTAAACCTGGGACTTTCAGTTTTTAAGGTTAGTTATTGATTTAGTTTCTTTAATAGATATGGGCTTATTCAGAACGCCTGTTTCTTTTTTTATGAGTTTTGGAAAATTTGTTTTTCAAGAAATTGGTCCATTTCTTCTAGATTATCAAATTTGTGAGCACAGAGTTTTTTCATAATATTCCCTTATTATTCTTTTAATATACATAGAATCTATAGTGATGCACCTTTTATTATTTCTGATGTTAATAATTTGTATTGTTTTTTTCTTATTTTTCTTACTAGAGGCTTATCAATTTTACTGATCTTTACTTTTCCACGAATCACTTTTTGGTTTGCTAATATTCCTTACTCTTTTCCTGTTTTCCATTTCATTTATTTCTGCTCCAATTTTTATTATTTCTTTTCTTCTGATTACTTGGGATGTAATATACTCTTCTTTTTCTAGTGTCTTAAATTAGAAACAAAGATGATTGATTTTTTTTTAATCTTTCTGTTTTTCTAATATGTGCATCTACTGATATAAATTTCCCTGTAGGTACTGTGTTTCTGCATACCATAACCTTTGATAAGTTGCATTTTCATTTTCCTTTAGTCCAAAATATTTTAAAATTTCTCTTAAGATTTTGTCTTTGACTCATGTTTTTTTAAGAAATGTTTATTTAGGGGCACCTGGGTGGCTCAGTCGTTAAGCGTCTGCCTTCGGCTCAGGTCATGATCCCAGAGTCCTGGGATCGAGCCCCACATCTGGCTCTTTGCTCAGCAGGGAGCCTGCTTCTCCTGCTACCATTCCCTCTGCTTGTGCTCCCTCTCCAACTGTGTTTCTCTAAGAAAAAAAAAAAAAAAAGAAATGTTTATTTAATCTCCACATTTTTTTTCAGTTAACTTTCTGTATTAATTCCATTGTAGTTTGAAAGCAGACATTGTATGATTTCTATTCTTTTAAATGTGTCAAGGTGTGTTTTGTGGCCCAGGACGTGGTCTATCTCTTGGCAAATATTCCATGTGAGCTTGAAAATAATGTGCACTCTGCTGTTTTGGGATGAGGTAGTCCATCAGTGCTGATTATATCCAGTTGTTTGATGGTGTGGTTGAGTTCTGCTGTCCTTCATGATTTTTCTGTCTTCTCTATCTGTTTATTTCTAATAGGTGTTGAAATCTTCAAATATATAGTGGATTTATCTATTTCTCCTTGTCCCTTCTATAAGGTTTTGCCTCATATAATCTGATGCTCTATTGTCAGACACATGCTCATTAAGTATTTCTATGTCTTCTTGGAGAATTATTTATCTTTATGTAATGCCTTTCTTTATCCCTGATCACTTTCTTTGCTTTGAAACCTGCTCTGTTTGAAATTAATATAGCTATCTCCTTGCTTTCTTTTGTTAGTGTTAGCATGGAATATTTCCCTCCATCCATTTACTTTTAATATATACGTCTTTATATTTAAAGTGGATTTCTTGCAGAAAAAAATACTTTTGGGTTTTGTTTTTTAATCAACTCTGACAATCTCTCTCTTTTTTTTTTTAAGATTTTATTTATTTGACAGAGAGAAACACAGTGAGAGAGGGAACACAAGCAGAGGGAATGGTAGCTGGAGAAGCAGGCTCCCCGCTAAGCAGAGAGCCCAATGTGGGGCTCGATCCCACCTGGGATCACGACCCGGGCTGAAGGCAGACGCTTAACAACTGAGCCACCCAGGCGCCCCTCTGACAATCTCTTTTAATTGGTGCATTTAGAGCATTGCCATTCAAAGTGATTATTGATATATTTGGGTTAATAACTACCATACTCATTATTTGTTTCTATCTGTTGCACTCATTCTTGGTTTCTATTCTTGTCTTAAACTATTTTGCTGACTTCTGTGGTTTTAGTTGAGCATTTATGATTTCTTTTTCTCTTTTCATATTGGTTACACTTCTTTTCTTTTATATTTTTTTAGTGGTTTCTCTTGGGTTTGCAATATATATTTACAACTAATCCAAGGTGCCTTACAAATAAAACCACATTGCTTCATGGGTAGTTGATTATCTAATAATAATAAAAGAGTCCTAATTTATTCCTCTTGTCTTTTCTATCATTGCTTTCATTCAATTCACATATATATATGTACATATATATGCATATATATATATGCCTCATATATGTCATATATATATATGTCTCCAAGAAGACATATATACATATATGTGGTACATATACCATAAATATATATATATATAGTTCATAAGCATACCTAATCAAACACATTGCTGCTATCCTTATTTTGAATAAGCTATTATTCAATCAACTAAGAATAAGAAAAAAAAATTTTATCTTACCTTCCTTTATCCCTTCTCTGATATGCTTCATTTCTTTATATAGTTCCAAGTTTCTTTTTTTTTAGTTCCAAGTTTCTGACCCACATTGTTTTTCTTTAGGAAGCTAAAGAACTTCTTTTTTTTTTTTTTTTTAGCTAAAGAACTTCTTTTAAGATTTCTTACAAAGCATGTCAACTGGCAACAAATATTCTCAATTTTGTTTGTTGAGAGGATCTATTTTTTCTTCACTTTTGAAAGACAATTATTCAGTGTACAAAACCGTACATTGGTGTTTTATTTATCCTCAGCACTTTAAATGTTTCAGTCTACTCTTCTTCCTCTCATAGCTTCAGAGGAGAAGCCAGATATAATTCTTAACTTTGTTCTCATATAGATAAGTATTTTTCTTTTGTCTTCTTTCAGGATTCTTTCTTTGATTCTATCTTTGATTTTCTGTAGTTTGAAAATTATATGCCTAGGTGTAGTTTTTTTGGCATTCTTCCTGCTAGGCGTTCTTTGAGCTTACTGGATCTGTAGTTTGATGTCTGACTTTAATTTGAGAAAATTTTCACTTGTTGTTTCAAATATTAATTGTTTTTCTTTCTCTTTTCATCTCTTTTTAGTGTTCCCATTTTGCGTATGTTCTATCTTTCTTAAGATACTATTCTGTTCCAGATTTTTTTTTTTTTTTTTGGTCAGTCTTTGTTCTCTTTGTTTTTCAGTTTTGGAGTTTTCTATTGAGGTATCTCAATCTCAGAGATTCTTCTGTTAGCCGTGTAAGTCTATTAATTAGCCCAGAAAAGTCATTCCTCATTTCTCTTACAGCACTTTTTATCTTTAACATTTCTTTTGATTTTTTCTTAGGATTTCTGTCTCTGTTTGCACTGCCATCTGTTCTTGCATGTTGTCTATTCAATGTTGAATAATCATAATACTTTAAAATAGGATTAATAGTTAAAATATGTAATAAATTTTTTCCCATCTCTATAATATAAAGCTAGAAAACCCAGTGTTTTGCTTTTTTAAAAGGATATTTGGATAGGCAATTCTATAAAAGGAGAAATCCAAATGACTAACAGATTGTATATGAGCAATTTCCCTTTTTGTTTTACTTTTCTTCTTTTAATTTACTAAAAATGGGAAAATCCATAAATAACAAATGCAATGAGGTGTCACATTACTGAAATCAGATTGGTGAGAATCAGGGGGGAAAAAAGATCTCAGGATATGGGAGAGTGGAGAACTGACAACATTTGAGCAATGCTGGTGGGAGGGCACTCTAGTACAGACAGGATAGTGCATTTTGTATTTATGTCCATAACCTAAGACCAGGCAATTCCATGTCAGAAAATAAATCCCAATTATACACAGGAAGTCTATAAAGAGATGTGCACAATGATAATTATTAAAGCATCATTTGTTTTTGTGGAGGGTTGAAGGTATCTAGAGACAAGATAATTTATATATGTGCATATATATAAGGAATATTGTGGAATGTTTTGCAGTATCTAGAAGGAATAATTTAAATGTCCATGGTGTAACATTTGTACTTCTTAAACTCATGATGGGCAAAAATGTGAGAAATGGAAGGTTTCTACAGTCAAAATCATTTACATAAACTCAAAATAAATGTATAGAATACAAATTAGTTTACAAGGTATGTATGTATCCACATACATATATAAAATACATTAAGTGCTTTTGAGATAGAAGAGGAACAGGAACAGAGATCAGAATGGAGTAGAAGAAAATTAAAGAAAGTTTTGTTATATAAACATGTGATGATTGTATACTGTCAATGAGGGTATATGATAAAGTTAACTTTCTGCAATTGAGAGAATAAAAATGAAAGGGCAGACATTAACTCATAAATATTGCAAGGTAAAGAAACACACCATGATTATGACTGGAGATTATCACTGGATAAATACTACATTTATTCTAAGACATACAGAGAAGTAAGGAACTTCATCATTACTGCAAATAGTCTGAACCATCACCCAGCCAGGGGTAATTATAGCACAGTCCACACACCCTGTGGTTCTATCCCTGTATTATTGCTCTGTCCACCCAGTAGTTGGGCTTAAACTTTGTTCCTGCAAAGGATTTTTTTTTTGTTTGTGATTTGAACCATGAAATTTTATTTTGCTAGTAATTCAAGGTGAAAATTTTAAAAAGAGAGATTTGACAAATTTCTACTTGGATATCTTTGCAAAACAGTAGGACCTCAGTCTGTGGAGGGAGAAGAACTTCACCATCAACCTCTTTTTCCATGAGGAATTGTGTAGACTTAAGAACCGTGCTTAAAATCCTTTAACATCTTCCAGTAAGTAAGTAACATCACTTACTCTCTGTTTTTGTTTCTGCTGCATTATCTGTTGCTAACTCTTTAGTTGTATGCCTCAAATTCAAACTCTTGAGAAAGAATCTGACTGGTGTGACCCATCAACCTGCCCATTTGTGCCATGTTGAGCATTTTTCTTATGAAAAGCAAGCACCTAGACTGCTGGACGATACCCAGGTAGTGACTATTCAGTTAGTCCTGCTTATTGGACCAATCTTTTAGGACAAGTATCATCTTCTCTGGCTACACTAAGCCTTAAATGTATTGGGTACATCCAAAGATCCATCATCACTTCATAGTTGCAATGACACTTTGTGACTACTGGATAATCTGTAATCAATATGGAATGATGGTTTTGGTAGCAAAGTAAAAAAATTATATCTAGAATTTGGGTTAGCTTGGAGGCTACATGTTAAAGCCAATTTTGCAACCATGAAATTTTATTTTGCTAGTAATTCAAGGTGAAAATTTTAAAAAGAGAGATTTGACAAATTTCTACTTCGATATCTTTGCAAAACACTAGGACCTCAGTCTGTGGAGGGAGAAGAACTTCACCATCAACCTCTTTTTCCATGAGGAATTGTGTAGACTTAAGAACCGTGCTTAAAATCCTTTAACATCTTCCAGCCTGCTTTAAGTTAGTTGTATGTTTTGCCCAGAACCCACTTTGCATTTTTGGCAATAATCAGTAACTTACACTAAATATTTATGTCAGAGTACTAATTTTAGCTAAATTGTATATTTAGTCCTTAGAGGACTACCCAGCAAATGACACATACATAAATCTTAACTCAGAAGAAGGCTCTGCATTGCAGGTACTCAGAGTAGCACAGATCACTTCCAGAAAATAACAGTTCCTCTCTATAAAATAATAAAAATGTTTGGAAATATGTAAACATAAGCATGTTATTTAGAGTACCATTTATATGATTACTTTACTTCTGGTTGACACGAAGTAGGAGGCAAAATATTTTCCCTTCACTTGAGTCAACAACAGTATTATTGGGTAACAACCGAAACATTAGTGTTCAAAACACTGGAGATCAGATAATGTCAGGTAATGATCACTGAGGAATGAAAAATATATATATGAACACTATGGTTGCCCAGGTACTGTCAGGGAGGAGTCACCCAGGCAGAGTTCATCAGTTACAGAGTTGAGAAGATGAGGTTAAGAATCCAAGAGGTCAATTTAGCTAGAGTTTGCAGGACAGAGTGCTATAAGGAGAGAGATGCTCAGAAAATGGACTCTAGCAGCAGCTGCAGAAAGTCCATGTTGGGTGTTTTCCAGAGTACTGACTGGTGAATATGTGTGAGCAAATTGCATAGCTCTAGGAAAGAAACATCTGAGAGAACTCAAGGAAGCAGTCTCCAGTGCTTCCAGGGGTCTAGAAATAGTGATTGTTCCCACCAAGCCATCTGAAAAATTGTATCATTCTTAGGGTGTAGGGTACACAGAGCAAGATGGGACTAAGATGATAGAAGTGATGCACTCATGGAGCACCTGGGTGGCTCAGTCAGTTAAGCATCTACCTTTGGCTCAGGTCATGATCTCCAGAGCCTGGGATAGAGCTCTGTGTTGGGCTCCCTGCTCTATAGGGAGTCTGCTTGTCCTTCTCCCTCTGCCTTCTCCCTTCTGCCCTCTCCCTCCCCCACCCCAGCTTGTGCTCTCTCATGCTCTCTCTCAATTAAATAAATAAAATCTTAAAAAAAATAGGAACTCATTGATCAAAGTTATGGAGGCACTCACTTTCATGTTCCTACAAGTGCAGGACTGGCACATGATAATGAGTGCCTCCTTAACATTTTGCAACCTGGAGGCCCACTCATAAGTAAGTACTTATGCCCAGGTAGACATGTGTAGGAGCCTAAGCATGAGTGCATCCTTTCATTTTTGCCCTGGATGCCTCTCTTGCCTCACTAGAATTCTACTAAAAAGACAAGAATAATTTATTATAGACTAAACATGGTATGGTTCTTTCCAAAAACAATTTATCATTTTTTGTAAGTTGTTTTTATTTGAATACAGTTGACACACACTGTTCCATTAGTTTCAAATGTACAACATAGTGATTTAACAAGTTTATATATTATTTTCATCTCAGATGTAGCTACAAGCTTTCCCTATATATCAGTGTTACAATGTCATTGACTCTATTCCTTATGCGGTGACTTTTATTCTCATTACTTATTTGTTCCATAACTTGAAGAATTTATCCCACTCCCCTTTACCCATTTTTTTCCATCACCCACCTTCCTCTTCTCTAGCAACTATCAACTTGTTCTCTGTATTTATAAGTCTGATTCTGCCCTTTTGTTTTGATTCTACATATGAGTGAAATCACATGGTATTTGTCTTTCTCAGTCTGGCTTATTTCACTTAGCAAAATACCCTCTGGGTCCATCCATGTTGCCTCAAAATGCATGATCTCATCCTTTTTATCGCTGTATAATAGAGAGATAGATAGATATAAAGATATATAGATATAGATATATAGATATCAATCTTCCTTATCCATTCATCTATCAGTGGATATTTAGGTTGCCTCTGTATCTTGGTTATTGTAAATAATGCTGCAATAGGGGTGCCTGGGTGGCTCAGTGGGTTAAAGCCTCTGCCTTCGGCTCAGGTCATGATCTAAGGGTCCTGGGATCAAGCCCCGCATCAGGCTCTCAGCTCAGCAGGGTACCTGCTTCCTCCTCTCTCTCTGCCTGCCTCTCTGCCTGCTTCTGATCTCTGTCAAATAAATAAATAAAAATCTTTAAAAAAATAATGCTGCAATATACAGAGTGATGCCTATATCTTTTCAGATTTGTGTTTTTGTTTTCTCTTGGTAATTACCCAATAGTGGAATTATTGGATCATATGGTTTTTCTATTTTTAATTTCCTGAGGAACCTCCATACTATTTTCCACAGTGGCAACTCAACAACAGAAAAACAATCCAATTTAAAAAATGGATTCAGAGGATCTGAAGAAACAGTTTTTCCAAATTAAAAAAATAAATAAAAGTAAGATCTAAAAAGATCAAACTATTTCCAAATAATATAATTTTCCCAGAACAAATCTCAAAAATGTTTGTATGAATACAAAAATAGCCAGTACTCACCCCAAAAGGGAAAAATTTACAATGTCCAGCAATTAGATAAGACCAGACATGCAAAAAAACAAGGAAATATAACTTATATTTAAGAATAAAACCAACCCAGAAGTGACAAAGATGTTAGAATACCAAGCAAATACATTAAATCAATTGAAATGAGGTTCACCTGTTCATCATCAGGGAAATATACATTAGAACCTTGATGAGATACCACTATACACCTATTAGAATGGCTAAAAACAAATAGTTTGACCACATCAAATGTTGTCAAGCATGTGGGGCAGCTGGAACACTCATATACTTCTGTTGGGAATATAAAACAACCACTTTGAAAAAAAACAGTTTAGGGGTGCCTGGGCAGCTCAGTAGTTAGGCGACTGCCTTCGGCTTAGGTCGTGATCCCAGGGTCCTGGGATCGAGCCCCGCATTGGGCTCTCTCTGCGGCGGGGAGCCTGCTTCTCCCACTACCAATCCCTCTGCTTGTGTTCCCTCTCTCACTGTGTTTCTCTCTGTCAAATAAATAGCAATTTTTAAAAAGTTAAATATACAGTTGCCATATGATCTAGCTATTACACTTCTGTGTATTTACCCAAGAGGAAGGAAAAAAGACTTGTACAGAGACTTGTATGCAGATGTGAAAAGCACTTTTATTTTTAATAGCACCAAACCAAAGTAACACAAACTGTGTCCACCATTGTCTAAATTGGGGGGATTAGCTGGAGTTGTGATGGTTTTAGTAATGTTTCCATGAATCCAGGCAAAACCTTAGGTGCAGCCGCCTATCCATTGTGGAGGAAGCCAGGGCCACAGGTTAGTTCCATATATCCAGTTGGTTCCATTTGGAGCTGGTCATCTGGTGCCTGATCGCCTTCCCCAATCAGCCTACTCAGTAGCGAACCAGTCAGTAGTCCGGAGTACTATCATTTGGGAACATGTTTAAGCCAACTGTTATTTGTATTTTCAATAGTGGCATCTTAAATCTGGTTGACTAGAATAAGCAAGATCAATAACCCCTGAACAGTTATGCTTAAAGAGAAGTACAATGGTCAGGTCCAGGCATAAGTGTAACTACATTTAAAGTTTGACAGGTTTTAAATATTATTTTAGGCATATCTATAAGTGTAGTCTGGTATTTAGTAAGTCAGCCTCCATCATCCATTAGTGGCCTTTGGTCTCTAAGACACTCTGGATCTGCTGTGAAGTCATTATAGTTAGGGACTGTCCCACAGTGAGCTTTGAGACTCCTTTTACTAGGGGGGCTGTTCTATACTTAGCTAAAGCCTTCATTTGCAACTGTACCTCAACAGAGGTGGCTTCTAGGATAAATATGACTAAAGGATGAAATCATTAAGAAGCCCTTTTTGAATGGTCCAGCCTTAACAATATCCTAATTACAAAGGATCACTGGAAAGTGGGAGAAAACTTGTCAAGAGATAAGGGGAGTCCCATATGCATCATCCAATCCAATCATAAAGAAAGTGGGGTCATTCATTACCTCCACAAGTCCATAGTTAATCCTATTGAGTGGGGTATGCTTCTGGCTTTTAGGGAATTTCATTATCCCAACCACATAGAATTGGTCAAGTTGATAGGGGAATTGTTGGGGAATCAATCCCATTTTCCACTTGTTTAATCAAGTGCCATAGGGTCCTGTTATTATCCCTACAGAATAAAAAACAAGATCGTCTAAATGAGCTATTGTGCAACTTCTCTTAAGTTTACCTCAAGTTGTCCAGCTTAGGTAAACAACAAGCATTTAAAGACAACCAAATCTAGAATTTAACATCTACAAAGGTGTGTTATTGAAACATAATTTTTCTCTCTAAAATAACCCTCATTCCCAAAGACAGCCAAATCAGGACTAATTTATTTGGAAAACAAGTCCAGTTTTAACAAACTTGGCCTAATTATTTACATCAGCTTGGCAAGAACGGTGAGTGATCATATATAGATCTTTAGAATCTGCTTTGCTGGAACTTCTCATAAGGAATCTCTAGGTTGAACTTTTAGTAGCCTCTGAGGCCAGAAGCCAAGCCAAGTACTTCCCATCAGACGTGCCTGCAATACCTGTAGATTTGGGAGAATCCCTCTACCTGAGGTCCCCAGAATATCCTGAGGTTCCTGAACCTGCCAGGAAGTGACATTCTTTACTCACCTGGTGAGGCTGCTGGGAACTCTGTAAGTAAGGTATCAGGCCAACATTTCCAAGGGACTTTATGGCTCCAAATTTCATAAAGTCAACCTTACTTCCTTAAAGCTGTCTGGTCATATCTGAGTCTATGCATGTCTTTCTCAAATATGACATTCCAGTCAAAACCTTGGTAAAATAACCCATGTTTCCAATGGTGTCCTGTTATAGGGAGAACAGATTCTTACTAAACTTATGCAAATGACTAGGATTATCATGGAAGAAGGAATACTTAAAATGAGACATTTTGAGTTTCAGAGAGTTCAAACAGAAAAGTTGAATGCTTTGATTTGTTTACAAATGAGTATTTTTACATTTTTGTAAGTCACAGATATCTTAAGAAAAAGTTTCCTTAGTCTGGAAAAGCAAACATTGGAAAAACCATAAATGTTTCAAATATTATAATCTTTTAGTTCATTTAGTTCCATGTTACTAATTCTGGCTAGTTTGAATGTAGTTTTAGTTAGTTCTGGAAATTCTTACTCATTTCAGTTCTGATCTTAAAGATACTGAGTACTTGTGTTGTCCTAAAAGTCCTTTATGTGAACCTCTGGGAAATGAAACTAATTTTGCAAGACAATAAGAACAATTATAAATGACAAAAAAAAACAAAAACAAAAAACAAAAAAACAAAAAACCCTCAGAAATGGCCAATGTTAATGATCTGATAGGAGAGTTCACTATGATACCATTGACAAGGAAACTCAGTTATTGTGACACATAACATTTCAATAGCCAGAACCAGAAGGAAACATACCAAGCAAGCAAGCCTAGTTAGTCAGCAAGACTTTGTTCATGATTTAAATCTTGGGGAAGTTTGTTAAAACCTTAGGAAGTTTTAAGCACATGCCTAAACAGGAGTAGGGATGTTAAAGACCTGATACAAGTAAATATTGAAAATGGTTTTTCTGGACAGGCAAAAAGAGAAAACAACTGTTTACATTTTCTTCTCAACAACAGATCAATTAATTTACGAAAATTTTGTCTTTTTGAACGAAGAGAAAGCAGACTTCCAATCTTAAAGCAGTGTACTTTAAAATCTGTTTATTTCGATCTTAGTCTGTCCTGACCACACCTAAAATTCCGTTTCAAAATTTTCCCTCCATAAACCTTCTACAACTTTCCTTTGCATTTAGATTTTGTTCCAAGCCATTTTTCTTTGCACTTTTAGAAACCTTAGTCTCCATTGAATAACCAACTGTGAACTGTTACACGAAATTCTTTAGATGGCAAATTTGTGAATTGGTTAAGCACAAAGCATACTTAACAATAGATTAAAATATTCTTAGTCCAACAGAGTTAAATTTCCTTAGTTCTTTGAAATAAGTCAAGAGCATAAACCTATGTTCGGTTAACAGTGAATTAGCATTCTTTCCCATTTGGAAAAGACCTAGATGTCCAATGAATTTAATTCCATTTCTCATCCAGGCAAAACTTTAAAGTTTCAGGTTACCAAAGACTTTGAAAGCTATTTTAGCAGTTACCCATGAGAAATTTGAGACAATTAAAAATCAGTTTAGTCATCTTTTTGCTAACAAATTGCAACAGAGATAATATGAGCTTATTTGACCTTCAGCAAACTTTGATAGAGTAAGTTTTACATTTAGTGCTAACTTTAAAGATATGTTTATTTTTTTAAAAAGATTTTATTTATTTATTTATTTGACAGAGAGAGAGAGAGAGATCATAAGTAGTCAGAAAGGTAGGTGGGGGAGGGGGAAGCAGTCTTGCTGCTGAGCAGAGAGCCCAATGCAGGGCTCGATCCCAGGACCCTGAGATCATGACCTGAGCTGAAGGCAGAGGCTTTAACCCACTGAGCCACCAGGCACCCCTAATGATAGGTCTATCTTAATTAAACTAACAAACTTAACTTAGTTCAAATACTGATTTATGTTCCACCTGGGCCCACTCCATTTTAAATTTTTACCTGAGACATGGGTGGGGAAATCTTGAGTGGGAAGTGTTAGGTCCAGGAGGTGCTTTTCTTGCTCTTGACAGTGAGAGAGGATCTATGGTGCAGAAGGCACTGAAGATGGTCTAGAGGTCAGTTATGCAGGCTGCACCCAAGTTGGTGCAGAAACAAGAGAAGGGGGAGAGAGAAGAGATGAAGTGCTGCTAGAAGGCAAAGAAATCATTCCTGGTTTTAGAGCTCTTCAGCTCCAGAGGAGCAGGCGCCATTTTTTCCCACCAACAAAGGGGGAACGGTTAGGCAGTCCACAACAGGGAGAAGAAGGCAGGGAATTTCCCTGAAAAAAAGAGTTTTGGCAGCTGCTTAAGTATATTCCTTGAAGTCCCTACTCCAAGGGACACTAACCACAATTGGTTCAAGTTACATTTGTCAGGTTTGAATCGGTGGTGGAAAAGAGGAGCCAGGTGAGTTTTAATCGATGCAAGCTAAAAGGAAGCACTCTCAGGTGAGGTTCCTTGGTCCCGGGTTAGGACAGGGCCAAGGAAGTCACATCGAGGGGTAGGGCTGAGGGGTTTTTAATTAGGGGCCTTAGGATGTGGAGGGTTTGCTGGTATCTGATTGGCTGCGGTTTATGTATATGAGGGATACAAAATACACCAATCAGTTGTCAGCTCATTATACAGAAAAAGGAATGCAAAGTCGACCAGTCAGATTATTCGTAGTGGTTGTGGGGTGATCTGGAAAGTCTCTGAGACAAGAAGCCCCATGGTGGGAAGTTCTGAGCCACCATCTTATGAAACTCGGTGGCCATCTTGTCCACTCTCGGTGTCCCTGGGCCCACCAGCCTAACAATAGCCATTTACATGGGAAATGAGTGAAGGAGAAGCCCCCACATCTATTATGAGGTACAGTGAGAGATAAAGTCAGAGTCCTCTTTGCTAGGGATGGCCTGTGTATCCTCCAGCAACCTGTGTTTACTAGGAGAAGGCTTATTTAGATAGTTATCACCCAGTATGTCAGGAGATCTTTACTAGCCAGACATATTTGGGCAAATGCATTCTGCAAGAGGCTCTTAGGTTGGAGTCATAGTGTAGAGCAATGAAGGCCTAGGTATGAGCAATGAAGTTATCCTAGGTCCATTGGCCATTTTCCTGCAGAGGAGATCTAACTGCTAGATCCCACTGGAGCTCAGTCCTTTCCTAAGTGTCACAATGAAGTTTGTTTCCAATGGGTTAAAAGGCACTCCAAGGTAGAATTCCTTGGGAACCCAAGAAGCCTACTGAAGCCATGCTCCCAGAAAAGTAAAGAAAGTCCATTACCAAATCCCCCTCAACTCCTGCGTGGCAGCCTACGAAGGATATGTCAGAGGTTCCAGTGTGTCAAAAGGGACCAGAGGTGTCCCTCAAGCAAGACATTGCCATTGATTACAATCCTGCCTTCCCATGAAGGCATTCCTGCTGTAAAAGGCCCTGGAGTGGTGCTGGCATCCCTCCCCTTCCCCATAGCATCCTAGGCTATGGATGGGTGCATGGTGAATGAACTGAAATATGGTGCCATGCCATCATATGTCCTGAAGGTTGCATACTGCCCTGCCATTTTAACCCATGGAAAATACTAGAAAAAGCTTACCTAATTTTGTACCTTAAAGTAGGTAGTAGATGACACTGACAAGAAACAATAAAGACTGAAATCTGTCATGGTCTAAAAGCAACATTCCAACCCACGTGGTCTTTATAGCCAACTTCCCTAGGAAACATTTCCCGGTTGGGTTTGAATTCCGTTGGGTACTGGTTTTGGCCGGCCCCCAGTGGAAGTCCAGCAACCAGTAGTGGCTACACCAGGGATGTGGAAAGGATCACATTAGATCAGTCAGAAAGAAATCACACATGGGAGTCTTAAGATTGGCAGCCGTCCTGTCCTGGTGACTTAGGTGGCTGTCCCATGCCCAAGATAGACAACTTTTTATAAGAAAAGAAACAGAGAGGACATCAAGTTTCTGGGTCTTATTACCATTCCAGCCAAGGTACTGACTTCCAGCCAAAAGGCAGACTTTTCCTACCCCTAGAGTAGCCACAGGCTAGAAGACTACAGCCTGAGCAATCGACATGAAAATGTTCCAATAAGATCATACTCCTTGAAAAGCCCCTGAAATGAGGGTAAAGTCGAGGAGAGAAAGTACTCACTAATTCTGCACCGAAGCTCAGAGTCCAGATATAAAGACTCAAAGCCCCACGTTCGGGTGCCAAATGATGAAGTTTTAGAATATAAGTGAGGTTCAGTGGGGTGGAGTCCAGGGCTGACTACCAATAAAGAATTCTTGAGACATCTTTGGTGAAAAATGGTTGTTTATTAAAGCACAGGGACATGACCTGTGGGCAGAAAGAGCTGCTACACAGGGTTTGTGGAGGGTGGCTGATTATACACAATGGGGTTGGGGGAGGTAAAGAAAAGGGAGATTTCAAAAGAACTTCCCTATGCTAAAGAGGACCTACAAGATACCAGAGGCCTTTCTCCCATCAGGTTAAG
>CM053605.1:92913307-92979329 GCA_028646535.1 Procyon lotor | reverse complement strand
AGAGGCAAAGAATCTGTACTCAGAAAACTACAAAGTGCTCATGAAAGAAATTGAGGAAGACACCAAAAAATGGAAAAACATCCCATGCTCATGGATTGGAAGAACAAATGTTGTGAAAATGTCTATTCTACCTAAAGCAATCTACACATTTAATGCAATCCCTATCAAAATACCATCCATTTATTTCAAAGAAATGGAATAAATAATCCTAAAATTTATATGGAACCAGAAAAGACCACGAATAGCCAGAGGAATGTTGAAAAAGAAAACCAAAGTCGGGCGGCATCAACATTCCTGACTTCAAACTCTATTACAAAGCTATAATAATTAAGACAGTGTGATGCCGGCACAAAAATAGACACATAGATCAATGGAACAGAATAGAGAACCTAGAAATGGACCTCCAATTCTATGGTGACCTGATCTTCGACAAGGCAGGAAAGAATATCCAGTGGAAAAAAGACAGTCTCTTCAACAAATGGTGTTGGGAAAACTGGACAGCCACATGCAGAAGAATGAAACTGGACCATTTCCTTACACCACACACAAAAATAGACTCAAAATGGATGAAAGACCTCAATGTGAGACAGAACTCCATCACAATCCTGGAGGAGAACATAGGCAACAATCTCTTCAACCTCAGCCACAGCAACTTCTTACTAGAAACATCTCCAAAGGCAAGGGAAGCAAGGACAAAAATGAACTATTGGACCTTCATCAAGATCAATAGCTTTTGCACAGCAAAGGAAACAGTCAACAAAACCAAAAGACAACTGACAGAATGGGAGAAGATATTCGCAAATGACATATCAGATAAAGGGCTAGAATCCAAAATCGATAGAGAACTTCTCAAACTCAACACCCAAAGAACAAATAATCCAATCAAGAAATGGGCAGATGTTATGAACAGACATTTCTGCAAAGAGGACATCCTAATGGCCAACAGACACATGAAAAAGTGTTCCACATCACTCAGCATCAGTGAAATACAAATCAAAAACAAAATGAGAAACCACCTCACACCAGTCAGAATGGCTAAAATTAGCAAGACAGGAAATGACAGATGTTGGTGAGGATGTGGAGAAAGGGGAACCCTCCTACACTTTTGGTGGGAATGCAAGCTCATATGGCCACTCTGTAAAACAGTATGGAGGTTCCTGAAAAAGTTGAAAATAGAGCTACCCTATGAACCAGCAATTACACTACTGGGTATTTACCCTAAATATACTAATGTGATCAGAAGGGGCACGTGCCACTGAATGTTTATAGGAGCAATGCCCGCAATAGCCAAACTATGGAAATAAACCTAGATGTCCATCAACAGATGAATGGATAAAGAAGAGGTGGTATATATATACAATGGAATACTATGCAGCCATCAAGAGAAACGAAATCTGGCCATTTGCAACGACACGGATGGAACTGGAGGGTATTATGCTAAGTGAAATAAGTCAGTCAGAGAAAGACAAGTATCACATGATCTCTCTGATATGAAGAATTTGAGAGGCAAGGCGGGAGTTTGGGGGGTGTGGGGGAGAGAAACGAAACAGGAAGGGATGGGGAGGGAGACAAACCATAAGGGACTCCTAGACTCAAGAAATGAACTAAGGGTGGTTGGGAGGCGGGGGGGGGTGGTGGGTAGGGATAGGGTGGCTGGGTTGTGGACATTGGGGAGGGTATGTGCTATGGTAAGTACTGTGAAATGTGTAAGCCTGACAATTCACATACATGTATCCTGGGACAAATAATACATTATATGTTAATAAAAAAAAAAAAAAGAACGATGGCATGCACAGAAAGGAAACAAACTGCCTTTCCCAGCAGTTTTCTAATATTGAACCGCTTTGCATTCCAGAAAAATCCTTACTTGGTCATATTTTACATGTATATAAAAATATACTTAAATGCATATATTTTAAATATATATTTTATATATCATATTTTTGTTTTAATTTAGAGCTTTGTATTTATATTCAAATATAATTTATTTTGTACACACTGTATATTTCAGTGAATTATTTGCTAGTGAATTATATGCTAGTTTTATAATTAGGAAGGCATTTTTTCTTAAATTTTCCTCATCAAATTTTGAATTTCAAAGGAAATACATGTTCATTTTATCTAGTGGGATAATGTAAAGATGCCTAAAATAAATCTAGCAA
The DNA here is from genome assembly GCA_028646535.1 of Procyon lotor. Classification (NCBI taxonomy): domain Eukaryota; kingdom Metazoa; phylum Chordata; class Mammalia; order Carnivora; family Procyonidae; genus Procyon; species Procyon lotor. The sequence goes on along the minus strand of CM053605.1, from coordinate 92,977,167 downwards.
TCTCTTCCCACTCTGAAATTTTTCCCACTTTATTTCTACAATTTTCTGTTAGTAAAAATACACAAACACTTTACATATTTAAAAAAAAAACTGAATAAAGATAGGTAGAATTCCAGGTCTCCTCCCCACCATGTCAGGGAGAAAGATTTATTCCACAGAGACCCTTAATTAGAGAAAGTGTGAACTCAGAGCACTCCAATGAAGCTGCTCCTGCCCCTTGTAGGGAAACCCATCCATCGGCAATCCCCTCCCATCCCACAGAGGTTCCCATCGATTACCAGAATCTTACTCTTGACTTATAATGAAGATCTAAGTATTGCCAAAACACATGAGGAAAAATTCCAACATGAAAAAAAGAAAACGGGCTCCTGAGTAGCTCAGTGGGTTAAAGCCTCTGTCTTCAGCTCAGGTCATGATCTCAGGGTCTTGGGATTGAGCCCTGAATGGGCTCTCTACTCAGTGGGGAGCCTGCTTCCCTCTCTCTCTCTCTCTCTTCCTGCCTGTCTGCCTATTTGTGATCTCTCTCTCTGTGAAATAAATAAAAAATAAATAATAAATAAATAATAAAATCTTTTTAAAAAAACAAAGAAAAAAGTGAACTTTGAGGAAATAAACACAATGCAAGTATCAATAACAAAAGTAAAAGTTTGGAATGACCATTTTAAGATAGGTAGAAAAATATATGTTCTGGTTATCTATTTCTGGACAGCAAGCTTCCATTGAATTTAATGTTTTTTTGTTTTTGTTTTTGTTTTTTTTTTAAGATTTTATTTATTTGACAGAGAGAAACACAGCGAGAGAGGGAACACAAGAAGAGGGAATGGTAGCGGAAGAAGCAGGCTTCCAGCAGAGCAGAGAGCCCGATGCGGGGCTCGATCCCAGGACCCTGGGATCTGACCTGGGCCGAAGGCAGACGCTTAACAACTGAGCCACCCAGGTGCCCCCGAATTTAATGTTTTACAATAATTTATTATTATCCCTCTTTGTTCTAAGGTTTGGCTGGAAGATTCTTGCTTACAGTCAGATGGCAACTGGTTTTAGAGGCATCTGAAAGTGTTTCCCTTGAACACTGAGGGCTTGTGGGGATTCTTCCTGTGCATGGCCTCCCCTTGCAGCCACCTTGGGCTTCCTGAGTAAGTGACATGGAGTGTGGAGGGGCCACTCCCCTGACACAAGTTGATTTTATCACTTGTGGCTCAGTGCAGGAAACAGGAGTTACTCTAAGTATTTTATCCAGGAAAAGGTTTTATTTTCCAAAAAGGATAGACTTTTATTTCTTTCTTACACAATAGTAGAAAAGTGAGTTGGCCAGAGATGGTGGATCACAGAAATTGAATCTCTCACAGTTCTGGTGGCAGAAGTCTGAAATCAAGGTGTTGATTCTCTCTGCAGGATTGCAGGAAGAATCCTTCCTTGCCTCTTCTTGGCTTCTGATGGTTGTCAGCAATCCTTGGCAACCTGAGGCTTACTGATGCATCGGTCCAGACTCTGCCTTTGTCCTCACATGGCTTTCTTCTCTGCATGTCTCTATGTTCAAATCTCTCTCTCCTTATAAGGATTATATTTAGGGCTAATTCTAATTCAGTCTGATTACCTCTAACTTAACTTGATTACATCTGCAAACACTTATTTACAATTAAGGTCACACTCCCAGGTATCAGGGATTAGGACTTGAATATAATCTTTTCAGGAAACACAATTGAGCCCATAATACAAGTCAAGACAGATAAATAGCAAAATCACTTTTATCAATTTGTAGTTTTAAGTAAAATTCTCTTAATTGAAGTAGAACTTTACATGCAGAAAAGTACCTAAATTAGCTGTGAATAGTTCACTGAATTTAGTTAGTATACAAACCACATTAAAAAGAGAGAGAGAGAGAAAAGAGCATCAATAAAATCATTGATCTCCTTGATGACTCACCCAGATCTGTTCTTCCCAAGTAAAAGTTAGCCATTACCCTAATTTCATTAATCACAGTCTGGTTTTGCCTATTCTGGATTTTCTTTTGCCAAATTGTATAAGGTACTCTTCCATCTGAGTACTTGCAGTGAATGTTATGTTTATTAGGTCACCCTGTTTTTGCAGGTAACAGACCTAGGAATGAAAACCAAAATGCTACAGAGTTGACACAGGAGGGTAGCTATCACCACAAATGTCAAACCACTGAGTCCAAGAACAAATTACAAGAGTTGCTATCCTGAGATTAAAATGGCTCAATCAGGAACCTATGATCAACATTACTGCTACTTCAGTGTCTCTTGGAAAATAAGGAGAAAAAAAGGATGGAGGAAAAACTGCAACACAACTAGAGAGAAACCTTATGACTCCTTACAAAAGAGCACTTAATTAGCAGACCCATCTTGATATCAAGAAACATAGTTGCAAAAGAAGCTTTGGAAATGCAGTTTTTAATTTAGCATCTCTGAAGCCCCAGAATATATCTGAGGAGAAAAGGTGGGGGAGGGAGTTGGGTGATTGTTGGGGTGGAACAAGTCCTTAACCTTGGTTTGTTGTAGTAATGAACAGAAAACATGCATAAAGGACCTGAGAAGATATGACCGCTGGTTGATCCATGACTTGGACCTGGGCACTGGGAGGCTCTTTGCTGCTACCCTTGGAATGTGACTTCTGTTAGGCTGACGGGCCCAGGGACACCAAGAGTGCATAGGATGGCCACCGAGGTTCATAAGATGATGGCTCGGGACTTCCCGCCATGGGGCTTCCTGTCTCAGAGACTTTCCAGATCACCCCACAACCACTGCTAATAATCTAACTGATCAGCTTTGCATTCTTTTTTCTGTATAATGAGCTGACAACTGATTGGTGTATTTTGTATCCCTCATATGCATAAACCATAGCCAATCAGATACCAGCAAACCCTCCACACCCTAAAGCCCCTAATTAAAAACCCCTCAGCCCTAACCCTCTGAGCGACTTCCTTGGCCCTGTCCTAACCCGGGACCAAGGAACCTCACCTGAGAGTACTTCCATTAAAGCCTGCCTCAATTAAAACTCACCTGGCGGGGCACCTGGGTGGCTCAGTGGGTTAAAGTCTCTGCCTTCAGCTCAGGTCATGATCTCAGGGTCCTAGGATTGAGCCCCACATCGGGCTCTCTGCTCAGCGGGGAATCTGCTTCCCCCTCTCTCTGCCTGCTTGTGATGTCTCTCTCTCTCTCTCTGTGTCAAATAAATAAATAAATAAACAAACAAACAAATAAAATAAAATCTTAAAAAAAAAAAAAAAAAAAAACTCACCTGGTTCCTCTTTCTCACCACCGATTCAAACCTGACCTCTAACGCAGATTCAAACCTGACAACTTCCACCAGCCTTCCTGACTCCCAGAGGCTGCTCCAAGGGCATAGCCTTGAAATAGTGATGTGCTGTGAGAACATCTATGGGATAATACCTGACTGAACCAAGTTAAGACCTCTGTATAAACTTTTAGATGTGCTGGATGGGTGTGGGGATCCACTTGTCCTGCAGCCCCTGAAACAAGCCTTGTATGTAAGTTCCCTCGGCTTATTAAACTGCCACTACCACCTGGAGTAGACAGCCTCTTTTTTCCGTCTCTTGCTGCTCTCCAAGTACAGGAGCCAGTTTCAGATTACATACAGGAAGCTCCTGAGGAGGAGAGAAACCCACAATTGTCAAGTGTACAAGAGACTGAAGATGTGGGCCTTAGGAGGCATTTGGGGGGCAGGGGGAGATCCTGAGTTGCGCATTAGCCCATGTGTGGGGATAGCTTATGTATCAGATGATATGAGCTGCAGCTTGAGTATAGAGACATTCCCCAAATGCCAGCTGCCTTAAGGGACTTGTTTGAGGAACTCCACAGAGGACATTGCAGCAGAGAAGGGAAGCACAGGGCTGCACCGTGTTCTTCCTCTGCTGTGGACAGTTGGGCTGGCGCTGATGCCTAACCAGAGGCTGACGTCCAAGTCGCAAAGTTCCAAGAAGAGCTGAGGTTAGAGGAGGATGTGCCAGTGTCCACTACCATGCTAGCCTTGGGGCTGGCAGACAAGCTGGTCAGGGTAATAATTTGGAAGCCCTAACTCACTGTTCTGCAAAACTGAGGGCACACACTGTGGTGGATTAAGATCCAGGCACTTGTGACAAAGCCTGGGTAGAAAGTCAAGAGATGGAATCTCTGGGAAAGTGACACAAGTGAAGTGAATGTGGTAATTGATGAGGAAAATACCTCAGGTCTTTCTGACCCCTCATACAAAGGAAAATTTTGAATAGCAAATATCACCCCAAAAAAACTCCTAGGAGAAAACTTTCTCTGACCCTTGAAGTTGTAAATTTTATCATGTCTTTTAAATGTAAACACTCAGAAGAAAAACAAAAGATTGCCCACAGAGACTGAAGGAAAAAGGAGGAGAGGAAGAAGCTTTTTAAAATACAGACTGCCACAGGAATTCCCTTTCCCCAAATTCAGCAGAGTCCCCTTAAGATCACAGATATCAGTGAACAGCTTTAGCCAAATGATGGGGACCTGATTCAGACTGGGGTTTTGAAATAAAAGCTGAAACAAAAGTTTCAGGTTTGTGGAAGAAGGATATATATATTTTTAATTAATTTGTTTCTTTTGTAGGGCATAGGTGCAGAGGGTGGGGAGAGTCAGTCTTAAGCAGACTCCACACTGAGGGCTCCACTGAGTGCTGAGCCTAGCGCAAGGCTTGATCTCACAACCTTGAGATAACAACCTGGGCCAAACACCAATAATCAACCAACTGTGACAGTCAGGTGCCCCTAGAAGAGGGATACTGAGAAAGGAATTTTATGTGAAGTCAAGCTAGGATTGCAATGGGTGTATGTAAGTGGGGGTGGCAGGAGGAGAGTTTTAATGTCAAAAGTACAGTGGTGCAGGGACGCCTGGGTGGCTCAGTGGGTTAAAGCCTCTGCTTTCGGCTCAGGTCATGATCTCAGGGTCCTGGGATGGAGCCTCATATCTGGCTCTCTGCTCAGCAGGAAGCCTGCTTCCCCATCTCTCTCTGTCTACTTCTCTGCCTACTTGTGATCTCTCTCTGTCAGATAAATAAATAAGATCTTTAAAAAAAAAAAGGTACACTGGTGCAAAATTAGAATTTGTTTTTGTTAAAAGGACTAAATTTTCTTAGATTATCACCTGTTCTTAATAAGAAATTGTAAAAAAAAATAGTTTTTCTTTACTTTTAATGCAATCTGCCTAGGAAATAAAACTTCTGTGTTTTGTCTTTGTCAGGCATTGATTACTAAAAAAAAAATGGATTCTCCTTGATTAAAAGAGCTAAGTTTTTTGTTTGCTCATTTGTTTGTTTTATAACTGTGTAACTTTTTATATATGTTACATTTAATAGGGAGCATTGTCAATTAGAAATGATGCTAAACTTTCTTTAGGGTATATTTGTATGAAGTTCCTAAAACTCTGATGTGCTCTGGCATAATGTTATGAGTCATAATTTTAAAATGTTACAGTAGTAAATAAATCCCCTTATTGTTTGCATTGTAATGGACTCTCTTTAGATCTTTAATCATGGCTATTTTTCAGTCTTTTGTCATTTGTAGACAGTTATTGTTTTACTCTGATGCTTTGGCAAAAAGTGATCTTGCAAAAGTGCTTCATCTTCAAGGAGATTCGTGGAAAAGACTTTGACAAGTACAGGTTTCTGATAACTGAGATCAATTTGCCTTCATGTGTGAGGAACAATAATGAGCCTTCAAATGCTCCCCTAGGGCTGTGATTAATAAGATGTAAACCTATGAAAGTGTTTTGGGGTTTTGGAAGATGTTTATTCCTTATCTGGCACAGTGTTTTCTGTGTCTCCTTTTCATTGCCAGGTAAAAAGGTCATGTGTGGGATTGGGGGGATCAGAGTAACAAATGTTAGGGGTTAGTTGGACAGTTAGGTAGTTAGGGCAAGTGTCCTGACCAAGGGAATATGGAGTCAGGATGCCCAAAATAAAATATCACTGAACATCCTGTTTTTCAGCTTAGACAGGAGTGCACTGACATTCTGCTTTGCAGCCTTTGCAGAAACAACTTCTGCAAAACGTCCTAAAACAAGACAATTAACCACAAAAGCATTTGTTAATACCACAGGCAAGGGGCAGTTAAGAACTAAGCCCCCAGATGTGAGAAAAAAATAAAAAGACCATCAGCACATGGGCACTAACCTAAAAGGTAGAGAGTTTTGTGACCAAGCCCTGATTGGCACAATCAGCACACCCTGATTGCTTAAGAAATTTCCGCAAACGAGCTCATAAAAAACCCTACACTTAGAAACTCTAGGGGCAACCCACTCTGGTCTCTCATCCTCTCTGGGAGCCTTATAGTCTTGCTCAACCGACTTTGCTTTGCTGCCCACCACCTTCCTCTGGTCTACCTCTTCATTCTTCGAAGTGGCATAACCAAGAACCACAGCACTATAAGGACACAAAATCCTGTAACAGAAACTGCCTTTGAGAAGGCAAAATTACTAATGACACAGTTTAAAGTTCTGGGCACCTCCCAAGCAGGGCTACTTTTGGAGTTAGATGTGTCTGTGACTCCAGAAGGTATGGATCAGACACTGGTAGAGACAACAAAAAGGGAAAATGCCCATAGGATATTGACCCCAACTCTGCAAGGGGGCAAAACCCAACATAGCACATAAAGCAGCAGCTCTTACCAGTATACACAGTGTTTCTGCAGGTAGAACCCCTCACACATCCGCCAGTACAGCAACCAGGGGCTGAGCTCAGAGTTGTCTGCCCAATAACAGAGGGAATTAGCTCTAAGGACAGTAAATGAAGAGCATTTCAGGCAAAGGGAAGAGAAAATGACTGGCAGGTCTTGGGAATTACTGTAAACTACTGTAGTCTACTTTGAGATTACAAAAATTACTAAATGACACTGTAATCAAGGAAGAGGCATGATCCATTTTGATTTTCATTTTGTTTTTATTTTAAGGAGCACTGCTTCTTTATGGGACCAAAGTAACATTTTCATGTAGCAAGAACCCTAACTGAGCAAAAGTACAGGCAATGAGAACACAGACGCCTGCCTCCCTCCAGGTTCAGAGTTCTACTCGTCAGTGTCAGCTCTGTTGTCACCTTATTTTATTCTTTCAGAGGCAGTTTAAGCAAGTAAAGCATTAGAAACATTTAAATGTGTCTGCAGGTATATCGATGCATCCCAACAAGAGGGTGCAATAAACATGTTCTATTTTGCATTTGGGTTTTATCCTAGAGGTGTTTCCTAATTAGCACATATAAATCTACATTGTTTTTTAAAAGAGTTGCTCAGCATTTCATCTGAATAATGCATTTCAGTATGTTTTCTCAACCACCCATTGATGGTCATTTAAATCGTTCTTGTACTTAGACTTCTTGTACCTGCGATATAGTTATACACACACACCTATGTACATGTATATATACAAACAAATATATACTTGTCTTATATATAAATGTGAATGTATAATATATAAATGCATATGTATATACTTATTTTATGAATCTAAATATATATATTAGTCCAAAGGATACATTGTAAAAAGTAGAATTTTACTGGGTCAAATATATTTATTTTTAATTTTGATGTGTACTACCAAGTCTTCCAAAGACATTGTTGTAAGTTTTGCTCTATTTTTCTACAGTTACATTCATAAAATAAATATTTGCTGAGATTAATAGTCTGGATTAATAAACTTCCAAGATTAATCAAAAGCAATAAAACAGAATTTATTATATTTTAATTTGTGTTTCTTCACTTATAAGTGATATTGGATCTGACCATTTTGAATCTCAGAATGATGTTTCTAGGGGAACAGTATGGTAGATGTAGGTTAAATTTGAGATTGAAGAGGAAATCTCTGCAGTGAGGCAAAGTGGGAATCATTTTCAATTAATAAATAAAATATACATGATTCCATAGATGGAGAGAGAGTAGGAGATTTTTACCTGAGAAAGATATAGGAAGGGACAGAGAGTTTATTTAGTTCCCTAACCAACAATAGGTTTGGCTTAAGCATGTCGAGCTTTTTTATTTTTCTTTCAAAGTGATAATGACTTATTTTATTTTTCTTTTAAAATGATAATTACAGAGTTGCCTGGGTGGCTCAGTGGGTTGAAGCCTCTGCCCTTGGCTCAGGTCATGATCTCAGGGTTCTGTCATTGAGCCCCACATCGGGCTCTCTGCTCGCCAGGGAGCCTGCTTCTCTCTCTTTCTCTCTCTCTCTGCCTGAGAGAGAGATCACAAGTAGGCAGAGATCTTGTGATCTCTCTCTCTCTGTCAAATAAATAAATAAATAAAATCTTTAAAAACAAACAAACAAATAAGTAAATAAATAAATAAAAGAATTAAAAACAAATAAAATGATAATGACATTTTGATTAAAAATAATAAAATGAAATAAAATGATAATGACATTTTGATAGAAGTTGGCCCTAGATACCAGAGGAGAATAGTGGTCAAGAATCAGATGCCCTCTCCCAATCCAAAAACCTACTTTTGTTCCTGAAAAATTGTTTGTGACACATGGAATGTTTTCACAAAGCCATCCTTGTTTGAGTGATGTGGCAATGAAATTGTAGATAGTATCATTTTAAGAGGTTGTTCTTCAAGAAACACTGGAAATAGAGCCATGATTTAGAAACATGAAAAGCCAAGCATCAAAACATAGTAAAAGCTGGTGGTTTGGAAGGAAAAACATACAGGCTGACCTACTTAAAAATAACCCCATTCATGCCCCTATCTGGAATGAGGCTGTTTTTAAACAAAATGAGTCTGTGGGAAGGTGCTTTATTTTTCTTTGTCTGGCAAAGGCCAACATGTGCTTTTAGTCTCCAGAAATATTACATGTCCTCAAAAAACCCGATGGTACAGGTTTGAGAATTCTGCACTAACAGATCAGAGTTAATCTATGCCAGGTGCTTCCTATGTAGATAGAAAATGATACAAGTGGTGTCATTACTAAAAAAGTCACCTAGCAAATTATGGGAAGAACTGAGAAAAGACCAGTTTATTGTGACTCATAGGCTGGTACCCTTAGAACATATCGCCAATTATCATACCACTGTGATATCAGAAATAGCATGCATTGTAGAAATTTAAAGTATTAGAAAAACAAAGCTGTTGCGACTGCACTGACTATGGTATTAATGGAAGAGCTGATGGCAAACATATGTGAATTACTAGTTATGAAGAGAACATAAATCCAGCCAGCTAAATGTTATATAAATATAGAAATATAAAACCAAGCCTATCATCCATTTGTCCTCTAAAGAGCAGAATAAACATTTTGTAGTCTGAATTAGAAATATATAATGCCTAATGATTTTATTTTTTTTCCTTCCTCTACTCTCTGTGTTCTCCCTCATAAACCCTGTGCAGTGTACACTCATAGTTCCTTCCTTCTACCCCCTATACCCTAAAGCCCCTATACCCTGTCTCCTTTTCAGGGGCACCTCCTCCACACTAGTTGGTGCTAATGAGACTGGGTTTAGGGACTTCCTTGTAGATCATGCTCTGTTGCCTCACTTGATGTCCAGAAAAAGTCCAAGGAATGAGTCAGTGAACCATTATAGTTCAGTGTTATTGGGCATGTTTCAAACACAGGCTGTGGGAAAGTCTGGGAAGAAGTGAGTGTGCTGGGAGCTGGGATTCTAGGTTTGTGGATTCAGTGCATGTTAAGAAATGAAACCTCTTAAGGAAATAAATGAAGATACAGATACAATTCAAGATTGAAGATACAATTCAAGACCCGTCCTGGCTCCAAAGTCATCACTCTTTTTCTGTTGTTTTCTGACTCAGTACCTTCTGTTTCCTACTTAAACTAGTTTGGGCTGTGTTTTTTTGTTTTGTTTTGTTTTTTTAAAGATTTTATTTATTTGACAGAGAGATCACACATAGGCAGAGAGGGAGAAGCAGGCTCCCCACCGAGCAGAGAGCCTGATGTGGGGCTCGATCCCAGGACCCTGAGATCATGACCTGAGCTGAAGGCAGAGGCTTTAACCCACTGAGCCACCCAGGTGCCCCTTGTTTTGTTTTTTTAAACTAACAGAATACGCCTATGTATTACTCCACACTATGAAGACTTCCATAGGTTATAATATTTTATTCAACACATTTATTTCTATGCTTCTGGCTCTCAGCATTTTGAAATCTAAAATTAGGCACTTAATAAATGTACTCCTTTCTGAAATTAAAAAGGAATTAAAGGGACATTATCCTTGCCTGATGTTTATACCAAGGCAAGTATGTTGACTAGTGGATTCTAAGGATAGCCTTGGTGCCTGTGATAAAATTGCCCAAATCTCATTAGCTGTGAGACTTCCTTTGACACGGAAACAAAGTGGAGTGGTCAAGAAAATAAATGTGAGTACTAAAATTGTGAACACTTTTATCCTAACATTGCTTTCTCTGGCCTACTGTAGAATCCATTCTGCTAAGCATATGTGATGGGGAAGCCTTCAGAGTTTCCACAGCAAGACTTGGGCTCTTGTCGCTGGTGAAAGTTGTTGAACCCAATCTAACACGGTGGTTACCTCTCTGCTTGTTGTTTTTCTTTGTCTTTCTTTCTTCCTTTTTTAAAAAAGATATTATCTATAAAATATATAAACAAGTATTTTATTTAATTGAGAGAGACAGCGAGTGACAGAAAGCATGGAGGGGCAAGTAGGAGAAACAGACTCTCCTGCAGAGCAGGGAGCCCCAGATGTGAAGCTTAACCCCAGGGCCCTGGGATCATGATCTGAGCTGAAGGCAGACGCTTAACTGACGGAGCCACCTAGGCACCTTCCATTTGCTGTTTCTTAATGGAGCAATCAGACTGCAAATTCTCAGGTGATGAAGAAGCAAAGGGGACTACAGAGTTGCCAGCAGGTGTTGAAGGCAGTTGGAGGAAACTATCACCTGCTATAACCCCTGGTACTAATAAGCTTCCTCTTCATTAACTACATGCAGTTGTCCATAGTCCATTTTGTTTCGCAGTTTTCAGAGAGTATCATCCTTTTTTTTGCTATCTAGTCATAGTGCCATATAAAATACAAAAGAAAACTAAGCATGTCCTGGTCATGCGTGTTTGCTTTAGAATATGAATGGCTTTCTAAACAAGATGGTTGTTTTTTGAAATAAGAGTTCCGGATGTGTGCCCTGGAGAATGGCGATGGGAGGTCACCGGGTAATGACTATGAGTATCCAGAAGGTGACAGCCTTTCCTAATTCAGACTGTTAATGAAGTTCCCAGTGGACTCTCAAGGCCCATGTCATGATCAAAACTGCCAGCAATTTCTGAAATTGGCTACGGATAGATACCAATTAGAGCAAAAGCCTGCACAGTTTTCTCTCAGAGTGTGATGATTTGGCATGCTTAGGGTAAACTATCTTTATTCAGATCCAGAATAAATCTCATAGAAAATGTAATCCAAACTTTAAAGACATACAGATACTAGGTGGACAGGCCAAAGTGCACACAACTGATTCATGGCAGAGTCAAGACAAAAGATAAACAACTGACAAAGGATACACTAGCAGCACCTCCTCACATATATTTTAGGATCTTGCTTTTCTAATTATCTGCTTTTCCATAATTTGGAGTCTTTTCCTCTCTGCCTGTAACTTCTCAGTATACTAACATCTCAACAATTTTTAAAAATCAGCCTTGACCATGTATTGTCCTATACTAGCAATATTTTACTGATGTTTCTTCTTATCCAGGGCTTGACACTTCTGTTCTGCCCTTACTTTCTCCCACCCCATCCCTAGACCACATATATTAACATGTAATCCACTGGCTCCACCTTTGACTGGACACATCCCTTCATTGTTACCCCAGGGTCATCTGTGATCTTTGACTGTTAAAATCCAACAACATCTTTATAAAATTTTTCTGGATCTCGACATGGCATTGTTGGGAATGCTTATTACAGTTATCTTAAAACATTTTCCTTGGTTTTGTGACTGCTCTTCTTTGTGTCTTCATTGGGAAAATACCCTTCTGATTATTCGCAGATATCACCACTCCTTTCTCTGCTATAAGTTCTGGTTTCCCACATTCTGTTTTCAGCCTTTCTTCCAACATTTTGTGCCATTGTTGCATTTTTTCATCCTGTGCCAGGATCCAACAAACCCAGATTTGTCCTTGGAATCTGGAGACCTCTGTGCAATTACTAATATGCCACGTAAGACGTGGGCAATACATCCCCCCCCACACACAGACACACACAGACACACACAGAGCATTTCAAACACACAAAATGTGAAAGTTGTTAATTCCCCCATGCCTAACTTCTGAACTAGCTTCTCTTGGTTGCACCATGGTGTCACCACTTATGCAGTTTCCTAAGAGAAGCTCCTGGCCAGTATCCTTCACTCTTTCCTCTCCCTTTCTCCCATTACCCGTTTGTCCCCATCTTCTGTTCATTCATCCTCTGAAATATCTCTACACTCTTCCTCTTAAATATCACTTCCAAACTCAGTCACTACTCACTGCAGAACTTTATCATATCTTACCTAAATGATCGTTATTTCTTAATGGTTTTTCTATTATCATTGTTTCTCTAGTTTATCACCTCATTTACTGTAAGAATAATCTCTGCCACAGAAAGAAATGGAAATAGGAATTATGTCTTGTGCCCACGTAAAGCCTTCAGTTCTTGGTTTTCGGTTCGGTCCAGTCACTCACGTTGGCAAAATAGAGCTTTGTATTGATGTCGGAACTAAAAACATAAGTCCCCTTTGCCTGGAAATACTAGCTCCTTTCTCCTGAACTTCCTTGCAGTGAGAACTGACCACCTACATGCCTTGAGGACCACTCATGAATTTCCACTGGTCACAGAAGACAGTTTGTGCTGGTGTTTGCATGTCTATCTCCTTCCCTCTATATAGTTTATGTCACTGATGGCTGAGACTGTATTCGTGTGTGTGTGTGTGCATATCTTCCTTATTTTCTAGCACAAAATTTGTCATAATATAGGTTTAAAAAATATTTTGGAATGAATTGATGAATCATGATGAATCATGTGTATGATATACATCCAGACATATTGTATTATGTGCATACCATTATCTGTATATATCTGTCAACTCTTGTGCACCACCAGTTCATCTCATCTTAATCTCTTCTAACCCCATCCCAGCCATTCCAACAGAGACCAGTTCTGCAGAGCTCTGAATAACTTCAAACAGTAGCAACCCATGAAGATCAGGGTTAGGCATAAGTCCCTCTTGGCCTCTACTATGGAAGTCTGTATGCATACACAACTTGGAAGTGGAGGCAAGGAGATCTCACGTCCCCACACAGAGAACCTTCAACCAGTTGGGGATGGGAGCCTGTGGATAAATGTGCCACCTGTCTCCAGCTAGGGTTCACCTTGTGCACCTTATTCCATGTATTTTCTCTGAAGATCCCATAGAATTGAAACTCCTTCAGTGGTGGCCACACTTTCTACTCATTCTTATATTGACCCCGTCTTCAACATTTCCCATCTGTCACTTCTCCTGAGAATTACATTCTCCATCAGTAATCAGACCTAAGATGTCATCACAGCCTCTGGTCTTGGGCAAACTGAGGTGGAAGCCGTAAGTACTGGTCACAACAGAAAAAAACAACTATTGACTTTATTAGCTAAATCTTTTTCATAAGAACAATTTTCTAGGAAAAGAATGTTCTGGTTTTATAAAAAATACGATTTCAGGAAATTTCTTAGCTTGATATAGTAAATTTATACATGGACAGTATGTCCATATATATGGTCAGTATGTGATTTGAGCATCAGTGCTATCATTCATAAGTATTTAACATGATCAATTTAATACTCTAAACAAACTGCAGTTTTATCCTCAATGAGCTAGGGGTTATAATAATCATTTTACAGGGTTTTTGTGAGTGTCAAATGCAATAGTAAATTGCCTCTCAGAACCAAAATTTCAAAAACCAAACTTCCAAATTCCTGTCCTTCATTACATAGCAACACATTTGTGTAAAGGTGCAGAGTATGAAATAGAGAGAAGGAAGCTATTGTCATTCATCATAACCATGGCTTTCAGTTATAGAAAACTAAAATTGTTTAACGCACTTAATAACACATGGATTTTGAATATTTATTTCGACCATTACATTTTTCCTCAACTTTTTTTTCTCTTCAACAGCGTATGTTTACAGATGTTAAACTTTTAGAAGCTTAGAGGTTGTTCTTATCAGCATAAAAGATGATTTTTAGTCTCAATTGCTGTAGTTGAAGAAACACAGAGTTCATATCACTTACATTAGCACTTTTGTTTTTCCATTTTCTTCTCTTTGGTATGAAGTCATAAGGTGGGATGCAGTAGTATTCACAAAATAGTACTGCCCTAACAGATATGAAAATAACCATCAAATCAACTGATGGACAACAGCATGCCAATCTGGAATGGCCTGAAATGTTGATTTATTAACTAACAAAGCAAAATTTGAATTCAACATATGCAAGGTATTTTACACCTATCCACTTAAAATGTATGAAAAAACAGGAAAACATGAGTCAAGTGCACTAATGTTAGGACCTACCTATTTTTGTTATAAAATAATGTAATTTCTTTACAGCAAGAATGATTTTTATTTAATACATTAGAAATTCTACCTAGGTTAAGAGCTTCACTTCCATTATTAAATGGTGCTGCTCCACAGATAAAATACATAGGAGTAGTACAGAAATAGCATTTTCTTCTTTGTATTGCATTCTTTAATCTATGTGTATTGCCCCAACATGAAAATTTTTGAGAATACTTCTTACTTAATTATTTGCCATATCATCTTAAAAATAGCCAGTTTGATGCTTAAAACAATACACTTTACTAGTTCTTTATCTCCTTAAAAGCCTTTACTAGCATAAGATTTGGCTCCTGGAGGCTGATGTTTATACAATAAGTAAATGAGCAAGTGTATCACAAATATTGCACTGTGGGTGTGAGGGGTCTTCAGTTTGAGCCAAAAGCCACATTAAAACCCTTGGAAGTATGCTGGAGAGCCTGTCATTTCCTCATGGTTAATTGTCAAAACACTTCTCTACTGCTAACAAATAATAGCATAATTCTTTCCTATCTTAGCCTGCATGTATGGAATCATCCTTCTTCATCATTTACAGCTTATTAGTCTTATCACTTCTTCCTTTAAATAGTCTCACAATCACAATTTGTTTATACCCTTGTAAGCTCCTTTATTCTGATCCTCTACACCTCTTGCCTAGACAGCCGTAATTGTTGACTATGAGATTTCCTTCCTGATTTCATTTTCCTTTTTTCGTTTCTGTTATTGACCCATTCACTGATGTTGTTTAATCTTTCTTAAGTGCCGTTTTATTCTCATTTGCTACCTCCACCAAAAAGCCTACATGTCTCTAGTCTATAAACCTCAGATCTAAGTTTCTCCACCTTTATGTTTTGTTTGAGTCTGTCAGCTATAGGAAAGTCTGAGAGGAAAACATTAACTCCCTCCAAATCCCCAAATACCCCTGCTACCATGGATTTCCAGTCTATAGTTCCTCTGGGGCCTGACTTCCTTGCCAATATTATATTGCAAGTTGCAATATTCTTACTGCATTGAACTGCTTTCACTTAATATCTTATTATGACCTTCTTCTTCCATATTTTCCCTAGATGCTTTGCTTTTATTTTCTGTCTACACTCTTCTTAGCTCATTAAATCTTACTTATTTATTAAGTCCCAGAATTAGACATCACCACTGCTGTTCTAGAGAAATTATAAACATATTTCTCATGAGTACTAGAAGTTCCAGGTTATTTTAATGTAACAATTCCATAATACTTATTATATGTAATTTCCCTGTCCATTTCTTGGGAATATTTGTGAATACTTCAACAGAAAAACCCAAGTTTTGCTTGTTATTGCCCCTATTCTTTTGCCACTGAAGTAATCCAACAACTCAATTGAAAAGTGTAAACTCTTTGAGAGTAGAGACCATATAATTTTTTTTTCTTAACCACCATATTCCCAGCAGCTTTGATAATGATCAGCTCATAGAAGTCACTTAATGAATGTAAGTTGAAATAGTCATGACTGGATGATTGAATATACATAAATTTCTTTCATGGGTGAAATCACACAGCTTATGTCAATTTGCATTACATCATGAGTTGAGCTTCCTTGCCATTAATACTCTTGAGAAATATCACAGATATGCATGGGATATTCAATTACGTAGATATAACTTACTATTTATTATATTATTGGATGTTTCACTTGCCTCCATATTTTATTTTAATGGATAATGTGGGACATAGGTCCTTATTTGCATTTGTGACTATGTCCTTAGATTAGATTTTTGCCTTTGAAATTACAAGGTCAATGGCATACATTTTTTAGCTTTTTAATTATAATAATAAGAGTCTTTTCCAACAGAATTGTAGAACAGTTTATACATTAGCAAACAGTATGTACATCTGTTTTACAATATCCTTTGCAATCTTGACTATTTTTACTTATTAAAATTTTATAGCTGAAATAATTAGTTTAGGGGTGTTTGGGTGACTCAGTCAGCTAATCATCCAACTCTTGGTTTTGGCTCAGGTCATGATCTTAGGGTGGTGAGATCAAGTCCTGTTTGGGCTCCTGGCTCAGGGAGGAGTTTGCACTCCCTATCCTTCTGACCCTTCCCCTCTTTAAATGCTCTCTCTCTCTCTCACAAACAAATAATCTTTAAAAATTAGTTTAGGAATTTTCAAACATGTACAAAGGAATAGAAAATGGTAAAATGAATTTTTCCATATGGCTAGCTCCAACAGGGACCAATTGACTCATGGACAATATTATTTTTCTATATCTCCACTCATTTATCCTGCCCCCGGGATTACAGTGAGGAAAATTCCAAACATTCTATCATTTCACCTATAAATATTTAACTACATGTTTCTGATATATAGGGGTTCTTTTGTAAACAAAACTTCATAGTATTATCACACCAAAGCAAAATTAACAATTATTTCTTAGTATCATTAAATATTTAGTGTTAAAATTGTGTGCTTACATATAGACTTATCTACTACCTCCCTCATTTATGTTTTTTTTAAAGTAATCATTGAAGAAAGCAGGTTATTTATTCTATAGAACTTCCAAAATTCAGGATATTGAAGGGTGCATTTTCATGCTGACATTTAATTTATTCCTTTCTTTTATTTCCTTTACATGAGTAGCCAGATTAATCAACTAAATTATTCACTTATGCATTTATCAGTAAGCCTATGCAGATGCTGTTGATAATTCCTTCAGGAAACATATACATTTTGGTCACCTTTTTGTATTAGCAACTATTGACAATTATGAGTGAAAGCCATTGACTGATAAAGGGTTGTAGGTTGTAATATTCTAATTTTAATATTCCTTCTTCATTTATTGGCTAGAAAACTTTCTTAAGACAAATTTCTTATCAACTATCCAGTTACTCTAAGATACTGCTCAAATAGGAAATGATAAATGCTTGATTCTTCCCTTGTATTTTCTAATCTTTAAAATAACAAGTGGCTTCTTTAGTACTCTCAAAAGATGCCCAATCAACGTTGCCTTCAAAGTGTCATCAGGAGCTTATAGATTCAAACGTAACTCATAACTCGATGAGTTTTAATCCAATGCTATTGTGATATGAATAGAAGCTCAAATCATCCTGTCACTGGCAGTTTGAGTTCATTCAGGTTGGGTTGTGCATACTTTTGTTATGATCCTGGTAGTCTTTGATTGCTTCCTTATGTTCTCATTTAATGGGATGTTCCATATACACATCTTGTGCATTTTCTTGACCAAGGAGTACTTTTCCCCCTGACTCAGTTTTCAAGATATATAATCATACTCATATTATATATATATTCAGTCTTATATTTTCTTTTGACTATAACTCATGTAATTGCATTTTTCTAGTAATTTTAATAACAAATATTTCTAATAAAATACTATACAATTTGGAGGCCATGATCTTTCTTATTTAGTTCCTAACAAAAATGATCTTTGTTTTTCCATTGGGTGAAATTCTTTTTTTGGTCTGGGAAATGTTGACTTCTTTGATATTGTATTTATTTTCCCATTAGAAATAAAGCAAATATATTGCACTTTTAATGCCATTTCTCCTGAATAACCCTGAAATGAGCCAGATCTCCTCCAATATGAAAATATTTATTCCCATTCTCAGGTTTTGTTTATTTATTTATTTTTTTAACTGTTCAATTTAGGCTTCCCTGCCAGGATTGTCTGTATTTAAATTCCATTTTGATTTTGAATCTTGAACCAAATGTATTCTTCTGAGAAAAAAAAATTAAACTAGTAAGCTGAGAAATAAAGTCTTCTTTCAAAATCATAATAATTAACTTCTTGAATTGTTAGTGTTTAATTTTTGTCTATCTTCCCCATTCAATCTAAGGCTATATAGCACTCAAATTGTCTTTTCATCTTCATATTCCTGGAGCATAGCATAAGGCCTAGAACAAAACAAGTTCTTTGGAAATACTTATAGAATGGGTAAAGTACTTGCTCAACCCTGTCAAGTGATAATCCTCTGATTCTCTTCTTAATTCTCTGTGATTTTAAGCATGGTCAGCCCAATACACCCCAGTTAAGCAGGTGGTTGATCCATAGTTATTTCTTGTTTGTTAAATTTGCATTCGCAATTCTATCTTACACTCACTAAAGAGTGAAATGTATTAGCTAAGGTAGTGCTATCTCTACCTTATCCAAATACCACAATTGATCCAAAATACGACAATTGAAATATTGCTCATTCATATAAAAGTTTCAAGCATACTTACTGTGACTTCCCTCTAAGCAGTGACTCACAGACTAAGCTTTGGATCTTTTTACTGTGCAATTATTTCATGCTTTGAATTTCTCTGCTAGATTCCCAATAAAGCCTGAGCAGATGTAGAAAAGAATGGTGGGACCAGTATTCACTAGCCTAAAAGTGACCCTCATCATCTTTGCTCACCCACCACCTGCATAGTTGTCTGGAAAATGAAGTTCATGGCTGAAGAGCCATTCACCAGAAACTATTTTATGCAGCAGAAAAGGAGCAAGGATATTTGGTGGTCAGATAGCCATCTCTGTCCCTGTAAACATCTATGATACTTCTATCAACCTGATGCCATTGTGTTAGTCTTCCAAAAAATTGTGTTAGTATTCTGTTCATTTTTTTAAAAAGATTTTATTTATTTATTTGACAGAGAGAGATCACAAGTAGGCAGAGAGGCAGGCAGAGAAAGAGGGGGAAGCAGGCTCCCCACCGAGCAGAGAGCCCGATGTGGGGCTCAATCCCAGGACCCTGAGATCATGACCTGAGCCGAAGGCAGAGGCTCAACCCACTGAGCCACCCAGGCGCCCCTATTCTGTTCTTTTAACTCCTTATTTGACTTGTGTTAGTGTTTGTTTAACTCATTCTTTGATTTATTTAGAGTGTGTAACCTGTGGAAGCATCTATTATAAAAGGCAAATCTCTTGAGGATCAGGATAAGAGGAAGAAATGGATTCAAATTCACCTGTTATCTGCAAAAATGCACCTGAGTGTATAAGAAGATTCAAAGATTTATAATTTTGTCATGTGTACAAAGTATGGACTACATATAGGCAGATACTCAATAACTGAGCCATCCAGGTGCCCAGTATTGATTACTAATAGCAAAAATAACAACCATCTATAGGTCCACAAATCGATGGTCATTTATATAGATTATAGTTCAGATAATAAAGAAAATGTGGAGACATTCAATATTTTCTGAAATGCCTTTTCAATATATAAAGTATCTTCAATACATTCCTTCATGAATGGACTTCCAGATATGACTCATAGTATAATTCCATTTTATAAAAAATATGTACATTGTATTAGTTTTCTATAGACACTTGATATATTTTCTATAGACACATGACCATGTTATCAGGTTAGAATAATATCTACTTAACTATCACATAGTTCTGTGGTCAGAAGTCTAAGACAAGGTGATTGAATTCTCTGCTCATGGTCTTTCTAGACTGAAATCAAGATGTGGCCAACATGCATTCCTTTCTGCATGTTCTAAAGAATTCACTTCTGATAACATTTACATTATGGTTAGAATTCATCTGTTTGTGGTTGTGAGACAAAGGTCTCCATGTTCTTGAGACATGACTCCCCCTCCATCCTCAAGCCAGCAAAAGCCAATGCAATCCTCATGATTCTCATCTTTTTGAATTCCATTCTCCAGCCTGCCTTTTTTTGCTGTCTTTACAGGCATATGTGAATTACATTAAGCTCACTGAGATAATTCAGGATTACCTTCCTATTTTAAAGTCAACTGATTAGTATCTTTAATTTCATTTGTGGTGTTCCTCCTGCCAGAGGTTAACATATTCTGTCACAGGGACTGGGGTGTAGAATCTTCTTGGAGCCATAATTCTGCCTACTATATATATACACATCATATATAATTAAAACAACCTGAACTTTCTGATTATATTAGAATGGTGGTATTATTGGTTATTTTTTTCCTGTATTTACTAATTTTGTTTCTCAGGGAAGTGAATTTGGCATGTGTATGTGTTTTCCAGAAAAAATTAAAAAAAAAAAAAAAGTAAACACTATCTGTGTTTAACAGCTGAAGATTCTTCAACCTTGACAACTGTCCATGGAGACAACATTGCTGACTTTGTAGTTTGGATCTAAACACAGATTTCTGAGGACTTTTCCAATTTTGATCCCGCAGGCATCTTGGTACTGGACAAGGCCTGTCCCTCTGAAACTTAAGTGAATGGGCTGTTGAGAATTGGTGTGAAATGGGATATGACAGAACAGGTTTAATGATATAAGTGTCCAAAATCCTAGGTTCATGTGCATGTGTCTCAAAACTGTGCAATGAGACGGTGGCTCTGTGGGAAGTCAGATGTGTCCAGGGCTTGTAATGAGATGTTTGGCTGGTAAGCTGGAATGAGATGCTTGGCCAGGGCTCTAATAAGATGCCTTGCTGGGAGTGTATAATTAGATGTTTGACTTGTTGTAGGCAACGAGGGTTGTGACTGGGAACATAATTAGTTTGATGTTGGAAGAAAGTCATGCCATGCGTATCTGGGCTGCAAAGAGAGGCCCAGGCAAGCCTGTGGGCACACATGCTGACTGTGATGGTGTACAC
Source organism: Procyon lotor (assembly GCA_028646535.1). Lineage (NCBI taxonomy): Eukaryota > Metazoa > Chordata > Mammalia > Carnivora > Procyonidae > Procyon > Procyon lotor. The sequence goes on along the minus strand of CM053605.1, from coordinate 92,956,065 downwards.
ACTGAGAGGGGAGTGAGTCACACAGGGACCTTCCATTGGGACAGCAGGGTGCTGTGGTCCCATAGTTGCATGTTGATTACAAAGAACAAAATGCAGGATGAGGCTGTGGGCATAGACTTACCCTTGTGGCATAGGGGTTGAGCACAGACACTGGTGTGGAAGCTGGAGTCCCTGTCTTATTACTATCAGAACAGCTTCAGGCAAATCACTTACATTCTCCCTGTCTCATCAGCTCTAAACGTGGGCTAACAATACCACTTAGCCTTTGGGTTGTTGTAATCCTTCAGTGAGTCTCTGCATGGTTTAAAGAAGTGCCTGGCATATATGTAGGTGCTCTCCATAAGCATTAGCTGTTATGAAGGGCCAGGATGTACCAGTGCATTAATGGTTCAATCCTAAATAACTATCAAGAAAGAAAGGCAAGAGATGTACTCACTTGCCCGAAATTACACATGTAATAATTAGCCAAAAGTGATCTATTATGTGGAAGTAGATTTCTGGTTTGAAGAGCATTGATGCTCATTGTTGAAAGAGAAGACTGGAAATCCATGAGCCAGATTTTCTGGGGAGCAGTGGAGAGGAAAGAATGAGCCACACAACTGACCTGATAGATCTGGTGGAGGAATGGTTGTATCCCAGGCCTCAGTCTCCTCAACTGCATAATAGGAGATAACAGTCCCACCTCTTAGGTTGCTCTAAAAGTTACAAGTGAAAAATATGTTAAAGAGTTTAGAACAGTGTCTGTTATATAGGATAGTATACATCTGCAGGTAACAAAATATATGACCAAAAGTGACTCAAGCAAGTATGGGGTTGATTTGTTATCATAAATTAAAAGTCTGAGTATAGGCAAGTCAGGACTGAAATGGACATTTCTGTATTGTCATCAAGGACTCAGGTTACTACTGTTTTTCCTGATCCTCCAAGATGGCTATACACTGTTCTCTCCCCTAGTCACAACACAGTGCTTCCTGCTCTAAACATCATATCTGGATTTTAGGAAGGAGGAAGAGGGAAGAGTGAGATTTGAAGGGCAAAGGGCCTCTATGCATATTAGTTAGTATGCCCAATTATAAAAACTTCATGTGTCAATCAATGTCTTCTGCTTACTTCTCATTAGCTACATAGGAATCTAGTCAAGCAAGTTTGTTAACTGAAGTCTTAATAGCTTTCTTGTGGACTAGTAGATGCTCTTTATTTATTAAGGATATTACCTTTTGTCATCATTTGAACTGTCAACATTGAGGTAAATCTTAATGATGGAGTCTTCTCACTGGAAAACTTTGGCAAACTAACAAAAGTGGGAAAAAACATAAATTATTCCTAATGTATGGGGACCATTATTCTTCAGGATAATCACGTTTCTGTGATCTCCCATATTTCTTGCTTTACAAAAGATTACAAATAGGGTGCCTGGGTGGCTCAGTCAGTTAAGTGGCTGCCTTCAGTTCAGGTCGTGATCCCAGGGTCCTAGAATCGAGTGCCGCAAAGGGCTTCTTGCTCAGCGGGGAGCCTTCTTCTCCCTCTCCCGCTGCCCGCAGCTCCCCTTGCTTGTGCTCTCTCTTTGTCAAGTAAGTGAGTAAAATCTTTTAAAAAAATGTTAAAAAGATTACAAATAGAACAAACAACATTTTTATTCTGCCAAGACATTTTGACTTTTCTTCCTTTAAAATAAAAGGAGCTGTATGTCCATGGTAGAAATCCAAAAGTGGTTACATAAAAAACCAAACTAGCGAATTAATTTCCCTCTGTGAATATGAAGGGTTAAAAGTCTCTGAACATTTCATAAGAGGCATTTTACAAACTCAAGAGCTCCACAGTGGTCATTAGCTATATGTCCAATGGAGCCACTGGTGGTCTCTCTCCTTCATCTCTTTCTCTAAGCTTGAAAAGGAAATTTATTGCACAGTACGAATTATCTGTCTGAAAAGAATCTTCACCTGAGATTGGGCACTGCTGTGATTTTTCTCCTTTGATGATGAAAAGGTGATGGTGGATAATGTATTATTCAGGTTAGCCTAAGTTATGCTGCGGTAAAATAAAACCTCCAGATTTCAGAAGTTTAACAAAATCAAAGGATTATTCCTATTCGTGCCAGGTTTCCAAATAAGGTTGGTAAGGTGCACTCCGCTTGTCAAAAGTCTTCAGGGATACAGGTGGACACAGGCACCAACATCTTATCATGTCATTTTTTCAACACAAAGATCAGGATTCATTGTAGCATTCATGGAGAGGGTTGGAGAATCAAGCACAGAGTATTAAATGGTTTAGCCTGGAAATGACTCGTATTATTTTCCCTCATATTTCTTTATCCAAAACTAGGCACAGGGTCACACACCCAGAAGTAAGGAAGTATTGGATGCCAGTTGACATTGGTTATATCTACCCCAGATATTCTTATTTTTCCAAATTCTTAAAGTTAAATTAAAAGTTATATTTGCTCTATCCTAGCTTCCACTCTGGCTTTAATCCCCTGCTTCTTCTGAGGAAAGAAAGGTCTGTTGCTAGATTTCTAATACAAAGAAATGACTTATTGCCACTTCTTTGTCTTTAAAACCCACAAAAACATTTCTAAATAAGTAACTTGCTTATTAAATTAATCCTTAAATTGTAATCACTGGATATCATTTCTTAAAGTGGTTCTCCAAGCTCCTTAGCAAGATGTGGTTTCAGACTAATTCTCACCTCATCTCATTATTTTCCTAGGACTTAAAATTCTACTTTGTTTTCTTCTTTTTTGATTACTCCCCTAGAAGTGCTTGCATGCCTATCTCTCTCCCTCCCTCCTTCTCTCTTTCCTTCCTTCCTTCTTTAATTCTTCATCCATTTTTTCAGTTTTCTTTTTGCAGTTGTATGGTCATGTCTTTGCCAATTTTCATTCCTATTTTTGTTTATTTATTTAGAACTGACAGTAATCATAAAAGAGTGACAAATGCTTAATAAGGCATTTTTTTCTATTTCAGATTTTCTTCTGTTTAACAAATTTAATTTTTTATAATCTTATCTAATCATTTTTAAGTGTTTAGTTTAATGACATTAAGGATATTCATTTTATTGTGCAACCATGAACAGCATCTATATCCAGAATTTTTTTTCATCTTCCCAAACGGAAATTACTTGCTTACTAAGTTGAAAGATCTTGGTACTGGTTCTTTAGACATATGGAAAGGTATATTTCTGGGCTCTTTATTTTATTCCACTAGTCTATATGCCTGTCTTTATGCCAGTACCACACCATTTCTATTACTGTTGTTTTACAGTAAGACTTGAAATCAGGAAGTGCAACACATCCAACTTTGTTCTTAATTTCAAGATTATTTTGGCTACTCAAGATTCATTGAAATTCCATAAAAATTTAAGACTTGATCTTTTCTTTTTTTTTTTTAATCTTTTCTTTTTTTTACAAAAAACTCATTAGGTGGTTTGTTTGTTTTTATAGGAATTGTACTGACTCTGTAGATCACTTTGGGTTGTATTGATATCTTTAGTAATATTCATTCAGTCTTCCAATTTATCGACATAGGATGTCTTTTTATTTATGTGTGTCTTCTTTAATTTCTTTCAACAACGTATTGTAATTTTCAGTGTAAAAGCCTTTTACTTCATTAGTCAAGTTTATTCCTAGGTATTTTTTCTCTTTAACAATGGGAAAAATGAAATTATATTCTTAATTTCCTTCCAGATTGTTCATTGTTGATATGTAGAAGTGCAACTGATTGTTAGAATTGTTAGGGTTTTCTACATATAAGATCATATTGTATGGGAACAACAATGATTTTGCTTCTTTATAATTTTGATACTCTGGCTAGGATTATGTTGAATAGGAGGGGCAAAAGTGTTATCTTGTTTCTGATTTTAGGAGAAAAGTTTTCAGTCTTTCACTGTTGAGTATGATGTTAATTGTGGGATTTTCTTTTTTTTTTTTTTTTTAATTGTGGGATTTTCATATATGGACTTTATTATGTTGAAGCACTTTATCTATTTCTGGTTTGTTTAGTGTTTTTATCATAAAAGTGCATTGAATTTTTTCAAGATTTATCTCTGCCTCAGTAGAGATGATAATATGTGTATGCCTTTCAATCTGTTAATGTTAATAATTATAAATTATTATATTATTTTTATTAATATTATATTATTAATAATATTAATTTATTAATATTATTAATAATTATTAAATTATTAATTAATAATTAATATAATGTTAACACATTATAATGATTGATATTCATATTTTCATATGAATTCCAGGAATTGATCCCACTCGTCAATTGGAATAATTGTTGTTGAGTTATTGAATTTGGTTTACTAGTATTATGTTGAGGATTTTTGCATCAGTATTCATAAGGATTATCAGTGTTTTGTGTAGCATATTTTTCCACCTTTGCTATCAGGGTAATGCTGGCCTTGGAAATGATCTCTCATGTTCAGTATTTTGGAAGAGATTGAAAAAAACTGGTACTAAGTCTTCTTTCAATGTTTGATAGAATTCACCAGTAAAGCAATCTGGTCCTGAGCTTTTCTTTTGGGGAGTTTTTTGATTATAGAGTCAATCTCTTTAGTAGTTATATTTCAATTCAGATATTCTCTTTGTTTATGATTCAGTCTTTCTAGGTCATGTGTTTGCTATAATTTGACCATCTCACCTAGAATATCCAAAGTGTTGGTATGCAAGTTTTCATTATACTCTCTTTAATATTTTTTTTTAATTTCTCTAAAATCAGTAGTAAGGCCCCCTCTTTCATATCTTATTTTAGTTCTTTGATTCTTATTTTTCTTAGTCAATATAGCTAAATATTAATTTTGTTGACCTCTTTGAAGAGCCAACCTCTAGTTTTATTTTCCTTATCTCCACTCTACTCTTTATTTTTTTCCCCTTCTCTAGGCTAATTTTGCGTTTAGTTTATTCTAACTTTTCTAGTTCCTTAATATGTAAAAACAGGTCGTGGATTTGAGAGTTTTCTTATTTTTTAATGTAAGCATTACAGCTATAATCCCATAAAATTATGTGCATTGGGTTTTCATTTTCATTTATCTCTAGATATTCTAATTTTTCTTGCAACTTCTTTCTTGTTTCACTTATTGTTTGAATATATGGTTTAACCTCACATATTTGTGAACTTTTAATCTTTCCTTACACTGTCCATTTCTATTTTCATTCCACTGTGATCAGAAAAGATACTATATGTGATTTTAATCTTTCAAAATGTATTAAGACTTGTTTTGTGACCCTAAGATATAGTCTATCTTGGAGAATGTTTCATGTATACTTGAGAATAAGTTATATTTATTGAGTGAAGTATTATGTATTTGTTTGGTCCCATTTTCCTGCAGTGTTGTTCAAGTTTTGTGTTCTTTTGTAGATATTCTATTTGGTTGTACTATGAATTATTGAAAATAGGGTTTTGAAGTCTCTTACATTTATTTATTTATTTATTTATTTATTTATTTATTATTTATTTATTTATTTATTTATATTTATTTTGATGGAGAGAGGGACAGAGTGGGAGTGAGAGAAAAAATCCCAAGCAGACTCCATGTCTAGTACAGTACCCAATGTAGGGCTCAATCTCACAACCCTGAGACCAAGAGTCAAATGCTTTACCCGTGGAACTGCCCAAGCAAATTTCTTACTATTATTTTTAGAAATGTCTATTGCTACCTTCAATTTTGGTTAGTGTTTGCTTCATATACTTAGGATCCTTGACATTTAGTGCATATATCTTTATAATTGTTATATCTTCTTGAGATATTGACCCTATCTTCTTTACCCATTTATCTATTGAAGGATATCTTGGCTTCTTCCACAGTTTGGTTTTCATAGACACTGCTGCTATGAACATTGGGGTGCAGGTGCCCCTTCTTTTCACTACATTTATATCTCTGGAGTAGTACTGAGTATTGAGTAGTACTGAGTAATACTGAGTAGTACAATTGCTGAGTCATAGGGTAGCTCTATTTTTAACTTCTTGAGGAACCTCCATACTGTTTTCTAGAGTGGCTGTACCAACTTGCATTCCCATCAACAATGTAAGAGAGTTCCCCTTTATCCACATCTTTACCAATATCTGTTGTTTCTCTGTCTTATTAGTTTTTGCCATTCTAACTGGTGTAAGGTGGTATAACATTGCTTTGATTTGTATTTCCCCAATGGCAAGTGATATGGAGCATTTTTTTCATGTATCTGTTGGCCATTTGTATGTCTTCTTTGGAGAGATGTCTGTTCATGTCTTCTGCCAATTTCTTGACTGGATTATTTGTTTTTTGGGTGTTTAGTTTGATAAATTCTTTATAGATCTTGGATACCAGCCCTTTATCTGATATCTCATTTACAAATATCTTCTCCCATTCCATAGGTTACTGTTTAGTTTTGTTGACTGTTTCCTTTGTTGTGCAGAAGACTTTTATCTTGATGAAGTCCTAATAGTTCATTTTTGCTTTTGTTTCTTTTGCCTTTAGAAATGTGTCTTGGAAGAAGCTGCTGCCACCAAGGTTGAAAAGGCTGTTGCTTGTGTTCTGTGTTTTTGATGGATTCTTGTCTCACATTGAGGTCTTTCATCCATTTTGAGTTTAGCTTTGCATATGGTGTGAAAGAATGGTTCAGTTTCATTCTTCTGCCTGTGGCTGTCCAATTCTCCCCCACCATTTGTTGAAGAGAGTGTGTTTTCCATTGGATATTCTTTCCTGCTTTGTCGAAGATTAGTTGACCATAGAATTGAGGGTCCATTTCTGGGATCTCTATTCTGTTTCAGTGATTTATGTGTCTGTTTTTGTGCCAGTAACCTGTTATCTGGATAATCACAGTCTGTAATATAGCTTGAAGTCAGGCATTGTGATGCCCCCAGTTTTGGTTTTCTTTTTCAATATTCCCTTGGTGATTTGGGGTCTTTTCTTGTTCCATACAAATTCTAGGATTGTTTGTTCCAGCTCTGTGAAAAATGTCAGTGGTATTTTGATAGGGGTAGCATTGCATCTCTTTGTATCTTCCTTAAGATCTTTCATAAATGTTTTTAGTTTCTAGAGTATAGATCCTTTACCTTTTTGGTTAGGTTTCTTTCTTTTTCTTAATTTTTTAAAAATTTATTTATTTTTTAATTAACATATAATGTATTATTTGTTTCAGGGATACAGGTCTGTGATCTGTCAGTCTTACTCAATTCACAGCACTCATCATAGCACATACCCTCCCCAATATCCATCACCCAGCCACCCCATTCCTCCTACTCCCTTCCCCTCCAGTAAACCTCGGTTTGTTTCCTGAGATTAAGAGTTTATTATGGTTTGTCTCCCTCTCTGGTTTCATCTTGCTTCATTTTTCCCCTCCATTCCCCTATGATCCTCTGTCTTGTTTCTCAAATTCCTCATATGAGTGAGATCATATGATAATTGTCTTTCTCTGATTGACTTATTTTGCTTAGCATAACACCCTCTAGTTCCATCTATGTCATTACAAATGGCAAGATTTCAGGTTTGTTTGTTTGTATGTTTTGCTTGCTTTTTTTGTTTATTTGTTTGTTTTGATGGCTGCATAGTTGGTTAGGTTTATTTCTAGATATCTTATGGTTTTTGGTGCAATTGTAAATCGGATCTATACCTTAATTTCTCTTTCTTCAGTCACATTGTTAGTGTATAAAATGCAACTGATTTCTGTGCATTGATTTTGTATCTTGCCACACAACTGAATTGCTGCATGAGTTCTAGCAATCTTGGGGTGGAGTCTTTTGGGTTTTCCAGATAAAGTATCATGTCATCTGCAAAGAGTGAGAGTTTGGCTTCTTCTTTGCCAACTTGAATGCATTTTATTTCTTTTTGTTTTTTCATTGCTGAGGCTAGGATTTCTAGTACTATGTTGAACAATAATGGTGAGAGTGGGCATCTCTGTTGTGTTCCTTACCTTAAGGTTAAAACTATTAGTTTTTCCCAGTTGAGAATGACATTCACTGTGGGCTTTTTGTAGATGGCTTTTATGATATTGAGGTATGTTTTCTCTATTCTACACTTTCAAAAGTTTTAATCAAGAAAAGATATTGTATTTTGTCAATGCTTTTTCTGAATCAATTGAGAGGATTGAGACATTCTTGTTTTTCTTTTATTAATGTGATCTCTCATGTTGATTGATTTGTTAATGTTGAACCCCGCTGGCATCACAGGAATAAATTCTATTTGGTTGTGATGAATAATCCTTTTAATGTACTTAAAATAATCCTTTTAATGTTGGCTCTTATTGGCTAGTATTTGGTGAAAATTTTGACATCTATGTTCATCAAGGATATTGATCTGTAATTCTCTCTCTTTTATTTTTTTAAAGATTATTTATTTATTTGACAGAGAGAGACATAGCGAGAGAGAGAACACAAACGGGGAGTGAGAGAGGGAGAAGCAGGCTTCCTGCCTAGCAGGGAGCCCAATGCGGGGCTTGATCCCAAGACCCTGAGATCATGACCTGAGCTGAAGGCAGACACTTAACGACTGAGCCACCTAGGTGCCCCTGTAATTCTTTTTTTGAATGAGGTCTTTGGGTGTGGGATCAAGGTAATGCTGGCCTCATAGAATAAGTTAGGGAGTTTTCCTTCCATTTCTATTTTTTGAAACAGCTTCAGTAGAATGGGTATTATTTATGTTTTAAATGTTTGGTAGAATTCCCTTGAGAAGACATTTGGCCCTGGACTCTTGTTTTTTGGGAGGTTTTTGATTACTGTTTCAATTTCCTTACTGGTTTTTGGTCTGTTCAGATTTTTCTATTTCTTCCTGTTTCAGTTTTGGTAGTTTATAAGTTTCCAGGAATACATCCATTTCTTCCAGATTTCCTAATTTGTTGGCATATAGTTGTTCATAATATGTTCTTAAAATCATCTGTATTTCCTTGGTGCTGGTCGTGATCTCTCCCCTTTCAGTCATGATTTTGTTAATTTGGGTCCTTTCTCTTTTCTTTTGGGTAAGTCTGGCTAAAGGTTTATTGATCTTATTAATTTTTTCAGAGGACCTGCTTCTAGTTTCATTGATCTGATCTGTTCTTCTGGTTTCTATTTCATTCATTTCTGCTCTAATCTTTGTTATTTATATTCTTATTCTGCTTGGTTGAGGCTTTATTTGCTGTTCTTTCTTCAGGTCCTTTAGGTGTAAGCTTAACTTGTGTATTTGAGATTTTTCTAATTTTTTGAGAGAGGCTTTTTTACAATGTACCTCCCTCTTAGGACCACCTTTGCTGTGTCCTAAAGGTTTTGAACAGATGTGCTTTCACTCTCATCAGTTTCCATGGATTTTAAAAATCGTCTTTAATTTCCTGGTTGACTTGTTCATTTTTTAGTAGGATGCTCTTTAATTTCCAAGTGCCGGATTGGAATTCCTTCCAAATTTCCTCTTGTGATGAAGTTGAAGATTCAAACCACTGCAGTTTGAATATATTTAGGAAATAATCTCAATCTCTTGCTATTAGTTGAGACCTGATTTGTGACCAAGTATATGATCTATTCTGGGGAAAGTTCCATGTGCATTCAAGAAGAATGAATATTCTATTGTTTTATGATGGAATGTTCTGTATATATCTGTGATGTCCATCTGGTCCAGTGTGTCATTCAAAGCCCTTGTTTCTTTTTTGATCTTCTTCTTAGATGATCTGTCCATTGCTATGAGTGAGGTATTAAAGTCCTCTATCATTAATGTATTATTATCAATGTGTTTCTTTACTTTGTTTATTAATTGGTTTAATATAATTGATTGCTTTCATGCTGGGGGCATAAATATTTACAATTATTAGAACTTCTTGTTGGATAGACCCTGTGTGATATAGTGTACCTCTTCATCTCTTACTACAATCTTTTGCTTAAAATCTTATTTGTCTAGGGCGCCTGGGTGGCTCAGTGGTTAAGCCTCTGCCTTCGGCTTGATCCCAGGTCATGATCCCAGAGTCCTGGGATAGAGCCCCACATCAGGCTCCTTGCTCGGCAGGAAGCCTGCTTCTCCCACTACTATTCCCTCTGCTTGTGTCCCCTCTCTCGCTGTGTTTCTCTCTGTCAAATAAATAAAAAAAATCTTTAAAAAAAATCTTATTTGTCTAATATGAGGATTCATACCCCAGCTTTATTTTGAGTTCCATTATCATGGTAAATTTTTCTCCACCCCCTCATTACAATCTGGAAGTGTCTTTAGGTCTAAAATGAGTCTCCTGTGGATAGCATATGGATGGGTCTTGCTTTTCTATCCAATCTGTTACCCTATGGCCTTTGACTAGAGCATTTAGCCTATTTACATTCAGAGTAATGGCTGAAAAATAAGAATTTAGTGCCATTATATTGCCTGTAAAGTCCCTGTTTCTGACGATAGTCTCTTTCTTTCTGCTCTATTTTACTCTTGGGCTCTTTCTTGATTTATAGAATCCCCTTTAATATTTCTTACAGGCCTGGCCTGGTGGTCACACAATTTTTCACTATTTATCAGTTTTATAAGCTCTTTATCTCTCCTTTCTGAATGACTGCCTTGCTGGATTATGTACTCTTGGCTGCATGTTCTTCTCATTTAGTACCCTAAATATGTCATGTCAGCCAGCACTTTCTGGTCTGCTGGTTTCTGTGGATATGTCTGATGTTAATGTGATGTCCCACCCTCTGTAGGTAAGGAGTTCCCTGACTTGAGCTGCTCTCAGGATAGTTTCTTTTGCTCTAAAATATGTAAACTTTACTAATATATATCAGGGTATATTTTTTTATATCTATTTTCATTGATTTTGGGAGGGGTCCACTCTGCCTCTTAGACATGAATGCTTATTTCCTTCCCTAGATTAGGGAAATTTTCAGCTTTGATTTGCTCAAATATATCTCCTGCTCCCCCTCCACCTCGGGCACACCAATAATTCTGACATTGGTTCATTTCAGGGCATCATTAATTTCTCAAAGCCTTTCTTCATGGGCTCTGAGTTGCTTTATCTCTATTCTTCAACTTCCTTCCCTTCCATCCACCTGTCTTTTAGATACTTAATCTCTCTTCTTCCTCATTCATCCTAACTGTTAGAGCATCTAATTTAAACTGCATCTCAGTTATAGCATTTTAAAATTTTGCCTGATTAGATCTCATTTCTGCACTTGGAGATTCTCTACTGTCTTTTCTTCTTTTTCAAGTGAGCTATTAACTTTATAATTGCTATCTTGAATTCCATCTCTGACATCTTACTTATATCCATATCGATTAGATCTGTGTCAGAGAACATTACTTTTGGTTCTTTCTTTTGTTGTAAATTTCTCCTAGTCATTTTACCCAGAGAAGAATGGGTGAGCCAGTGATCAAATCCAAATTATCAACCATGACCCAAGTAAAATACACACTAGACATATCTTAAGCTTTCAGAAACCAAAAGGGGAAAGCAAATAAGAACAAAGCAAAACAGAAAAAAAGAAAAAGAAAAAAAGGGGGTTGAGAGAGATTATAATCTCACAGGGTGGAAAAAAAGGTGATCCACTTTTTACTGAGTATATTTTGGTCTGTGTGTTAGAAGACACTAAATCTCAAAAATGTAAATAAAGCAAAACTTACACACACACACACACATATTTAAATAGGGTGAAAAAAGAACAAAAGGAAGCATATATCTATAAAATATAGATGTAAAAAATAAAAAGCTAAAATACAGAAATAGTTGGTGAAATAAGACTAGTTGAATGAGAAAAATGAAAGAAAAAGAAATGAAAAATTTTAGACTGAGTGATAAATGCATCATGAGAAAAAACCTCCTGCTCAATATACTATTTTCCCCTGGTGCTGGAGTTTTACAGTCTTATGAGATCCATAAACTAGTTTTCTACTTCTTCTTCCAGTAAGTCTCTTGGCGAAGGGGCCTATTGTGCTGCTTGTCTTTGCCTGGTGGAAGTTGTACCACCCCTTGCCAAGGGGCTGGGGTCAGTGTAAGCTGGCCCTTTGTGTGGTTTTTGTTCCCTGCACCTTCGGAACACAGGTTCCCAAACCTTTGTTGTTTTTGTTTCTGCAACTTTTTAGAGGATTACAGTGAAAGTGCTTGTGCCTCAATCTCCAGCCCTAGAGCCAAAAGATCTCTGTTCCTACACTTCTATAAACCCACTGGAATAGTCTTCATTTTTGTGTGTGTCAAACTCTGCAAACTCCTGTGGTGCATGCCTTCTGCAATCTTCCTAGGGGGAGTTCCAGGATCAGGTGTTACAGCCACTTTTGTGCACTGAAACTTGAAGCAGTCATGGGCTTGTGTGCATACCCATTCCGTTGTTCCCAGGGGAAGGTCGTGTATTGCCCTACTGTCCTTTCTGGGACCATGGATCTGAGAGCTATTGCCCAGTCATGGATGGATGCACCTATTTTGCACCTCCCAGGGGGTGGAAGATGACCCACACATTCCAGTCCTTTTCGGGGCCCTCAGGCAGAGATTGGTCAACTCATCAGCCTGGCTCATGGTTTATGGTGACTCAAGCTGAGAATTCACTCCTGGCTCAAGGTCTTCTCAGCACTTTTTAGGGCATATGCCTTTCCTGGGCCTGTGTGTATGGTGTGTGTGTTTCAGATTCCTTCTAGACATAGTTGTTTATAGATGTCTTATTCTCACTGAGAATCTTGCCCCTGACTCTTCTCTGGGTGTTGGGTATGCTATTATATTCCTCAATTATAATCACTTGCCCTAGGCATATGTAGGTCTATAGTCTACTAGTGGAATTCATGAGCTTTGTCTACTTCTTCTCATGGCTTTTATTGGCCTGAAATCCAAACTGCACTGGGTTGACCTTCTGAACTCCAACTTAGGTGACACACAGACTAGTTCCTCAAACAATCCCTGTATAGGTTAAGATGATGCAAATTAAGGCTGCTGTACTTTCTCTGAAAGGGAATGGGGGAATAGGCCACTATTTGGGTTTCTCCCAATCCAAGACACACCGCAGTAGAGAGAGGCAAAAGCAAGTAAGAAACACATGAAATTTCTTACTTTTTTGATTTTTTTTCTTGATTTTTCTTTCACTTTGTTGCTATAGATCTTTGACTGATTTCCACAAGTCCTATAAAGTTATTTTAACCAGTATCTAGTGTTTATTTAGTGTTTCCACTGGGGGATGAGGATAAGGAGTTTCCTAGTCTGCCATTTCCTGACATTACTCCCAAATTAATTCCTAAAATAAGACTATAACATAGGTTTTATAGTTAATGTTCATTTTTACAGATAAGGAAACCATGATATGGAGAAGATGAGTAACTTTGCCAAGGTCACACAGGAAAGAACCAGCAGAAGAGCGTTTTGAAATGTGTTCCAAAATTTCAATAATTTATCAGGCTTAGTTTTATTCTAAGATAGAGAAGGAGACTTGATGTCCCCATTCTATTTTCTAATCTTTTATACTGACTCTAAATTTAGAAACCACAGAGGATGTGATATGCTGATACTTAAATTCAATTTCTATGCCATAGCTAAGCAGGAGAAATCAAAGTACAGCCAGAAAGAAAAAAAAAATAGTGTATCATTATATAAATAACACACAAAAGGAAAACTAACTTTACCCTTCAGGTGTGCAGAGCATCTGTGAATAATGACTTTTTATTTTAGTTATTCTTTCACTAAGTGTTTTGAAATCCACTGAGTAAGAAGGGTCACCAGAAGGATGATTTAGTGGAAATTGGAAAACAATAGTTTTAGAAGAGTGTTTGATTTCAATGTATATCTTATGCTCTCTGGGAACCTCTTTCTTCTTAGCATTGAGACCACGTCTGGCAAGCAGTTGGCAGGAGGCAAAGGTCTGCAGCAAGGGACTACAAATAAGACAATTACTGGAATTCAGAAAAGCAAAAAGACTATCCCCACACAGAGAACTGAATATCAAACAGCAGTTTTATCTTACACTCTAAATGAAATGCATTTAGATGCATTAAATGCATCTGTCTATTTCTCTCTAGCTTGAGTCTAAATGCCTGTGGTGGGAGGTCTAGTCTCAGAATAATCAAACACTATTTTTTTCTTAATATTCATTTAAAAAGCAAAGGGTTGCCTAAGATGTGATAGCACTTGTAATAATGGCTTGTAATAAGGGCTTGCAGTGTGATCAATTAATAATTGATTGCTAGTCATTATTAATAGCTTATGGATCAATCATTCTCACACATTTACGGATGCCACAAAATTCAGTTTAACAAATCTTTAATGAATATCTAAAATGGACCTAACTCTTCTAGTTTGATGGAACAATGTGAGGAATAATATATCTTTAGTTCAAGTTGCTTAATAAGTAAGACTGACATGAAAATGAATAGATGGAGTCTGACTTGATTCATGAGTCCAGATGCATTTGTTGAGTGTTTGCTCAGTTCCTAACACTAGGATTGGTGTTAGGGTTAAAAACAAAAGTTGAATAATACATTGTTCATACCCTTAAGGATCTACAGAGAGGTGCAGAAGACTAAGACACGGAATAAATTAATAATCACAGAGCGTGTGGGGCATGCTAAGATAGAAGTGCATAACAAATGATGTTGACACAGAGAGATGAGGTTCTTTTTGCAGGAGGATAGAATTGTGTTATGGAAAGAATAAACCTTATTTACTGTTATAATTCAGCTATGGGCTGAATACTGCTAGTGAGGTAGACAAAGTCTATATGTTTGCTTTAAGAAAAGAACTGAAGTTAAAGGAGAAGGAACTACTAAAAGACGGATCAGGATGTGAAAAGAGCCAAGATGTCATTCAACAGATGAATGGATAAAGAAGATGTGATCCATATACATAGTGGAATATTACTCAGCCATCAGAAAGGATGAATACCCAACTTTTGTATCAGTATGGTTGGGACTGGAGGAGGTTATGCTAAGTGAAATAAGTCAAAGAGAGAAAGTCAATTGTCATATGGTTTCACTTATTGTAGAACATAATGAACAGCATGGAGGACTTTAAGAGAAGGGAAAAACGAAGAGGGAGAAATCAGAGTGGGAGATGAACCATGAGAGACTATGGACTCTGGGAAACAAACAGAGGGTTTTAGAAGGGAAGGGGGTGAGGGGATAGGTGAGCCTGGTGATGGGTATTAAGGAAGGGACAGATTGCTTGGAGCACTGGGTGTTATATGCAAATAATGAATCATGGAACACTACATCAAAAACTAATGATGTGGGGTGCCTGGGTGGCTCAGTGGGTTAAACCTCTGCCTTCAACTCAGGTCATGATCTCAGGGTCCTGGGATCAAGCCCCGCATCAGGTTCTCTGCTCAGCAGGGAGCTGGCTCGCCCCCCCTCCCCGTCTGCCTCTCTGCCTACTTGTGATCTCTCTCTCTCTCTCTGTTAAATAAATAAATAAATAAATAAATAAATAAATAAATAAATAAACTAATGATGTACTGTATGGTGACTAACATGACACAATAAAAAATAGGAAAAATAAAATAAAATAGATAAGGCACAAAGCCTAATTAATTAATTAAGATAAAGAAAGAAGAAAGAAAGAAAGAGAGGAAGGAGGGAAGGAAGGAAGGAAAGAAAGAAGGAAAGAAGGAAGGAAGTTGGAAGGAAGGAGAAAGGAAGAAAGGAAGGAAGAAGAAAGAAAGAAGAAAAGGGTAACTATGTGAGGTTATGTCTGTACTAAACAAATTGATTCTGGGAAACCTTCCACAATATCTATGTACAGCACATTATGATGTTGTACTCTAGATATGTCATAATTTTATTTGTCAATTATACTTCAGTAAATCTGGGTGGTGGTGAAGAAGTCAGGAATTGTGAATCCTATGGATTCATTTTCTTTTTCAAGATCATTTCAGTTATTAGACATTTCTTGCATTTCCATACCAATTTAGGATCAATTTGACAATGTCTGAAAAAGAGGCAGCTGGGATTTTTTTTAGTGAATATGTGGCATCTGCAGATCAATGTAGGGAGTCTTGCTATTTTAAGAATAATAAGGAAAACCCGGTCCTCTTGGCCACATCTTTTTGCAATAACAAAGCTTTTCTAAGACATAGCTGGGGAGAGGATGAGAGATGCTAGTTGCCTGCCCATTTTGTGGTAAACTATTGCTCTAGACTGCAGCTGGTACGAGTGAGAACCTCATGTTCTTGGCCATGTTCATCCAGTCTAGAAGTCTCTTTACACAGAGATGGGAAGAAGTAAAAGTGGGTCATACTGCAAAATCTGTTTTTACCAAGATTTAATAGATTTTCTTAAGTATATGTGGGTCTACTTTCTGTATGCCCTTAGGGAAATTTACAGAGACTAAGTGGTTATTTTGTTTTCTTTTACATGCTTTTTTTTGAAATAATTTTCAGCAGTTAAGTGATGATTTTACTGGAAAGAGCACCCACTGAGCTTCTCACAGTCCCTCTCTAGGTTTCTTAGACTCATCTTCCTTTTCTGATTTCTCAAAAAATGTCATTATGGCCCTACTGTACTGCTATAAACCAACAAATAAAATGTGGGCCTGTTTGGTCTTCCATACACAGTTGTACTCTCCGATGTGTATATTCTTTGAACAAACTATCATTATTGTATTAATCACCTAATGATATTGCAATAGTTTTCTTAGAATCTCAAAATTATAATTATGACACATTTTTCAGTGTGATATGTGTGCCTAACACATGCCTGACATGGACATGCTCTTCAAATGCACTTATTGAATAAACAAATGAATATATACATGAATGAATAAGGTTAGACAATTGGGACAGGGAAGTAATTAAGCTTTTATCTTTATAGTTTATATGACGAATAATGAGAATAATGTAATACAGCATATTATTCATCTGAATACTTTCACTGACCTCTCTTCCATTCAGCACAAATATAAATGCCAAATCTCAAATGTAATTCTGAATGTAATTCCTTCTCCCAGGGTAACTTGGAGTTATCCCAGCTTGCTGGCAAAAGGCTATTTAATGGTAAAGTGTTTTATAATATGGGGAATGCAGCCAGGGAGACTTTTCAATAAAGGGACAATTTGCTGTGAGAGGAAAATTAGAATCAGCAAATTTTTTGACTTGACAAATTAGAAAATATTATTACTATTTTTCACCCAGTGTACTTAATAATTGCCAAGTACTTGCTCTAATGTACATTACAGTCTATTAAATCATCCCTGTGCTACTATTGTCTGTATTCCTATTATTTCACTTATTACACAAGACTGTAATTACTGCATTTATTTGTGCATTTATTTCCATCATTAGCTGGAGTTCTTTGAGAGTCATCACAAAGTATTGAATATCTGCATCCCCCAGATGCATAGCACATAATCAGGGCTCAATAAATATTTGTTGAATACATCATTTCATATACTGTAATACTGTGTTTTTATTGTGACTCCCTCAAGCTTCTCAAAGATAGTCTTTTATCTTCATGACAATATTCCCAGATTGAATAATTGAATTACCAAGTCAATAAATAAATGAGGGAATTAATGACTGGATAAATATACTGAAAACTGTGTTTTATAACTCACAGCCTTGGATACAGGAATGGTTTTATTAACACACATATCCAAATCTCAAAGACTAAATTACCTCTTGTTTGATTACATAGTATACTTTCTCATGGTTTTGCCAACCCAAATATTCTGAAGAGACCTTTCCAAATTCATGAATTGCTGCAGTATTTGGTTCATTTGGTGACATTTGTTACCTTGTGGTGAAGATTCTTTATGGGCTTTCATCCCTCTTCTTATACTCAGTCTTCTGTTGGGTTGGCCCAAGTCTTAAAATAATCCACAGGGAAAACTGAATTATTTGTGTGTTTGTTGGTTGGTTTACCTAGTTGGCCTTTAAGTCTTCAAACAAAAAAAATTTTGAGAGAATCTCCAGCTGTGCAGTCTTGTTGGGATACAGGTACCCTCTGCCACCACAAAATACTAAGAACCAGTTCATCTCTCGTCTTAGTCCTGCCAACAAAGGAAAAGGACAGATAGCAAAGGCCTTGCCAACTTTATAATCTCTATGAAAAGTTAAATCAGGGGTAAGTGAGGTGAAGGTTGGTTAGAATTCATTAAATAACTCATTGTAACATCAGTGTGCAGGGGCATTGATGCCCAGTGGTGCCAGCATATTGTCCAGACAATTCTTAATACAAGATAGACGTTGTGTTAGCTTCTTCCTAACCATCCATATCTTACATGGTGTCTGCCTGCTAGCCAATGTTATTTCCCGGACTCCCATCAATATTGTTAGCTATGCTGTCTTTTTAATAAATCTCTTGTTTTATTTAATGTAATCAGGGTCAGTTTATCTTGCTGGGAACCCAACATCTTGACTGATACAACATTTAAACCTTAAAGGTAAACAAGGTTTAAATATTTTACTTTCCAGGAAACTACTCAGCCCTAATATAAATCACCAGATACAAATGAATGTTTCAGATAAGAATATTATTTCAGATAAGAATAATTTCTCTCAGTAGAGTGGCTGAGTCCTGCTCTTTCTCAGCTGGGATTCAAAATAGTGGCTTGTTCATACTATCTCTTAAATCTCTTGATGGAGAGAATCATCTTTAAAACTATCTTCACCAAATATTAGTTTCAGGAGAGTTCAGTGACAACTCTGAGGAAAGGGGATCCATAGTCACATAACTTTGTGGTCTACTGGACGCTAAATCCTCCTCTTGGAGATTCACTATGCACTTTACCCTATATAAGATTCTGAAGAGTCTTAAAATAATGACACCATTTATCTTTCTTTTACTCTGTTCCTGGGCTCAACATAGAGCACACATTTTGCAATACAGTAATTAACATATTGTGGAGGAGCAGACTACTGAAACTGATTTGCAGACCACTAATGGGGATTGTTGGTATTCTTGATTCACACTGTGGAGGGAACAGATGCAGAGACTGTGAAAAGGATTTGCCAACAAACCTGAAATGCTTTACTTAGTGCTACTTTCCAACCCCATGTGGCAACATTCCTTGCAAATCCTGCCATATGCCTTCCACTATAACTGCCTTCAGAAGTTGAAAAGTGAAGGGAGGACTCCTTTCAAAACCAACAACAAGAAATGCTCATTGGGAAAATATGAAGGATCAAATATTCATAGAAGTCTAATGTCATTTGGAAATAAAATAAGCCCCACAATTTTCTTACAGGTATTAACTGGAGTAGAAACATAGTGTTTCAAATTGGATGCTAAGTGAGCAAAGAGTAAAGGAAATTTCAATATTGCTCATTTCAATATTAGTCATAATAAAAAGCATTAGACCTCATTTTTAAAAAAAAAAAGTGGAATCTGAATATATTAGTATAAAGATAATCAGTAGGAAATTTATGTGTGCTTACAGATGTAATTATAACTTCTTAAAAAGAAAAATAAATGTCAAAAAAGACAAAGCATAAACAATATAGAAAACATAGTGAAATGATATATATTTTATATCTAGTGTGTCTCTGTGTGTCTCAGTTTTTTAGCATATACAGATATTTTTATTTAGAGACTATGACATAAAATATGAAAATAATTAAAGGAGCACCTGGGTGACTCAGTTGGTTAATCATCTGACTCTTGATTTTGGCTCAGGTCATGATCTCAGAGTTGTGGGATCAAGTCTTGTGTTGGGCTCAGTGCTCAGTGTAGAGTCTGCTTCAGATTCTCGCCCTCTGCACCCACCTCACTTGAGCACTTTTTCTCTCTCTCAAATAAATAAATAAAATCTTTAAAAAAAAAAGGAAATAGGGACGCCTGGGTGACTCAGTCCTTAAATGTCTGCCTTCAGCTCAGGTCATGATCTCAGGGTCCTGGGATCAAGCCCCGCATTGGGCTCCCTGCTTGGCAGGAAGCCTGCTTCTCCCACTATCATTCCCTCTGCTTGTGTCCCCTCTCTCGCTGCGTTTCTCTCTGTCAAATAAATAAAATCTTTAAAAAAAAAAAAGGAAATAACTGGAAAAAATACATAAATCACACCAGTAAATATAAGTGGCTCAAACTAATTAGCTGAAATTTGTAAAAAAAAGATTTGCAGATTTGATTAGAAGATAAAATGTAATACTGTACAATATACATAAAGCAAAGAGGTTGACAATTGTTAAAAAAAAGTACACCAAAGAAGAAAGGAAGAAAACAGTATCTTAATTTTGTTGTATGATAAAAAGAACTGAAACAGGTATTAGCAGAGATGGAGAAGGAGATTTTGAAATAATTAAGTATCACAATGCAGATAGATATTAAAAGTTTATTAATGTTTACTTACTCAGAGATAAAAATAAATTTTGTAATGCAGAAATTACAGAAGACAGAAACACAAACAGCATATTAATATTATACTTTAATTCATTGAAAATATAGTTCCAATTACAAACAATTCAGTAGTTATTAGAAGGAAATAAAAGACCCAAATAACAAGAAAAAGATAGGTCTTTTAGATATATAACAACATCTGAATCCCAATTATAAAGAATATCCCCACTAGTGTTCTTCCCACTGAGACTCCAGACATTGATTTCAACAATGTAGAGAATGTGTTTGGTTGATCTCATTTAAGAGATACTATATATATATATATTCATATATATATATATATATATTCATATATATAGTATATGAAAAGGTGCTCATAAACAGCTGACTTTTAGAACAGTTAAAATTGAGATACATGCCACATATTAATAAGATACAAGGAGGAGAGAAACAGATTTGAACATGCCTCTTAATTTTTTATTCAGAAAGGTAAACTCCCCAAACCACTAGTCTAATGTACTATCACATGAGAACAATGGTTCTTCACCAAGATGGGTATAAGCAGAGGTGCATTTATTTAACAATGATTAAGGATGCTGCTGGCAAAGACAGATATAAACATATATAGTAATAGTGATACTAATACTATAGTAATAGTAATATCTGGTACCCAACTATGTTACAGGTATTTTTTTAAGCACATGGCTTAAAAACCTAAAACCACCTTGTTGATAGTTCATCTGGGATTCACACCCAGTCAATTTAGCTTAAGAGTCCATCTTTAACCACAAACAGCTAACCTCCTTCATAGTAGATTTAGATACAGAAATATTATAGACAGCAAAATAGATACAGAGAGAGCAATAGATGAAGACAGAAAATTACAAAGGTATACACACATACACACACACGCACATGACCATGCACACATAAACATATATAGATATTTATGATAGGGATGCAGTATTTGTGCAGGGATCCACTAATGTAATCACCTAAATTGTAGTTTGAGAAACAAACACCCTCTTCCTCACTCTTCACCCATATCAGCACAGAGGAGAAATGATGAGATCCAACTAAAGTCAGTATTTACTTTTTTTTTTTTTAACCAAGTCCCATTGGAACTTGCTTGTCTGATAAATGCTGTTGATCAATATCAGCACACTTGCTAACTGGCATAGGGATAAAGGAGAAGCCTGGAGCCAGAAAGGGGATACACACTCTAACCTACAACGAGTGTGAAATTTGCACAGCTAGCACCCAAGAGAGTGTGAAATAGCAAGTGGTTCAACACACATGCCTCCTGAGCTGCACAGGTAGGAGGTAACCAATGGTTAGAATCCTGGAGAATAGCAATTATTCTTGAAATAATTGGTTTCATCTATTTTCTCTTCTTCCCCCAGGAGGACCTTGGAGGTTAAGTAACTGGAGATATAAACACTTGATTATGTTTTCCAAACTCCCCATATCTTACTCTTTGCAATAGAAATATAAGAATCCTTAAACTAATAATAGCAATAATAATGATAGTTGTTTTGTAGGTTTGTTGTGATGATTAGGGGCAGATAAATGAAGCTTTCATTTTAAATAATTATAATAATTATTCTAAAGTTAATAAGCTCTGTTTCCAATTCTAGCATATGAAAGAATTCCACCGGGGGGCTGAAATGTCTTCAGCTGGTCCTGGTGCCCTCCTTGGCCAGGGCCCAACAACAATTCAGGACAGTTTTATCTGCTACAACTCATTTGCACTTAAATGCATCTGACCTACAATCAACTCAGGAGAGTAACTTCAGAGGAGTAATTACATTTTAGCAGGAGGCAATGACTTAAGTCAAAGAAAGATCTCTCTTGGTGGTAATTTGGAATCTGTTTAGTCCAGTTTGAGAGATACCCTTAGGAGAAAAGCAATCTTTAAATAGTTTGGGGTCTATGGAATAATCTACTACTGAATTCTGACAACCAGGGGAGTGTAAGGGTGTCAATCAGATCCTTTTCCTCAATAGACTGTGAACTCATTCTTGATGCCAAGAAATTAACTAGGAATTACTGGAGATGCTTTCCCCTCTTGGATTCCTCCCAAGATTAACTGAATTATCACAGGATTCTTCATAATTAAAAGTCTTCAAGACTCAAATGGAAAAATTCCTGATGGGGGAATTTCAAGAACTATGAATGGCTGTGTGAGATATATGTTTGAGGAAAGAACTATCCTGGTTGCCTTCAAATATAATCTGAGCAAAGGAACATATCACTGAGTCCCAATACTCACTGAACATGGCACTCATGGGTATTTTCCCATGCGAAATTATCCTTAATTCTCATGAATAATTAAAGAAAGGCATTAGTATTCTACATAGCTTTCATTGCCACATATTCATTATTAGGATTGTGAAAAGTGAAGAAAAACTATGGATATAAAAATAAAAACATGATTTCATCATGAAGACCTAGTAGATATGGATTATTTTGGTGTGTTTAAGTTGTAATATTTTCCACATATGTATGATATATTTTTGTATAATTTATATTATATAGGATGTAAATTATGAATCCTGATGTTTTCACTTAGTGTATATGGTTTAACATCTCCATAATGTTCCATCATATGGATATTTATGAATTTAGAGAAAATTATCTTACAATAAGAATTGTACAGAAATGATGAAAAATAGATAAAAAATATATTTTCTCAGGAAAACTCAGTTTTAAAAGTGTAGCAAAGTGTTTCTATAATTTAAATTAACACCAAAGCACTATTTAGTTGCTGTCAATGAAATGTATTTGCCCAGAACATTTGAAGTTTATTTATAGCTGTCATAAAGGTAAATTTCTGAAATAAATTCTCAGAAAGATTCTGATGGTGTAAATGCTTTATGTGCCCACATTGGTATTTAAAACTTTCATGTAAATGAAAATGCCAGGGGTGAAAACCAGTTTCCAAGAAACTAATTCTAACCCTCCTTCTTTCCATTTATAACCTTATATTTAGGTACACTTAGACCTAATAGGGGAAATATCTAATATTCAGAATAAATCAACGGAAAGAAATAGATTTTTGTTGTTCTGATGATGGTAGGATTCTCATCATGGTGGAGCTCAAGCAAGTTTCCTGTGTGCATGGCTAATGAGTGGCAGCTTTGGAATAATAATCACACATCTGGAATGGACTCCATATAGACTGACATCTTCAGAGAAGGCTATCTCATAGATTTTTCTCTACTATCTATAAAGCATCAAGTGAATATGAAAGTCTGTTTTAAAGTTCAGACCAGGGGCTCCTGGGTGGCTCAGTGGGTTAAAGCCTCTGCCTTCAGCTCAGGTCATGATCTCAGGGTCCTGGGATTGAGGCTGGTCCTGGGATCCAGCTCTGCATTGGGCTCTCTGCTCAGCAGGGAACCTGCTTCCCCTTCTCTCTCTGCCTGCCTCTCTGCCTACTTGTGATCTCTCTCTCTCTCTGTCAAATAAATAAATAAAATTAAAAAAAAATTCAGAGCAATTTCCCCCTTGTGTACCTGGAAAGAAGTTTATAAATAAAATTTTCTTGACATTTTTATAATATATAATCAAATGAAAGGATTTATATGTCTATTTATATATAGATGTCTCTCTCTCTTTCTCCTCACCTCCCTCTCTCTCCAATGGAAAATGTGCTCTTGGGAATAACTATTATAAAAATGTTCTTCCTAGGTGCTTAATGACTGCTTGGACCAATCAATGACAGGTATGGTTTTCTACACACATGCTCTCTTTTGGCTTTTGTATTTAAATCAAAGAGTGAGGGGGAGCATATAACTAAGGAAGTATGGTCTAAAACATCTCCCAAAACTTATTTAATTCTTCGATAGTTTGATAGTCAGTGAATCCTGTATCTTATATTATAAATAATGTATATGTGGTCAACATTAATTGTGCCTAAATTCTTGTGCATGCCTTATTACAATGTAGGATAGATATTTAAAGTGAGCTTCTATTTCAGAAGATCTGAACATACTTGTGTCCAAATCACTTTCCAGAAAATACTTTCCAGTTTACACAGCCACCAGCAGTGTATTACTATATGTACCTCCCCAAATATTAGTTGTTCTTAAAGGCTGAAATGACTTATAGACTCAAAGAAGATGAGCTATGATGGTGGACTTTCAAGAGCATGACAGGTTATAGAAGAAACTGCATATGAGAATACTCCTGGGAGTATCCTCCAAATGCAATGAAATAAAGCTAACATTTTGACACCTACTATAAACTGTATTAGGTGCTTAGGAAAGATTATTTTATGTGATCTTCCAAAAATCTCCAGCAGATTAGTGCCTTATCCCTATTATTACATTTTTGGAAACTATTTCAGAGAGGTTAATTGACTTGCCCTTGATCAAACAGCTTAGGTAATGTCAGACTTCACACTGACACATATCAGACAATAAAACAGAATCAGTCCACTCTGCCTCTCAAATCATATGGTATAAATGGCCAATAATTCAGATGATTAGACTCCATTTTCTGTGGCCTTTCCTCTTATGTTTAATTAAACTGTAGAGTAGCAAATCCCATTTTACCAAATTCATTATTCATATAAAATCATGAGTCCCATACAAATGGCATTACCATATTTTGAATTTCTATAAAGTTATTTATCACCAACACTTTTAGACTTTTGCTGTTGTTTAATAAACAGCAGATTACCATCTCTTGGCATGATGAGCCAAACATACACAAAGAAAAAGGTAAGAATTCAACAACATTTAATTAATGGCAAGGTTAAATATTATTTATGTGGGCTCATTAAAAGCTGCGGGCTTTTATAATTATATAATAAATTTGAAATAATAGCAAATAGTGTTATTGTAAGCACAGGATAAATTTGCTTAAGACAGAACACTCACAGGTGGAAATAGATGGACTCTGCTCCTAACAAATGAGTAATCACGCATGGATTGTTAGAAACAGCTGCTTCCTCTAAGTTCAATCACTTCTTTCCATTGGCTTCAAATCTTGGGTGATTCAGAGATGAAGAAAATTTCTATGCTATATAATTACTTTCCACAGCAAAGGAACAACAGCTAAATGAAGTCAATTACTAGTTGGAGGCAGCTTGTCAGATGAGATGTGGTACATAGTAATTAATAGTTACTGAAATTACTATGTTGAAAACATTGGTGGAGATTATCAAAAATAGGAATGGTACCTGTTTCTATCTAGCCCCTTTGGTTTCTATGCACGTGGGCTTGAAAATTATCTCTTTGTTTGAAATAATAACTTTGTTGAGATATAATTGACATACCACAACATTCATCCATTTATGGTGTATAATTCAAAGGCATTTAGTATATTTACAAAGTTGTGCTTCTGTCATTATAATTTTAGAACGTTTTCATCACCCACAAAGAACCCCTGCAACTATTAGCACTCACTCCCATTTCCCCTGCTCCCATCTTTCCCAGCCATAATTGGCCCCATCTTGTGTTTTGGGAAGCCCCAGTGCTTCATGATATTCAACATTCCCTCTAAACAATAAAAGCTCCAAGTTCCAATCACTAGACAGTTCAACAACCTGTGTCATACCTCAAAATCATTATACTCCTGGTTTTTAAATACCTTTCATTTACTTTCTTAACTGCATATTTTTTTTCTTTTCCAGAGGACTCCAATAAAATCACCTTTAATATAAATAGTGGTAGTCAATGTCAGTTAGTGAGGAAGGAAATGAAAGAAAATGTAGAGACAATTAGAAAATTTTTTTGAGAATATGTGAAGGGAAAGGAGCCAACTCTCTTTTTAATATTTGACCCACCATAGAAGTGTTATTACAACTCAATAGTTCAAGGATGACAAGAGAGGCATACAGAGGGCACCATGGCTGACTTGAGTAAAACACAGTCTGAGCCAGTCAAAATCTACTTTCACTGTTTAGCTTCCCTTGACCTGATTCCCTTGATTACAGATCCTAGGATCTTTTTGAATTTAGTAACATTTGTCTTTCTGAGCAAAGGTTGTTTCTTATTCAGGCAGAAGTGCGGCAGGTTGGTGACTTAGTGCCAAGGGACCATTAGTACCCTGAACCTGGTTCTTCATCTGTACAAGAAGGGAGTTGATCTGTATAAGATGATCCCAGAGATTGATTTCAAGTTGCTGTCTATAATTGTGTGACTACATTGTCTATCTTGCTCAACTTTTATCCTAGGAGATCCCTCAAAAAGAGTAGCATTCACAGTTTATAATCTTTGGATTCTTGTGATGCAGTTTTATCACAGAATCAGAAAGAAGGAATGAAATTTTTTTCCTGAAAAGTAAAAAACAATACCAAACCAGTGAGAGGTTGCATTATCTAGGCCCTCGAATAGTAAACAGGCTGAAAATTATTTAAAGTATATGGTTAAAGTATTTGTTCACCCAGTGAAATATGTGTTCACCATTAAGTGGTTTGATGGAGATCAATCTTCTCCCAAGACAGGCTTTCCACCTTCATCAATCAGTACCCTTCACCCTTATCTCACACAGCATACATGAGTAAGAATGTACACACACACACACACACACACACACACACACACACACACAGCATGTGTAGCTCCACCCTTGAACTCCCAGGATCCAGAGTTGGCCAGGATATCCAGGATATGGGATAAAAGCAAGGCTTCCAGAGGAGGCTGAAAGTTTGACAAGTAAAATGAAACCCCAGGGAAAGAGGAGGTTGGGGTGAGAAAGTATTCAAAGCAGAGGGAAAAGCCACTGCGAAGATCTGACTTCGCAGATGATTCTGTCATATGTATGACAATACATATGACTCTGCTAATAGTTTAGAGTTTTACCTGCTGTGCATACACTTTTGTGTGGGTCTGTGATGAGGGAGGATGATGATGGTGAAGCTAGAGACATAAACTGGCCTTTAGGGGGTCAGATTTCATACTTACTGGATTCTTGACATGTGTATCACTTTATGCACAGATGCTTTCTCTTAATCCTTATAATCATAAAATTTGAGGATCAGACAAAGCAATCTACCTCAGAGTAATGGAGAGCCTCTGAGAGCTTCAAGTGAGGTCATCCATCTTCAGAGTTAAACTTTAAAAAGATCACACTGGAGCCGGGGGTGGGGGGTGGGAAGATTACACTGGCAGTTTTGAAGAGAAAGGACTGGGAGGTGATGCCTCTCGAAGTTAATATATATAATGATCACCTGGAATGCATGTTTAAAATGCAGATTTCTCGTCTCTCTCCAGAGACTCTGGCTGGGAAGACTGAATAAAATTATCCCTATGTAAAGCATGAGAGTGTCTGGAATATAAAAGGTGAAAGTAAAATAAAAAGTGGCTATCCTGGTTGCTGCTGTTTTCTATGGTGATGATGCTATGGTGATTAACCAATTAGGATCTAGGAAGTGGGGTCACACCTGCATATGTAGGTCCTACTCAATATAAATTACCTGCAAGGGTTCTTAATCTCATTGTTCTGGTTCTCTAAAGGCACAAATCTTCAACCGTTACTATATCCTAGAATAACCCGGGGACCTTTTAAAAACATGATTTCAGAAGAAATTCAGTTAGAATTTTGGGTGTGGGGAATAAGCATTGGAATTTTTATAAGGATCATCAGGAAGTTTTAATGCAGGTAGGTTTGAGAACTTCTGATTAAGTTACAAAACTCTTATTTTACCTTCATCTGGGTCATCTGTCAATGATGTAGATTGCTGGGATTAATGCTAAATGTATTGAACCATATTACCTGGAGGGTGGTGGTGATGGATCATCTCATGTTTCCAGGCATCCCAGTTGGATTTCTATGCACATTAAAGCATAAACCACTGCCCTGAAGTATAAGTTGTATACAAGTAGTATCTTGTCCATCATTTTAACTTTCTAAAAAAGTTTTTAAAAGATTAGTTTTTTTTAAAGATTTTATTTTCTTATTTTTTTAAAGCATTAATTTGAGAAAGAGAGAACATGAGGGGCAGTGTCAGAAGGAGAGGGACAATCTCAAGCAGACTTCTTGCTGAACATGGAGCCCAAAGTGGGGCCCCATCTCAAAACCCCGAGATAATGACCTGGGCCGAAATCAAGAGTCTGACACTTAACCAAGTGACCCTCAAGTGCCCCAAGATTTTATTTTTATATAATCTTTACACTCAATGTGGGGCTCAAATTTACAACCCTGAGATCAAGAGTAGTATGCTATACTGACTGAGCCAGCTAAGCACCCCTTCTATCATTTTATCACCTTTCTTTCTTTTTTAAAAAGATTTTATTTATTTATTAATTGACAGAGAGAGAGAAAGCATGAGCAGGGAGAGCAGAAGGTAGAGAGAGAGGGAAAAGCAGGCTCCCCACTGAGCAGGGACCCTGGGATGATGACCTGAGCCAAAGGTAGACACTTAACTGACTGAGTCATCCAGGCACCCCATTTTATCTTATTTCGAGAAAGGGTCTCTGTTGGGGAGCCTGGGTGGCTCAGTTATTAAGCGTCTGCCTTTGGCTCAGGTCATGATCCCAGGGTCCTGGGATCGAGCCCCACATCGGGTTCCCTGCTTGGCGGGAAGCCTGCTTCTCCCGCTACCATTCCCTCTGCTTGTGTTCCCTCTCTCCTCTCTCGCTGTGTTTCTCTCTTTCAAATAAATAAAATCTTTTAAAAAATAAAAAAGAAAGGGTCTCTGTTTTACTCATTCTTGAATGAGTTTTACTCATTCTTGAATGATCTACAGCTTTTATCATGATGGCTATCAAAGGGCTATCAAATCGTAAATTGCTAAGTTATCTTACAATGCATTTAATGTTTTTTTAAATTTAGTGGAAAGAAATAGTATGGACACAGGTTCTAATACCAGATATATTTTAAATATTTTTATTTTTATGTAAAAAACAACACAGATGCAGTTAATTTTAATGGAACATTCTTTATTTTGGTTTTTCTTCCTTCAATGTAAAAAAGAAGAGGTGAGGGGTATTTAACAAATATCAGGTATCTCCTATCATCTAGGATGCTGTACCTTCCACTGGCACAGCCTACCTAATAGCCATCAAGTTATAATAAATCTGGAGGTGGCTAGGTGGCTCAGTGGGTTAAAGCTTCTGCCTTTGGCCCAGGTCATGATCTCAGGGTCCTGGGATTGAGCCCCGTATCTGCTGTCTGCTCAGCAGGGAGCCTGCTTCCCACTCTCTGCGCCTGCCTCTCTGCCTGCTTGTGATGTCTCTCTTTCTGTCAAATAAATAAATAAATCTTTTAAAAAAAAGTTATAATAAATCTGAAATGTAGTATTTTCTATGGGTTAGTTAAGTATATCCCAACAAGAAGCTTTTTTTAAATCTTTTCCATGCTGTCTGCTTGGTTTACCTCTTCTAGTTTGAAGTGGAAATTCTGAACTGCCATACAGGCAGAAACTCAGTGCTTGGATAAAGGCTAATGCTTTTGCAATCATTTTTATTTCTCTTTTTTCGTGTTGGTGATGTTCCAGGGATTTTGTCATTTCTTTGCCGTGGCATTTGTGCAGATGATTAGCCACTCCCTATCCCTCAACCACAAGGCAATCAGATTGTTCTTAAAGTGTGTACCTTTGTTGTTGTGTTTTTGTTCATTTTTGTTGTCATAAAAAAGTATGTTCTTCTTCAGTGAAATTTTATGGTTCTCATTTGTCCCATTAGTGATGTCAATGTAAACCAATGATCTACCCAGTGGGAAGAAAGGTCCTTCACAAAATGTAGAACAGTAATCCTGATATGCTCAAGATAGATTATTTTTGGACCGTTAATATATATTTATATAAACATATTTTTTCAGTACTAAATCTAATAAACTTTGTCTTTCACATTTTATTTAATGATGCTTTTGAGAGTTTGATGATCCATTCTATCATATTTTGCACAAAAATCAGAGCAACATTGAAAAAAAGGTTGAGACATAAAACAAATGTTTTAAATAGCTTGATATAGAACTCTTCCTGAAATTTAGCCACTTTAAAAAGAGTAGAGTTTATGATCTGATTTTTAAAACTTCTGCTCATATTTTATCAGCATATTTAAAGCCCATGAAGGGCAAATATGTTAAAATTTGGTTGTGATTTGTGGTTTCATATTATAAAACCCTATCATACCTATAGTGATTAGGGAAACCAGAGAAAAAACTCAAACATTCTGCCTCTATGCTACTATTGCTTCCATGAAAAGACTAAGGCACAGTGGTGACCTCTAAGGACTTTCCAGGCAGGAAAGAGGAGTTGGGGGCAGTGGCTCCAGTTAGCAAACTGTGTCATTCAAGAGATATAATCATTTTATTGCTTGGGTTTTCTTATGCCCTACCAGAGGTTGGCCACAGAAGGTCAGATTATTCAAACTCCAGGGAAATGTGGATGTGTAGAAGGCTATAGAGAATCTTCTTTTGAAGGCTTGTGGGTTCTGGGTTCTACCTCTGAATCTCCATGTACTTCTTCCCCTTCATCTGCATGGAACCTTGCCTACCTCTCTTTGTTGCTCCTGATCTTCTAATAGATTCTTCTTATCATCTGCTATAGAAGTAGTTCTTACACCTCTTTATTCCATGTGTACTGTTGCAGGTGTTAAATGATTAGCCACTCTTTCCCCAGTTTTTAAAATCCAGTTTGCTTCTTCTGCTCATTGTGCCCCACCTATGGGTTTTGCTTCCCTGCTGCCTTCCTGTCCATTCCCAACCTGTCCATTATGTTATAAGCAAAACCTCCTGTGGGTAAGATTGCTTTCTCAGTTTCCACAGCCCCTTATTGTCTTTTCAAAGTTTTTGTGCACTTTCTGAACAACTGTTGTGTGCGGGATTGTACTAGGTACCAATGATTCTAAGATAAACGGAGAGCTCTAAACTTAAGTCAAAATGGAGCCCTGGACACAGGGCAAGTGAGTTTTGCAGAGGATGAGAAGAACAAGGAAGACAGGACTCTAGGAAAAAAATACTCTGGAGGTCTTAGTCATGCTGCCCCACTCCTGCTACTGTCTCCCCTCATAGGTTTATCTTCTGTGATACAATTAGAAGCAAAACTTGGGCCTAATATGAACCTCCTGGAAACCTCTGTGTACAAAAAAAAAAAAAGTATGCCCTCTTTTTCCCACAGTCTGCTTCTGATGTGTCTGCTTCACAGAGCCCACTTCTCCCCTGTATCTGTTTCTATATTTTCCTATCCCTTCTTCCATATCTCTAATTTTCTTACAGGAATATTCCATCAATCCAAGAAGATTTCCTGAGGGGAGATGCCAGGTGTTTGTCTAAGAAGAGTAGTGACCCAGCCTGAAAATAGAATTCAAAGTTTGGCTGTGTTGACTTGTATTCTTCACTGAGTTCTCATGATTTATCTCCTGCCTCACCAGTGTGCATGTGGTGCTCCCACAATTTCAAAAACAGTAGGTCTCCGAAAGAGGCACTGCTCCTTTTCAATCCTTTGCATACCCTGTATTCTCTGCTTGGAAGGTCTACTTGTCTATATATATTATGATTTGGACTCAACTCAGAAATTACATCCTTTCCCAAGAATCCTTTGATGACCTCTCCTCTTCTCTGGATCCCATCACACCAGCTGCCTCACCTATCAGAAAAGCTTCCTTTCTGTATCTTTCTGCACCCACACTTCTCTGTGAATCTCTGCACAGCTCTCCATTGTGATGCCCACTGCTGGGTTACTGACTGCTCACCTGTGCATCTCCTGCCTCAAGGGCAGGCTCTGTGCCTTCCACTCTCACAGCTCCATCACCCAGTCTGTCATCTCACACACAGGAACAGAAGATCTACTGACTTATAGTATGTATATGTGCTGCATTGACTCATTAAAAAAAATGAAAAAAAAAATAGGACCAAAAAGTGCCTAGAGAGAATAATGTTTCTGGTGAAGTGAAAACATGAGAATATGGATAGTTTTTGGGGTGGATCTGAGACAAAGGAGGGAGCTCAGCATCAGCAGCAAATTTGAGAGGGTGACAGAAGCTGACTCAGGCTTTGTGGTCTCCTGAATACAATCTAGGACCTTCAGTGGAGGTAAAACAACTCAACACAACCAAAATAACAACAAAAGTCTCTTCTTTCTCCTCTTGCACAAAATAATGACAATGGGCCATTGTCCACAGATTTTCAGAGATGCATGCATCCCATTCAACAGATTTCTCGCTAAAATCAGACTACAACATTTCCTTATTGTTCAGATTAGAGAACCTAAAATATAACTTCTTCATAAGGAGCAATATTTTCTGAGAACTTTATGGAGGAAGGAATGGATATCTTACTCTTTATGAAGAATAATTGGTATTTATCACCAAGAAATTTACACTAAAAATAAGTAAATAAGGAGCATTAAAAATGGCTCAAATATAAACTTCTTATGACGAAATGACATATGTGTCATTAACAGATTAAACTGATAGGTGTAACCTCTTGTTTGATCCAAATAATTTATAATTACTTACCGATCAATTGGTTCACATAGAAGTGAGATTAAATAATGTCAGGATTAAATTTATTCATTGAGATACCAGCAAGAGGAAATAGAAACATCATAGAATAATAGCAAGAAAAGAAAGTGTGAAACTCTTTTTTATTTTGAGAAAAGACACTGCTAATGAGTTTCTAACACACCATTAGCCACGAAATAACCAGCATAAAAGGCATGTGTTAGGCCTTTTTTTCATTGCTGTTGGTCGACTTCTTATTTTGCCTGAGAGAGGACAGGGTTAGAATACTAACAAAAGTAATTACAACTCTTGGAGACTCTAGAATTGCAGTGTTGGGAGGGGATCTTGTTCACCATAGAGTTCAAATATTTATTCATGTATTCTCATTCATCTTCAACTGTCACTGACCACATTCCCCCTAGGGCAGACACTGTCCTGTATCCTGGGGACACAGTCATAAAAACACATATCACCTCACACCTAGTAGTCCATTTAGATGTGTTTGGTGACTTTCCAGTGATGGTCCTGAAGAGTAAAGGATTTTGCAGGGTAGTAGCAAGGGAAATGGGAGAGTGAGGTGGAGAACTAAAGTCTGATTCTATTGGATTATTTTTTTTTAATATGGAATACATTCAGTGTAAAACATTTGAACATTGGTAAAAATGAGTATGAGTATGCATTATGTACAAATATATAGCTTTAAAAGACATTGAGAAACTGTATCCTAGAATTCACTATCATCATTTGATAGTAATTGAATTCCACAGTGTACCTTACCCAACTTCTGTCAGTCCTTAAAGTCCTTAAAATGAACCTTGGAATTGTAGCAGCCATGAACATATGGTTCCAGTTCCAAGACCTGTTAGTCACGTGGCCTTGGATGAAATACATTCCGAGGCTCAGTTATGTGGCCAACAATACCTGTTCCACCTACCCCCAAAACACTGACATAAAGAAAAACAGCAGACAAACAAACAAAACCTCTGTATTTCTGGGCTTTTTACATGATTACCAGAGATTAATAATTCAATGCCCCCCACATGCCAATGGACTGGGTTCAGTTCAGGTCCAATCAATCTCTGTGACTACTATCAGTGCTTTCCCTCTTTTCACAAATATTAGCATGGTATTTTCATGGTGCTGATGAGGGGATGAGAAGGTAGGGAAATTCTAAATTTATCTTATGGATACAGTAGGCATATCTGTCCTGAGCTCTGGGCCAAAAGCCAGGCTGTTTAGCCTGCCTTATTCTGGGTCTCCAAATCTTACCCACTTTGAGGTATTCTGCTTCTTTGACTGTCTTCCTCATTCCCTCATGAAGCTGTTTTACCCTGAGATTATACATTCTTCATCTTAGTGACCCCAGTTCCTCTAGTCAATGACCTTTTCCTGCACCTACCCCATAGTGCCATTCTATCTGAATCCCACTCACCTCAAGATTGATCTCCAATTCTCCACTCTGAGGATCTCAGCACTGCTCTACCTCCAAAGACTCTCTCTTTGGGTCACTTAGAGCACTTGATTTCCCTGTGGCTTTACAAATAGATTGTGTATCACTATGCATGCTTAGTTATTTGTTGTATGCATGCTTTATTTTTTTATTTTTTTGTATGCATGCTTTACTCCTCAATATGTGTTAATCCTCTTGAAGTAAAAAAAATAAAATATACCTTAAGTATTTTATCAGTCATAGGACAATACAGTGTCTTGCTGGTGGACATATAGGAAACAGATAGTGTTGACTGATGGCATGCCAGTTAGAAATATCAGAAACTATTTTTTTGGTGTGTGGTTTATATTCATCTTTGATGATTCCATTTATAGATAAGACTTTTTCTTTTTCAACTACAATGCAGAAAATAAGATAATTATAGTATGAAATTTGTTGAAATGATTCATCTTTCATTGAAATACAGTTATATTAATGCTACCTCGGCTGTTTCTTTCTGAAATGAATATGTCTTCTTTTTATTAAAATACCACTTTCTTAAAACTCTATCAGCTCCTGAGATGATCTTTTTTAGCCCTTTTTCAATTAAGAGATTATATGAGAAAGCCTCATCTCTTTCCCCTAATACTATTGTTTAAGAAGGACATGAAGCTACAGGGTTGCAAGAGTTTTCAAAGTATAAAGGAAGAAGCTTCACAAAAGACAAACTTTTAGAACTGATGCTTTATATGGAACTTTAAGGTTGGAGTGCATATTCTCCATTTCTGAAAATGAGAATAATTTGAAAATAAGGATAAAATATGTTCTTCCTTTAAATAAATGAATGAATTACCAATCATCATTTTATTGCAATCTTTTTGTTAGTTGTACAAGAATAATGAATTGTTTCTCTTATGTGAGTGAAAGAATTAGCGTCTCTAAGTGGAATGATTGCCCTAGTCAGAAACAAATCAGTTTTCATAAGGACCCTTTTAAAGACCCTTTTAATAATTCAGTTTGGCTGAACATTGTAGATGAAATTAATTAAATGAGAATGTATGAAAAGTACCTACTGCAGACATTGATCATCATCATTATTACTACTACTACTAATACAATTTACATTTAAAAAATATACAGGATAAAAAGAACCAGACCAAAAAAAGAGTATTGATTCCATTTATGTACAATTCTAGAAAATATAAAGTAAGCTATACTGAGCAAAAGCAGATCACTGGCTCCCTATGGATAGTTGCTGGAGTGAGGGGTTTCAAAGGGACATAAAGAAAACTCCAGGGAGCGATAGATACATTCACTCCCTTGATGTTGGTGATAGTTTCATAGGTGTACATATATGTCTAAACCTTATAAAAATATATACTCCAAATATTCACACAAATATAATGCATTCCTTACACTTCAACAAAGCTGTTAAATAGTACTCTTAAAATATTTTCAATGATGCTACATACAATTATTGGGTTGTGGCCATCTACTCCTAGACGCTAACCCTGCTGCCTGCACAATGCTCCCTGCCCAGATCCTCAAGGACTTGGCTCACACTCTCTGTCCAAATCAAGCTGTGGCCCATTGGAGGTATTATCTTCCCTTTTTAAACTTCAGAGCCCTTACTCAGGCCCTTTTTCTATTCAAACCTGTTCTGAAGAAAGTACCAACATTATAGTCAACACTCAAAAAAATTCAGAACCCAAAATACATTCACACACACACACACATGCACACACATACACACACATGCACAATTATTCTGTTTCAGTAGATATCAACATGCTCAGTAAAAAGCATTGCGTTACCTAACTGGACTGTCAGGCAAAAGGATGGATGGAAAGGTGTCACATGATATACTACACTCAAGACCAATTCTGCTTTGATCTTTGTCATGCATTTATTCACTTATTCACTCATTTATTTATTCATTTATGCAATATATATTATTCAACACCTAATAACACTTGTAGCATAGTCCTGAGAATTCAGACAGGAAGAAAATAATCCCCATCCATCTGCTTTCATAGAAGAAGAGAACAACAAATAGATAAGTATTTATAATATAATGTGAGTTATTAAAAAAAAAGCGTTCTAATGACAGTCAAATCATCATCCAAATGTGTCCTTTCCTGTTTTTCATTCACATACCCATCATTATACATTTTCTGTGGATATGTTTCTACATAGGATTTCGACTTGCTTTATGTTTATAAGATTTATAGGAAATGAATATGAAAATTTCTGGAATAAGAATTCCAAGCACTCAATTTTTTTTTACAGAAGTCATAGAGGCTTTCTGGAGCAGATGATATTGAATGCAAACCTGCAATCTTCATTATCACTATCCTTAACCTGTATTTGTGGTGGTATTAACATTTTTTTCTTCCTCATAAGTGTAAAGTTTCTAAATAAAGATACCCATGTCAATATCCACATCACAACATAAAGTTGCCCACATCACTAAATTATTTTACATTGATTCATATTACACTACTCACAAATTTCTAGGAACCTTAAGACTATCATGTGCTATTAAGTGCTGTGAAATGTGTAAGCCCGAAGATTCACAGACATGTACCCTGGGGCAAATAATACATTATATGTTAATAAAAAAAAAAAATAAATAAAATTAAAAAAAAAAAAAAAGACTATCAGAAAACTGCTGGGTTTAAGGGAACAGAAACAAAACCAAAACAAGCATATCACTTCCCACTTGGATGCAGACTTTAAGTCTGGGAAGAACTGAAGTAACATTGATAAATATGAATCAGAAATGGGCATATATCTTCTTTTTTTTTTTTTTTTTTTTAAAGATTTTTTTATTTATTTGACAGAGAGAAACACAGCGAGAGAGGGAACACAAGCAGAAGGAATGGTAGTGGGAGAAGCAGGCTTCCCGCTGAGCAGGGAGCCCGATGTGGGGCTCGATCCCAGAGCCCTGGGATCTGACCTGAGCCGAAGGCAGACGCTTAACGACTGAGCCACCCAGGCGCCCCCATATATCTTCTTTTAACTTAAGTATGTTCTGGTTTGCCCAGCCCTTTTATCATATAGCCAGAAAATACTAAAACTTTTTTTTTTTTTTTTTGTAATTTGGCTAACCAGGTATAAAAACCCTGCAAAATTGTGGGCATGCCTACAAAAATATAATATGCCAAGCTTCTTTCTCAAGACTCCAATTTGGTGAAATCTACTGCAAAGGAAAAAAAAATCAAAAGTTAGGTCAAAAATCTACTATATTTATAGCATCAAATGCAAATTTTCCAAAAAAAAAAAATCCAAAGCCAATAATCTAAGTTTCCACTTTAAGAAACTAAAAAAAAAAAAAAAAAAAAAAAATGAAAGAAAGAAAAAAGAAATAGCTTAAATCTAAAGTGAGGTAAGAAAAAGAAAATACAAACAATTAGAACAAAATCAATGGAATTGAAAACAGGAAATCACTAGAGAAAATCAATAATACAAAAGCTAGTTCTTTTTTTTAAAATATGTATTTATTTATTCAAGAGAGACAGAGAGAGGGTACAACAAGTCAGGGGAGGGGCAAAGGGAAATACTTTCCAAGCAGACTCTCTATTGAGCACAGAGCACAAGGGGCTCAGTCCCAGGATTAATGAGATCGTGACCTGAACCAAAACCAAGAGTAAGGCTCCCAACCAACCGAGCCAGCCAGGCACTCCTTAAAAACTAGTTCTTCCAAAAGATCAATAAAATCAATAAGCTACTGGCTAGGCTAAATTAATTAGTTAATTAATTAATTATATTTATAAATTTTTATTTATTATTTTTAGAGATTTCATTTTTAAATAATTTCTACACCCAATATGTGATTTCAACTCAAACCCTGAGATAAAGAGTCACACACTCTATGGATTAAGCCAGCCAGGTGCCCCAGGCTGAATTTCTTAAAAGATAAGAAAATAGAAATTACTTATATGAGAAAGGAAGGAACGAATCAATACCAGTTCCATGAAAATTAAAAGTATAGTAAAAGAATACTGTGAACAACTCTATGCCCACAAACCTGGTGAAGTGGACCAATTCCTTGAAAGACACAAACTGCCAAAATGCACAAAAGAAGAAATAGATGATGTGAATAGGCCTATATCTATTAAAGATATTGACTCAATAATTGATAACCTTCACAAACAGAAAGCACCAGTCTCAGATGGTACAATAGTAAATTCTACCATAAATTTAAAGAAGAATTATATCAACTCTCTACAATCTCTTTCAGAAGACAGAAGTAGAGAGAATATTTCCTAACTTGTTTTATGAAGACAGGATTACCCTAATGACAAAATCAGACAAATACTATAAGAAAACTATAGACCAACATATCTCATAAACACAAATGCAAAAATTCTCAATAAAATATTAGCAAATTTATTCCAAAAAAAAGTGTACAAAGAACTATGCACCATGGCCAAGTGATATTTATTTTTTTTTTTATTTTTTCCCCAAATATGTTTATTTTATTTTTTCAGGGTTACAAGTGTAATTGTTCATGCACCACACCCAGTCCTCCATGCAATACGTGCCCTCCTCAGTACCCACCACCGGCCTCGCCCAATCCCCACCCCCTCTCCTCAAAAACCCTCAGTTTATTGCTCAGAGTCCACAGTCTCTCATGGTTCATCTCCCCCTCTGATTTCCCCCATTCCCCTTCCCTTCCTTCTCACAATGCCCTCCATGTTTTTCTTTATGCTCAGCATGTAAGTGAGACCATAAGGAAATCAAAAATAGATCCACCCTATGACCCTGCCATCGCACTACTGGGTATTTACCCCAAAGAAGCAGATGCATTACAAAGAAATGCCACATGTACCCCAATGTTCATAGCAGCAATGGCCACAATCGCCAAACTGTGGAAAGAACCAAAATACCCTTCAACAGATGAATGGATAAAGAAGATATGGTCCATATATACAATGGAATATTATGCCTCCATTAGAAAGGACGAATATCCAACTTTTGTATCAACATGGACGGGACTGGAAGAGATTATGCAGAGTGAAATAAGTCAAGCAGAGAGCCAATTACCTTATGGCCAAATGGTATTTATGCAAGTTACATAAGACTGGTTTGAAATTTAAAAATCAATTAAGGTAATTCATCACATCAACAGTCTGAATGAAGATAATCACATGAGCGCATCAATAGATGCAGAAAAGTAGTTTAAAAATCCCACTACCTATTCACGATAAAAACTTTCAGTAAACTATAGAAGGGAACTTTCTTAACTTGAAAGAAGTTATTTCCAAAAAGCTAATTTTGAGAAACTTGAACCTTCCTCCCATGATCAGATACAAGGCTAGGATGTTCTCTTACCACTCCTTTCTTAACACTGTTCTGGAAGTTCTTGCTAATGAAATAAGGCAAGAAAGAAAAACAAGATGTGTACAGATTGCGAAGGAAATAAAACTGCCTTTGTTGGTTGATGACATGATCATCTATATAGAAACTTGAAAGAATTAACTAAAAAAACTGTAATTAATGATCAATTAATTATAGCAAGGTTACAGGATATAAGGCAAATATACAAAAGTATGTTTCTTTCCTATATAATGACAATGACCACATGGAATTTGAATTTAAAAACACAATATCATTTATGTTAGCACCCCCAAAATGAAGTTGTTAGCTATAAATCTAACAAAATGTACAAGATCTATATTAGGAAAACTACAAAACTCTAATGAATGCAATCAAATAACTAAATAAATGGAGAGGTATCCATATTCATGGAAAGGAAGACTCAATGTTTTCAAAATGCCAGTTTTTCCCAATTTGATATATAAATGTAATTCCAAACCAAATCCCAGCAAGGGACTTTATGGATACCAAAAAATTGATTCTAAAGTTTATGTGAAGAGACAGAAAGCACAGGATAGCCAATGCAATTTTGAAGAATGAAGTTAGAAGACTAATGTTACCAAGACTTCCTATGAGGCTACAAGAATTGAGGCAAAAGATTAGACAAATAGATAAATGGAACAGGATAGAGAGCATAGAAATAGATCCATGTAAAAACAGACGAGTGACCTTTGACAAGAGAGCAAAGGCAGTTTTTTCAACAAATAGGAATTCTCCAACCTTGCTGGTGGAAATACAAACTGGTATAGTAATTTGGAAGCCATTTTGGCATCCCTTACAAAACAAGACCTCCTTATCATACAATCCAGCAATTGTATTCCTTGATATACTCAAAAGAGTTGAAAGTTTATGTTCACACAAAACTCTGAATAAAAATATCTATTGCTTTTTTGTCATTATTGCCAAAACTTAGAAGCAACCAAGATGTCTTCCAGTAGGGGAATGGATAAATATATTGTGGTACATCCACACATTGGAATATTATTCAGTGCAAAAAAGAAATGAGTGAGCTATCAAGCCATGAGAAGGAATGTAAGAATATTAAATGCATTCTTTTAATTAACAAAAAAAACAAAAACAAAAAACAAGCCAATTGAGAAGGCTACTACTTGGTCAAAATCCAAGTATAAGACATTCTGAAAAAGCAACACAATGCAGACAGTAAAAAGATTAATAGTTGTCAGGGAGAAAGGGGGGGATATAAATAGGCAGAAAACACAGGATTTTTAAGGCAGTGAAAGATACCCTGTATGATATTATAATATTATAATGACAAACATAGGTTATTATATATTTGTCCTAACTGAAAAAATGCACAACATCAAGTGTGAATCATAATGTAAACTATGGACTTTGGGTGATTATGATGTCAGTGTTGGTTGATCACTTGTAACAAATGTACCAGTCTGGTGGGGGATGATAATACTGGGGGAGGCTGTGTATGTGCGGGGTGGATGCAAGCATATATAGGAAAAATCTGTACCTTCCTCTCAATTTTGTTGTTCTAAAGAAAATTCTCTAAAAAATATAACTGCAGGCTATATATTTCACAATATTTAGGATTTCTAGTTGTGGCACATTTTATGTGGATATTCAGGCCTTTGTTTATGCTATTTAGAGAGAAGAAAGTTTGTCTCCCATTGGCGTTGCTAAAAGTTTTTTTAAGGGCACAATGTGAAACTCTTTTCCTTCCCCATGATTCTGACTCATATATTCTTCTAATAAAA
This sequence comes from Procyon lotor, assembly GCA_028646535.1. Classification (NCBI taxonomy): domain Eukaryota; kingdom Metazoa; phylum Chordata; class Mammalia; order Carnivora; family Procyonidae; genus Procyon; species Procyon lotor. Next base: position 92,914,999 of record CM053605.1, on the reverse strand, counting down.
AGAGTTGTGAAGTATTTGTTAGTTTTATTTTTTCCTCCTTCTGTGGCTGCTGTGGGCAAAAGCACTCTGACATTGATCTCATTTCAGAGATGCCCTGTCCTAAGGCTTCTAATCAGCACGGAGCTGTCAGTTTAAATTCCCCAAGAAAGTCTCCTATGTTAGGGGCTTGTTGTAAAAAATGGCAGCAGAAAATGGAGAGCTCCAAAAAAAAAAGACATACTGTATTTCAGACTCATCAAGGAATCATTTTCCAATCCAAATCTCTCATCAGGTGGCCTGGTAATTTCTCATGGGTTCTTGTAGTGTCCTTCACTAAGTGACCCCTTATTTAGGTTTCAGTTTCAATTTGCTTTTCCAGATAAAACAACAAAAAAAATGATAGCACAATCCAGAAAGAGTATAACTACAGTACTGAGAGGAGAAAAAAAGCATGGCCCTTTATGTATTTTATTTCTATTTTGCTTTCTTATCTCATTGTTTATTACCTATAACCTAAGGTAGTTAAATAAACACTTAAACTAATTAAATAAGTTATTATTTCAGAACCGAATATAAAAACCTATGCATGACACTAGCTGAAATTCACAGCCCTGCTTTCCTTCTTTTGATAAGCTTAAGATCCACTGAGGAGAAGTATACACACACAAATCGCACATGCGCTTATATAAAATGTATAATGGAGTCAAAATTGTAAAAGGTGTCAAGTTCTTTATTCAATATAAAAATTCTTATTAATTCAGTAGATTGAGCTCATAAAAATTTTCCCCTCCTCCATTCCAAATAATACAAATCAAGAAAATACTTGAAAGAGGGTAAAGCTTTATATTAAGAATGCTTTCAGTAGCATGCCTTTGGGGTAACAGATACTCTAAAACAAGTCTTCTGATAAATACACAAATTGGTATTAGCATTATGAAGGGTAATCTGTAAGGACTTAGTAAAATGAAAAATAAATTTAACCTTTGTCTCAATTCAAAGAATTTATTCTTTTTTTAAATTTATTTTTATTTTTTTATTAGCATATAATTTATTACTTGCCCCAGGGTACAAGTTTGTGAATCGTCAGTCTTACACATTTCACAGCACTTACCATAGCACATAACCTCTGCAATGTCCACAATCCAGCCACCCCATCCCTACCTCCCCACCTCCCAGTCACCCTTAGTTCGTTTAGTGAATTTAGGAGTCTCTTATGATTTGTCTCCTTCCCCATCCCATCCTGTTTCATTTCTCTCCCCCACCACCCCACAACGCCCACCCCGCCTCTCAAATTCTTCATATCAGAGAGATCATGTGATAATTGTCTTTCTCTGATTGACTAATTTCACTTAGCATAATACCTTCCAGTTCCATCCATGTCATTGCAAATGGCAAGATTTCGTTTCTCTTGATGGCTGCATAGTATTCCATTGTATATATATACCACATCTTCTTTATCCATTCATCTGTTTATGGGCATCTAGGGTCTTTCCATAGTTTGGCTATTGTGGACATTGCTGCTATAAACATTTGGGTGCACGTGCCCCTTCGGATCACGAAGTTTGTATCTTTAGGGTAAATACCCAATAGTGCGATTGCTGGGTTGTAGGGTAGCTCTATTTTCAACTTTTTGAGGAACCTCCATACTGTTTTCCAGAGTGGCTGTACCAGCTTGCATTCCCACCAACAGTGTAGGAGGGTTCCCCTTTCTCC